>OZ005650.1:216900737-217538237 GCA_963930645.1 Salticus scenicus
ATATTCCATGCAACATAATTTTTAAATTTTATACTCGATTTTACATCATTGTAATTTATCAAAATTTCTAAACATATTTGGGTATAACTTTGTGGATCGATTGAGAAGTTACTTTTTGAAAAGTATTTTGTACTTGTGTGCTAAATTTTAGAGTCAAACATAAAAGTATTTTTACAAAAAAAAAAGAAAAACTCTCACCAACCAATGCACAAAGTAAAAACCTAATTTATTTCGAATATATTGATACATTACAATACAATGAAATCAGGGTAAGGGGAGAACTTATTAAAAATATTAATCGCATAAAACACTTAAAATCTTTTGAAAAAATTTTTATTTGATTTTTTTTTTTTTTTTTTTTTTTATTTTTTTTTTTTAAACATATTTAAATGGTTTTCCAGAAATTTTAATATGCTTATTATTGATACATTTCAAAGTATATGCATGTAAATTTTAAGAAATCTAAGACGCTAATTTCAAAGTACGATTTTCAATTTCATCATCCCCTTAAAAGGGATTTAAAAACTACTAAAGTACGGAGTTCTGACTCTGAAGACTAAAATAATAAGTTACCATAAATCGGAAAAAAAAGCAACAATGACCCTTAGTCAGGCGAACAAAAGTGGACACGAGCGTAGCAAATGTACTTTGCCGCACTCGTGCCTACTTTGTTCACCCAATGAAGAGCCATGGTATTATTTCCACTCGAAACAAATGTTGCTAGTAATTTTTTTTTTTTTTTTTTTTTTTTTTTTTACGTTTAATACGTAATTTTTTCTTACAAAGATTTTTATTATTAATAACGGTTCTTTGAATCGTTCATTACTGTAAAAATAAATAAATAAATAATAAGATAATAAATTAAAATAAAAAGGCAACAGATGTCACCACTATTATCCTTAGTCAGGCGAACAAAAGTGGACACGAGTGTAACAGAAGTGTTTTGCTACACTCGTGCCTACTTTGTTCACCAAATGAAGAGCCGTGTATCACCAGAAACAAATGTTGCCAGTTTTTTTTAATTCAATTATTGCGTTTCTTAACAAAGATTTTTATTATTAATACCGGTTCTTTGGTGCATTTATTACTGTAATAAATATGTGCTTTAAAATTTATTTTTATTTATTTATTTTTTAATTTAATTTTAATTTTAATTATTTTTATTTTTTTACAATTAAATTATATAAGTACGCATTTCTTTTTCTTTCTTTTTTTTTTTTTTTCATATATTTGCTGCCATAAAAATTTAAATTAAACATGCATGCATGATCCTGGAAACCAATTGAAAACCATTTCTTTTTTTTTTTTCCTTATTAATTTATTTAAATAACTAATTCATCTAAAGTTATGGATTACTTTTTTTAATCAGAAAACAAACTAACTGCCAAGTTTATTATTTAAAGCGCAGATTACAATTTGAGATTCAAATTCACATTTAAACTATTCTTAACTTTCATTTCTTCATTTAAACTTTCTTCTATATTTTCTTATACAAATTCACTCAGTAACAATATTAAAAAAAGTAAAAAAGAAAAAAAAAATTCAAGGTTTTTTTTTTCGTTAAAAGTGAAAAAAAAATCGATATCTTTATTTTAAATTATCACATATTTATAGTTCAACCATTCGTTTTAAAGGTATTGACGAGACCTTTCGAAAGATACCCATTTTCAAAATTTACACCACCCCGGGGGGTACTTCCCCCCAGGATGGGGGGGGGGGGAGCGATGCCCCCACATGCACAAAATTTTTTTCCTAATTGACTACTACTATTAGCAATAATTCATATTAATTTTACAATCACAGGTTAAGAATAACTCTCATTATGTACATTTATACGAAATTTTGTCCTATACTACCATGTTAAAAATTTAGACGAAATACGATCACAGCGCCTCCTGTTGTGCGATTGATCCCAAATCTAATCAGCACCAGTTTATGTCAGGAGCCAACTAAATACCAAGTTTGGTTAAATTTCGTTAACAAAAAAAAAAAAAAAAAAAAAAAAGATTTTTTTTTTTGCGTTTTTTTTCGTAAAAAGTAAAAAAAATCGATAACTTTGTTTTAAATTATCACAGATTTATAGTTCAACCATTCGTTTTAAAGGTATTGACGAGACCTTTCGAAAGAAACCCATCTTGAAAATTTACTCCCTTCGAGGGGGGACTTCCCCCCCAGGGGGGTTCACGAGGCTCCTACACATGCAAAAATTTTTTCCCAGTTGACTATCTCTATTATAAATAATTCTTGTAAATTTCATAATGATTGCTAAAAAATAATTCTCCTTATGCACATTTATACAAAATTTTGCCCTATATCACCATGTTAAAAATTTAGAAAAAGCGGGATGGCAACGCAACCTGTGAGACGATTCTTACCAAAAGTTGATAGGCACTAATTTATGTCAAGGTGCAACTACATACCAATTTGTATAAAATTCTGTGCAGTAGTTCCGGAGATACAGTTGCCACAAAATTTTGTCTCACACACACACACAGACAGACAGACATTTTCTAAAAATGGTCAAATCGTGTTCTACAGCTCTCAAAACATGTAAATCCATCAAAAACGCGAGGTCGAAAATTTTTACGAATCCAATACTTTCTTCTATTGAATATAGAAGAAAGTAAAAATTACTTAATGCATTTCGACATTTTTTGAACTGATAAGCGCTGTTGCTAACCTTCAAAGATGCTTAGACAGTAAGCATTTGGGGCCATCTGGTTATAATTGCTGACTAAGAAAAGTATTCCAATTCAAAACTAACACATTCGTACTGCACTGATTGATAGACGTTGGTTTGGTTTACTTTAAAATGAATTTATTAAATAAAGACGTAAGACGTTTTCAGTTGCTCTGAAAGATTTCATCATAACTATAGGGAATTACTTATTTCAAATCTTACATAGCGAAAATGAAACAGGATGTTAAAAAATCTGTTTTATACACAGATTTAATGAGAATGACTATTATTTTAATTATTTAGTAGTGGGTGAAGCGATGGTGTTGTGACATTAAATGAAAATAACGCTTCTCTGACTCCTTAAGAATTGATAATTTACTATTTACAATCAATTAACGACGATAAAATACAATATTTTGTACATTTTCTGGATCACAAACAAAATAGCGACTTTGTTGTCATTGTTCGAAAAGTTCTATCGTTGCCATACAGTTCTGACAAACTTAAACTGAAACTTGAAGTCCGATACGATTAATCGATGCGACACTACACACCCCCTTCCCAGTGAAAACGATTACAGAAGATAGTCTTTTAAGTGACTGGGAAACTTCACATGCCTGCCGGTTCTGGTTGTCTTGCTTTCCTGTGGAGTCGCTGGACTTTCTTCCGTAGTCTTGAGTACAGGCGTTTCATTATGCTCATTTTTCGTGGGATGTAGCTCTCGAAAAGGGATATCTGTTTCTTTTAACAGAAAGCATGGTTTCACTCTGTCGATGGAAACTCGTTTGACTTTTCCCTGGATTTCGATGTCGAAATATTTATCCTTTCTCGCCTTTACGGGATATGGTCCAAGATAGACAGGTTGTAGTGAAGAACTATTGACGTTGTTGTATAGAAATACATGAGAACAGTTGCACAGTTGTTTAGAAACAAAGACTGTTCTGTTTCCATGGGTTGTTGTAGGTCGTGGCTTCATATCTTGTATTATTTTCTGGAGGTTTTGGGAAAATTCCGATTGTTTCATAGGAGGTAGCGTTGAAAAGAATTCTCCTGGTAACGCCAAGGTGGTTCCGTAAACAAGTTCTGCGGATGAGCATCCTAAGTCTTCCTTGATAGCAGATCTTATACCTAAGAGAACAAAAGGCAATGCTTCCAGCCATGATTTTGCTTCTAGCAGGTGGCATTTTAGGCTAGCTTTTAAAGTCCTGTGTTGGCGCTCAATCAAGCCATTAGCTTGTGGGTGATACGCAGTTGTGGTATTCGTCTGAAAACCGAGATATTTTCCTAAGGCCTGAAAGAGTTGGCTATCAAATTGCCTGCCTTGGTCAGATGTTATTCGATTCGGGATTCCGAAGCGAGAAAACCAGGTGGAAATCAAAGCTTTAGCGATTGATTCAGCTGACTGATCTTCTAAAGGCACTGCTTCAATCCATCGAGTGTAACGATCGACGATGGTGAGAAGGTATCTGAATCCTTTGCAAATCGGTAACGGACCAACCAAATCTATATTTAAATGCTGAAATCTGTGGGGAGGTACTTTGAATTCTCCCAAAGCTGACTGAGTGTGCCTATGAACTTTGGATCGTTGGCATGGTAAACATGCTCTAGTCCATAGTTGGCAGTCTTTATTCATATTGGGCCATATGAAACGTTTTGTGATCAATTTGGTTGTGGATCTTATTCCAGGATGAGACAAATTATGGATGGATGAAAATATTTTTCGTCGAAATTCTGCAGGTATGTATGGACGATTATAGTTCGTAGAGGTATCACAATAGATTTTCTTGTCGCTGTCCGGTATAGGGATCTGTAAAATTTTCAAGTTTGGATTACTTTTCAGTATTTCCAACTCTTCATCTTCTTGAGAGTTTGCGATAGTTTGTAAGTCTATTACAGGTGGTACAGAAATGGTTTCAACACGAGAGAGTGCATCAGCTACGGTATTTTCATCCCCTTGGATGTATCGGATATCGGTTGTGAACTGACCAATGTATGACAGTTGTCTGGCTTGCCTAGGTGAGGCTTTTTCTAAATCTTGTTGGAAGGCAAATGTGATTGGCTTGTGGTCTGTATATATTGTAAAATGTCGTCCTTCTAAAATGTATTTAAAATGCTTCACTGCTGTATAGATGGCTAATAGCTCTCTATCGTAGGCACTATACTTTCTTTGGGTTGGTGTCAAAGAGCGTGAAAAGAAACTCAAAGGTTGTTTTGCATTGTTCACCACTTGGTGTACGACCGCTCCAATAGCAGTGTCTGAAGCATCAGTCGTCAATGTTATTTCAGCCTTTTCTGATGGATGAGCCAAAATGGAAGCATGACTGAGTGCATCCTTTAAAGCTTGGACGGCATTTCTTGCTTCTTCCGTCCAAAGTATTGACTTTCTGCAGTTCTTTTTGACACCTGACAGCAGTGTTGTTAATGGTTGTTGTAATTTGGCACAATTCGGTATGAATCTGTGATAAAAAATTATCATACCTAAAAATCGTCTTAAACTGGTAAATGACTTTGGTTCTGGGAAATTATTAATTGCATCGACTTTCGTTGGAAGTGGTTTAAGACCTTCAGCCGATACTTCGTATCCCAAGAATGCAAGTTTAGTTTGACCAAATTTACATTTTGCCGTATTAATGCACAGTCCATATTCATTTAACCTCGAAAGTACTACTCGTACGTGTTGCCGATGTGTTTCTTCATCAGCAGAGGCTATCAGGATATCATCCAAATAACAAAATACGAACTCTAGCCCATTCAGAACAGTGTTCATGAAACGTTGGAAAGTTTGAGCTGCGTTACGAAGACCAAATGTCATGTATGGAAATTCGAATAAGCCGAAAGGCGTGAGAATTGCGGTTTTCGGTATATCTTCCTTACGAACTGGAATTTGCTGATACGCCCTAATGAGATCAATGGAAGAGAAAATTGTTGTTCCCGCTAAAATAGAACTACAGTCTGTTAAAAATGGAAGAGGATATCTATCGGGGATTGTGACGTTGTTTAACGCTCTGTAGTCACCGCAAGGTCGCCAGTCCCCCGTTTTCTTCATAGCGAGATGGAGTGGACTGGACCAGTTACTCGTAGAAGGTCTGCATAAACCCATTTGGAGCATGAATTCGAACTCCTTTTTAGCAGCCTTAAGTTTGTCGACCGACAACCTTCTGACTTTGGCGGTAACGGGAGGGCCTCTGGTTTCGATGAAGTGTTCAGTGTTATGATTTTTAATTTTAGTGTTAATTCCACTCAGTTTGAGCAAATCCGGAAAATCATTGAGAATATTTTTGTATGGATCGTTAACAGCATTTAAAATTGGGATATTATTATTGTTTTGAAAGCAAGGGATTCCATTAATAGTTAAAAATGTAATGCCATCTATTAACTTACGGTTCTTAGTATCTACCAAAAGGTTAAAATTAGCGAGAAAATCCATACCTATGATGGGTCTATTCACTTCAGCGATTACAAAAGGCCAACTAAATGATCTTCGGAGTCCAAAATCGAGCTTCAGTAACTTTTGACCATATGTTTTGATCCTGGTGCCATTTGCGGCGAACAGTTCTAATTTCGAGATATTTTTTCTATCAGCAGGTAATGGTGGGATAACCGACAGTTCTGCCCCGGTGTCAATTAAAAATTGGGTGGCTGTTTCCTTGTCGCTTACGAAAAGACGACTCAGCTCAACCCCACGTCCCTCCGTCGTCAGTGAGAGACGGGGTGTCAGTTTTCCGAGCTACCTGTCTGTGATGCTGATTGGAAGTTGCATGGTTGTTTGCATTTGAAAGAGTTATTCCCAAATTTCCTATGGTAGTAGCAAATGGCATGCCTACTATCGCTGGGACTCCTGCCTCTTGATTTAGAGCGGTACCGAAAATTGCTACGCCGTTGTTTGGATAGTGCGGAAACTTGCAAAGTAAGTTCGCTAACCTGTTTTTGTAGGTTCTCGATTAGTCCACTGCTCACGGTTATGGACGAAGTTGCAGCTATCTGAGGAGTAATGGGGTTTCGTTCCCAAATCTTGTCGGCCGTAGTAGCCAATTTAGGTAAATCATCGCCACTGACAGTTATAATTCCACGCATATTAACTGGTAAGCGTTGTAACCACAATGTTTTCAGAAAAGTGTCAGCCACTTTGTCACCGGCCAAATTGCGCATTTCGCAAAGCAACTGTGACGGCTTTTTATCGCCTAATTCAAGTTCACTCAGTAACTTCTGAGTTTTCTGAGTCTCCGAGTCAGCATATAAAGAAATTAGCCTGTCCTTAATAGCCTGGTATTTATCCTGTTGAGGTGGGGTAAGCAGTATATCGGACACTTGCGACAAAATATCCGGTTCAATGGAACTAATAACATAATCATACTTAGTTTGATCAGCAGTTATGTTCGCATTTCGAAACTGAGCGTCCAATTGGAGGAACCATATCTTCGGATCCGGTTTCCAGAAAGTAGGAACTTTGACGCTAACTCTAGCGACCGCAGCCTGTGTTGCAGTTTCGTTTTCTTTGTTCTTCTCGTCGTCTGGCATTTTCAACACGGGTCACCAGATGAAGCGATGGTGTTGTGACATTAAATGAAAATAACGCTTCTCTGACTCCTTAAGAATTGATAATTTACTATTTACAATCAATTAACGACGATAAAATACAATATTTTGTACATTTTCTGGATCACAAACAAAATAGCGACTTTGTTGTCATTGTTCGAAAAGTTCTATCGTTGCCATACAGTTCTGACAAACTTAAACTGAAACTTGAAGTCCGATACGATTAATCGATGCGACACTACAGTGGGTGTACATCAATGATTTATATTTCCTTCTAAAGAAACCTTAATTTTCCTTAATTATTATTATTATTTGTTGAGAAATAAAACAATTTGAAAAAATAAAAATACGGGATGAAGGTAAAGAATTTCGATTATTTACTTTTAGTTGAAAACCATTGTAGAATTACAGAGACACTGGATAAACATTTTAAAAAATTTATAGTCATATTCATTTAAAGTTTACTCAGTGTGTCTTACTCACTTAAAGTTTAGCAGTCAAAAGTGATCATTTATATTACAAATATAAACAGGATATATAATTTTATGATGCAGTATAGTGATAATAATAATGCAGTTCAAAGATTAACGTCTGTGATAAGTATAGAATATTTGAGAGAAAATTATTCTAATCTAAATATTTTTTTTTATTTTATCTTCTTGTCTTTATTTATTTAATTGAATTTATTTTTATTTATTTGTTTTTTATGTATTCTGTCTCACATCTTTATGTGGCGAAAACTTTATTAGTTTGTGAGTGTTATCTGTGTTAATAATAATAATTTCGGAATTTAGAAGGTAATAATGCACTTGTTATTAATGAAATATGAATAAATTGATTCAGATTTAGGACCATCTTCACGATTCTTGACTTTTTGAATCATACTGGTGGTCAGGAATGAAAGAGTTCCGCTTTTTTGCCACCACTAATTTCCATAAAAAATTTCTGCTCTATAAAATCACAAAAATAATATAAGAAATAGGATACAAATTTCTGTATTGAAACACTTTTGGCAGAAAAAGCAGAACTCTTTCTTTGCTTGGGCGACGCTTCTTTGGGATATAATAGAAAGTCTAATACTTATTTTGATTATACTTTTTGCTATTTCTCTTTTAATTAATTTATGGCAATACTTCATTTTCTATTTATATTTCTAACATATGGGAATTTTTAAATGCTGTTTACTATTTTACAAGTACATTTTTTTAAATACTTTATATATATAAGGATCTAGTCAAATATATATAGAAGGGATAATTTTTAAGATTTATTTATTTGTTTATTTATTTATTTTTTTTTTCAAGCGATGATCTCTGGATTAAAAAGAAAAAAAAAATCTTGGCTGACTGTTATTAACATAAACATTTATTTATTTTATTTCACATCTAAAAATTAATTCTCATTATGTGTATTTATGCAAATTTTCCTCTCATACTGCCATGTTAAAAAATGGGGAAAAAATGAGATGAAAGCGGCATATTTTGAAGGATTGATCCTCAAATGTAATTAGCACCAATTTAAGTCAAAGTCCAACTAAATATCTAGTTAAGTTAAATTGTATTAAATTGTTCATAGAATACAGCGTTCAAAAAATTACTGATACACACAAAGATAGACAGATAGTTTTTTAATGAAGTCAAATCGTGTTCAGAACATATCAATACGTGTAAAACAACCGAAAAACGGGAGTCGAAAATTTTTACGTGTCAAATACTTCTTTCTTATACATGCAGAACAAAGTAAAAATAAAAAGGTTACAAATTTATAATTGTCCTAATAACTTTCCCACAGTTATATTATACAAATATAAAGTTGGATCCATAAACTTATTAGCGCTATTAAAGTAATAAGAAGAAGAAATAATAAGAATATAATTAGAAAATTAATGACCATCATAGCTCATTTTAAACGGACCAACGAGATATTTGCTGTACTTTTCTAGAAATCCTAATATTTTAATAATAATTCTAAAATCAAAGGCTTCTAAAAATGATTAAATAAGAAACACAAAACTAAATTAAAAAATGAATCACTTACTCTTACACTTTTTATGAGATCATTTAACCTTTTGGTATCTTTTACGCCGCAGACTTGGCACGAAATGGCGAAGCGAAATGAGAGGGAATTTCAAATCAACAGCAGGTGAATCGCAGCGCCCTCTATGCATTCGAATTGCAAGTGATGGTCCGGTACCGGCCTTATAAATTGTGGCCGCAATATGGCAAACATAATGTTGGCCGTGTGCTGGTACCCTGCAAAAGGCCAGCTGTTATTATGCCGCTTCTGAGCCACCGGCCTTTTCACTGTAGGCTGGCTTCAATGCTGGCAGCCGAAAGCGGCTCACTGCTTCAGCTACATGTGGCAACCTGCAGCTGATAGCAAGTGCAAGATGCCAGCTGTAGGCCAGAACGAGCCCATCAGTATAAGTTTTGCTGGGTCGTGTGAGTGACACACTAGATTATTCTTATTATGAGGACTTTAAATAGAGCACTTAACGGAACACTGGGATGTGTTGTTGCTGTTGTGTTTTCAGGCCTATATTTTTTGTCAACCAGCAGTTTTTTTATTGTCATTCATATTTATTTATCGGGTAGAATTTTTTTAATTTCAGAACGAAAATTATAAAATATCGAAACACATTTGATTTATAAACAAAAACTGAAAATACATTTAAATGATCACGTGGTAATCTTCATGATCTAAACATTGTTTTGAAGATTTATCGTTCACATTCCGTTATATATAATGACCCTCATATGTCATGAACGAATCCGGTTAGTACCGCTTCAAAACAGAAACTTTTGGCAGCCATTTTTTTTACGTTTATTTAATTCAACTTAGGAAACATACATATCATTTTCATACATGTTTTGTATCGCACATATTCTTATTTATTTCCTATAAAACCTTGAAAAACTATTCAATTGTAATGTTTAAATGTCTAAATTAAATATAACGAATCACTGGCTTGGCTATTATAAACATGAACCTATAAATAGAATTATGTAACTTCATGATTATAAACAATGCAATACCAAATAAAAACAAACCAAAACTGTTGCCATTCAGAAAATACGAATTCCAAATGGACAACTTTTTAATTCCGAATGAACGACTCTTTGACTGTTTCATTAACAAAATGCTTAAAATATTTCTAAAACATATTAAAGCCTTAAAACTCTTAAAATATTTGTAAAAACGCATTAAAGCCTTTAAATATTTTTATCAAATTTCATTGTTTGTTTACATTGTAAGATATGATTGGCGTCGAGTTTAGTACGTAAATGCCGCCAGTTGATTTTAGTTTTGAAATTAGTGTAAAATGATAGTTGGGATAGAATGTTTGGTTGGGCAAGTAAAAGTCACCAGTTGAAATGAGTATTGAAAGTAGAGTAGTCTAAGGTGATAATGTCGAGTCAAGGTAAAATGTTCGGTTGAGAATGAGAAAGTCCCTAGCTGGATCGTGGATATTTTGGCGATGTTGTGGGTGAGATAGCTGGTTGGAGGTATCGAGTAGAGGTGAATTTGGGTTAGCATGGAGTGTCTGTAATTATTGGATAGTTAGTTAGAAAATTTGAAAACAGGATCTACGATATTAAAACAAGAATAAACTACTACGTCAGAAACGCCAAAGAAAAATTATTGAGGTGCATACAGTTGTTTCGGTAGCCTAAAGCGTACCGTCTTCAGTGCAAAAAGAAAGCTCAACGATAGTCTTAAAAAAGAGTATTTTGGTAAAATGAAGTGAATCGTTTTTTCTTATTATGAGGACTTTAAATACGCAGGCGAAGTGATGACGTCACTTGCCGTTCGTGGATACAAGAAAAATATTTCCTATGTTAAACGCCCAATGCATTTTTCGTAAAAAATTATTAAAAATCGAGGGAAATTATTTCCCGATTTTAATCCCCATATTTAGGTTTAGATATGTATTAGTTATCATGTGCATGCGTTAGATTAAGTTGTTTTTGTTCTAAAATTGATAAAATTTGAATTTTAAATTTCAAAACTCCAGATAAAAAAAAAACTTCCATATTCCATTGAAAACATAAACATTTCATTTCAAAGGATGGTATTTACAAAATAAATATCCAACTAATATACTAATTAAAAGGAAAATGATAAATATTCTATCATAATTTGAAGTGAAATTTGTTTTCAAATGTCTAAATAAAGTATCTGATATCAGATACTAATATGTTGAAGCGGAATAGATTTGATATCGGTCATCCTTGGCAGAAAAAAAAAAAAAAAAAAAAAAAAAAAATATATATATATATATATATATATCACCAAATTATCTGGCGATTATAATTTAATTCCTTTCAAAAATCATGGTTATTTTAAAAACTTATATTGAGAGAGTAATGAATAATATGAAACAATATTTCGCACAATACATATTACGAAAATATACATCTGGCATGTATATTTTCGTAGTACGTTTTTGATCGCCAAATACAAAAACGCCAAGGAAAACAGAGTTTTGAAATTTAAAAATAAATTTTTGTCAATTTGACAGCAAAATAACTCAATCTAACACATGCACACGATAACTAATACATATATATACCCAAATATGGGGATTAAAATCGGGAAATAATTTTCCTCGATTTTTAATAATTTTTTACAAAAAATCGAATGGGCGAATAACATAGGCAATCATTTTCTTGCATCCACGGACGGTCAGTGGCGTCACACTTCGCTTGCGTATAGGGCAGTTCCTTGTTTGTAAACAAACATCTCAACTTTTATGAGTGGTTGGCAAAAAGGCTTGGGAAAAGCATAGCGATGGCGGATCACCAATATAGTATTAATGGTGGGCGGGGCGCGGGAAAGTCAAGCGCGCTTTTTTGCCAACCACCAGACGTCACGAGGAAATATGCTCTATAGAGCACTTAATGGAACACTGGGATATGTTGTTGCTGTTGTGTTGTCGGGCCTATATTTTTTGTCAACCAGCAGTTTTTTTATTGTCATTCATATTTATTGATCGGGTAGAATTTTTTTAATTTCAGAACGAAAATTATAAAATATCGAAACACATTTGATTTATAAAAAAAAAAAATTAAAAATACATTTAAATGATAACGTGGTAACCTTCATGATCTAAACCTTGTTTTGAAGATTTATCGTTCACATTCCGTTATATATAATGACCCTCATATGTCATGAACGAATCCGGTTAGTACCGCTTCAAAACAGAAACTTTTGGCAGCCATTTTTTTTCCGTTTATTTAATTCAACTTAGGAAACATACATATCATTTTCATACATGTTTTGTATCGCACATATTCTTATTTATTTCCTATAAAACCTTGAAAAACTATTCAATTGTAATGTTTAAATGTCTAAATTAAATATAACGAATCACTGGCTTGGCTATTATAAACATGAACCTATAAATAGAATTATGTAACTTCATGATTATAAACAATGCAATACCAAATAAAAACAAACCAAAACTGTTGCCATTCAGAAAATACGAATTCCAAATGGACAACTTTTTAATTCCGAATGAACGACTCTTTGACTGTTTCATTAACAAAATGCTTAAAATATTTCTAAAACATATTAAAGCCTTAAAACTCTTAAAATATTTGTAAAAACGCATTAAAGCCTTTAAATATTTTTATCAAATTTCATTGTTTGTTTACATTGTAAGATATGATTGGCGTCGAGTTTAGTACGTAAATGCCGCCAGTTGATTTTAGTTTTGAAATTAGTGTAAAATGATAGTTGGGATAGAATGTTTGGTTGGGCAAGTAAAAGTCACCAGTTGAAATGAGTATTGAAAGTAGAGTAGTCTAAGGTGATAATGTCGAGTCAAGGTAAAATGTTCGGTTGAGAATGAGAAAGTCCCTAGCTGGATCGTGGATATTTTGGCGATGTTGTGGGTGAGATAGCTGGTTGGAGGTATCGAGTAGAGGTGAATTTGGGTTAGCATGGAGTGTCTGTAATTATTGGATAGTTAGTTAGAAAATTTGAAAACAGGATCTACGATATTAAAACAAGAATAAACTACTACGTCAGAAACGCCAAAGAAAAATTATTGAGGTGCATACAGTTGTTTCGGTAGCCTAAAGCGTACCGTCTTCAGTGCAAAAAGAAAGCTCAACGATAGTCTTAAAAAAGAGTATTTTGGTAAAATGAAGTGAATCGTTTTTTCTTATTATGAGGACTTTAAATACGCAGGCGAAGTGATGACGTCACTTGCCGTTCGTGGATACAAGAAAAATATTTCCTATGTTAAACGCCCAATGGATTTTTCGTAAAAAATTATTAAAAATCGAGGGAAATTATTTCCCGATTTTAATCCCCATATTTAGGTTTAGATATGTATTAGTTATCATGTGCATGCGTTAGATTAAGTTGTTTTTGTTCTAAAATTGATAAAATTTGAATTTTAAATTTCAAAACTCCAGATAAAAAAAAAACTTCCATATTCCATTGAAAACATAAACATTTCATTTCAAAGGATGGTATTTACAAAATAAATATCCAACTAATATACTAATTAAAAGGAAAATGATAAATATTCTATCATAATTTGAAGTGAAATTTGTTTTCAAATGTCTAAATAAAGTATCTGATATCAGATACTAATATGTTGAAGCGGAATAGATTTGATATCGGTCATCCTTGGCAGAAAAAAAAAAAAAAAAAAAAAAAAATATATATATATATATATATATATCACCAAATTATCTGGCGATTATAATTTAATTCCTTTCAAAAATCATGGTTATTTTAAAAACTTATATTGAGAGAGTAATGAATAATATGAAACAATATTTCGCACAATACATATTACGAAAATATACATCTGGCATGTATATTTTCGTAGTACGTTTTTGATCGCCAAATACAAAAACGCCAAGGAAAACAGAGTTTTGAAATTTAAAAATAAATTTTTGTCAATTTGACAGCAAAATAACTCAATCTAACACATGCACACGATAACTAATACATATATATACCCAAATATGGGGATTAAAATCGGGAAATAATTTTCCTCGATTTTTAATAATTTTTTACAAAAAATCGAATGGGCGAATAACATAGGCAATCATTTTCTTGCATCCACGGACGGTCAGTGGCGTCACACTTCGCTTGCGTATAGGGCAGTTCCTTGTTTGTAAACAAACATCTCAACTTTTATGAGTGGTTGGCAAAAAGGCTTGGGAAAAGCATAGCGATGGCGGATCACCAATATAGTATTAATGGTGGGCGGGGCGCGGGAAAGTCAAGCGCGCTTTTTTGCCAACCACCAGACGTCACGAGGAAATATGCTCTATAGAGCACTTAATGGAACACTGGGATATGTTGTTGCTGTTGTGTTGTCGGGCCTATATTTTTTGTCAACCAGCAGTTTTTTTATTGTCATTCATATTTATTGATCGGGTAGAATTTTTTTAATTTCAGAACGAAAATTATAAAATATCGAAACACATTTGATTTATAAAAAAAAAAAATTAAAAATACATTTAAATGATAACGTGGTAACCTTCATGATCTAAACCTTGTTTTGAAGATTTATCGTTCACATTCCGTTATATATAATGACCCTCATATGTCATGAACGAATCCGGTTAGTACCGCTTCAAAACAGAAACTTTTGGCAGCCATTTTTTTTCCGTTTATTTAATTCAACTTAGGAAACATACATATCATTTTCATACATGTTTTGTATCGCACATATTCTTATTTATTTCCTATAAAACCTTGAAAAACTATTCAATTGTAATGTTTAAATGTCTAAATTAAATATAACGAATCACTGGCTTGGCTATTATAAACATGAACCTATAAATAGAATTATGTAACTTCATGATTATAAACAATGCAATACCAAATAAAAACAAACCAAAACTGTTGCCATTCAGAAAATACGAATTCCAAATGGACAACTTTTTAATTCCGAATGAACGACTCTTTGACTGTTTCATTAACAAAATGCTTAAAATATTTCTAAAACATATTAAAGCCTTAAAACTCTTAAAATATTTGTAAAAACGCATTAAAGCCTTTAAATATTTTTATCAAATTTCATTGTTTGTTTACATTGTAAGATATGATTGGCGTCGAGTTTAGTACGTAAATGCCGCCAGTTGATTTTAGTTTTGAAATTAGTGTAAAATGATAGTTGGGATAGAATGTTTGGTTGGGCAAGTAAAAGTCACCAGTTGAAATGAGTATTGAAAGTAGAGTAGTCTAAGGTGATAATGTCGAGTCAAGGTAAAATGTTCGGTTGAGAATGAGAAAGTCCCTAGCTGGATCGTGGATATTTTGGCGATGTTGTGGGTGAGATAGCTGGTTGGAGGTATCGAGTAGAGGTGAATTTGGGTTAGCATGGAGTGTCTGTAATTATTGGATAGTTAGTTAGAAAATTTGAAAACAGGATCTACGATATTAAAACAAGAATAAACTACTACGTCAGAAACGCCAAAGAAAAATTATTGAGGTGCATACAGTTGTTTCGGTAG
Source organism: Salticus scenicus (assembly GCA_963930645.1). Lineage (NCBI taxonomy): Eukaryota > Metazoa > Arthropoda > Arachnida > Araneae > Salticidae > Salticus > Salticus scenicus. The sequence continues at coordinate 216,916,440 of OZ005650.1, forward strand.
CCTAAAGCGTACCGTCTTCAGTGCAAAAAGAAAGCTCAACGATAGTCTTAAAAAAGAGTATTTTGGTAAAATGAAGTGAATCGTTTTTTCTTATTATGAGGACTTTAAATACGCAGGCGAAGTGATGACGTCACTTGCCGTTCGTGGATACAAGAAAAATATTTCCTATGTTAAACGCCCAATGGATTTTTCGTAAAAAATTATTAAAAATCGAGGGAAATTATTTCCCGATTTTAATCCCCATATTTAGGTTTAGATATGTATTAGTTATCATGTGCATGCGTTAGATTAAGTTGTTTTTGTTCTAAAATTGATAAAATTTGAATTTTAAATTTCAAAACTCCAGATAAAAAAAAAACTTCCATATTCCATTGAAAACATAAACATTTCATTTCAAAGGATGGTATTTACAAAATAAATATCCAACTAATATACTAATTAAAAGGAAAATGATAAATATTCTATCATAATTTGAAGTGAAATTTGTTTTCAAATGTCTAAATAAAGTATCTGATATCAGATACTAATATGTTGAAGCGGAATAGATTTGATATCGGTCATCCTTGGCAGAAAAAAAAAAAAAAAAAAAAAATATATATATATATATATATATATATATCACCAAATTATCTGGCGATTATAATTTAATTCCTTTCAAAAATCATGGTTATTTTAAAAACTTATATTGAGAGAGTAATGAATAATATGAAACAATATTTCGCACAATACATATTACGAAAATATACATCTGGCATGTATATTTTCGTAGTACGTTTTTGATCGCCAAATACAAAAACGCCAAGGAAAACAGAGTTTTGAAATTTAAAAATAAATTTTTGTCAATTTGACAGCAAAATAACTCAATCTAACACATGCACACGATAACTAATACATATATATACCCAAATATGGGGATTAAAATCGGGAAATAATTTTCCTCGATTTTTAATAATTTTTTACAAAAAATCGAATGGGCGAATAACATAGGCAATCATTTTCTTGCATCCACGGACGGTCAGTGGCGTCACACTTCGCTTGCGTATAGGGCAGTTCCTTGTTTGTAAACAAACATCTCAACTTTTATGAGTGGTTGGCAAAAAGGCTTGGGAAAAGCATAGCGATGGCGGATCACCAATATAGTATTAATGGTGGGCGGGGCGCGGGAAAGTCAAGCGCGCTTTTTTGCCAACCACCAGACGTCACGAGGAAATATGCTCTATAGAGCACTTAATGGAACACTGGGATATGTTGTTGCTGGGTTGTTGTCGGGCCTATATTTTTTGTCAACCAGCAGTTTTTTTATTGTCATTCATATTTATTGATCGGGTAGAATTTTTTTAATTTCAGAACGAAAATTATAAAATATCGAAACACATTTGATTTATAAAAAAAAAATTAAAAATACATTTAAATGATAACGTGGTAACCTTCATGATCTAAACCTTGTTTTCAACATTTATCGTTCGCATTCCGTCATTTTTGACGGGGTTATATACTAGTATATATATAAGTCTTGCTAATTATAAAAAAGAAAAACCTGTTTAGTTCTTGCTGTTCTGTTAAAACATACAGCAAAGATTTAAAAGTTGGAATTTAGAAGGGAAATTATTGAAAGTTGGTAGTAACGTGCCTTATGCTCATTATAGAAACTACATCTCCTCTTGTAATACTTTACAGGCTTTTCATAATTTTGGTTGGAGTTTTATCCAAATATCCCTATCGCTCTTCGAATATTTCTAAATATTTCCCTTTCTGTTTCTTAAGTTTTAAAAGTTAGAGAATTAAGTGTTTGTAAAAAGCGATTTCAGATTAACTATGAGAAAAAAGAATGATTATCTAATCTTTCTATTATTTCAATTGAATGCAACATTTTAAAATATATCTATATGGTTGATGGGGATTGATTTATATGATTGATAACATCATATTATGGCTGGTGAGGAAATAAATATTTTTACACTGGAATTTATGAATTTTCTCTTAAGGAAAGCCTTTGAAAAGTAAATTAAGGTAATTCTTATCATTTATTTATTTACTAGCGGCTACGCCCGCTTCGCTGGTCACTATTTTTAAATGAATCACTATAATTAATGAATTCTCAAAATTTCATTAATTTTTAACATGTGAAAAAAAAAAAAAAAAAAAAAAAAAAAAAAAAAAACTCTGATCGGGAAAAATGTCGCACCGGGTCCCCACTGCCTTCGGCAGCGCAGACCCGTGCGCGATGCGCACGCGCGAATGCATATATATGAGCGCCCTAATAATTTTACAAATTCGAAAATATCCGCAATCGATTTGTAAGTATCATAAACCTCTATGCACCAGTTTTGAACGATCTATCTCTATTTTTAGTTTTTTGCCCCTCTGCTCCCGCCCCTCCCAATAATTTTAAAAATTCAAAAATATCCGCAATCAATTTGTAGGTATCGAAAACCTCGATGTACCAATTTTGAATGATCTAACTCTATTCTTTTTTCCCCTCTGCCCCCTCCCCTTCCCGGCCCTTCTAATAACTTTACACTTTCGAAAATATTCCCATTCGATTTGCAGGCCTCTAAAACCTATCTGTACCAATTTTGAATGGCCTAACTGTATTTCTATTTGTTTTTGGCCATAGCCCCCCCCTTACCACCCCACCCCCTTACCGCCCCTCCTAACAATTTTACAAATTCGAAAATATCCGCAATTGATTTGTAAGTATCGAAAACCTCTATAAACCAAATTTAAACGATCTAACTCTAGTTTTATTTTTTTGCCTCCCCCCTCTCCCCTTCTCGCCCCTCCTAATAACTTTACACTTTCGAAAATATCCCCATTCGACTTGCAGGCCTCTTAAACCTATCTGTACCAATTTTGAACGGCCTAACTGTATTTCTATTTGTTTTTGCCCCATAGCCCCCCTTACCGCCCCACCCCCTACCCGCCCCTCCTAATAATTTTACAAATTCAAAAATATCCGCAATCGATTTGTAAGTATCGAAAACCTCTATGTACTAATCTTTAACGATCGACACTATTTTTATTTTTTTTTTGCCCCCCCCTACCCTCCCCCCCTTCATGCCCCTCCTAATAACGTTACACAATCGAAAATATCCCCATTCGACTTGCAGGCCTTTAAAACCTATCTGTACCAATTTTGAACGGCCTAACTGTATTTCCATTTGTTTTTGCTCCATAGCCACCCCCCCCCCCTTGCTGCCCCACCTGGTGGCTGAATTTCTAAAATTCTAGAAATTGGTTTTTAGATAGTTGCATTAGCTATATTTTAGAGCAAAAATTTCACGTATATCTATTTTTTTTTGTTTGAGATATATAAGATTATGCGAAATCACGTTTTACGCATGTGAAATCATGTTTTGCCCCCTCCCCGCCCCCCTTGGGGACCGAATTTCAAGAATTCCAGAAACCGATTTTTAGACATTTGTATTAGCTATATTTTAAAGCAAAAATTTTACGGATATCTGTTCTTTTGTTTGAGATATGAAGGATTTTGTGAAATTACGTTTTGCCCCCTCCCCCCCTTGGGGGGGGGGCGAATTTTGTAAAATCGCTTGCGGCGTTGTTATTCTCGCGTCGTAAACATTAACCGTGCCAAATTTGGTCCCGCTCGGTGAAACGGCATAGGATTCTATAGCGGACAGACACACACACACAGACTCTGCTCTTATATATATACACTAAGCGACAAAAAAAAAGCCGCACTGCAGAAAAAATGACTTATACCTTTTTTATTTGTAATAACTTTAATATTAATGTTTGAAACAAATAAAATTGTCTTGTTTGCATAATACCAAAGGTATGAAATGATACCTATGTATATTTTCGATTTAATAATTCACTTTATTGCACTTTACGAAGTACTTTTTAAAAATCTGCATAAAACTTTCTTTTTGAACATAATGCAATAACTATACACTTTGCATTCTATTATGATTTATTATATGAAATAAACAAGTTATATTTTAATATATGAAATAAAACTATTTATTTGTTAGATCTAAGCAATTTTTTGATGAAAATATGTATTCTGCATTGGGTTAATTCCACCTTTATATGGAATTACTGCATTAATGCGCAATGGCATAGTTTTATACAGTGTTTTAATATAAATCTCAGAAATTTCAATGTGCCAAATATCACAAATAAATTTTTCTAGTTCTGGCAGAGTTATAGGCTGCAAATTTCGAATCCCCTCCCCTCTCCCCCGCCTTTTTATAGACGAAACATTTTCGAGCGGATCGCGATTTTGACCATTTCCATGTCTGGTAAAGAAGAAATTCTACTATATCCTTTGTGGTATTTAACTTAAAATGAAAAAAAGTATGATTACTTACAGAATTATAGGTTCTCATGGGAATGTATGAGAAATTTTGACAATTTGAAGTGAATAAACTTACCACAGACGCCGTGTAGTAGACGCCTTATTATCTTCAAATGCTGTTTACGGAAATGTCTAAGATACCTCCAAAATAGTCGTTCAGGCACCACTTTTATGCAGATTGTGTTTTATTTCGAGTTAATTGATCCATTGAGCATAAAAATTTCCCCGAGTGTTTGAAAAGTTATGCACCTCCGTACCATAATCTACGGAGAATGTGTCACTGTTTTAAAAGTGCGATTTTCATTAAGTCGGTCACATTTTCGTCTTCATTCTAGCTTTTTTCAACTGCACGAAATAAAGAAAACTTGATTCATCAGAGAAAACCAGTTCAGCCTAATAATTAACTGATAATGTTTTTAAATTTTGGTCAACTAAAGTATTGTTTTTTCTAATTCTTTTCCTTAATAATGGCTTTTTTTCGCAGATCTTCCGTTCTTTAACCCGCTTTGTTTAATTGTTCCCGCATTGTTTTTTAAGAAAGTAATTTGCTATACAATTTTTAAAAATCTTTTTTAAGTTCTGAACATGATACAAATCGATTTTTTAAACATTCGCATTTTAACTTGCGGTTATCTTGCTTGGATGAGCAACATGACCGCCTAAAGCCAAATTCCCAGGTTAAACGGCCAAAAAAATTTATATTTTGCTTAAATTCATTTTACCAATATTTCGCTAGCATTTAATTATTTTGCCATCTCACGTATTAAAATATTTTTTGATTTTCATTTAAAAATTAATACTTTTTGTGGCATCGTTAACTGCTTTATTCTTACCATTTTTGAAATAAATTCTAAAATTACAATTTTCCTGACAATTGCATTTTGTTTTTAACACTAGACTCAAAGCTAAAGTGTATGTGGATTGTGGAGGACAACATAGTAAAATCTGTTCGAAAATTTGCTTTTTAAACGATAAAATTGGCGGTTGTAGAAGACGAAAAGGAAAACATCCAAGTGCGGCTTTTTTTTTGTCGCTTAGTGTATATAGTTTTTTTTTTTTTTTTTTTTTTTAGGACGGAGGACTATTAGTCTCAATCTGCTGATTTTTACGATACCAATTTTACATTAGCTAGACATTTATCGAAATCGAAAATTTATCAAAAATATAATTGAATGATTTGAAAGCGATGTTATAACTTGATAAAACACCGTACTAAACTAAATTCCGTTTCCGTACTAAACTAAATTCTGCTTTTGCCAGAATTTCATCATAATCGTTTTTTCTGTTTATTTCTTTTCTTAGAAAGAAAAAGAAAAGAAAATTAATAATAATCAGTATTGAAACGGACTGTATCGATTTTTTTTTTTTTTTTTTTTTTTTTTTTTTTTTAACGCTCTTAGAAATTAAAAGAATTAAATAATTACAATTATGAATTGTGAAAAATAAAAGTACAGTTTTCAACCAATTTATTCGGACATATTTCTTCAGAGGCAATCGAGGTCGATATTCTTCAATTGCGAAAATCTTTTGTAAATCATACGATGCATTTTGCCCAATGGAGCTATCGTTCCTTTATTTAATTAAAAAAATTACAAGATAAAAAGATCTTTTTATATACCATGTTTTTAAATTTTCTGTTCAATCATATAAACGCTACCGAAGGCAGCGGGAACCCGGAGCAATTGGATAAATTTTTTAAAAAATTCATTGCTCTCGTGTTTTGAGCTATTATAAAAGTTTCAAATGTCTAGCTAGTTGGGAAGTTAGTGAAAAATCGATTGCAAGCTTTGTACTGGTAACGCTGCCGAAGGCAGCAGGAACCCGAAACATTTGGCTAAAGGTATTAAAAAAAATGCATTTTAACCGTATTCTGAACTATTCTGAAAGTTTCAAATGTCTAGCTAGTCAGGAAGTTAGTTAAATAAATTTTCTGTTGAATCATATAAACGCTGCTGAAGGCAGTAGGGACCTGAAACAGTTGACTAAAACTATAAAAAAAAAAATATGTATTGTCACTGTATTCTGAGCTATCCTGAAAGTTTCAAATGTCTAGCTAGTCGAGAAGTTACGGAAAAATCGATTGCAATCTTTGTACTGATAACGCTGCCGAAGGCAGCAGGAACCCGAAACATTTGACTAAAGGTATTTAAAAAATGCATTTTAACCGTATTCTGAACTATTCTGAAAGTTTCAAATGTCTAGCTAGTCGGGAAGTTTGTTAAATAAATTTTCGTTCGAATCATATAAACGCTGCCGAAGGCAGTAGGGACCTGAATCAGTTGACTAAAAGTATAAAAAAAATGTATTGACACTGTATTCTGAGCTATCCTGAAGTTTTCAAATGTCTAGCTAGTCGAGAAGTTAGTGAAAAATCGATTACAAGCTTTGTACTGGTAACGCTGCCGAAGGCAGCAGGAACCCGGAGTAGTTGGTTAAAAATATTTAAAAAATGCATTTTCACCGTGTTCTGAACTATTCTGAAAGTTTCCCATGTCTAGCTAGTCGGGAAGTTAGTTAAATAAATTTTCTGTTGAATCATATAAACGCTGCCGAAGGCAGTGGGGACCTGAAACAGTTGACTAAAAGTAATAAAAAAATGTATTGTCACCGGTTTTTGAGCTATCCTGAAAGTTTCAAATGTCTAGCTAGTCGGAAAGTTAGGAAAAAATCGATTGCAATCTTTGATAACGCTGCCGAAGGCAGCGGGAACCCGAAACAGTTGGCTAAAGGTATTAAAAATATGCATTTTAACCTTATTCTGAACTATTCTGGAAGTTTCAAATGTCTAGCTAGTCGGGAAGTTAGTTAAATAAATTTTCTGCCGAATCATATAAACGCTGCCGAAGGCAGCGGAACTTGAAGCAGTTGACTAAAATTATTAGAAAAATGTATTGTCACCGTGTTGTGAGCTGTCCTGAAAATTTCAAATATCTAGCTAGTCGGGAAGTTAGTTAAAAATCGATTGCAAGATTTGTCCCTGACAAACACACAAGAATCGAAGTTAATAAAAACATGGTAAAATATATGTGTCATTCGTTTTTACGATCTCTTGGAAAAAAAAAAAAAAAAAAAAAAAGTCGAAAATATATCATTTAGCTGACCTGAGCGCTGAAATTTTTCAGGTGAAAATGAACTGGAAATTTTTATTTTCTAACTTTCTGATTACGTTGAAATTCAGTATTAGGCCAAAAGACTCCTTATTTCATATAGGGGAGACCCGTGTACCTAGGGCCGTTTTTTTTCAATTCCCCAAAACAGAGCCCCTGACCTGCTAAAATTCATGAAACTGATATGTACATATCTTTAGAACTAATTTCTTTTAATTGAGATTAATATAAACACTTAAAATAATAAATTCCGACAAACAGAAGGTTTTTAAATAAATTTCACACATGGCCCTAGGTATACAACACGCCATCATTGTTGGTTCACTTTCTTCCTGGAGAAAATCTTTTTTTGGAAATTTATGAAGGGAACTTGTCTCTCAGCCACATTTGAATTTAAATATTCGCTCTCACCAGGAAACCATCCCAATAGTGTAATATTAGAAATCAATTAAATTATGTTCATTCGAGTATTCGAGAGGGCTAACATGATTTTTGATGCACAAACTGTTACCCCTCATAAGTCCGTTCTCGAGAAATCTAAGTTTGAGCAAAAATTTAGTAACGAGAAAGGAGTGGGAGGAGACTCATCAAAATCTGCTAGAACCATGACTTTTATCAATATTTAGATTCTATTTTAACGAATTTTTAGGCATTATATCTCAATTGAATAAATCTCAAAGCTGAAATCGGCAACTGATGAATGCATCAAAGAACAAGTTTGTCTATGCTCTTTCAATTTCTGCTTGTTTTGGATTTCATTCATTATTTCAGCAAGGCGTGGTGTTATCGATTTAGGCGTGGTTTCATCGATTATTAGCGAACTTTCAGAATTTATAACTCGAAAACGAGCTGGCGAGGGCTAATGTTTTATGCGCCAAGAAACAAATTTATATATGCTTTTTCGATTAATGCTTGTTTGGATTTCTTTTTTCTATGATTACAGTATGGGATAGTTTCCTGGTCAGTGAATATGTTTTGATTCGCTGGCTATATGCCAGTTACACGAAAACCCGATAGAATGTTCACAGGAGTAAAGACCAACGGATAGGATTTGCCAACATTTTCAGCAACGTCATATATAGTGATTGGTTTGCCAAGGTTTCCCAGCATCCAATTACTGCAGGCTGTACTGTAGTATATCTTATAAGGTCCAAACACACCTCTGTCCAACGTTGAAGCTTATGACTGGTGGTGGTTTGAAGCAATGTCCATCATGCAACATCAGAGCTGCCAAACTAATCCGGCAAATTGTTAGTACCGCCCCTTTTTCTACACCACTTAATTTTTAGAGCAATTCTCTTCAAATGTATCTACGATGAATTAAGAAGAAAAATACTCTAAAAATTAAGTGGTGTAGAAAAAGGGGCAGTACTAGCAATTTGCCGGATTAGTTTGGCAGCTCTGCAACATTATCCTTCATTTAATTATAAAAGTTTTTCAATTAAATTGTAACAACATGAACTTCGGTAACTTCATTCAAAATACCTTCCACTTTAAACCCACACACTGAGAGGGCTAATTAAGTATCACATTTATTAATATTACTCAATATAATAAGAAACTAGTTGGCACAGGTGGACTCTGCTCAGTTCCCCATCATATTTATGTTCTCAGAAATTTCTAGTGCGAGACATATTACTAGTGGATCTGCAGATCAGGAGCCTCAACGTCCTATTTGCATCAGACATTATTCAATAGGTCATTTTTATTTATTCCTTATTATATAATAGTATATATTGATTCGATCGACTTATTACCAAAATCAAATGCATTCCTGAGGGGGGCGGCAGCCCCCCTCAACCCCCCGCTGTATCTCTCTTTGTATACCTATTTGTATATGATATAAAGTGTTACGAAATTGTAAATAATTGCATTTATTTTTGTATAAATTCTTTCAAAGAGGTTTAGTAAGTTGATAAAATGCTAATTTTGTGCCTTTATTGTCGTTTTAGCGTTAAAATAGCCAATTTTTCCTTTAAAAACGCATTAAAAAGCTCCTATAAGGGAAGAAATAAATTTGGCGACTATTTTCCTCCTTGGCGATTTTTTGGCGATCTTGGCGAGAAAATCCTTATTAGGGATATACCAAATATGGAAGCTCTAATCTCATTGGCTGATGTGATACGAGAATTTTCCAGAACAGTCTGTTTTCGATAGAAAAGTATAAAAGGAGCATTATTTTCGCCAAGGCGGTCAGTCTCAGATCTATATCAGTTTCGTCAAATGCTTGCTCAATGGGCTCATGAATATGTGTACCAAATTGCAAGTCAATAGCGTTATTTTGGGGGCCGCTATCGCGGTACATACAAATTCTTCCCATAGGCCATAATGGTAAAAAAAACTTTGGCGTGTCCCTGTACACGAACTTACAAATGGAATGCACACCGAAAACTATACAGCTAATTTCGTGGGCATCATGAACATGTGTACAAAATTTCAAGTCAATAGCGTGTTTTTTGCGGCCGCTATCGCATGACAGACAGACAGACAGACGGAATCCAAAATCCTTTTGAGTCTCAACAGAGGGCCTCCATTTACATTTCGGCAAAAATTGGAAGTCAATAGCTTGATTTTTGCGGTGGCTATCGCGGTACATACAGATTCTTCCCATAGGCCCTAATCATAAAAAATCTTTGGCGTGTCCCTGTACACGAACTACAAATGGAATACACACCTAAAACTATACAGCTGATTCCGTTGGGCTCATGAACACGTGTACCAAATTGCAAGTCAATAGCGTGATTTTTGTGGCCGCTTTCGCGGTACATACAAATTCCTCCCATAGGCCGTAATGATAAGAAAAACTTTGGCGTGTCCCTGTACACAAATTACAAATGGAATACACACCCAAAACTATACAGCAGATTTCGCGGGGCACATGAACACGTGTACCAAATTGCAAGTCAATAGCGTGATTTTTGTGGCCGCTATCGTGATACATATAAATTTCTCCCATAGGCCGTAATGATAAGAAAAACTTTGGCGTGTCCCTGTATACGAACTACAAATGGAATACATACCAAAAACTATACAGCTGATTTCGTGGGGCTCATGAACATGTGTACCAAATTTCAAGTAAATAGCGCTTTTTTGGCGGCCGCTATCGCGCGACAGACAGACAGACAGACACAGCCCAAAACCGTTTTGAGTCTCAACAGAGGGCCTCCACTGACGTTTCGGCAATAATGTTAAAAGAAATCAATTTGATCAAAGCTTCATACAGTGACAGAATGAAATCCCCGCCTAATAGGCTATCCACCGTTCATTTCGATATATTTCGATATCTTATTCTAATCTATTAATTTATTTTATCAGGGTCAATTTCGTCGTTTAGTTTTCATGCTACTATTTCCAATGCAATAATCCTCAAATTCATATTTATATGAAAAATTTACAATTTCGCTATGTTGATAAAATCGTAAATTACGAATAATTTACGAAATTTTCCTATTCGAATATTTGTATTCAATCATGTTCAAACAAATATCATAAACGTAATTTTGAAGTTGTCTAACGTATTTAGGATCCTCAAAATGGAAGTTTATGCTCAATTTTGCTTTATTCTGACATGTTAAATAAATCGTAAATTCCAAATAACTTACGAATTTTTTAAATTGGAAAAATCATAGTCTACGATATCCATGCCAGTATCCTAAATATTATTTCGAAAGTGGTTTGACATCTTTACGATGAAAATATTCCTCAAGATTGACGTTTATGTGAAATTTTGCTCTTATTCAGCCATGTTAAGAAATTCGTAAATTTCCAATAACTTACGAAATCTTTATATTGGAAAATTCATAGTCATTAATATTCATGCCAGTGTCCTAAATAATGTTTCAAAAGTAGTCTGACATCTTTACGATGAAAATATCTCTCAAAATTGACGTTTATGTGAAATTTTCCCCTATACTGCCATGTTAAGAAATTCGTAAATTTCCAGTAACTTGCGAAATTTTCAAAGTAGCATATTTATAGTTACTGATGTTCATTCCGGCATCAAAACTGATATTTTAAAACTGGTCTGACATTTTTACAATAAAAAGTTTTCATTTAATGCACGTTTAAGTGATTTTTTGTCCTATTCTCCCATGTTAAGAAAATCGTAAATTTCGAATAACTTACGAAGTTTTTAAAATCGAATGTTGCAAATGAATAGGGTTCTTGCCAGTGTCGAAAGTAATATTTTAAAACTGATCTGACCTCTCTGCGACAATTTGTTCTTGAGATATCGTGTACACAGACTAACAAACTAACGGACTGACCCACTAACACACTAACAGACTAACAGACTAACAGACACCCTACAGACAGACACCATAGAAATTTTGTCATTTTCGGATTCCTCACACCTGAAAACGTGTAGAAAAGTCAAAAAACCGAGGTCGAAATTTTTCACGATTACCTAAGTTCCCCATACCTATAGTATGATGGGGAACTAAAAATATACGCTAGAAATAAAAGAAAATTATTTGACTGAGTTTTGTAAAATAGCAAACGAGATGAGCTGCAAAATTTTGCTTCAAACCATGTAAATTCTTTTTGTACACGTGTAACTTGTAAAGACTTTCTCCTGAATGGTTTTAAAGTGATATTGTAAATGTAGCAACTAGTGTTGTTACTCGCCCAACTAACTGCATATTAAATCTTAAAACTAATATTATTCAAATAAAGTGGGGCGGACTTAGGTACATGATCGCCGTAGGTACACGGGTCTCTCCTATCGTTCTCATTTTATTCTTTAAAGTTCTTTTAAAGTACTGTTTTTCTATAAAGTAATATTTTGAACTGTTTTGTTACGAATATTATGAAAAGCAAGCAATTTTCGAATGCTTTTCGTTACTTTCTCACAGGTTAATCATGTTTAAAAAATTTTAAAGAAGTAAGCAAAGAAAGAAAACAAAGCTTAAATTTTTTTTAACTTTCCAAAATGTTAAAATAGAGTAAAAACGAAGGACATTAATTTTATTTATGAATTTAATTCAAATATTGGGGATGTTTTAGTTTAAGATCATTTTTGAGCCGTGTTAATTTTCTGCCTTCACATATATAAAGAAGAGAAAAAGTGGCAATAAAAAAAAAAAAAAAAAAAAAAAAAAAAATTAATTAATTAAAAATATTTCATTTAGGAATACATGAAGATAATGTGGAAAAAAAATGGATAAGTATTATATTTGATTTTAATTACAAGCTATAGTGCAGTTTCACTATATTTCTTTTAAACATATATGAAAATTATTGGAAATTACCAATTTTATTTGGGTGACACATTAAATTAATGCTTATGAAATATTAAGTAAACTAAAGTTTGAAATAACAATTTAATATTTTTTATTTTATTATTAAGGGCCTGCTTCACTCACCGTCGCCGGAAGCCGAAGCTAATGTTTTCTATGCGAAATTTTCTGTACAAATAACTTATTAACTAATACATATTTTTAAATTCTGTTTTCACATTCGGAACATTCCCAACTGTTAAATTGACGGACCTTTTTTAAAAAATCTGGTGTGAAACAACCACACGACTTCCATTACCCGCTATTACATGTATTATATGCATTTTTGAGAGATAATGTGATCAGAAAACATAAAAGTGACCTAAAGAGAAAATCGTTAGAGCCGTTTTTGAGATACCAACTTTTACAAAAAATCAATTATTGACCGGAAAACAATAATTGCATACAAAAGCATATTTAAAAGTGAGTTAAAATGGCGAGTTTGAAAAAAATCCGTACAACCGTTTTTAAAGGAACGCCTTTGCGAGGCCTGAAATTGAGCTATTTATACAGGACGCCTATCAATTTTCCTGAACTAACCAACTATATTATTCGAAAGGATATCTAATAGAGTGTTTATATAGCAAGTTTGAAGAAAATCATTAGAGCCGTTTTTGAGATACGGACTTTCGGTCCCACTTCCGGTTTCCGATGTCCCACTTCCGGTTTTTCAATTTTCACCAAAATTTGGAAATTTCATCTGTACACCAGACGTATTTCAATTCTAAAGTTTCGAAGCTCTATCTTTATTAGTTTCTGAGCTATAACAGCCAGAAGATTCTCCACATACACACACACACACACACACACACATACATACACACTGACCAATTGCCAAAAACCACTTTTTTGGACTCAGGGGACCTTAAAACATGTAAATCAGGTGAAAACCCGATATCGAATTTTCAGACCGAATACAATACTTCCATTACCTACGGTAGTAGGGTAATGGAAGTAAAAAGTATTTTTTTTATTTTTTATATTTTATTTTGAAGCTGCAAAATACGAATTTTCAATATGTGAAATTTTTCATTTTGCAATTTAAAAACTAGTTGACATAGGTGGACTCTGCTCAGTTCCCCATCATATTTATGTTTTCATAAATTTCTAGTGGGAGACATTATAATCATGTTAAAAGAAACGAATTTGACCAAAGCTTGATACAGTGACATAAGGAAATCCCGCCTAGTAGGCTACCTACCGTTCACTTGGATTTAATTATCTTATTCTAATCTATTATTTTATTCTATCAGGGTCAATTCTGTTGTTTATTTTTCATATTCATGCTACTATTTCCAATGCAATAATCCTGAAAATTCAAATTTATATGAATAAATTTACAATTTCGCTATGTTGATAAAATCGTAAATTACGAATAATTTACGAAATTTTCCTAGTAGACTATTTGTATTCAATCATGTTCAAACAAATATCATAAACGTAATTTTGAAGTTGTCTAATGATTTAGGGTCCTCAAAATGGAAGTATGTACTCAATTTTGCCTTATTCTGACATGTTAAGTAAATCGTAAATTCCAAATAACTTACGAATTTTTTAATTGGAAAAATCATAGTCTATGATATTCATGCCAGTATCCTAAATAATATTTCGAAAGTGGTTTGACATCTTTACGATGAAAACATCCCTCAAGATTGACGTTTATGTGAAATTTTGCTCTATTCTGACATGTTAAGAAATTCGTAAATTTTCAATAACTTACAAAATCTTTATATTGGAAAATTCATAGTCATTAATATTCATGCCAGTGTCCTAAATAATATTTGAAAAGTAGTCGACATCTTTACGATGAAAATATCTCTCAAAATTGACGTTTATGTGAAATTTTGCCCTATACTGCCATGTTAAGAAATTCGTAAATTTCCAATAACTTGCGAAATTTTCAAAGTAGCGTATTTATAGTTACTGATGTTCATTTCGGCATCAAAATTGATATTTTAAAACTGGTCTGACATTTTTACAGTAAAAAGTTTCCATTTAAAGAACGTTTAAGTGAATTTTTGTCCTATTCTCCCATGTTAAGAAAATCGTAAATTTCTAATAACTTACGAAGTTTTTAAATACGAATTTTGCAAATGAATAGGGTTCTTGCCAGTGTCGAAAGTAATATTTTAAAACTGATTTGACCTCTCTGCGACAATTTGTTCTTGAGATATCGTGTACACAGACTAACAAACTAACGGGCTAACGGACTAACACACTAACAGACACCCTAAAGACAGACACCATAGAAATTTTGTCATTTTCGGATTCCTCACACCTGAAAACGTGTAGAAAAGTCAAAAAACCGAGGTCGAAAATTTTCACGATTACCTAAGTTCCCCACACCAATAGTATGATGGGGAACTAATAAAATATTAAAAATTAAAAAAATACATTTTTAAAAAAGGTCCGCCAATTTAACAGTTGGGAATTTTCTGAATGTGAAAACAGAATTTAAAAATGTGTATTATTTAATAATTTATTTGTAAAGAAATTTTCCCATAGAATAACATTGAATCGGGCTTCCGGCGACAGGCCTTTAATATAAATATCGTACAATGCCAATGCTCTTTTTAAGTCATGTATTTTACTATTAGCCGTTATGGGGCGGGTGGGAGGAAGAAGTGATTTAATCTTTACACAATTAATTCGACCATTTGGACAACATTGCTGTCATAGTGTAAAAAATAATTAAATGTCTATTTTAAAGTGAAAATAATATAAATTGTCTTTTTCTAAGATGAAAACTAATAAATTCATATTTATACAGTGTTCCATTCCATAGTTTAATACAGATAAAAGTTATTTTATTCGAAATTTTTGTGTATATCAGACATATATATATAGTAAGTACTTGCATAAACGTTTCCTTAATTATCCTTTATTACTATAGATTTAGGATTTTAGATTTAAAAAAAAAAAAAAAATCGCTTTATAAACACTACGTTGTGAGAACGCGCAAAATATGCTAATACAAGTTAGTGACAACAAAATCTTAATAATAAATAAATTGTATGAAAAATATTTCTTAGCCAAGATCTATATTACTTTTCAAAAACACAAAGGTACCAAGTTTTTACGGATTGTCCGTAATCTTAATACCGGAAATTTTAAAATGTATTCTTTTGTAATAATTATCTGCAATTCAATAGAACAAGTTTTACTTTTTCTTTAATGTGGTATGAAATTGATTTTTCGTTAGTAGTAACTTGGCACCTCTGGAAACATTTAGTCTTTGTAGCGTTTATGATTTATTAATTTTCGTCTACAAATAACTTTTTATAAAAAATCTTTTGACACCGTTTTCAGTAAACACCACCTTTTTAAGATACACTTCCGTGGTACGTAATTAATCATACTTACCTGGCACTGGGGTATGCCTTGATCATCAAGGAGGCTCCCCCGAGCAGAGACCTCTCATTGCACAACGAGGGGTTGACGTTCGCCACATCCGCAAATCGCGGTTGCTTGGGGTGCATAATTTTTGGTAGCAGGGACTGCGTACGCGCCGTCCCTAATTAAAAAAAAAAAAAAGCTATCTCATGTAATTTATTGGAGTAATGACGGTAGTCCAAGCCCATGACCACGGATTAAAAGAGTAGGATGTAGTGATGGGTAAGACAGGAAAAAATTTTGTCATGACATTGAGGCACTTCAAAATATTTTGAAGTGGGACAATGTCATGCTTCAAATGACATGAGGTGTTGCAAGAGAGAGAGAAAGGTGAATGAATGAGGTGAAATATTTTGTCATCTGTTGTAGTGAGTTCTGAGGTGTGAGGTAGGTTGTTTGTCATGTTCCACGTGAATTGAAAGAGTTGTTTTGTCATGAAAATTAATTAGTGTGAAGAGGTGAGAGGTTCAAAAAAGTGAATGAAGATGCATGAATGAAATGAAGTACTATGTCATATATTGTAGTGAGTTGTGATGTAGGTTGTTTGTCATGTCCCACCTGAACTGAAAGAGTGATTTTGTCATGAAGATTAGTGTTAAAAGTTGAGGTCTACATTCGGTAACTACAACTACAAAAGTGTGAACGAAGATGTATGAATGAAATGAAGTAGTATTTTGTCATATGTTGTAGTCAGTTGTGAGATAGGTAGTTTTTCATGACACGAGTGATTTGAAGGAATTGTTTTATCGTGAAGTTTAGTGTAAAGAGATGAGGGGCTTGCATATGGTACCTACAATTCCAAAAGAGGGAAGGAAGACGTATGTATGAAATGAAGGACTGTGTCATCTGTTATGTCTTGTTATCAGTTAGGTAGTTTTTCATGTCACAAGCACAAGTGAATTGAATTGAATGAATTGACTTGTCATGAAGATTACTGTTAAAATGATTGGAAAAAAAGTTAAGGAATCACTGAGAAATTTTATTTTATTTCCTTAAAAGAAGTAATAGTCACAAAAATTTAAATACTTTTAATAAATAAAACTGACTTTTCGAAAATATTAAGATTGTTAAAGAAATATTTAGTTTTAACAAGAAGGTGTTAAAATGATTGTTTTAAGTAATTTCTCAAGCACTTCACTCTTCACTTGCTTATAAAAACTCACGAATGTTTTCGGAAGAAAGTATTGGATTCGTAAAAATTTCCTACTTATGGTTTTTGATGGATTTACATGTTTTGTGGGTTCCAGAACAATATTTGACCCTTTTTATTTTCTTATTCATTCAATAGTAGAAAATATTGGATTCGTAAAAATTTCCGACTTCTGGTTTTCGACAGATTTTCACGTTTTGAGAAGTCTAAAATACAATTTTACAATTTTTTGCGAATGTCTGTCCGTCTGTCTGTCTGTGTGTGCGTGTGAGAGACAAACATTTTGTGGCAAATGTATCTCCTGGACTACTGTTCAGAATTGTTTATAAATTTATATGTAGATGCACCTTGGCCTAAATTAGGGCCTATCGACTTTTGGTGCCAAACGCTCAACAGGTGGCGCTGCTATACAGCGATTTCCACAATTTAATGGGAGGCTATATCTCAGGTAAAGCTAAAGCACTTCCACCAATTACATTCAATAGAAAATAACGCTTTTGCTTAATTATTGGTAGATCTGTATGTCATATATAAATTATGTACACACCACACTGTGACTGTGCACGCAAGTATATTCCTACATTAATCGGATACCGGACACTTTTGCGATTTGCGAATCGTAAGATGCAATAAACACGAAAATCCAAATCGGAGTCTACAGATGACTCTAATATTGATTTAAAAATATTTAGGGATAACTTTTGAGTGAAAATTCAGTAATTGCTTAATATAACTAGGAGTGGTGGGTCGGGGGGGGGGGGGTGGAGCTGGATGGGAAATGAAAAAGAAAGTAATGGTTTTTATGTAACCATGTAATTAATATTAATGAAACTGTGATAGAAATATAGATTATTAATTTTTTCAGCGAGGGCTAAGTATAACAGAGTAGTTTCTTTTTTTTTTTCTGAGGGAGGGGGGAGGGCGGATACAAGAAAAATAAAATCTTTTTTTTTTTTTTTATTGTTACCTGTTACTGATTGCAATGAAAATTTTTATGAATTTCTTCTCAAGAAAATTTTTATTAAGTGTTATATATATCTAATAAGTAAAAGGGGGGGGGGGGGTGTCTACGTGAGCAGAAAATAATAGTACTTTTTTTGTGAGTCCATGTCTGATTTTAAAGAAAATTTGTGTATCACTGATTATTTATGAATATTTTTAGTGAGTGTTACTAATAATAGGGTGGGGGAAGGGACTTAGAGGGCAGAGAAAAAGAAAACGAATGTTTTTATAACACACGGTATAAGATTGTACTGAATTTGTGTCATTTACTCATTGTTAAGAAAAATTTCATTGAGTATGGCATGCAACATTGGAGGGGAGGGGGGGGGGACCAGTTCTCCAAAGAAAAGGAACATTGTGGTTTTTATACAACCAATGTTATTGAAACAATAAGCTAATAAAACTTATAGTTTATAAAGGTTTTCAATTAGGGTTACTTGTAAAAGGGGGGTTACTGTTGGGGGGGGGGGGCGAAAGAAAAGAAATTGGCGATATTTAAATCTACCTGTTCCGGATTGTAATAAAAATTTATAAATTTTTATGAGAGTCATTTAATGTTTAAGAACATTTTTACAGGAAAGGGGGGGGGGGCGAGCAGAAAATTATAATGGTTTTAATGAGTCTGTGGCTGAATTTAATGAAAATAAAAAAAAAAAAAAAAAACATCATTCATTATTCATGAAGATTATCTGTAAATGTTACGTATAATGGAGGGGGGGGGGATTAGGGAGCGGAAAAAAAGAAAATGAATATTTTTATATCATCCAGTTAAAGATTGTAAAAAGAAAGAGAGAAAAAGTGCCATGTATTTATTTAAGAAAAACATCAGTTAGCGACGCAAGTAGCTACTGAGGGAGGAGAGTGTCGTTGGATAAAGAAAAGCGAAATTATGGTTTGTATGTAACCAATTTTATCGAAACAATAAATTATTATAAATTATAGTTTATTATTATATATAGTTTATTATTTAAATTATAGCTTTTCAATCAGAAAAGAAAAATTATAAAAAGAAACCAAATGTTTAAAAGAATGCGCTTTTTTTTTGGGGGGGGGGGGGGGGGGGGCAGAGGAAAAGAAATTGACTATAATTAGATCACCCTGTTCCGGATTGTAATGAAAATTTATAAATTTTATTAAGTGTTACTGAATGTTTAAGAAATTTTTCATTGGAAGGGGGGGGGGAGGAGATAAGTGAGCAGAAAATAATAATATTTTTATATGAGTCTGTGAACGATTTACATGAAACTTTGAATAAATACCATTCATTATTTATGAAGATTTTCAGTGAGTGTTACGTATAAGGGGGAGATATTAGGGGGCAGAGAAAAAGAAAATGAATTTTTTTTTTTTAGTACTCAGTTAAAAAAAAAAAAAAATGCTCATGTATTGTTTCAGAAAAAAAAAAAAAAAAAAAAAAAACGGTTAGTAGCTATTGGGGGGAGAGGGGTGGTTCGTAGGGTAAAGCAAAATAAAACTACGGTTTATATGCAAGCAATTTTATTGAACCAATAAATTAATAAAAATAGTTTATAAAGGTTTCCAATGATGGTTGCTTGTAAAAGAACACTGTTGAGGGGAGAAAGGCAGAGGAACAGAAATTCACTATGTTTTAATCACCCTGTTCCGGATTGTAATGAAAATTTATAACTATCTATAAGTGTCATTTAATGTTTAAACATTATTTCACAGGAAGGGGGAAAGGAGCAATGCGAGCAGAAAATAATATAGATTTTTTTTTATGATTCTGTGGTTGATTTTAATGAAAATTTGAATAAAATATCATTCATTATTTATCAAGGTTTTCTGTGAGTAATACGTATAAGGACGGGGGGGGGAGGGGGAAGTTAGGGGGCAGAGAAAAAGAAAATGAATGTTTTTATATCACCCCGTTCAGGATTGTAGTAAAACTAGTCCCACTGACTCATTAGGAAACATTTTATTGAGTACTGCATGTAACTGTTAGGGTGTGTGTGTGGGGGGGGGAAGGACCAGGTAGGCAAACACAAAAAGAACATAATGGTTTCTATGGAACCAGTTTTATTGTAACGATAAATTTAACTTATAGTTTATGAAGTTTTTTAGTAAGAGTTAGGTATAACAAAGCAGGCTGGTGGAGGGAGCAGAGGAAAAGAAATTGACTATTTTTTAATCACCCTTTGACGATCTGTAATGAGAGATTTTATAAATGTCATTTACCGTTTGAGAAATGTTCCCTAAGTGTTATATATATATATACCTCGTAAGGATATATACATACCTTGTATTACATATATATAACACTTAGTAAAAATTTTCTTGAGAAGACATTCATAAAAATTTTCATTGCAATCAGTAACAGATAGCAAAGAAAATTATGTTTCTTGTATCTGCCCCCCCCCCTCCTACAGAAAAAAAAAAAAAAAATACACTGTTACATTTGACCCTCGCTGAAAAAATTAATAATCTATATTTCTATCACAGTTTCATTAATATTAATTACATGGTTACATAAAAACCATTATTTTCTTTTTCATTTCCCATCCAGCTTCACCCCCCCCCCCCCACTCCTAGTTATATTAAGCAATTACTGAATTTTCACTCAAAAGTTATCCCTAAATATTTT
Organism: Salticus scenicus; assembly: GCA_963930645.1. Taxonomy (NCBI): domain Eukaryota; kingdom Metazoa; phylum Arthropoda; class Arachnida; order Araneae; family Salticidae; genus Salticus; species Salticus scenicus. The sequence goes on from OZ005650.1 coordinate 216,937,291, forward strand.
TAATTTAATATGAGAGTCATATGTAGACTCCGATTTGGATTTTCATGTTTATTGCATCTTACGATTCGCAAATCGCAAAAGTGCCCTTTTTTCCCGGCGCCCTTTTTTCCGGGTGCCCTTTTTTTCGGTGCCCTTTATTCCGGGATCCACATTAATCGAACACAGCACAACCTGAAATGCATTTGTAACAATTTCCTAACGTAGTCCCACTATATTCTAAATATTTTGGGTAGCCCTGTGAACAACTAATGAAAATTTTTATAGCTGATTCCGCACAAAACATGCTTTCATGCATATAACAAATGTAAATGCAGAGATGTTAAACTGTATACTCATAAAAAATTTCGTCCATAATCATAATGCATTAGAACTTGTTTTGGATGTCTCTGTATGTGAACTATTTACTTAATCTCAATGACAAGTTTAATGCCCCTATTATGATACAGATTTAAGATTGCGAGTTTCGAATTCCTGCTACTATTTGCTCTTGAGATATGCTGATAACAGACACACACACACTCCAACCGCTTAAAACATGATTTTTGTATTCAGGGGATCTCAAAACATCTAAATTCAGTAAAACCTCTCTAAGTTGGACACCTACGGTTCCAAGAAAAAGTGTCCAACTTAGAGAGGTGTCCAACTTATAGGGGTTAGACATAATGTTAATGGATACATTCCGTTCCGAGAAAAAGCGTCCAACTTAGAGGGGTGTCCAGCTTATAGGGGTGTCCAACTTGAGAGGTTTCACTATAACAAAACTTACTTCCGAAAATTTTACCTAAAAACAGTACTTTCTTTACAAAATTTTACCTAAAAACAGTACTTTCTTTGCCATATATATGGGTGAGAGAAAGTAAAATTTTGAACTAGAAAATAATTTCTCTATAGTGATATAATTACATTGTATACAAAAGTGGTCTAAAAACTCTAAATTGAAGTGCAGAAGCAATATAGTTAGCCTTATGATGACACATTGAAATTTCTAATTGCCAGCATTATTACTATTTGTTTACTGAATTAACTTAAGAAACGTAATTTTCAGTGCTTCGAATTGGAATCCTTTTAATGTCATAAATATAAAAATAACACATATAGATGAAATTTATGAATAATTTGAAATGATAAAAGCTTTTATAATTTTGAACATAAGCCTTAAAAAAAGAAAAGAAAAAAGAAGAAGAAGAAAGAGCGAGAGAGAGAAGAAGAAGAAGAAAAGGACATTTAAAGAACATTTAAAAGATAAATACAATTTTAAAATTTTAGACCACTTTTATAAATCACAAATTTGAAGCATTTAATATGGGTCCACAGGAAATTTCACTTGAATAAATAATGTCTGTAAGTTTATTATAAATTATGTATGAATAAAGGAGGAGGTTCAGGTACAACAAAGATTATACATGTCAATTTATTACGGATTATCCATTCTTTATATCATTACTTTTTAGTAGTACTCTTTTGTGATATTTATATGGAATTAAATAAGATGAAGATTATTATTTGTAAATAATGGTATGAAAATTATTTATGTTCTATATTAAATTGACAGGTATAACTAATATCTATCATCTTAATCACGTGCACCATGAAAAACTGACAATCAATTTAAAACTTTTTTAATGATTTGTGAACTATTTTTAGTTTAAAAAAAAAAAAAAAAAAAAACACCGACTTAAATATTTAGAAGATGAAGCTAGGTTTGTGTATTATTTTATCATAAGTAAAAATTAAAGACCTTTCAACGTACATAAATAAATAAATAAATAAAATCTTTTAATTGTTCTTGTCCAAATTAAGAACACAACCGACTTTTAATTATTTTCATAACTTAAATTTTTTTTTCACAAGGCACTTGCGTACATGAAAGGATATTTATACATACTTGTAAGCTATATATAAGGGGATATACATTGGCCCATAAGAGTTAAGTTCGTGCAGCAACTCTAGAGCACAGCTCATACATGTTGCACATTTTCTTTTAGCTTTGTTCTTCAAATATGCTTATGACATACACAGACACCCACAAAACAACCATTATAAATCTGATTTTCGAATTTAGAAGACCTTAAAACGTTCAAATAAATTAAAAATACCGTTTCAAAAATTCGATCAAAAAAGAACACTTTCTCTGCCATACATGGGTAAGAGGAAAAAAAAGGTATTACAATATTTTCAAACTTAAAGATATTTTCCCTTAACGGCCCTCTTCACTCACCGTCGCCGGAAGCCCGAGCCAATGTTTTTCTATGGGGAAATTTTCTTTACAAATAACTTATTAACTAATACATATTTTTAAATTCTGTTTTCACATTCAGAAAATTCCCAACTGTTAAATTGACGGACCTTTTTTGAAAATGTATTTTTTTAATTTTTAATATTTTATTTCGAAATTGCAAAATGATAAAATTTCACATATTGAAAATTCATATTTTGCAGTTAGGAAATAAAATGTAAAAAATTAAAAAAATAATTTTTTAGAAAAGGTGCGTCAATTTAACAGCTGGGAACTTTCAGAATGTGAAAACAGAATTTAAAAATATGTATTAGTTAGATAGTTATTTGTAAAGAAAATTTCCCCATAGAAAAGCATTGGCTCGGGCTTCCGGCGGCGGTGAGTGAAGAGGGCCCTTAAGTAAAAGGGGCCCACCAGCGGCCGAGCGGTTCTGCGCTCAAAGCTGATAGACGTGAGGTGCTGGGCTCAAAGCCTGGTCGTGCTCTTCGCCCTAGCGTCCGGACCTCCGTGGTTTTCTCCGGAACTTGCGTAAATACGGGCTAGGATCCCTTAGAAAAACCCCGAGGGCACTCCCCCTCGGGCCTGGGTCCCTGGTGCGGTCAATTGACCTTTAATCCCTACAACCCAACCCAACCCTACCCATTAGAAAAAGAGGGTGTATTAATAAACATTTCGCTGTTTACGTCCTGCTGTTAACTAGAATAGGCCTGTCCTTTACACATAGCACTCAGGGTACATGTACCACTGTTGTAATGTAAAGATTATTTTTAATTACTTGAAAAAAAAAAATTCTTTCGAAGAATTGAGAGAATGAAACATTCTCATAAAAGTATCTTTAATGCATTCTTCAATGGAGAAATTTTCACGTATTTATGGCAAATCACTAGTCGGGAAAAATTGAGAGCTCACAGATTTCAAATGCAAAGCACCGGAAATTAAAAGTGCTATGTTCAACTAGGTGCAAATTCGTGATCTATGCAATCATGTTAAAACTAGTGTATGATGAAAATTACATTAAAAGTGATTATTGTAAATATAAACAAAACTTCAGTGCACAACGTAATAAAATTTCTTTCGTATTACATTTACTGTTAAAAAAATTCACTATTTTAAATATTCACAGCGTTAAAAAAAAAAAAAAGTAAAATAAGGAAGCAAATATATATTGAGAGGTAAATAATTTTCGCATATAACGTTTTAAATGTTAAATATTAATTTTTATGCCTTTCTTCTTCACAAATTAAACTTATGGCTAAACATAATTGCTATGAAAGAAAATAATGTCCTCCAGTGTCTTGCATTCAAAAGATTATGTTCAGAAAAAAGCAAATTTTCATTATTATTATTTACATAGAAGAGAAACATTTTGCGGGTAAACACGTCACCTCCTCCCGCCCCCGCGAGCAGTATAATTAAAGATCTTTCAATATCTATTAGAAGTTCTTTGGTATAATGCCAACCCAAGGTGTCGTTAATAGTTTTCTCTGCCTTTATTTTATTCTACCCTGTCCCTAAGGCATTCTTTTCTATCACAGGTCACACCACGACCACCCACAGACAGGTGACGACCTTGAATTACAAACACAACTACAAATTCCGCTTCTTGCAGGATCCGAACTTACAACATATCCCTCACACATTAACCTCCCAGTGTCACAATGCAATGCATTACAAACATAACACTTCATTCAGTCATGTCATTCCATCCAGGCTTTCTCTGCTTTGTGTTTTTATTCTGAGTATCTGAATCTCACCCCATTGAATGAATGGGACAAAATTTTTGAAGTACTTCAAATCCAGTTCAGATAGATTGAAGTTCTGTATGAGTGAATGAAGATGACAAAACGTTTGAAGCGTTGAGTGTGTGTCTTTGAACGGGACAAAAATTTTGAGGTATTGAATAAAGGGTGAATGAATGAGGAAAAACATTTGAAGCACTGAGTGAGTGGTTGAATGCAGGGCCTGATTATCGCACGGGCACCCGGGGCTCGTGCCCTGGGCACGAAATTTCTGAGGGGCACAAAATCTTACTAATGGTTAAAAATATCTGATCTAAATCCCCTAGTTTTTCTTTCGTTTTCTAATTCAACTATGTTTTATTTTTATGAATAAAATTTTAAAATAAAATCTTGATTGATACTATACATCAGATCATTTGAAATACATGAAATTGTACAATTAACGTGCGGAGAAGCATCGATAATCCGGAAATTTAAAATCCGGCAGCACCTATATTTGGCTGAGTGAAGTAATTTTGTTAAAGCCAAAAACAGAAACATATATATATATATATATATATATATATATATATATATATTTTTTTTGGGGGGGGGGGGCACTAAAATTTGAAAGTGCCCTGGGCACAAAACTTTGTTAGTCGGGCCCTGGTTGAATGGGACATGACTTTTGAAGTAATACAAAAAATAATTATGAGGTATCATGACAAACCGCTGTGATGAGGTGTGACAATGTCATGCCTCATGTATGAGTTACCCATCACTAGTAGGATGTATTACGAATATTACTGAAAGGTAGTAATTTTCATCTTACAGATAGAGGGCAACCAGATCTCGAAAATCCACCAATCAGCGCGTTTTTACATTTCTGGCTGTTCGTTCGTAGGCCGTTCTCGGAAATCGGATGATGACTGAAGCCGAAAGGGCGGGCTTTCCCTTTCTTCCGATAAGTTTCAAAGATACTACACCAGGCAGCGATGAATCGCTTTCCTACACTCGTCTGAATTAATGCGGAAAAGAAAGCTCCGGTTCCCGCGCTGGTTTACTAAAAAGTGTTTATAACTTCAACTAGATTGTCTGACTGTGTTTGTACGCGACAGCGTTCCCATATCTAATGATTTATACCTAGATCTAGGGATTTTTCGCGAAAAGGTCCTCGATATCCCTAGATCTAGGGATTCAATAAATTTTTGCTCAACATTTTCATTTATTCGTATAAAATTAGTCCTGCAACCAATCACCAAATCAGCCAATAAAAACTAACTTTGCAATAAAAACAATTTTATAACAGAACAGCTGTATTATTTTTAAGAACCAATTATGCCTAAAAGAGACAATTAGAAACAATTTTAATATTCATAAGAAATATCGTAGCGCAGCAACATCCCAAATTTAGTGATATAAATCAAACTACGAACTCGCATTTCAAGTTTTGTGTGATTTCTTGCTTCATTAATTTAGCTAGGTTATATATATTGAGCATAGTGTGATAAAGGTACAAAGCAGCACTACCCGATATGCATCACAATTTTGTGCACATAGTTTATTGAAAACATACAGGGCTACTCAAAATTAAGCTAAACGTTCTTTTCTTTAGAATGAAATTGACGAAAGTGCTTTGCTACACTTTACTATGTCGACGAATACTGCTGAGGAAGAAAATTTAATTTTTGATACCCATACTGTAAACAAAGAATTTTTTGAAGCTCTAATTTCAACTCAGGTTTTCGAATAATGTCACATTTTGAGGTTCCCTGAATACAAAAATCAATTTTTTCAGTTTTTAACTATTGATCTGTATGCATATTTGTTATCAGAATAACTTAAAACCAAACAAATGCAGGAAATTCACATTTGTATTTTAAAATTTGTATTAGGTTTCAATTTGAAGAAGGAGCGTATGTGTTTTGGTTTCGGTTTAAAAAATCTAGGAATGCCGGGTATAAGGTTGTAACAATGCTTCAATCTGATTGGTTGGCGACATGTTGGCGAGATTTTTGAATCGTCTCGTTTTTCTGTCAGTCAGTCACAGTCAGCACAGCTTATTTGTGAAGTTAGCTGTGATCAGTCAGCGAAGCAGCACCCACAACAAACAGGGATAAATGCGCCAAAGATGAATGCCCTACTTCAAGGTTTAGAGCAGCTTTCGCTGGCATTTCACTAGAAGGGGTTTGTAAGCATTAGAGTATTGGCATGTGCTCCTTCTTTCTTTATTATTATTCTATGATTTTAACATGATACATAAAAAACCCTCTCACATCTGTTAAATTAATAAAATACAAGCTATAAAGAACTCAATTGAAACCACTGAGCTGAAGAACAACTGGAGGAAATGCTGGACCGGTTTTCGCGTGCCGTTTTTTGAAGGTTTGTCTTTCGAGGGTTGAACGGCAAAAAGCATTTGGTATCTTTATATTTCAAAATAAAATTGTGTAAAGGTTGTCTGTTCGAACAGCCATATGCTAAACATGATATTACAATTTTAAATTTTAATTTTTTAAAGTGTATAGTAGTAACAGACGACCCGACAAAGTTGCCTGCCGTGCAAGGTTTGGCAAACGATTGCAGAAAAACTGGCACGCACGAACACTACTGTATGTGTATAGAGGTATTGGAACCATTTGCTCCACTTATTCTTCAGCTCAGTGATTGAAACTCGATTGAATAGTGGGGTATAAACATAACTGTGGCAACACTGACTGCTTAGATTCAGCACAGCGGTTTTTGCATTTACAAAAAACATTGTGGGAACACTGTTCTGTTGAGTTGACCAAAGAATCGCCGACTTTTCAAAATTTCAGAAGTGGCACAATCGATTTTTCGTTTCTTCTGGGCTACTAATAAAAAACTAATTTTGCCAAAAAGGAAAATTTGAAGTATCCATATCTTACTCTCCAAAATTCCTTGACCTTCGTTTCCTTGCATATAAGGATAAATTTTGTAATATTTACGAATTATGAAACAAATAAAAGATACTTAGGTAGTGCAAGCGAGCATTATTACTTTCTTCTATATTCAATTGAAGAAAGTACTGGATTCGTAAAAATTTTCGACCTTGGGTTTTTAATGGATTTACACGTTTTGAGAGCTGTAGAACGCGATTTGATCATTTTTCGAAAATGTCTGTCTGATTGTTTGAATATGTGACAAAATTTTGTGGCAACTGTATCTCAGGAACTACTTCACAGAATTTCATACAAATTAGTATGTAGTTACACCTTGACATAAATTAGTGCCTACCACGGTGTAATCCGTGGTGCCTACCAACTTTTGGTAAAAATTGTCTTGCAGGTTGCGTTGTCATCCCGCTTTTTCTAAATTTTTAACATGGTTGACAAAATTTTGTATAAATGTGCATAAAGAGAATTATTTTTAAATAATCATTATAAAATTTACAAGAATTATTTATAATAGGGATAGTCAACTGGATTTTTTTTTTTTTTTTTGTATATATAGGAGCATCGCCTCCCTCCCTGGGGGGGGGGAGGTCCCCCCTCGAGGGGAATAAATTTTCATGATGGGTATTTTTTCAAAAGAGCTCGCCGATACCTTTAAAATGAATGTTTGAACCACTGATCTGCGATAATTTAAAATAAAGTTATCGATTTTTTTTTCATTAAATATATATATATATATATAGCATCCTCTTTTTTAACCCAAAACTCTGCAAGTCGGCAGCAAAATTATACTGAAGCACACATGACACATCCACATTTTTCATAATTTTTTTTTTTTTTAGTTTGATCGCTAACTTTTATCATTTACTTACTTTTTTATAAACAGCATAAAGGCTAAGATTATGACTTGATAAATATTTACTTAACAAAACAGTATTAAGTGAAGTGCACATGCACATCTTTTAATATGAATTATTGCTAGCGCTTCAATAATTTTGCTGCTGACTGTATTTATTTGGTGGAATACTTAAACTGTAAACTATTAAAAGTGAGGACAATAAATAGGAACGTGTGTTCACCTTAGCGTACAGAAACTTTTTTATCCATTATTTTTGTATTCAATGAATCGGCAGCAATTTACTACTCCACTCTTATGCATCTGATTTCCATTTCCAATCCAATTGGTAGTAAATGTTTATGACGCTCCGCTACCCGTTGTCATTTTTTTATGCTTGAAATATTGGAATAAAAAACAGAAATCATGTTCAGATAGTAATTTGTAAGTTCATTCTGTTATAAAATGGAATATTTATTACTATTCAATGAAAATTGTCTCAGGATTTATATTTTCATTTTTATTTATATTCACTATATCATTAACTTCCATGCATTAAATTATAGTTTCGGATTATTAAAATTTTGGCCTTTTAATATTTATTGCCTAATATCATGATGCCTAGTAATCAAGAGTAACCTTTTTATAATGTAGTCTTTTTTCCGCCTTTGAAAATTGTATTCGTTAATTGAATATTTCTGCAGATGTTACCTAATGTAATTAGTTTCGGATTATTAAAATTTTGGCCTTTTAATATTTATTGCCTAATATCATGATACCTAGTAATCAAGAGCAGCCTTTTTATAATGTAGTCATTTTTCCGCCTTTGAAAATTGTATTCGTTAATTGAATATTTCTGCATATGTCCCCTAATGTAATTAAGCAAGAGTAAAAAAAAGATCCAATAATTAAATAATAATAATAATTAATTAAATGAAAACCTATAATTCATTTTTTATATATTTTCTTATTTTTCAAGAAAATTCATTCTTTTATTTTTATGAATTTTTGTTTGTAATGTGATATGGTTTTGTACTCTAAATAAATTTAAGAATAATTGTAATTTTAGGTGCATTAGTATGTAGTTTCATCTGATAAATTTTTCTCTTTATTTATTCAAATATTATTATTGTTATTTCAAAAAATGAAAAATTGGATTTTATCTTAAGAAAATTTGCAAGTTTTTATTTTCAAATAAAACTTTTTAATCAGTGTGTAAAATAACTGTTTATTTTCTGGTGTTTAATTAAATTATTGGGTAATATTTTCCGTCTCTAAAAATCATTAGGTATTACTAAAATTACTGAACTATTAAAATTATTACAAAATATAATATTTAAAAAAATTAAAATATCACTTGGCAATTAATGTGTCTTAAAGTTTTGCTATGAAATTTTTAATATTAGAGCTCTTTGATTAATATTTATAAACAATTACAGAACTTTCTTATTATGTCTGTGAAGTATTCACTTAATTTTATTTATTGTTTTGAAATTTTAGCCATTTAAATATTTTTTAAAATATTATTAGGGTCAAATTATTTAAATTAAAATGTTATTTGTAAAAATTTTGTATTTATGAATTAAAAAATCTGTTCAAATAACACTTCAGTTATGTAATCTGTATGAGATATTTTATGTTCAAGTTTGAGCTCTCTTCTCTGTACGTATTCGATTTAAATGGTTTGTTGCAAGACTAGTGGTTATGTATATTATAAGGCAAAGTAATTTTAATATCTGTTATCCTTGATAATTTTTGGATTTGGTAATCAAAAATGTAATACGAAAATACTCACCAGATACATATTTTTATAATATATATTGTATGAAATATTGATTCATATTCTTGATTGCTTTCTTAATACACCTTATTAAAATAACCGAGATTTTTGAAAGGAGTTAAATATGTTCACCAGATAATTTAGCTGCTTTTTTTTTTTTTTTTTCCTTTTTGAAGCTTTTTATATGATATTGACTTTGTCACTGTGTCTTCGTGCCACACTGATAAACAATGCGCCTCCATTTTAAAGTAAATATAAGCTATTCAGTTTGTCGCTTCATGGCTTAGTTGTTTAGAGTATCATGTTAATAATGCGATTGTTGGGAGTTTTATCCCTGAAGGTCCGGCGTGTTAATTTTTGCAGATAATTAGTAGAAAAGGTGTCAATTGATAAAAGAAAATTCTTCGTTGACTACACAGTATCCTAAGAATTTTTTAAGAGTTTTTTTAAGAAGCCTTTTTTTTAGATATTAAAAAACACAAAATATTTTAGATATTTAAAAAACACAAAATAGTTTTAAGTAAAAATAAATGAATAAATAAGTAATTTTCAGAAGCTTTTTATTGTTTTGAAATTGATTTTGTCATCGCATCTTCATGTTACACTAAAAAATCAAAGCAACTCTACTTAAAAGTGAATGTAAGCAAACCTTCACGCTGTCTGTTTGCTCAGTTCATCAGAGCATCATATTGAAAATGGGATGGTCATGGGTTCAATACTCGAAGGCCGATGTGTATATAAATATTTTAAAAAAAGTAAAAGAACAGTATTCTTTTTTAATTGTTAGACTTTTATAGCATACATTATGACTTTTCTTGGCTGTTCTTTGACTTTAGATTAGAGTGTCACGCTGATTATGCAGTGGTAAGGGATTCAGTCTTCGAAGGCTAATGTGTTACTTTTTTGCAGATAATTAAAAGAAAAGATGTCAATTGATAAAAGAAAATCTTTCATTTAATAGCAGGAGACTTGGCGTTGGAATATTAAAACAGGAATAAACTACTACGTCAGAAACGCCAAAGGAAAATTATTGAGGTGCATACAGCTGTTTCGTTAGCCTAAAGCGTACCGTCATTTTGCACTGAAGACGGTACGCTTTAGGCTACTGAAACAGCTGTATGCACCTCAATAATTTTCCTTTGGCGTTTCTGACATAGTAGTTTATTCCTGTTTTAAAAATCTTTCATTGTCTACACGGTATTCTAAAAAATTTTGATTAGTTTTTTTAAGAAGCTTTTTTTTTTTGTAACTAAAAAGCACAAAATAAAAATTTAAGTAAAATAAAAACATTTTTTTAACATTAGAAGCTTTTTATTGTGAGAGCCCTAAAAAACATAAAATAAAAATTAATTCTATCAAAGAAATTAAAGTTTCAACAGTAAGAAAATTTTAAATTCTTTTACAAGAGATGAAAAAATTTTAAATATTCAAAAAAATTTAAAAAGCTTTAGACCTTTTGAAATTTATGGCTTAACAAATAATCATACAAAAACTAATAACTAAGAAGGTCTCGAATGCTTTTTAAAATATTTTGAATATTTAAAAAATTTTCATCTCTTGTAAAATATTTGGTATTATCTATATTTTCTTCTAAATTTTTCTTAGTGTTGAAACTTTCATTTCTTTGCCAGAATTAATTTTTATTTTATGCTTTTTAGGGCTCTCACAATAAAAAGCTTCTAATATTAAAAATATTAAAAGATTATTAAAAATATTATTATTATTATTTTTTTTTTTTTTTTACTTAAATTTTTATTTTAGTTTTTTCCTGCCAAAGATGACAGATACCAAATCAACTCTGATAGGCCATGATTCTAGAATGGTTGCAAAAGTTAATAAGAATTTTTTCTCGGTCATTTCTAACATATGCATGGAATCGAAACAAGTTTTTGCTGTAACGTAAAATAGCCTAATAATTATGTTTCAGAGTGCAAAAGTACAATTTTATATTATAACTTTTTCAAAACAAAATTATTCACATATTTTCTCTTTTAAATTTGCCAGTGATCTTGGTAATGACAGGGGCTCCTATAACAAGGAAGTTCCTTTTCCTAGTATCTTGAATAATTTCAGTATAAAACTCTTATATATTATTTATATGTATATGATAATAATTTAAAATAAATGAACCTTCTCTTTAATTTAAATGTTCTTGCTTGTTAAATCAAATTTGTAATATACGTATGTGAGTTAATCATGTGAAGCAACTTATTATAATATTTTAATATGCAGATCCTGAATTAAACTGTAAACATAATGGCAGATGCACTAACAGAAGCAGAGGAGAAGGTCAGTAAAATATTTGGTTTTTATTTATTTTTAATCTCCAAAATGTATATTTACCTATATATTTTGAGCCCCAATCACTGATATGTATTAGAAATATAATTCATCTTCCTATTATTCATTTCTGATTAGTATTATTCAAAAATATTTTTAACTTTTGTAATTATTAATGCCCAAATAACATATCTGAACAGAATATTTTGGGCATTAGGAACGAATTTGGTAGTCTGTTAAATAAGAGTTGAGAATTAAATACTTTAAAACTCAAAACTGACTATTTTTAAATTTATTTCATAAAATTAACTTTTCTTTCTTGTTGTTTAATTGTATATTTAAGGGATATGATAGTAATGCAACTAAGAAATCCCCCTCTCTATTGTATTTCTTATTTATTTATTTATTTTCTAAGTAATACTTGGTCATGTCCTGTTTTCCCTACTTCATTCATAAATTATATACCGGGTGATTCAAAATAGATGTTACAGCAATTATATCGTAAACTAAGAAAGATAGAAACATACTTCCAATTACAAAATTAGAGCAAATTAAGAGTAGATTACAGCTATGGCATTTTTTTGTCAAAGGGGCTGTATACATATTAAATACGAAATTTAATTTTTATACGGTCCCTCCTATCATGTGACTTATATTTAGAAAAATATTCTCCTCGCTCTAACAAGCAAAATAAAAAAAAAGTCATCTCTCTAAGTCAAAATCTCGCTGAGTTATTGCAATTTGAAAATGATGACTTACACCACTTTTTTTTCAATTTTGGCATCTATTTTTCGATGCCAACGGGCTAACTTTAGGGGGTTATCTATGAGTTGAGAAAAATTAAAAAAAGATCCTTTATTTTAAAATAGCAACTAAAATCGTTCAAACGCGTGAAATCAGCAGTTTTAAGAATTTAATGCAAATTTACATTATTTCGTATTGTTAAAAAATTTAATAGTTAAATTTCTGAGGGGGTCACCTGCAAATTAAAACACGTTAAGAGAGGGAAAAAACTAAAAGACTAGCAAATTCGTGCGAAATTTTCGCGCTTTATTTTTACCGCTTTCCATCATGGTTGATAAATTTAATGACTTCGGCTCTTTAACAATTCCAGCAAGATTGAAAAGTGTTAATGACTTCGATTTGTGTGTCTGTCCATCCGTCTTTCTGTGTGTCTGCACTCTAACTCACGTGAATATTCATAGAATTTCCTGAAACTGATATATGTTATTTGAGGTCACTATCGGATGTTCCTTATTGAAAATGGAGTGAATACATCTGCTAGCTTGTGCACAGGGACACCCGAAAGTATTCCAAAGCATTGTGTTCTATGAGAGGTATTTTTATAAACCATATTTTAATACCTTTAATTTATGCATATATTAATAAAATTGAAATACGTTATTATAGTTTTCTATCGGATATTTTCTATAGAAAATGGAGTAAACACCATCACTGGTTTGTATACACCCGAAAGTATTCCAAAGCATTGCGTTCTATGTGAAGATATTTCTATAAACCAAAATTTAATTACTTTGAATAAATCTTAATGAAATTGAAATATGTTATTCATATGCACAAACGAATGCTTTCTATACTGTACAATACGACTAACATTAGATTTACAGGGCACGCAAAAATATTCAGTTACGTTAAGGGTTATTATTGGACATTTGCTGGAATTGTATTTTCGTTTACATTAAACATTTTCTAACAATTTTTAACTGTGAATAAGATTTCAATTAGCATTTTTTTTTTTTTTTGTCTGACTGTCCATCTGTCCGTCTGCCCGCCCCCAGCGTCTGTAAATATTTTCAGAAATGATATATGTTATTCAGGTTTACTATATGATATTCCCTATTTAAAATGGCATTAATTAATTCTTTACAAATGGTTTATGTACAGGAACACACAAAAGATGCCAATGTATTGCGTTTTGGGACAGATATTCTTATGAATTACATTTAAATAACTTTATACTGTAAAAATCATAAGGAAATTAATATTTACTATTAATATTCTAAAATAAGGATTTGTATAGAATATGATATGGTATAGATGTATAATTCTATGCCAGGGGGTTACCGCCCTTCTCAACCCCCGTTTAATTATAGTGCCTATACTTATCAAAACAAAAATCAAGTCTGTTATCAATTTCCTTGAAACTTGCAAACCTTCATCAACTTTTCAAGTGGCAACTAGATATGGAATCCAAAGTACCAAATTCGCATTTCCTGTACTTATTACTTTCTCATACCCATAAGGTATAGAAAGTATTGTTTTTGGGCCAAATTTTCGAAAGTAAGTTTTTGTTATATTTAGACGTTTTGAGGTGTCCTGAATATGAAAATCGTGTTTTTAGCGGTTGGTCTGTGTGTGTGTCTGTCTGTTATCAGTTTATCTCAAGAACAAATAGCAGCAGACATTCCAAACTTAGTATTTTAAATATGTATCATATAGGGATGCTACACTAAGCTTTTCATTGAGATGAAGCAAATAGTTCGTGTACAGAGACACTCAAGAATATGTAAATACATTACGCCTATGGGGAAAATTGCAGGTAAGTAGAGTTTAACACCTATAGACTGCACTAAACCAAATGAAATGAATATATATTTTTTATATGCATAAAAATATGCCTCATGTAGAATATGGCAGGGAAATCATTCACTGTTCATTTACAGGGCTACACAAAATAACTAGATTATAATGCGACAATAGCTGAAAATTGATGGAAGTGCATTTTAGGTTGTGCCGTATATTATTACTATAGGTTTATATTTAGGTGCACTTTGTGGTTTGTACATATTCTTCAAAAGATATACAGGGTTGCAAATATTTAAGCTATAATATTCTTTTTTATTGTTAGTGAAAGTGCTTTACTATAATATTTTACCATGTCCAGGAAAACTGCTCAGGAATGGAAATGAATTCCTCATAGACATATGATAAATAATGTATGTTTTTAAGCTAAATATGCATCGCTTGTGTTTTGTGTATTTACACGTTTTAAGGCTTCCTTATTACCAAAGCCATATTTTTTAATGTTTGATTATTGCCTGCGTCGAATAATTTCAGGAAACGAATAATTTCCGGAGATCCCCCTCACACAGAACTAATTATCATTAAAACTCTTCCGAAGCCTAATTTGAATTATTTTAACGTAGGTTTACATAACAGTACTCTTTATGTTACCTCTTAATTTCCAACCTGTATTTATGGTATTAAACTTCAGGGTAATAGAAAGTCGTGTGAGTGGCACACCAGATTATTTGTTGTTAAATTATGCTGATAACTCATATATATACAGATCAACGAATAAAAATTTACCTTCCGTATTCAGGAGGCCTCAAAATGTCATATTATACAGAAAAAAAAAATCGCTCTCCAAAAGCTACTTTGTTTACAGTATGGGTATGAGAAATTAATTTTGCGTTCTGTGTCAGCAGTGTTCTTCGAAAAAAAAATGGAGCAAACACTTACACCAATTACATTTAATAATAATAATAAAAAAAAAAAAAAATTACCTTAATTTTGGGTAGCCCTGTATATTGTCTATAAACTATATACACATGACTTTGTGTACGTAAATTTAGTGTTATATGTAAAACAAGTAACACAAAATGAAATACACTTCCAGCAATTCCCAAGTATAGCTCCAATATATCGAAATACTCTGGGTAACCCTGTAAATGAATGATGAATGGTTGCTATACCAGAATCTACATAAAACATGCTTTTATGCGTATAAAAAATTTGTTCTTTTCATTTTATTTAAGGCAGTCTGTACATGTCACACTGTACATATGAGAAATTTCGCTAGACGTAATGTATTTGAATTCTTTTGGATGATCCTGTAAACAAACAATTGTCTGATCATAACGAATTCTTTAGTGTAGCACGGCAATATGATACGGATTTAGAATATCGAATTGGATTTTCTGCTACTATTTGTTCTTGAGATATTCTAATAACACACAGACACACAGAGAGAGAGAGAGAGAGAGACCAACCACTAAAAACATGATTTTTGAATTCAGAGGATCTGAAAACGTGCAAATATAACAAAAGCTAATTTTCGGAAATTTGACTCAAAAACAATTCTTTCTCTACACCGTGTATATGAGTAAGAGAATGTATAAAGAAAGAAAAATGAATTTGAAAATTCCCTTTCAGTACATAAATTATTCATAAATTTTATTTGTTAAATTATCAATGAGTATTCTCTTGTGTATTCACTAGGGAAAAGGAGACATAACAGGTTAAAATAGCCGTCTTTCCCTGAATGATTTCTTTTTCTCCCCCCCCCCCCCCCAAACGCTGATCAACGTGTGCCTTATTACAAAAGCAATAGAAATTCACTTTTGATACAACCCCTTAAGACTTGGCGAAAAATGCTAGAATTTTCAAATTGCAATAACTCAGCGAGATTTTGACTTAGAGAGATGATTTTTTTTTTAATTTTGATTGTTAGAGCGAGGAGAATATTTTTCTAAATATAATTCATATGATAGGAGGGGCCGTATAAAAATTAAATTTCGTATTTAATATGTATACAGCCCCTTGTACAAAAGAATGCCATATCTGAAATCTACTTTTAATTTGCATCAATTTTGTAATTGGAAGTTTGTTTCTATCTTTCTTAGTTTACGAGATAATCGCTGTAACATCTATTTTGAATCACCTGGTATATAGATTATAATATTTCGATTTTACTTATTTATGCCACTTTGTTGATTGTGATGTTATCAATGAATTCAGTGTTATTTTTACTACATAGTTATTTATTATAGGCTGTGCAAGATTTCCTTGCCCTTGTGAAAGACCTGCCAATGCACAGTAATGGGAATCAGAAAACTATGAGCATGTCCACTGCCATTAAATTTATGATGGCTCGGAAATTTGATATTTTCCGAGCTGTCTCTTTATATGAAGCACATGAGGTAATTATTTTTTCTGCATTTTTAATTTTTTGATGTACTGGTATTTTTTTCATCTCTAATAAAACAAAAGTATAATAAAAAATCATCTTTATTATTATTTATGATTTTTAATAGGTTACTCGAAGACGTGAAGGATTAGTAAAGTTTGATCCAACTAGTGAAGTATTAAAAAATGAATTGGAAACTGGAAAATTTACTATACTAGTAAATTGTTTTTCTATTTTTCTTGTTTTTATGAACGATCTTTCCAAGTATTTATTCTAAGTATAATGATCAATATAATGAAATGTAGTTGTAAGGATTTTATCAAATTTATATGTATTGAAAAGTGTTTTAAGGCTATACATCAGCTAGATTCGCCATTTCTTTTCCATGTAATCTCACTGCATTGTTGTTGCTTCGTATTTTACAGATCTCATTGAAAAATGAATTTTTTTTTTTTTTTTTTTTTTTTAATTACACTTTTTCAGCTTGCCATCTTTCATCTAAATAAAAGACATTTTTACAAAAAACAAATTTAATATCTTAAAAATATAAAATAAATGAAACCTTTTAGCTTCTGATGGCGGCCATAGCATTTTTGGCGGGGATCTCTGCTGTCATTGTCGGCTTGACTTGTGGTGAAACTGCTGAGGATGAGTGGTATTTTTTCCTGCTTGGCTCTTTTCTCAATGAAGTGGTTCCACGTTCAGTCAGTGCCTGCAATGAGCTCCTTGCCATTGCAAGAATTAAAGTTTCTAATGATTTCAATAGTTTCTCTAGAAGACACGCACCAGGATTATTGTAATTTTAACTGTATTATAGAAATCTATATCAATTTTATTTTTGTGATAGATTTTAGTTAATGTGGTGGTTATTTTGCCAATCCTAATATTATAAATTTTTTAATACACATTTTAATTTTTTGTTTTGACATTTCAACATAACAACCTTTGGTAAATAAGACTTGCACAATTAATATAGGACTGGATGGCGTTAATTTTATCTCTCAGCAGTTTCAGCATAAGTCAAGCTGCTGGTGACAGCGGGAATCCCTGCTGAAAGGGTTATGGCCCCCATCAGAAGCTGAAAGGTTTAATTTCTTTTATATTTCTAAGATGTTTAAAGCTTCGGTTTTTGTAAATAAATATTAACAAATTTCAGTGTTTCTTTTGACAATAGAAAATTAGAACACTGAATTTAAACCATGAATTGAAAAATTAAAAAATAGGGTTTTTTTTTTTTGATAAAATGCAACAAATTTAAAGAATGAAATTAGAAAACATAATTTGGTAAAGTACATTTTTCAATAAAATATCTGTAAAATATGATGAAATAGCATCCCATAGTATTACATGGGGAAGGATAAATGGTGAACCTCATTGATGTTATACCTTTAAGAGTGAACAATATCTAATCTTGACAACAGCTAAAGTCCATGTTATTCTGTGGGGAAAATTTTGTTTTACTTAATGTATTTTTTTTAATTATGTTTTCACATTTAGAAAATTCCCAACCGTTAAATGAGTACTCATTTTTTAAAATTTATTTTATTATTATTATTGTTTACAATGTTTTATTTTTCAGTTAAAAAAATAAAATAATCAAATGCATTTTTACTTTCTTCTATATGTAATATAGAGAAAGTATTGGATTCGTAAAAATTTTCGACCTCGGGTTTTTGATGGATTTACACGTTTTGAGAGCTGTAGAACACGATTTGACCATTTTTAGAAAATGTCTGTCTGTCTGTCTGTCTGTCTGTCTGTGTGTGTGTGTGTGACAAAATTTTGTGGCAACTGTATCTCAGGAACTACTGCACAGAATTTTATACAAATTGGTATGTAGTTGCACCTTGACATAAATTAGTGCCTATCAACTTTTGGTAAAAATTGTCTTACAGGTTGCGTTGCCATCCCGTTTTTTCTAAATCTTTAACATGGTGATATAGGACAAAATTTTGCATAAATGTGCATAAAGAGATTTATTTTTTAGTAATCATTATGAAATTTACAAGAATTATTTATAATAGAGATAGTCAACTGGGAAAAATTTTTTGCATGTGTAGGAGCCTCGCCACCCCCCCCCCCCCCCTGTGGGGGAAGTCCCCCTCGAGGGGAGTAAATTTTCATGATGGGTATCTTTCGAAAGGTCTCGTCAATACCTTTAAAACGAATGGTTGAACTA
The DNA here is from genome assembly GCA_963930645.1 of Salticus scenicus. Lineage (NCBI taxonomy): Eukaryota > Metazoa > Arthropoda > Arachnida > Araneae > Salticidae > Salticus > Salticus scenicus. The sequence goes on from OZ005650.1 coordinate 216,956,164, forward strand.
TAAATCTGTGATAATTTAAAACAAAGTTATCGATTTTTTTTACTTTTAACGAAAAAAAAACTTAGAAAAAAAAATCTTTTTTTTTTTTTTTTTTTATTTATTTAACGAAATTTAACCAGACTTGGTATTTAGTTGGTCCCTGAGATAAACTGGGGATGATTAGATTCGGGGATAAATCGCTCAACAGGTGGCGCTGTGATCGTATTTTTTTTAAATTTTTAACATGGCAGTATAGGCCAAATTTCATATAAATGTACATAATGAGAGTTATTCTTAACCTGTGATTGTGAACTTAATATGAATTATTGATAATAGTAGTAGTTAATTAGGAAAAAAAATGGGGCATTGCTTCCCCCCTAAGGGGAATTACCTCCCGGGGGGGGGGGGTAAATTTTCAAGATGGGTATCTTTCGAAAGGTCTCGTCAATACCTTTAAAACGAAAGGTTGAACTATAAATATGTGATAATTTAAAACAAAGTTATCGATTTTTTTTTTTACTTTTAACGAAAAAAAACTTTTTTTTTTTTTTTTTTTTTTTTAATATTGTTACTGCGTGAATTTGCATAGGAAAATATAGAAGAAAGTCTTGTGGTGGCCACAATATACTAGTTTAACTAGAAAAACATATTAAAAATGTGAAAACTAATTTTTTCTGAAACAAGTAGTAATTTAACAATTGTGGATTTTTACTATCTTCTATATATATGAGAAGAAAATATTGAATTTGTGAAAATTTATCTCCAGTTTTCGAGGGATTTATGCATTTTGAGATGTCCTGAACACAATTTAACTGTTTTGAAAATGTCTGTATGTGTGTGTTTATCACAAATTTTGTGGATGCTGTACGTAAAAACCAATTAATGAAATTTAACCAAACTTGGTATTTAGTTGAACCCTGACCTAAACTGGTGCTGATTAGATTTGAGGATCAATTGCTCAACAGGTGGCACTGCGATTCCTTTTTTTTTTTTTCTAAATTTTTAACATGGCAGGTATAGTACAAAATTTCGCATCAGTGTACATAATGAGTTGTTTTTAACGTATGATTGCAAAATTAATATTATTGATAATTGTAATAAACTAGAAAGAAATGTTTTGTGCATTTAGGAGCATTTTTTTCCCTCTGGGGGAAAGTACCCCTGCGGAGGGTATAAATTTTCAATATGGGTCCAGAAGCAGAATTATATTCGATGTTCTGCAACAAGACATTAAAATTTGCAGATGTTCTAAAAGTATTTTATCCAAATTTGTCTAAGCACAGTAAAATGCAAAATAAGCATAAAAATAATACTTATTAGTAAAATATTTATAATCTAAAGCTGAGGAATACACCCAGAATTTGCAATTTTTTCAGTGGCTTTTGGCATTAATATTGTCACATTAATGTGGATATACTACTTACAAAATGTTTATAAATTTTGTCTATACATTGAAACAATAACTGTTTCCAGCAATTTTCTAGTATGATAACAGATTTACAGGTCAGTTGAACATGTCTAGGTTTTATTAATTTTAGAATGTTAGCTGTGTCAACATCATCCAGTTAGGGGATAGATGAAATGTTCTGCAAAAGCCTCAATTGTTCTGCGGCGTGTGTCGCAGTTTTAAGCACTTTCTGCTCCTGGGAATATGGGTATCTTTTAAAAGAACTCGTCAATACCTTTAAAATGAATGCTTGAACCATAAATATGTGATAATTCAAAACAAAGTTATTGTTTTTTTTTTTTTTAGTTTTCAAAAAAAAAAAAAAAAAAATCTCCTTTCTTCTGATATTGGCACAAAATTGACTTTCTTTCGACATTTAGAGTTATAAATTTTGTCATTCTGTGAGATAAAAATCGTCTGCATTCATCATGGAAAATAATTTTAATAGATAATAATTTAGTAAATAATTTGTACTGTATAAATTTGTATAAGATTATATAGAAGAAAGTCTTGTGGTGGCCACAACATATTAGTTTAAATGTCAAAACGGAATTTAAAAAAATACATTATGTGATGAGCAGTTGTAGAAACCAATTTTCCCACTGTATAATATGGGTCTTGGTTGTCGGCGAAATTAGATATTGTCCACTCTTAATGGTCAGTCATGTATTTAACTGTAAAAATGTGATAGGAAACAACTTGCTACATAATCTATATTAAAAGAAAGTGTTAAAAAGTTTGATTTAGTGTGTGCTCAGTTTTAAGATAAATAATGTTATTTTGTTGTCTTCATTTGTTAATTTCTAATATATTTAATCTAAATATCTTCTAAGATATTTCTATGAAATATCTATCAATTATTTCATTTCTTATTTTAATCTATGCAAATCATTATTTCATATTTACTTTGATGTAAAATTTTATTTTTCATATTTAGCCTGTGCGAGATAGTGGGGGTGCTGCTATAGCCATATTTACTGCCAGTAAACATATGCCAACAGAAACTTCTCATCAAATAACCTTACAAGGTGTAGTCTATCAACTTGATGTCGCATTAGAAAGGTTTGAAATTTTATTGACTTTGTTTCCTCTTTATATTCTATTAAATTCGACAGATAATATTTTAATTATAGGAATGTACAGTAAAGTATCATTTATGTTTTTCATGTATACACTTCTTAATGTTGTCCCTATTGATTCTTATTGATTAATATAAAAATGTTTTGTTAGCATTATGCAGATGCTGGTACTGCTGTTTATCACTTTTTTAATTTTTTTTAAATTTTCAGTTATGGAATTTATTATAATTATTTTTCTGTTCTCTCTGTCTCTGCAATATTAAATTTCCTAAATTTTGTTAGAAACATGTTTCTTTTTGTCATACTCTAGAACAAAGCACCCATTCAACTAAATTTCATTTATAATATATTTGATAGCTTCAAAATATCAGTTCTTTAGATAATTATTATTACTTTTAATTGTTAAATTCGTACCTGCATGAATATAAAATAATAATTAATACTTAACATATGCTGTTCTTTTATATTGTACTTAAGACTGGTGTATATATATATATATTGAAAACCTTTTTAAACATTGCAAAAAATATACTAATTTTTGTAATATGTTTGAAATTTTTAATTTTGTGAAGAAGTTCAAAACTATTTCTAATACAGTGCGTATTGTCATAGTTTAAATTTAAGCTATAAATTTCTTTTAAAATTTTTAATAGAAGATAACAAGCAACATTATTGTATGTATTACATCCGATTGTTAAAGTGCGAAATTTTGCAGAAGTTTTATGAAATTTGGGAATAATAACTATGTATGGATAGTTAATTTTTAACTATCATTGTTTTAATAAGTTATGAAAGTTTACGTTTACTCATTAAAATCCTTTTATTATTAATTTCAGTTTCTAAAGGGGTTTGCTTAGAGATATTATTGTTTAAAATCGATTTGTCTAAGGTCTGTTTATATAACTTTTTACAAATAACGGCATAACAGGGTGGTCACGAGTCAGGGAATCATGGAAAACTCAGGTAATTGAAGTGAGTCTGGAAAAGTCATGGAATAATCAGAGTATTTCATGTAAAGTGAGGGAATTTTGACAGATTTTGTTAAAATAAGCTATATTTGAAAACTCATTACTGTAAACAGGGTTTCCATGGGTCAGGGACAACAGGGAAAACCTGGAAAAGTCAGGGATATTGAAATTACAAAAAAAAAGTCAGGGAAATATCAGGGAAAATTCTAAATATTGCTTAAAAACCTGGAAAAATTATAACCTGGAAAATGCTTTTTGAGCATTCAGTTTATATTGCAAGTCACGTTACTATGTTTTCTTTTGTCACGAGCTATTTCTGTTTCATACTGTGAGTTATTAGGTTGATTTCTTTAGAAATCGACCTATTGCAATCACTTTGTTTATCTATCTATCTATCTATCTATAATGAATATGGACATCTTGGATGAGTTTCTTAACCAAGTTGCTCCACCATTTTGTTTTCAAGTGGAGACCACTTGATATTTTCAAATTCAAATTGTGAAATGCGTATTTCGAATTTGTTTGAATTTTGATGTATACATACACTATATAAGTGTCTCAATGAAGTTCATTAATGAACGTATCCACCATTTTTAATAAAGTGGCGGATATCTTAAGTTAAGCGGGGCCACTTGAAATCAGGCTACCACTTGAAAATTTAAAATCACAATAACTTCCGAAATAATACTCCAAATCGAACCAAATTTGGACAGTGTCTTAACTTGTGTTATGGATATCTTGGATGAGCTTCTTAACCAAGTTGCTCCACCATTTTGTTTTCAAGTGGAGACCACTTGAAATTTTCAAAATCAAGTTGTAAAAAGCGTATTCCGAATTTGTTTGAATTTTGATGTATACATAGACTATATAACTGTCTCAATGAAGTTTATTGAGGAACTATGTATTTTCTCGCCAAAAGTCGTCAAATTTGGTGCCAAATTCATTACCTGTCATATTGGAGCATTTTAATGCATTTTTAAGGGAGAATTAAGCTATTTTAACGTTAAAACAAACTAGAAATGCAGAAAATTAACATTTAATTAACTTACTAACCCTCTTTGAACGAATTTCTAAAAAAAAAAAAAAAAATTGAATTATTTTCAAATTTGCAACAATATCTTAGATTAATTAGTTCACTGGGCAACTTTCTCTGCCATTTTGATCCAAGTGACAGCCACTTAATCTTTCAATACGATGACTTTTGAGATTCTGAATTAATTCCGTTACTGTATTTGTACAGTAGTCTTATCTCACAAATGCATTTGATATATTTGTCAACTTGGCCCACCATCTTGTTTCCAAGCGCCGGCCACTTGAAAATTTTAAATTCACATAAAAAGGTATTTATGAACCAATTTGCTTAAAAATCCATATGTAAATAGCCTACATCAATATTCCTACTAAGTCCATTAATAATTTCTAGCCGCCATTTTGAAACAAAATGACGGCTACTTGATAAGGAAAAAGAAATCAACCTACCCTTCCGAATAAGCCGGAAGGACTTGTTTTTTATGTTGCGAGCCAAATTTTGTGATTGGAATTTTCTAAAAATAGACCTGGAAAAGTCAGGAAATTTTATTTTTGAAATTGAGTGGGAACCCTGTGTAAATTGATAAATTGTTGGCTAATTTTGTGAAATAAATAACGTAAGTCAGGGAAAATGGTGAGAAATAGTCATGGAAAAGTTCTAATGTTAGCCACCCTGCATAAGTATTAGGTGATTTATCTACATAAGTAATAATAAATTTATTTTGTAAAAGATTGATAGATTTATTTAAAGTTTTATATTTTTCATATTTAATAAATCTTGATTGAATATATATATGTGTGTGTGTGTGTGTGTTTTGGTATATATATGTATATGTTTATACTCATGTTAAGAAACGTAATTAACACTTAAAATTTGCTTTTTACTCATTTTTTATAATAAAAATTTTAATTATTATTTTTCAATATAAATAATAAACTGTCTTAAAGTATGAAATGATTACTCATGTGCAAAATTGCATTTATATAAAATTAAATTTGTAAGAATTAAAGTTGCTTTTTAAAAATTCATTAATATTTCTTCTTATTTCTTCGTTATTTTAAACCAGTCCTTGAAAAAGATATTTAGACAATAATTTTATGTGTATCAACAAATTTTTCCTTAGACTGTTGACAGTTTTCATCACGTGTGATTCAGCACACACACACACACACAATGATGATAATAAAGTAATGCTTGGCATCATCCTTGTTTTGTTAACCTTATATAATACTAAGTGTTTCAGATTTTTATTTATTTATTTATTTTAAAGTTGTGAAATAAAAATTAGGAACAGCTTTACTATGAGGAATCAGTTGCTTTTTCCAATGTGCTGCTCAAAGGATTAGTTGATACTGCAAATTGATACTCTGAATTATTACAAAACATATAACAATACTTTTTAAGTAAATAAATTATTGTTTCACTCTTTCACTTGTTTTGAAATTCACTGAAATGAATTAAGCATACTTTTAAGATCAATAAAACAAACATGTGTATTGTTTTGTACTAGAAATTTGAGCTACTTTACCACTCATGAATCCAAGGCTCTAATCTGAAAAAAAAAAAGTCAGGGAGCTTCAAGCTTTAGTACATAAAATTGAGTGCTATAATTGATGTATAGTATAACTTAAAGATTTTCCACAAATTTGCAAAATTACAGCTTTGTATGAATCTGAAAATGCATTAAAATCTGTACTGCTTCGGTCAGTATCCTGATTTATGCTCACTTCGTAAGCATTAACTAGCACACACACACAGACCAAAAAAAAATAATCACTGGATATCCCCAATTTGTGGTGCGTGAATCAGAAAATGCATGAAAATCTGTATAGCATCAGTCAATATCCTGACGTATGCTCATTTTCGCAAGCATTAAAACCAAAGAAAAAAAAATCTGTAGAGCCACTTTTTTAAACACCAATTTCTGAGAGCTAAAACTGATGTGCCTAATCAGTATAACTGTCAATTTTCCTGTAATAAACGTGTAATACATAAGAAAGGCTTTCGAAAATGGTTTTATGTAACAATTATTAGGAAAATCATTAGACCTGTTTTTGAGATACCGACTTTGGCATACTCAGTTGTTGACCGGGAAAAAAAAAAAAAAAACACATATAAAAGAATATCTAAAAGGGGTTAATATGGTGAGTTTGGAAAAAAGAAAAAACTGTACAGCTGTTTTTAAACGAACGTACTTGCAAGACCTGAAATTGAGATACTTATGCAGGACGCTTATCAATTTTCCTGAACTAACCAATTAACCTTCCAACAGGCGCGCGTATGGGAGAGATACACTAGCGCTGAATTCCGTTGTATACCTTAAAGTCAGAGAGCATTTGGAACACTTATCTTTGGCTATTCACTCAGTATATATTGATCTATTTTTAGTTATATTTTGAACCTCAAGACAGTGATATGAAGCTGTATATTTGCTATTTGTATTTGAAAAATACGCGAGACCGTTCATGTAATGTTTTGTTATATTTGATTTTTTTTTTTTTCTTCCGCTGTTTAAAATGTTTCTTTGTTGTTTTTGTTTTAAACTTTATTATTTTAAATATTTTTAAAATTAACTTTTAACTTTACACTTTTTATTAAAAATGACAGAACATCAACTATATTCTTTATTTTATTTTCAAATAATTCCGATGTTTCTTTGATTACTTTATATTGATTTCGTGCTTTCAATTTTTTTTTCTTTTTAATGAATAAAAGTTCCAATTGAATGTTCTTATTAATCTTCAAATGGTTATACTATAATTAAAATATCCAGATACTTTAAAATACGTATTTTAAAGTAGTGTATGTGAAAAATACGCGCGACCTTTCATGTTCATATAAACAGCGCGCCCGCTGGAAGGTTAATTCATACAAAAGGATATATAGCAGAATGTTTATATAGCAATTTTTAAGAAAATCGTTAGAGCCGTTTTTGAGATGTGGACTTATGGACCCACTTCTAGTTTCTAATCTCCCACTTCTGGCTTTCCAATTTTCACCAGATGTTGGAAAATTCATCTGTACACCAGACCTGTCTCAGTTCTAAAATTTCATGGTTCTATCTTTATTAATTTCAGAGATATAGTCAGAAGATTTCCCACATACATATACATACACACACACTAACCAATTGCCAAAAACCACTTTTTTGGACTCAGGACACCTTAAAACTTGCAAATCAGGTTAAAATAAAATCAAATTTTCAGACTGAATACAATACTCCATTACCTACGGTAGTCAGGTAATGGAAGTAAAAATCATCGCAAGGTACTTTAATTTGTGGTGCATGAATTGGAAAACACTTGAAAATCTGCATTGCAGCGATCAATGTCCCGATGTGTGCTCGCTTAACAAGCATTAAGACTAAAAGAAACATCACTAGATACCGCTAATTCGTCTCTCTTTGGATAGCTAAACCACTCTCTCCAAAATATGATAAACACACATGAGCAGCCATCGCTAGAAACAAAAACAAAGTTACCATTAGTAAAAAAAGTGTTGATACACTTAACCACATTATTGCATCATAAATCACCAGTGGGGACCCTATAATAAAGCTTAGCCAAAAATGATTTTAAATTCTAAAAATTTAAGTTTCATAATGTTTTGCTAATTTTTTTCATTCTTCTTTATTATAGGAATGATTGCATTTTAATTAGATAATGCTTTACATGTTAAGTTTGATTTAAAATTTCATTTTTCCCTCTTTTAAATTCTATTTTCAGTTTTGAAACACAGCGATGTGGTATTGTTTTCATCTATAATATGACAGGATCAAAATATGCAAATTTTGATTTTGATTTAAGTCAGAAGATATTAAATTTGTTAAAAGTAAGTCGTTTTAAATTTATTTTAAAAGCTGTCGTAAATATATTATTATATGTTCTTTAAAGCTTGTTTTGAACAATAAAATTCCTAGTAAGACAGATATAAATGCAGAAATCACATAACATTTATAGTTTTAATACCTAGAATTTTTGCATATTTAAAAACATATCATCTTCCCTCTGCTGTACAAAAATACTTTTATTTGTTTGTTTGCATAATTTTATATTTAAAAAAAGTTTGAAAAACTTTTAAAATTATATTCATTTTTTACATAATAAATATGAAATAATTTGGTTAATGATATTTATATATATATTTATTCATTTATTCTTTTTTTTTAAACTCAATTGTATACAGTCAATGTGTACATTTGTGCATTTTTATATAAAATATTCATAGTCAATTTTAATTTGTTTCTGTGAAGCAAAAGTGACCAATGTTCTTTCTCCTTGATTATTCTCCAATCAAGAATAATTATTCACGATATTAGCAATGCAACAATTATTCAGCCTGTCTACTGAATATCAAGTCCATTATTTGACATTGGCCGAATAATATTGCAAGAAATATTTTTATATTTACTATGCAGCAAAACTTTTTAATTTGACAATTTATATTCATCATGTATATAAAAAAAAATTATTTGAAATTAACCAACACTTTCTTTTTTCTTTAACTCATGCCCTGAATAGGTTTTTATATACCCTTTTTATATAAGGAGGTAATTTAGGAGTCATGTTAAAATTTTTATGCTATGTCAATAAGTACAAAAAGTACTTGTAATAAGCTAACGTATTGTTACATTTAAAATTAATCTATTCAAAGTTGTCCTAATAAAGCAATATATGCAATTTACATAGATAACATGATGGGATTCTCTAAAAAGAAATTTGCAAAATGTAAATTATGTAATTTCTCGCTTAAATTTGGAAAATTCCAATTAAATATTTTGTTAGAGTAGGAGCATCCCACTTAATATTTTTTTTCTAATGTGAACCCTGAAATAGGACTTTGATGGTTCCATCTATCATGTTTCTTCTAGCAAGGTGCTCAGCTCAGCTCCATTCTAACTTCTTTACTCTTATAGTAACTTTGGTTTGTTCCTTAATCCATGTGTTTTGCTTTCTGTCTCTTCAGATGAATCTTAACATGTATCTAAATATGGGCTAAGCCACCCCCCCACACACACACAGAGGACACTCCCCTCAGGCCTAGTGCAGTCAATCGGCCTTAATCCCCACAACCTAACTCAACCCTAATATACATCTCCAACTTTCTGAAGAATAAGTTAATACGGGTAATATTATAAATTTTCACCATTAGGATATTATTAAATGTAAAATGCAGCATGAATTTATTTCATTTTAAATTGGTACACTCGGTAGAGCATTGAGACTTACATATATAAATATTATATGCTGCTTATACGTGCTGTTATTTATTCACATGCAATTGAAAAAGATCAGTCAGGTAAGTGAAAAAGGAATTATCGCTTACCTTGTATACTGTTCAGCAACCACCATTCACTCCACTGCTATGGCGTAAAGTTATTCCTTTTTCATTCATTGTATTTTGGTGATGCAAAACGCTCGGTGATTCTCCATCCAAGCATTTTATTTACTATGGTTCCTATTTTGTATTTGAAATTAATTCTATGATTTAATTTTAATCACATGTGGATCGGGTGAGAAGTTTTTATAAGAATGAAAGTGTACTCTATATACGAGTACAAAAGAACTTTATTTTATGCGTCAAAAAAGGATGCATGCTTATCGATTGAATCTTACATTGCAACTGACATAAAAACTAGAATGACAGAAACACTAGAAAAATAGAAAAGCAAAAAAGAGGAATTAATATAGGATGTTTATCTATATGTAATTTTAGCTGGAAACATAACAACAATAATAATAATAATAATAATCTTATATAATAATTGTCTAAAGAAAAATAGTTAGAATGTTTATTGGTTTGTTTTCCAGTGTTTAAAGTAGATTTAGAATAATTACTGTCAAAAGTTTCATTTGAAATATAATTAATGAGTCCTGTGATCATTTAGTTTATGACCTTGAACAAGGATTGATGTATTATTTGAATTGCACAAAACACAATTATGAAGATTTGTCTGATGGCAGATGTTTAATAAAGTTTCTAATCTTGAGTGGGCGAGAAAGATGACGGATTGAATGATTTCCTTTCATCTGTCTTTCAACAGCTAAAATACACTGATCATAAAACTTTTTTTTTCAAACAAATTGGGAGGTTGCTTTTGAATATAATGCTATTTCTTACGAATACCCTCCATGCAAGTTTAATCCTGTTGTTAATTTCTTCCATTACATTACTGTTCAACATAATGACTTCTCCCAGATAAATATTACTCCATAGTGTTTTTAATTCATGCATATCAATGGTGACCTTCAGTGGAGAAACAAAGGAATTAGATATAATTTTTATCCTACTGAGGTTCATTTTCAATCCAACATGCTTGTATTCTTTGTTTAATTGTTTAGCATTGTTTGCAAATCCTTAAATAAGGAAGCAAGCAGTACAATGTCCTCCTCAAATCTCAAATGATTTATAAATTCTCCATCAATTTTTATGCCTTTCTCTTCCCAATTTAATTTCTTAAAAACTTCTTGAAATACTGCATTGAACCGTTTAGGTGGAATTGTGTCATCTTGTCTTACACCCTTTCTGATTTTGAACGCATTACTCATGTTGTGGAGTTTTAATTTGGCTGTTGCTTTTTTATACATGTTTTCAATAAGGTGAATATATCCTGAATTAATATTAGCATTCCTTTAATGTGTCTTTCTTTTTTTTTTTTTTTTTAAATAGCAATTAATATTTGCATTAGTGCTGGCTTTAGCTGAGTACCGAGTATCTGTAAAAAGAAATAATTGATGTACATAAGAATTTTGCACATCTTGAAATAAAAAAAGTCATTTTGAATACAAAATTTGGTTAAATAGTGTATACACTTCAAAATTCCTGAAACACTTCATGAAAACATACTTTTTGCCATTTAACCAAAATTTGTGTTCAAAATGCCCTATTTTATTTCAAGATGTACAAAATTCTGCATATCTGCTTCATTTATTCCTTTTTACAGCTACTCTGCTCAGCCAGAGTGCTACACACAAGGAAGATCTCCTTAAAGCACATTCACAGAATATTGTGAAAACAATTACAGAGATACTACTTACATAGGTAATACAAGATCAGTCAAATTTATTGGCAGAATCCCACTAAAAAATCTACAAAAAAATAAAATACATTCGAATATTTGGTGCAAAAAGACAAAAAGTGCATGTGATTTGCTGAGCAACACCTTCCCCTCCATATGCAAGTAATTTTAATACATTTAAGAATTTCTTGCGAAACGAATCTTTCTAAATAGCGTTATAGTAAATATAGCTTAAAAATAATCGATTGAAGAGTTGCCTGTTTCTTGTACAAGCTTGTATAGTATATGCATGTGGCCTTTTATAAAAAATATTTCATTTTAGCTTTGAAAAAAAATTATTTTGTGACTTGCAAATATTTAAATTGCATTTCGAATGCATGCTTAAGTTATACCTACCTTTAGTTTTTTAATTGGTAATTGCAAAAAACTTCTGTATTTTATAAGTTGCAAATATTTATTACCATGTTTATATTAACTTAGATTCTTGTTTGTTCGGTACAAATCTTGCAATCAATTTTTAACTAACTTCCTTACTAGCTAGACATTTGAAACTTTGACAATAACTCAGAATCCGATGATAACAGAATACTTCAAAGCCCGATTTTTGAATTTTTGATTAGTTTTCTTTTAATTAATTAAAATATGAAAATAATAACCTCCTAATAGCTTTAAAAAAGCCATTAAAATATTAGCTATAATTTAATTGTTGCCAAAAAAAGTTTATGAGTTCATTTTCTTTCGACATAAAAATAAATACATTTAATTAAACGTGAACGTTAAAAAATTGTAAAAAGTTAAATTATGCTTCTCACAAAAATTGGCATCATTATCACTTTGAAAATTTTATATGCATTGATAAAGTGCTAATGTAGTTCTATAGCTATGATTCAACAGAAAATTTAAAAGCATGGTATATAAAAAGTTTTTTATCCTATAATTGTTTGTACTTTTATTTAGCATTAATAAATTTTACAACCTGAAAAATTAAATTTATTTTTTTATTGAAGAAAATGTCTTTGTAAATTAACACATACAGTGTTGTTTGGATGCTGTATAAACAATATATGGAGAAAAATATGGCACTTACAAATGTTACAGAAGAAGAAGAAGAAAAAAATCACATTGTTGAAATATTAATATATATATATATATATATATGTAAATGTGTGCAATATGTAAGTTATGAAAAATTGGAAAGCATTTCTGATGATGCATATCCTTCGTCTAATGAAATATTGCAAAATTCCGATGAAATTTACGATGAGTATACTACCTAATTGCCTCTTAAAGGTGTGAAACAACAAAATAATACATATATATATATCAGGTACAGTATGGGATCCGTTATCCGGAAACCCGTATACAGAATGTTCTGAAAACCAAAATGCAAAATACCAAAATTTTTAATTATCGTAAAATTTAAGAATTAAAGTTATACAATAGCAGCGGTCAGAATTATAGTTTTACAACCTACTTTCTTTAATGCTACGGTGTTATTCTGAGGAAATATGGTGAGCACAAAATTGTCCAAATAATTACTGAAAATTTTGAAAATTTAGGTTAGTAAATGAATTTTTATGGTATTTTTTAATAAATAAACATTAATAACACATACTTCTTAAAGTGTCCATGCCCAATAGCAGATGAATTTTAGCCTTGAACTTAGGTCGCATGCATGAAGTCCCAATTGTTATAAAATTTTTAAATAGTTTTTATTAATTCCCATTATTTTTAGAATTCATTTCATAAAATATTTAGCATTATGTGCTAAAATATTTTAAACATTTATGAACTATTAGTATCAGAGCAGAGACACACTATAAGCAAAATAATGTTATAGAAATTTTTGCAAAATCCAAATGAAAGGATTTTACTCTCAGGTCCAAAATAAAATTTTATATATGTTTATTTATTTTTCATTTATTATTACTATTATTATTTATAGTTTGTAGTATTCGCATTTTTTTTAAAAAAAGGGCAGGGCGGATTTATCTAAAAGGGCACTTTTTTGTTTGTAAAACAGACACACATATTGATAAACGAAAGGGCACTTTCTTTCCCACTCACTAAATGGTTTATAAAATGTACAGTCCACTAAATGAACAAACAAAATGAAATAAATGCAAATAAAAAGAAAATACTCATCTATCTCATCACCTAATTCACAGAGAAACACAGCTGGTACTATCCTTCTTGGATTCATGTCTATTTTAATTTAATTATTTATTAAAAATGTACTTAGCATTCATTTACACATGTAAACATGGAACGATGTTAAAATTTATATTTTTAATGAATTCACAATTTCAGGGTTGCCAACTTCTCCGATTTCTGCGGAGTTTCTCCGAAAAAATTTAAAAACTCCGCAAATCCGCGAAGTAATGTTTATGCTCCGCAAATTCAGTCTTGACCACCTAACTAAATACTTTTTATTAAATACATAAAACTGAATAGTGGCAGACACTGAAAAAAAAGAAAGCTATTTTTCTTCCTTTTTTTTTTTTTCCCCCTTGCACACATCTAGGCAGAAATCACAAAACAATCCTTATCAACTTTTGATTTTGCACTTCCAATAGTTGCCGCATAAAACATTATTCTTTGAATTTTATTTTTTATCTATGAAAGCGCTTCAACGTATCTTGAAAATAAAAAAAAAATAACAAAACTAACTTTTACAATTTAGCTGAAGAACCACACGCTTCATCGTACAATACTCATAAATAAATAGTAAAGAAAAAAAGAAAGAAAGAAAACATTCTAGTGCTAGGCATTGCGTAATTGAAATATTGCTAACTCAGAACGGGAACAAGTATTTGTTTACATTAGCTGAGCGTGTTTAATTAAAACCACAAGCTGAAACAAAGGGGGGAAGAAAGAAACCGAATGCTATGATTATGCGGTATTTTGATTTTCATTTAAACTATATCAATGTTTCATTTATCTTAATGCTTAATAGGTCGTTAAAAAAATTGTTTATTTTAATTATTTATCGATAAAAATAATGGATTCAAAGCTACTGAACTTTAAGGCAGATTGACAACTCTTTATTTAAGATTTATTTGAAATAATTATGCATTTATTTTATCATTCACTTAAAGCATTAATGATTTATTATTATATCTTCATTTGTATCTGGGGGGGGGGGGGGGGAAATAAATAAGTAAACAAATTATGAACAATAATTTGCAAAATTCTAAAGTTTACAAAACATATGGTCCCAAGCTATGCAGATTAGAGGGAGATGAGATCATTTACACATTTATATGAATATCGGAGATATCATTTTTAGATTTTTATGTGATAGTATAATAATTATTTTGACATTCATAAAAATAGTTGGAAATTTAATTTTTTTTTTCCCTTTGTGCTTTCTTTTCTTTCTTTCTTTCTTTTTTTTTTTTTTTTTTTAATGTAACTGAATAATCTACTTTCATATATTGTCTTTATTTATGTATGGAAAATATGCCATCATGCAGAAAACAAATTACTTTTGGGTTTTAAGCTTATAGTCAGACTTAATCATTTCCCATTCTTATCTCTCTTCACTGTTTTGCTAAATATATTTGATTATCAATAAATATTTCTTAATTTCATATGATTATTGTTAATTTATTTTTGCTAGTAGTTTATTTCTTTTTTTTCTTTTTATATGTATTTTTAAAAATTTTTAAATTGCTCCTCAAAGTAGCCAAAATGCTCCTCAAAATTTCTCTGAATACTCCTCAAACAGTTTTTAAAATGTTGGCAACCCTGCAATTTTGACTTCTAGATTGTAGAAAATTTTTTACAATCGGATATTAAATTTGAAGTAATTTAGACAATAAGCTTAGCAATTATACTTATTACGATTTTTGAGTTTTTTAATGTTAAATTCATTTTTCAATCTTATATCTGATCGAAAACACTAAAATATCTTTAAAAAATAGCGATATAGCAGATGGGAAAATACAGGGCACAATTTCAATTTGAAAAATGTGATGGGCACATTTTCCCTTAAAAAAGGGGGCAGGGCGCATTTTTCACTTCAAAAAAGGGCAGGGCGCATCGGCGCTAAAACGAAAAAGGGCAGGGTGCGGCGCCCTTTGAAAAATGCATAACATGAACACTAATAGTTTGAAATTCTAATTAAGAATGTTTTTTTTATTTTGTGGAAATAATTTATTAAATGAACAAATATATAGGTAAAGTGTTTATACATATATTATTCATGTTTATCACTGCTATTTATGAAATTATTTTGTACCATTTTTATACATATAATAAAGTGTTCCAAATTACGGAAAAACCCCTTATCCAGAATATCTCAGGTCCCAAGCTTCCTGGATAACGGATCCTATACTATACTATAATAAGAGAGCTGTAAATTGCTCGCATAATGTGAAGTCTGAAAATTCATGTCACAGATTAAATATGTAAAAAGGAAAAAAAAAAAAAAAAGGAAATGTTATCATTGGAGGATATAAATAGAAAATGTAACTAATCGTAGAGAAAATACAAAAGAAATAAAAAGCATTTTTCTTGAGGAGGGTGGAGAGAATTAAATCCTCTAATGAAGCATCTTTCAATAACAAAGTGTATCCTCATACAAATAAATTTGGTTTTGTGCATTTTTGCTAATCCAAAGACCTGTTTTACTCCCCCTTCTAATTTATGATTACAATTTAAACTCATAAAAAGCTTAAACATTTTACTTCTTTATAATTTTCAATTAAAATTTGGTTTAAAGTTTGAATAAATTAACAAAAGACACATGGTTAAAAAATTGCAGATTACAAATGCATTTTTTTTTTTAAGTTAAACTTATTTAAATTAATTTGGTACATAGTTAAAAAAGTTATTTGGTATGCAGTAAAGAGTCAAAAATCCGCACAGCTCGGGACCAGAGGTTGTGCGGATTTTAGGATTTGGCAGATTTTGGAGCCCATAAAAAATCATTTTTAATTTAAATAAAAGCAGAATATTAATCAAACTAAACATATACCAGTGTATAATAACATAATTTCACTTGTATTTTAAACTATTAGGTGCATAAGAATAACACTGAACATTAAAAAAATATTTATAATAAAACAATAATTGAAAAGGAAAAAATATTTGTCAGATTTAGACAAAATCTGTTCACATACAGTTTGTTTTAAGCTACACTTGAACATGCGCACATGCATCTTTTTTTTTTTTTTTTTTTTTTTTTTTTTATCAATTCTTATTTTGTAACACAAATTTATTTTGCAAAGAATTTAACTGAATTCTTCCTTACAACTATGCCTTCAACATATAGCATTTTTAAAAATTAATTTATTATTTTCCTCATTGGTATCATCATCATAATAAAATTTTCTTTTGATTATTTTAATATACTGTAGATAATTTCCTTATCAGCAACTTCGTTCTTGCAGTTTTTCATATTTTTATTATTGTAATCATAAAATGCGAGCACAAAATCTGCATTCAAGATCTTTTACAAAAATTTTGATTTGCAGTTTTGAAACTTAAATTTCATTGTTTGTGTCTGAAAAGCTGGGCGGATTTTAGATCGGCGGATTTCTGGCTCTCTTCTGTATTTTATCTAACCAGTGTAACAAAAAGTAAATTATAATTTTTTAAAAATGTGTAAGTTTTCAGTATTAATGTGTAATCTATACAAGATATGTGTAACCTATACTATATTTGAGAGTTAAATGTAAGTTTGAAATAATTTTTATCAATTTAAATTTTGGTCTAAATTACTGGTTGTAAAATCGGTATTATTCGAAAACATAATTATACAGAACTGATAAGTGATTGCCGATTACTGTTCTTTCATTTGCAAACAGTTATGCACATTCTTTTTAATTTATTATACAATACAATATAAATAAATGTGTGTACTATTTTACTTTAAGCCATAATATTTAAAGCTGAAGTAAAATTTAAGCTTAGCTTTAGTATTTCGTGTTAAACTAAAGGTTGTATAATCCCATCGTTAGATTTACTTATAAATATATATGACAAAATTGTAGTTACAAAAGTGTAAACTAAATTTTATTAAACTAGTTTAGTATGAAGAGTATGGAAAAGGTATTTCTGTAATAAATATTTATCAAAAAACTGTTTTGCATCAGCTTTCATTGTGTCGCGAGTGAGCGATAAATAGCCAAGAATCGGACTATTTCAATATTTTTTACGGACAATATATAGTAATTCCGCTGGAATTTTTTTTATAAACATACATAACCTCATGAGGAGAGTATTCTGTATTTTTTTTTTTTTTTTCAACATTTTTTATGTATGCGCCTATGGAGACCTTTCTTGTCAGTGCAGCACTAACATAAATATTAATTTAATTGCTGTTAAAAAACATTATGTCAGCAATAGAAAATGTATTGCATTTATTGCATTTTATTTTGTAGGGTGGTTATCCTGCTAGACTGAAAAAAGTTCTCATTGTTGCTGCACCATTGTGGTTCAAAGCTCCCTATAAAATATTACAGTTGTTTTTACGTGAAAAGTTAAGGGACAGGGTAAGTTGATTTTATAACTTAACATATTGAATCTCCCAGTTTATTATTATTATTTTGCTTTTGAAGAAATGTATTTAATCTAACTTTTAAATTTCTATCGTATTTCTTTTTTCAATAAAATTTTTAGTTTTTATATAATAAAGAAGTTAGTTTTCATTTTGTTTGATGGTAAGATTGTTATCTATAGCCTGAATGTTGTTACTTATAATGAACTTTTATCTTTTGCTGTAGAATCTATGAAGGATTAATATACTGTAATTTTCTGCTTATAATCCGTGGTAGTGTGTACTCCGCAGGTACTATTTTTTAAGTCAGATTTAAAAAAAATAATTGTCAGATAAATCGCCATATAATCTGCAGATAATATAGCAATAAACATTCGTATAAATAATTATTGTATTATTATTCCTATAAATAATTATGTTCTTTATTTAGCATAACACTCTATATGCATTAAAAAATAATTTTAAATATAGAAAGATGAAAATAAAATAATTATGATGTGCAACTTACAAAAATAATCAAAAACTTAAAAAATTATATTTTAAAATTAAATCTGATGTTATTTAAATCTCTTAATGTCATTAAAAATACAAAATGTAATCCATAATTTAAAAAAATAACGAAAATTAATATTAGAATTTATATTCTTATATTTTTGTATTTACTTGCAAAAATAAAGTTTTAAACTTATCCTTTCAGTTGGCATAGTATTGAAGAAAAATTAATTATTCTAATTAACTCATAAATAAAAGCACCTATGTTTTTATGGTACAAAACATTTTAGTTGCAAGCTGAAAATACATCCAAATTATTCATTAAATCCATCACAGTACGAGTCATCAGTATTAGAATTGAATAATTTTAAAATGTCCTCATTTAGAAGAGAGTCATCGTCATCAACATTATCATCACCTTGATCAATTTCAGAGTTTTCTATTATTTCACACTTTTTAAAGGCATTTTTAATTGTTGTTAGAGTTACTGCCTCCCAAGCATCCTGTACCCATACCACCACTTCTGTGTATAATGCACAACACATTTTCTCAGCATTTGTCTTTGTTTGTGCAAGATTTTGGTTAATCCACCTGGTATTATAGATACTTTGACTCCTGAACTTTTGCATTCATTCTTCACACTATCCTTTATATGGCCTCTCATCATGTTCATAATAAGGAGTGCACAAGGTTTAAATAAACAGTTTCTCCTTTTTTTCCATACAGAATTAAGCTATGAGATCATAGCATCGTTGTGCATCCATCCTTTGGGGACATCCTCTTACGACAACACCTTTAGAAAAGTTTTCTTTTAGCATTGTCACTCGCTTAAAAATAATCTTTGGAGGTAACTTGTAACCACTTGCAGCACATACTAAAACCACAGTGAACGAATTCTTTTCATTATCAGTTGTAGCTAATTTGATCAATAGTACAATTTGAAGGAAGATCTAAACTGACAGGAACCTCATCCATGTTAAAAATTTCACTTTCAGAAAAATTGTTCTACATAATGTGTTTAGTAAATTCCAAGAATTTTTGTTTATTTAGCTGCCAGTCATCAGGCAATTTTTGCCCTACTGTGGTACGATGTCGGATTGATGAGCTTTTTTGATGCATAGAACAGTAACACCACGTGGAACAAGCTGTAAAAATCTTTAGGCTAATTTCTAAAGCAATAATCTTTGCTTTTTAGCACATATTTATAGTAAATATCGCTGTACCTTGCTATCGTTCTTGTATAATCCATCTATACAATTCATTTTCCAGTTCTGGCCTAAATTCAACTCATTGGCGAAAGGATCGCCTTGAAAGATCACTTTCTTGAAATTTCTCATTTTTTCGTCACAGATGAACATTGGATTCATCAATGCTAATCTTCCAGCTTCACGTTTACCTACCTCCTCTGCTTTCTTAATCACATTCAATTTGAACTCGATTGGATTCATCAATGCTAAAGAATCTTCCAGCCTCATGTTTACCTACCTTCTCTACTTTCTTAATCATATTCAACTTGAACTCTGTTGTATAGCTAACACGCTTTCACTTAGATATTTTTTCATACACAATTTTTATTTAACAATGCACGTGATAACAAGAAGCAAAATAAACGACACACTACTTTTTCTCCAACTACTCTACTCCATCACAAAAACATGTTGCCAAATTCCTTAGAGAAATATAGCTGGAACACCAGTAGCCCCTCCTACTAACAAGGATACGTCATACATGCAACAATCAAGTATCGACTCTGAGAGTGGTCGGGCAAACACACGGTCCATGTGTTTACTGTTTACAAACATCATGCCATACGACGGAAATTGAATTCCTGAAATACTCTTGCATAAAAAATAATTCTGTATATAATATGCAGTGATAGATTATCCACACTTAAAAAATTCCAAGTTTTTTAGCAGATAATCCATGGATCATACGCAGAAAGTTACGGTACCATGTAAAATTTATCACACTCCTTCAATCTATTTTAAAAGTATATTTGTAACATTTTTAGGACTGAAAACATCATTTCAGTATTGAAGCTGTATTATCCAACTTATTGACTATTTGACATTTATTTTTTGCTTACTTGTTTAAAAAAATAAAAATAAAATGTTTAAATTAGTACTATTTTAATCTTTCATCTTTTCTTTTTTGTGATTTAATTTTTAATATCTTTGCAGAAAAGATATTTACAAATTACTTTGTTTCTCGAGTTAACTAAATGTTAATTTTGATTAAAGATTAATTTGATTAATTTACATGCCAATAGAAATTGTCATATTTTGTTAATTTAAAAAAAAAAAAAAAAAAAATCTTCCTATTATTAATTAGTATAAACTTTGTATATGCTTGATTGATATTCACATTACAGTTTCAGTGAAGAAAGAATTAAGAAATTATATATATATATAAATTTCTACAAGAATAAAAAGTGACCAGGCCAGGATAGCTCTTTTTTGAATTATTTTTGCCTTTTTATCATCGTTGGATTTCACACGATGCTTTCTATCTAAATTTATGTGTTACATTTAGTCAAAATTATAAACTCATCATTGTTTAGGATCAAGATTCTTAAGTTTTGCTGCAATGATCATATAATATAGAAATATATTTGAAGAAATTGACATTTTTCAATTCAATAATCTTTGAGCTTAAAAAAAAAAAAAAAAAAAAAAAAAAATCTCTTCTTTAATCTAACAAATATTATGCTGCATGCTCCTAATAAATGAAAAGCACATTTTGTAATTATTATATATTAAAATGCTTAAAATTATTCTGTTAATTTCTTGGTATTAAATAAAATAATAATAATTAAAAAAAAGTACTAGTAATCATAAGCCACTTATGTATGGGAATCTGTATAAACTTATCTAGTTTAAAAGTAAAATTTTACTCACAATTATTTTAAAGTTTTTTCTTTTTTTTTTTTTTTTTTCCCCTCAAAGTATTCTTTACCTATAATCTCTTTCATATTCTGACAATTTATATTTATATTCTCAAATTGCTTCATTTTAGCTAAACTTTTGCACAAATTCTTTAAGAATTTTTTTTTTTTTTAAATGGTTATATAATGAAACATGTAAAGCAAAAATCTTAACAAATAATAATAATAATAATAATAATAATAATTGCATCATAATAAATCAATACAATAATTTCGTTAATCATTTGATAAACAATTATCAACATATTAAACTATAAAATTATTTTCAACATCACTATAACATAAGTGATGGTAAACATTTTTAATAAGCCTTATAAACTTATTTAATTTAATTCAGATACACTTTTACATTTACGGAATGCTATAATTTTTTTTTTTTTTTTTTTTTTTTTCATACTTCTTCTGCATTATTGCATGTTTATTTCATAGAAAATGTGTTTATTGGAGTATAATTTTAAGATGTAATTTTTAGCATAATCTTTACCATTTTCTAATTATAAGCTCTGATACTATAGCAGACTGAAACATGATTTTTATTATTATTATAATTTTTGCAGTTTATATTACTTTAGAAACATAGTGGGTGTTCTTTTTTTTTTTTTTTTTTTTTTAATTGATAACTAGTTAGAAAATGTTATTTTGTTATCTATTTATTTCCTTTCAGTCTTCTAACTTCTTAATTTATTTCATGTTATTTTGCCATTATTATCCTGAAAATTTTGAGACATTTCAGTTTTTGTGTATTCTTCCCTCCCCCACCCCCACCCCCACCCCTTTAAAAAAAAAAAAATATATATATATATCCCGTAACATAATAAGTCTAACTCAGTTACCATGCAATTCATTGTTAATATTTTTCTATTCACCAATATATCTCATCAAAGCATCCTAGACTTATGGGTGTATTCTAGACCCGTGGCTGAGATTCTGTTTTCGAAGTTGGTAGACGGGAAATGCTAGGTTTGATTCCAGGTTTGCTTTTGTTGACCTAGCCATTCGGAGTTAATGCCATAGTCATTTCGTGGTTTTCTTCGAAAGTCACTTATATGGCTATCATAAATATGGCTAGGATCATTTAAAAAAAAAAAAGGCTTCCACAAAGGGATTTCATTCAGGCGTAGAACTTGGAAGTGCAGTCAATTGACCTTAACCATCACAACAGCATCACCACACTTCTGGATGTTTTAACATCTAGAAGTGTTTTCATCTTGCTTTTTCAATTTAAGTGGATTCCGTTTTATCATCATATGACACTATCTGTTGTGTCTATTGAACATGCTTGAACATCTTTTCCAAGCATTAGGTTCTCTATAAAACCAAAGAAATAATTAACAAACCTATTGACTGCAATGTTGTTTAACATGCTCAAATAGACAATAGATGGTGTCATAAGATGATGAAACAGAATCAACCTAAACTGAAAAAAAAAAAAAGAGATAGGGGAAACATCAAAGCATCCAAAAGTTTAAGATACTTGTTGTGAAATATATATATTGGTGAAAAGAAAAAAAAAAAAAAAAAATGAATTAAATCTGTGTATGTGTGTGTGTATGGTAACTGAGTTATAGATTTATTATAAACAACGTTATTTTTTTTTTATTTTTTTATAAGAAATTTAATAATCCCATAACATGTTTAAATTTAGTTCTCAATTATCTCCTTAACCTTTTTTTTTTTTTTTTTTTTTTTTTTTTAATAAATTGTTTTGGTTTAAAAATATTTTTTAAAATCATACACAATGTTTTAGTCCCCCTATCCTTTCCTCCCTTCCATATATGAATGAACTTAGATTCCCTTAGTGAAATCTAATTTTGACATACATTTTATTTAGCAAACTGGAGGAGCGCCTGTACAGAAGGTACAGAATCCTTTTTTTCCTAACTTGTGTTGTCAATTGGTAAAATAAAAATTCTTTAGTTGTCTCTGGTGAAATGGTGGTGGCAAAGTGATGCATGTTCATTATTTACACTCTTTAGATTTTTTTTTCACCCTACTGGAAAACTCTCGGTCATTATTATATAAAATTTCAGCCACTTATAATTGGGTATTATTTTTGCTGGTATTGCAATAGTCAATTTAAAGATTGTATTTATCTTATAATTTTTCTTTTTTTATTAAAGTGGTATATTATTAAAAACTTTTTTTTTTTTTTTTTTTTAATAATACATATATGTGGGGGGGAAATACTATACCAATAACTACTTTTTATCAAAGTTGTACTGTAACTCTTTCTCTGATATACTTTAACAGATAAATTTTACTAACGAATGGCTGAAAGTTTATAAATGCCCTATGGTTTAACCAGTGAATTCTGTTATAATTCTACGTTCTTTTCACTGTAGATACAAAAAAAAAAAAAAAAAAAAAGTTAGTTTTATTCCTTGCATGTAACAATTGTTAGTGAATGTTACTATTTTACTGTCATATACTTTTGTTGTTTTTGATCTTCTATCAGAAAAACTCTCTCCTAAGGTATGACCATTAATTTTACTAATTTAAATAGTTTTAAATTTTTATTTCCAAACTTATATTAAATGGGAAATGAAAATTGAATTACTTGTTTTTCAACTTGCGAAATCTATTTCATTAAACTCATATTTTTAAAAATACTTTGAGAAACATACTCAAAATTAAGATGGAATCAATAACAAAAAAAAAAAATGTTTCATAATGTGTACATATTTTATAGTTCAATATTTTAAGTAATTTTTACTTTTAGATATTGGTTACATATCATCATAGAAGATTATTAAAAATTCTCTTATGCTAATTTTGTCTAGCTCAGTTTATCGCAGTATCAAAGGACTGTAAATAATTGGACATTAAAAACCCAGATAAACTACTACGTCAGAAACGCCAAAGAAAAATATTTGAGATGCATACAGCTGTTTCGCTAGCCTTAAGCGCACAGTCTTCAGTGCAAAAAGAATTCTGAAACTGGAGAAATGCACGTCGTGCAAGCTTTTTAAGAAAATATCTTTTCCTTTTTGGACCCGTTACGTTGACAACACCTTCACGCTTATCGACTTATCTCATCACAATATTGACCATGTCTTAGAAACTTTAAATTCAATTGACAGTAATATCCAATTTACATATGAAATAAAAAATAATGGCTCCCTTCCATTTCTTGATACCCTTGTCTCTCTCATTGTAAATGGATTTTCAACCACCATCTATCGTAAAAATTTTGCAGTCTCCCTTCCTCCTCATGCACGTTCATGTCACCCACCTAACCAAAAAATGGCTGCTTTCTATACTTTTGTAAACCGTACCCTTAATATTTGTTCAAATCCTATTTATTTAAAATCCGAAATTAAATACCTGAAAGCCATTGCAATTGATAGAGGTTATGACCCTTCCATTATAGACAAAGCTATCCAAAAATTACAACTCCCTCATATTTCTTCTACTAAATCAGTCTCTTCTAATATCAGTATTGTTTTACCCTGTTTTCCTAAATCCAGTCAAACCATAGCTAAAATTCTCAAACAATATGATTTTAAAATAATATTTTCGAATTTCAATAAACTCACCTTTTCTCAGTTAAAAGATCCCATTGATATGCATAATTCTTGGGGCATTTATAGTATTTCCTGTCAGTGTGGTTTATCATATATTGGCCAAACTGAACACAGTCTTAAATTTCGTTTAAAAGAACATATGAATTACGTCCGCAAATAAGAAACCAATAAATCGGCTATTTCTAAACATTGCTGGGAGGAAAATCATAATTTTAAATTTAATTCAGCTGAAATAATTTGCAGACCTAAATCCATTCATGAACTCGATTTCTTTGTAGCTTTTCATATTTATAAAAATTTTAAAAGTCTTGTAAATTGTGATTTCGCTGTTCCCTATTTGTCTGATTGTTGGAAATTTTACATTCAGTCCACATTTTTTTAAATTTTTCTACTGTTTACACAGCTAACATTCCTAAATTCCTATTGGCCACTCCCCACCTTTACCGTAATCCTATTGGTTGAACTAAATTCGGTTCCTCTCCTATATATACGTGCACTTCTCGAGTTTCAGAATTCTTTTTGCACTGAAGACGGTACGTACGCTTAAGGCTACCGAAACAGCTGTATGCATTTCAAATATTTTTTTTTTGGCGTTTCGCACGTAGTAGTTTATACGGGGTTTTAATATTCCAACGCCAAGTCTCCTGTTATTAATTGGACATTAACTGTATTAAGATAGAGATATCCTAAATCTACACTTATATTAGAAAAATCTATAATTTTTCTGCATCCATTTTTGAAGTATTTTGTATTTATAAAGCAAACTTGCTGATTAAATCTTTTTGTCTGTAGTCAGAGATGAGAGTCAGGGAACAGTGGTGTCACAGAGTGGGATTGCTATGAGAGTTTTCAAGGGTGGCTAGTTTGAAATATTTTAAGTTATTACTTACATTGGTTTATAAGATTTAAAGTATGGAAGTTTAATGTGATGGTGGTGGCTGTAAACCTTTGTGTAAATTACTGCCTTAGTGTTATGAAAATGGGCATATATAAGCAGTGAAATAAGTATATTAAAATTATATAAAGTTGTTTCAGTAAAAAATAAATCTTAAGTAAAATTCAAAAGTTCACTTTATTTTATTGAAGGTTTTTTTTTCTTTTTTTTTCTTTCTTTACTAATTTTGATTCTATCTACCCCTTTCCAATTTTGCATTATTATAGTTTAATATATTCTAAATATATTTGGTTATTTCTCTGTGGATGTTAAAAAAAATAATTTTTGAACATTAAAATTTAATGCAAATTTTTATCACTTACAGCAAACATAAAAATATTTTTACAAAGTTAAGTTATCAACAAATCCACTAAACAATACCCATTATTATTTAAATTTTTTGTTATTTTATTGTCACACGAATAAAAAGCAGGAATTAAATATTTAATTTTAACTGATTATTCATCATTCGTATAGCAAAGGAATTTAAATTTCAATAATAGATTAAAATACTATTAAAAATACATTATTGTAAAAACAACCCTGCCCAATAAAAAATACTTTTTTTTTTTTTTTATTCTTTTTTTTTTTTTTTTTTTGTCAAATGGTCAGTCAGAAATATCAGTAGAAAATCAACAATTTCACCCCTATTACAATTCCATATCTCACTTAATGAAAATATGCATTAAATTAATATATACCTTTCTAATAAATGCTCAGCGATTTGTACCTTGCTTGTTGTTTGCAACTGTTTATTGACATCATTAAAAAACAACAAGAAAAATATTTTCATTGCAATATGTATTATTAATAACTTTCTGTGTCGTTAATAACATTGTTATTAATTAAAACTTTTATATAAGTAAAATAACCTACTGTATAATATTTATTTATTTATTTTGATTTTTAGTGATACTAATTATTGCTGTAGTCAATAGGCGAGACACTGAAGTGATGAGCATTTATTAGAAGATTTTATCTAAAGTTAGTGCTATATCTTCACTAAGCGAGATACAGAAACCAAAAAGTTAATGCAGGCAAAAGAATATTGATATTCATCTTTCTTGCTGACCAAAAAAGATATTTAATTTTTTGCTGGGTGGAGTGGTATATATATATATATATATACCATAATTTCGTATATATAACCCACGGCGGACAGTAATCCACAGCATAAAAAAATTATTTAAAAATATTTATAACCAAAAGATACATTGCACTAGAAGATACCCCACACTTCAGACACCCCACATGCTGTTTATAATTTCAATACTAATTGCTATTTTAATAATAAGTAGGAAAAGATACAAATAATAAACAAATATACAAATAAATATAAATAATAAACAAATAAATTTACTTACCTATAATGAAAAAAATACCGAGTAGTTGTGGGCATTTCACTATTTTTATGCATTATTGAAAAAAATGTGTTAATGAGAGATATTTATTTTATAACTAAACTAATAATTATGAAAATATAAATACAGAGTCATTATAATTAAAATTTTTGCTATAACAGCTTTCTACAGTTAAAACGGGCTGCGACCAAACTTGGTCTATAGAGACGATTCATGATATGAGCTTGTCCATTTTAGCTATAAGAATTTAATTATTACTATCTTGTATATATGTAATATGCAATATTTTATAAAAACTCAGTACATAAAATTGTACCTGTAAAACAGACAAAAATAAAATATTTTAGAAAAAAAAAGAATGTTTATGTAATATTAACATGAAATTTTAGTTATACATTTGTGCAAATAAAAGTGAGACACTTTCAAATCAGTAAGGAAAGATTGATTTTGAATTTAAAGAAAAATATATACTGTTAAATAACAAAAACTGTCACCTATTCGGATGCAGTATACTTCTGAGCATAAAGGACATTTATTTTGTATTTTAAGAACAGACAAAATTAATATAAAAAGAAGGGGGGAAGGGGCATTTAACTGAATAAAGGCACCTTTACGGTATATATGAAAATGTAAATACTACAAACTTTTTACTAAAACTGACTTTTATACTAAAACGTTATAAAAAATATATTTTAATAATCAAATCTGTTATTTGCCAGTTATGGCCCAAAACTACCTATCATTTTACATTTCTTAGATCTGAAGATTAATGAAGCCTATTGTGTTTGAAATTATAAAATATTTATTTTAAACTTCTCATTTCATAAGTAAATTTCATGTACCTTAAGTTTTAGTACATAGGAACTTTTATATTGTCTAAGAATTATCTGAGGATGATAATTTCACATCTAAGAAAGATTTTAAAAATAAAAATTATCAGTTATGGTTTTAGTAATTCACTATGAATGTATCATAATATAGCAATGAACCTAATTATGTATATACACTACAAAAGTTCTACATGAAAGCATGCTACTTGCCATTTAACTAAATTTTGTGTTCAAAAGGCTTTTTTTTTTTCAAAATATGCAAATTTCTTTATATGTACATCAATTATTCTTTCTTTCAACTACTTGATATTCGGTACTCGGCTACTCGGCCAAAGTTCTACTTGGTGCAGCATTAATTATAACTTAGTATTAATGTTTCTCTATATATTAATTACTGTAAACTGGAGTAACTTCTAATGATTAACACCTTTATTCAATTTATAAGAAAATTATAGATTAATAATAAATTTATTTACAAAATTCATTTAAATCCATCAAAATCAGATTCTTCCGTATCAGAATTAAAATGTTGCAATATTGTTTGGGGCAGTTTGTCTTCATCAACCTTATTATCCTTCTCATCAAATTTCTTTTCACTGTTCTCAATTTCATCGTCATTATACGTTAATATTCCAGACTTCGAAATAAAAATGAGATTGGTGTTGATTTTCTCCTTGTTTGCAATAGATACCCCACACCTGATGATAGCCCACAGAACATACAAAGTCAGTTTTTTTTTATAGATTACTAGGGTTATATACATGAAATTACGGTATGTATATATCGGTGAATTTCATTGTGGCTTCGTGGTTTCATTGTTGTTCATCTGCTTTGAAATTTGCATTTTTAAATCCATATGGTTCCTGTTCTGGTTGTGGCAGGCTGGGGGAGTGTTGCCGGCATAAAACTAGTGTAACCCCACAGGCAAGTCACAAGTCTTGCCGCCTGCCTCCTTCTTCCTACCTTGTGTTTCTTAGGTTGTTTTTTCATTAATTTTGATAAGTTTATGGTTTTAAGTTAAGATTTGTTGTTTTACTTTATTGATTCGTTTGTTTTGCAGGCTGTTAATTAATAGATCTGGTTTCTTTACATTAGTGTATTTCATCACTGATGTTTTTTTTTTTTTTTTATCTTATTGGTCATTGGTGTTTCAGTGATCTTCTATCTGTTGCTTGGCTTCTACTATGCTTAATAGATCATCTTTATTATATATATATATTATTATTATTTTTTTTTTCAAGGTTATATATGATATACTTTCATGGTACTACAATATTATAAAGAATGCTTCTCTCCAATGAACGGTGCTTACAAGCAAATACAACTAATTTCATAAAACTTAATTTACAAAACATAGAAACCATAATGCATGAAAACAATAATTATCTTGTTTTAGAAATTTAAAAATAACACATTTAAAAGCAGGTAAAATAACACTAATTGCATCCCTGTTAGCATTACATGGCGAGATAGTTAATTTGCTGAAAAAGGTTGAATGGCTATTACAAAGTTGACATTATTAGAAAGAAAAGTTGCAATAAGTTAAACAATATTTTTTGTCAAATTAAAAATCTTATTTAGTACTTACGCAGGGTTGCCATAACTTAATTGTTATTGCACAGTTTTGTCTGCTGTCCTCGTAAGGGAAAGTTCCATTAATTGCCTTAGTAGTTAGATTTTGAAGTAACAAGTAAAGTTTTTCTTTCTTCTTATTTTTTAAGACAGGGATGGTTTTTGTAATATTGTTGCTTTTTAGTGGATTTTCAACATATTTTTTAACTGGTTACTTTTCTAAAATATATGTTGTTAATTAAAT
This sequence comes from Salticus scenicus, assembly GCA_963930645.1. Taxonomy (NCBI): domain Eukaryota; kingdom Metazoa; phylum Arthropoda; class Arachnida; order Araneae; family Salticidae; genus Salticus; species Salticus scenicus. Next base: position 216,986,091 of record OZ005650.1, read on the forward strand.
CAACCTATTTATTTTGTTCATATTTTCATTTTCATAGTATGTATGAATTGATGCAGACTTGAGATAGATTATCTCACTATCTATTTTATAGTTTATTGTAAAACATTTTCGATAACTCACATGAATGCAGGTTAGGATTACTTAGACTTCCTACAGAGGCATTTCATACAGGCCTAGCAGTCCTTGAATAAACAATTAGCCTTAATATACACACTGACTCAGCTAAAACATTTTGAAGTATTCTTAAGATTTTCATATGATGTAACTTGATGCACTCACGTGTAATTTGATTGAAATTATAAAATTTCAAGCGTGTAACTTTTCTAATTAAACTTTGTTACATAAAAGAAAAAATAAAACTACATAAGTTTGCTCCAATGAAAAGTATTTGAACTTAATACCAAATTTTAGACTTTGGATTTTTTCCCTGTTTTTCCTTATTTTTTCATTTTAAACTAAGGGGCACTGCCCCCTGTTCTCTCTGCTCATTAACCCTCGACTTGCTTCGCTTATTAAACTCTGCTGAGCTCTACATGCCTATTATCAAGTTATCTTCATAAATAATTGGAATGCTGGTTGCCATGGTCATCAAAAATAAACAGAAAAAAGGTTGCTATATCATGTTGCAAAGAATCCAGATCCAGAACGACATTGTTATCATTTTAAGTAGATTGTAGTGTAAAGGTTGATATATATATATATATATATATATATATATACCAACTATGTGAAAAATGCCAGAGCCGGGAATTGAATCTGGGCCCTCCGCTTAAGGTGCAGAGGCTAATTACACTCCAATCTATTTAATCTAAATTTACATTTACCCTAAATTTACAATGTGCTAATTACACTTCAATCTTCTTAAAATGAATATTCACAGTTGATGAATTCATGAATAAAAATTTCTAGATCTTGTTAGCATTCAAAACGGTGCCAAAAGAAGTTTGCCAAATAGGTTCTGGACCAACCTTAAAGTTGTATAATTTACATTTATATTATAACAAGTTTTAACTGAATTTAGATTTGGAAATTTGATAGCCAACATAGCATTGCTTATGTTTCGGATTATTTATTGTTTTTTTAAATTATCTTATTTGCAAGCGTTCATAGCACTATTTCATAGGAATGTCAAATAAAAATTTATATTAAACTTTTTCTTAAGAAAAAAGTTTCTAATACCCAATTATTTTGAAGGAGAGGGAAAAAAAAACTAAATTAAGTAGAATTTGTATAATTGATTGAATTTCATTTTGTCTTCAAAGTGTATTTATCAGTTTTACTTAAAAACAAATTTTAAAATACTTTTGATATATTTTTGCATTAAAAAAATTTCTATTCATATTCAAACTCATTTATAATAACAGCATCTTCTAATTTCGCATTTATAAATTTTATCATTACAGAATTAAACATTTCTATAATACATTTCATATTTTTAATTATTGGAGGGAAAAAATTACTATCTAAAACTCTTATAGAGAACCGAGTATGTTTTACCCTTTAAGTAGCTTTATTTTACCCTTCGTTATTTTAAGAAGTAGGCAAAAGAGAATTCAAAATTGAAGCTGTAGGAGATATTTCCAAATTAAAATAATAATAATAAACTTTTTTTCTTTTTAGCTATTTTCAATGTGTAAAATTATTATCTAGCTGTGTATTAGAAAGATATATAGAGAGCATTATATATTGCTCTAAATTAACAAAAAAATTCAAAAGCAAAAAGTTTAGGCATTAGATGGTTCACGAAAAAGGACACATAAAAAAAAAAAAAATTATAAATGACATAAGAAATTGCCAATAAGAAATTCAATTTTCTGAAAGTAGAAGAAAATTTGCTAATAATAGCAAAATTGAAATTTATCTATTAATTAATTTTTTTTTTTTTTTTTATATATATATACCATTGATAACATTTTAATTTCCCTGTGGAAAATGATGTAATAAGAGAAATTATTTGTATAATAGCAAATAGAATACCTTTTATAAACCCAATATTTTTAATTATTAACTTTATTGATTAGATGATACAAATTTCTAACTACCTGAAATGTCTCCCTTGGATTTAAAACACATTGATACCTCTCACGATGCAGACCATTTTGCCTTCCACAAGGAGATGTGGTCGCAGATGAAAAAAATTTGATGCCAGCGACAGTAACTTTTTTTTTTATGTATAGAGCTATCTGTTTAGAACAAACTTGCATTTGAATTGTATAAAAGTTATTAAAATTTGTAGATATTTATGTATTTATCAGTAAAAAAAAAAAAAAAAAAAGTTTCTATGTTTAAAGCTAAAATGTTTTCAATAGTATAAGCTGTTAACTTAACATAACTTAAATATTTTACAGGTATTTATGGTTAATATACCCCAATTGTGTATTCATGTACCTCCTTCGTCATTACCTGTTGAGCTGGGTGGTACTTTTCAAGTTGATCATAAGATATGGTTACAGTATTGTTTAAAATCTACTACTAATAGGAATTTAGATGGAATACCAGAATTTCAGGATGACTGTCCTCCTATCCAAAATGGTACAGTTATGCCTTATAATGGTGTAATATCAGAAAATGGCCTAATAAGCATTAATTCTAGTTTTAACGATAGTGAAATGGATATTGATGATACAAGTGAACATCATCATTCTGTTCATGAGAAACAGAATTCTGAAGATAGAGAAAAGGAAGTTGAAGTTATAAAGGAAGATTTGTTGCAACTTTCTGTTGTGAGTATTAGAATATATTTTAAGTTTTGAAGGTTGTATTTTTATTATGAATTTCTTACTCGGATTATAATAATCTCTATGTAATTTTATATGTTTATAAGGTTATTATATATTTAAAAAAAAAAAAAAAAAAAATTTATATCAAGCGATGAAATAATGCTTATTGTCCAAAATATCAAAGATTTTTATCTAATTTTACAATTATAAATAAAATGAAACAGCATTCGAGAAATTATTTTTTAGTTATTAATTTTGAATATGATAATCCTTAAACTGCTACAACATATCAATTCTTCTTCTTCTTCTTTTTTTTTTTTTTTTTTACTTCTATAAAATACTAGCAGGCTTTGCTCGCTTCACTGGTCATTATATTGAAATGAATTCTCAAAATTCCAAATCAGTGTTAATAAAAAAAAATCTTTAAAATCAGTGAAAATCTAAGTTAAAGTTCCCGCTATCTTCGGTATTGGTTTTCCTGCTCGCCACATGTTGAGTCTGGAATCCCAATGCCTTACCTGCTTTTTAATCCCCCTCCCTCGGAGGTAAAGTTGAAAGTTTTGCAAAATCCCATCAAAGTGCATATTGCGTACCTTTAATCACCACCCACACACCAAAAATCGTCTGTCAAATTTGATTTGGAGCATATTTAAGCTTGAAAATGTGTTTCCCACTGCTATTAAAGGAGGGAAGAAAAAAGGGAGTTTTGCAAAATCTCTTTATACTACAAGTTGATGCATGTAATCAACCCATACATCAAATATCTCCTTCTTAAGATAATTTAGTGTAGAATTACGCATGGATACATGTTTTCTGTTCCCACCCCCAAGGGCCAGTAGGGAGGAATTTCACAAAATAATTCCTTTGTAATGTGTGTGTTAAGTACACATAACCAATCAACATGTCAAAAAAATCGCTTTCTTTGAGATAATTTGAAGCAGAGCTACTCTTAAAAACATGTTTCCCTCCCCTCCCCCCCATGCCCTTAAAGGGGAAGAAGGGGAAATTTCGCAAAATTTTTTCATAGCACGTGTTGAGAATGCATAACCAACCTGCATATCAAACATTGCCTTTTTAAGATAGTTTGGAGCAGAGTTACGCATGGAATCTTGAGTTGTCATCTGGAGATATTTTTCATGCCTCTAAAATGTCCTGTACGGAGTTTTGCTGTAATAGATGACAGGTTTCTAGAGCAATTAAGATCTGGGATAGAAGATCATATATCACTGTTTTAGAAACAAATAATTTTTTTATTACTCTTCTGCTAAAATTGCCCTTGATAAAGATATAGTTTTGGGGGGAAATTTCAAAGTTACTTTTCTACATTAATGAACTTTTTTAAAAATCAGATTAAAAAAGAAAATATGTTATGGCTATTAGAATGACAACCTTCTCGTTCTTAGAGAATATTGCTGTATAGCAGCTTCACCTTTCGGCAGATATGCACCCAAATTGTATCATCATAATGGCCTTTTCATATATCAAGTTCGATTATATGTAATAGAACCTGAGATACACAGGGCTGCCAACAACTACGCAATTGGCATAGTAACTATTCGTTAGCCTGCTTCTGCTACACTCTACGCATCGCATATTTAAAGCTACGCTTTTCCTTTCCTCATTGTTATCTTGTTTACAGCAAGCGAACTCTGATTTTGCACCGTATCTGCAAATTGCGGTTACGGATGAAGTAGCTTGAAAACTATGGAGGTTGGTAGGTTGTTTCATTTCCTTCTCATAAACTATGAGGATAGCGTAACTGTGTATGCACGGTGATTGGTTATTTGGAGAAGTCCTTTTCTATCGCTAGAGGTCTAATGCTAATCTGTTTACTTTTGTTTTTCGATATCATGTGTTTGTTATCGGCTGGACTCTCATTTCTGCATTTATTTTTTTACTTAAAAGTGAACAAATTTGTTTAGTTTTTTATTTAATAGTATTTTAAGTTAAAATGAGCGATGACTTTGATAATCCAAAGAAGAAAAAAGTTCCTGATCAAAAATTTCTATCGGAGTATTCTGCTAAATGGCCATGTTTGCGATCTGTAGATTCATCACCCCATCAGGCGTATTATTGTACAATATGTAACAGCAATTTTCGCATAAATCATGGTGGACTTTGATTGTTCGCGTTATATTGCAACAAGCCGATGTATTATTTTTGTATGTTAGATTATTAAAAGTCAATAATTTTCAGAAAGTAAGTTTTAATGTATACAAAAGATTTTATGCTGATTTATATTTTAAGCATTTTCTTATTTTTTAGCAACTACACTTTGTAGCTTAAAACTACACTTTTTCTTGTTTTTTAACTACACTTTAGCACTCTCAGAGGTTGGCAGCCCCTTCCTTTTATATTTGAATTTTAATTACATATGAATAACACTATATGCACTGTACATAATATTTACTTACACGTTATTTCCTATATTTATTCGATTTTTCTGGTCGACCATAAAATGACAGCAATTTCAAGTCAAATATAATATGTTATGTGCGCTATGTCTATCGTATAAGACAATTAATTTTTTTGGCGGGGGACTAGGTGGCAAATATGCAGGTTGATTCAAAATAGGTGTGACCAATTTTAATAGCACTTAACTATTTATGGTAAACTTTAATCGCTTTACCGCCGGTTTTATTTTAAAAGTGAGACGTTTAAATTACCAGTCTAGCTATTTTTATTAGTGGGAGTAAATTATGGCTTCGAAATTAGATCCTCAAACCCGAAACGAAATTTTAAAGCTTTTGAAGGATGTTTGCTCAAACTCTGTTATAAATAAAGCATTTAAAAATCAAAAAAGATATTTTTCTAATGAATTACTATCTAAACTTTGAAAAGAAATAAAATTTGACTGGTAATAAAAAGCTCCATGGAAAAAATGTCGAAGGAAGCAAGTGCTTGGTGAAAAAGAAAAAAAGAAGCAGAAAAGACTTATCGCTGTAGAAAATTCACTGCCTCAGAGAACTTGAGCAAAGAAACTATGGGTATCGCAATCGACAATTTGTCGTCAGATAAAGAAAATTGACTATAAAAAAGTGAATAAACCAGTCTGTCATCAAATGTCTGCAAAGACCGTAAAAAAACTAAGAAAATGTTCTTGGCCTCTGTATTTAATGTTACGCAAAGGTAGATACAAAAAATGGAAAGCATCAGATGAAGCACTGTTTTATCTGTCATCCACAACTGACAAAACGAAGATACAATATATTTCAGCCGAAAAGCGTCGCAAAGATACAACTGTTTTGCAAAAGGCAAGTTGGCCGTCAGGTTGTATGGTATGGATGGGAATGTCCTCCCAAGGATTAACAAAACCATTTTTTTTGTAGAACCAAAGGCTAAAATTGATGCTAAATGCTATCAGAATAAAGTTTTGAAGCACATGATCAAAGAAAGTAAACATCTTTAACCCCAAGGAAACTTTTTTTTTTTTACCAAGATTCTGTATCAAGTCATACTGCAAAATCAACTCTAAAAGGGCTAAAAAATAAAAATAAAATATATATATATATATATATATTTTCCTTCTGAGAAATGGCTACCATTATTACCTAACTGTGCTCTTTGCGATTATTTTTTATGGGGATACTTAAAAAAAACAATTAAGTAGATGTAAAGTAAGAACACTTCAAGAGCTTCAAAAAGCAATCGAAGAGGAAGTTGGAAAATGCCCCTAAAAATGGTCGAAAAAGCTCTTTTGGCTTGGCCTAAAGATTTACGTAAAATGTACTATGCTAAAGGAAACTACACTGAAAATTTCATGTAAATAACTTAATTCAATAAAAATTTCTGAATCTTTGAAATTGGTCACACTTATTTCGAATCAACCTGTAGACTAAGGTTTTTGATAATTTCAATTAATCTTTTTTTTTTTTTTTCATATTTAATGAGATTTTTATATTAATATGTTATATGTAATTTTCAGAATCAATTTAAAATTTAGTGACCAGCTAAGTGGGCAACACCCGCTAGTTTATTTATACAATTGTTAATTGCTTAGTGTTTGAAAAGTTGAGTGGAGTCACTCCAGATTTTTTAAATGAATTTTAGCTTTAAAAAAATTTTTTTTTTTTAATTATTATATGAAAAAACTTATTGAAATAAAGACTTTCATATGCATATGTAAAGCCTTTAATTTGAAATAACCATATCTACTTTCAGCTTATATGCTTAATGCTCTTAACCCCTTCCGCTCCAGGCTAGCTGTAGTGTGAATATGTGAAATACCAGATTATAATTTTGAAATAATGCAATACATAACGAAGTAACAATGGAAAGATGAATGTAGGAAATCAAAGTCCCTTTTCAGTTCAGGCAGTTGCTCAGGACGTGCATCGGTTAAAGGATCCGACATAAATTTCCAGTCACCTGCTGTAAGTGGTTCATCATCACTGTATTCGCTTTCGCCGTCTTCACTTGTTGTAAAGTCATCATTGGAATCTTCAAGTTCGTTATAATCGGGGATATAATCACTATCCGAATCACTAGAATCAGACATTATTCACAATTTCAAACACCGGCAAAACACACAAAATCGAGGAGCGAAAATTACACACAACCGCAGCCGCGAGAAATCACGAAACAACTAGCGTAGCCAAAATTAATAGGTCACCGAGACTACTAACGCCATTTAGTTGTCAGTAATGAAAATACAATTTCAAAATACCACATGACAAATAAAATAACTCTCTCTGATACCACTACAATGTTGGGCTTATTGTATCGTATACTTTCTTTGGACGTATGCACGTACGTCCATGGTATTAATGGCCATTAACACTAGACGTACGCACGTACGTCCCTGGAGTGGAAGGGGTTAATACATATTTTTTAATCAATTGTGTTTTTTGTTATAGAGATTCTTTTATAATTTAGTGAATATTTTGTTATTTTTGTAGAAAGATAGTATAGAACCTTGTCCTTTGACTCCTGAATCTGCTGTAACAGATTTTACGGAGGATGAGGAAAAACCCCTCTCAAGTAGTACTGCATCTTTGTCTGTGTGGGAGGAATCTGTTCATTCAGAAAATGGTGGTGGAATGACACTGGAAGAATTCATTGAGCATCTTTGTGCTAAAGGCAGAAAAGGTTTATATCAAGAATATGCAGAAATTAAAGCAGCACCCCCTGCTGGAACTTTTGAAACTTCAAAGTATTTATATATTTATCTTCTTATAAATGTAACTTATTTCTTGATTATTTTATTTGATAATTAGAATTGCACCACGGTAACAATTATTCTTAATGCATAATAATTTTCATTCTGTTATGTAAAATTATTCAAAGCAATAAAAAATATATATATACTCATTTTTCAATAACAAAAGAAATTTTCTTATAAAAAAAAATAAGCTTTTATTATATATTAAAAAGAGACTTGGCACTGGATTATAAATCAAGTAAAAACTACAACATTAAGAACGCCGAAGAGAAAATTGGGATACTTTAGCATACTGTCTTCAGTACATGAAAATTAGATTCATAATGACCAAAAATACAAAGGTTTTGGCCATTATATATGACCTACCATCATAGAGATTTCAAAAAAAGCTAATGATAGAGCTAATAATGATACTGTTATGAAAGTTAAAGATATTTTTGCATGTAGAAAGTTATGCTTAAAGACATAAGCAGGTTCTTGTCAATGAATGCATTTTATTTAATGAATATTCATCCTGTAGATAAAGCCTGTAGTATATCTCACATAAGTCCAAAACGGTTGGCTTTAGAATGTTGTAATTTGGTATATAGGTTTCTTATAACATCTAGTTGTGCACTTCTCTTTTTGGACTTAATATGATTTTCCGTTTTGGAGATATTTAGGAAAATTATATTCATAATGACCAAGAATACAAAGGTTTTGGCCATTGAATATGACCTACCATCATAGAAATTTCAAAAGAAGCTAATGATAGATCTAGTAATGATATATTGTTATAAAAGTTGAAGACATTTTTGCGTGTAGAAAGTAATTTGTAAAGACTTAAGCAGGTTCTTGTCAATGAATACATTTTATTTAATGAATATTCAGCTCATAGATAGAACCTGTAATGATGTATTGATAAAAAATGTTGTTGACATTTTAGTGTATAGAAAGTATTTCTTCAAGAAATAATCAAGTTCTAATCGACGAATGCACTTCTTTTTAATAATTATTCAGTAAACAATTGAATTAGATCTCTTTTTTGTGCTGCAAAAATTAATATTCTTGAAACAGTCCAATGAAATGGGCATTTTTACTACAGAAATCAAATAAACATTGTTGAATACGCTGCAGAGTATAAATTTCGCTAAATCAGGAACAACCGAAGTCTGAATAAAATTTGAATTTATCGAAAGTATTATCAGTGGTTTATGGAATTTTCAAGGTAGTTCTGCACGAATAACAAATACATCATTACAAAATTTCCAGAACCAGACTTCTATTGAAGTAAAGTTTCCAAATTTTGTAAATCCCTTACTATCATTTTTCGCCACATTTGAATGCCGAATATTATGCTAAGTCAAAGCCCACCTTTGTGGAAATGAAAAATCTTTTACCTGTTTCCACTTTTACTGTAATACCGCGTAGAAAGTAACACGTAAAGATATAGGCAACTTATAGTCTACAATCATCAACAATCAATCTTTTTTTTTTTTTTTTTTTTTTTTTAATAGTTTTGTGAGTCATTTATAGAACTTTCGAAGAATTTAGTTCTGCGCAATAAACCAATGAAATTTTCGAGAATATTCAAAAACTCCCTTATTATTGAAGTTAGACCTTCTGAACTTTGGCAACTATACACTACAAATTTTCACCAAATTCGTTTGCTAAGTCGCCAAATTTGATGCCTGGACCAAAAATCTACGCAGGCTACTAATTTGTAGTACCAGCAAGATTAGCCATAAATTTTTGTGGCAAATCTTGTTTTAGGATAGCCAGAAACCCTTTCTCAATTTTAACTGAGTTAATTATTTTAGATATTTTTTAGATATTATATTTTCTGATATTTGCCAAAGAGAACAAAACTGGGCCGTCTATACTCAAATGATTTTCATTGTACTCTAAGCTGTTCATTTGCCAATGAGATATTCTGTAACAATTCGTTGGGTACTATTTCTGAAAAAACTAGTATATTTGTCTTGGTGGCATCTATAATCATATTATTGTGACTTTTTTGGTTCTAATGGCAGTTTTTTTTTTTTTTTTTTAAGGATATTTTTGGACTGGAACCTGCCTGTTTATTTATGAATCAGTTACTTCACTCAAAACTGTCAATGTTTTCATAAAAATATGTATATTTCTATGGTTGTATAAGGAAATCATGTGGTAGCCACATCAATTTTTTCTTTTTTTTAAGCCTACATTTCTAAAATTGTGAAGTCTTTTAATTATGTATTTAATTATATATAATTTTTTTTTTTTTTTTTTCAGGTTGAAAGCAAATCAACCTAAAAACCGATATACAGATGTATTATGTTATGATCATAGTCGAGTAGAGTTGTCCATTGTTGATAATGATCCAAATTCAGATTACATAAATGCAAACTTTGTTGATGGTTACAAGCAGAAACATGCCTTTATTTCTTCACAAGGTACTTGCTGTTTTGAATATTATTTAAAAATTGTTACTCATAAAATATATTTTATGTAAATTTAAAATGCTTTTGAAATGTGCTAAATATTTATGACCAAAAATTTCCCCCTGGTTAAAAAAAAAAAAAAAAAGGTTGGATGCTGCTAGTTAAAAGAAAAAGAAATGGGCATTTTAATATGTTCTGTAAGGCAATTTTGAATTATTAAGGGCACATTTAAAATCCAGACACTCATTTCAAAATTCAGTTTTAAGTATATGAACAATAATATTTTTAATTTACTTTTGCTTGTTACTAATGTATAAATAAATGTTGATAAGCCACTCACCAATTGTATCTTTTAGAAAGATTTCGCATGGAGAGAAATATTTCTTTCAACCCATATTCTCAAAAAAGATAATAATTGTTCATAACAGGCAATACTAATTTTAGTAGGTGTTTATTAAATACATCTTAAAAATTTCTATTAAGAAATGATTGATTTGATAACTAATGTAATGATAGATAACTTTTTCATTGTAATAATATTTATTGTAAAGAATTAAAAAAAAAGGTAAAAGGTTAAATGATTACATTTGGTGTCTGAATAAGAAAACAACTACTATGTGTGTACAGAAAATTTTGGAGTGGAAGGCTGATTTTTTATACCAACTATGTGAAAAATACCAGAGTCAGGAATCGAACCTGAGCCTTCTGCTTTACGTGCAGATGCTCAAGCCATTGAGCTACCCTGGCTGATTACCAGCTAGGCATTTCTCACATAACATTCATTGGAAAAGTCACCGAGTCTAAACACAGCTATATCAAGTAACATTAACAGGGTTGCCAACTGCTCTGATTTCTGCGGAGTTTCTCCAAAAAAATTTAAAAACTCCGCAATTCCGCGAAGTAATGTTTATGCTCCGCAAATTCAGTTTTGACCATCAAACTAAATATTTTTTATTAAATACATAAAACTGAATAGTGGCAGACACCGGAAAAAAAAAACTATATATTTTTTTTTTCTTTCTTCTTTCTTTCTTTTCTTTTCTTTTTTTCTTTTTTTTTTAAGAACCACGCGCTTCATCCTTCATCCTGCAATACTCATAAATAAATAGTAAAGAAAAAAAAAAGAAAGAAAGAAAACAGTCTAGTGCTAGGCATTGCGTAATCAAAATATTGCTGACTCAGAACGGGAACAAGTATTTGTTTACATTAGCTAAGAGCACGAGTGTGTGTAATTAAAACCACAAACTGAAAGGGGGGAAGAAATAAACCAGATGCTATGACTATGCGGTGTTTTGATTTTCATTTAAACTATATCAATGTTTCAGTTATCTTAATGCTTAATAGGTCATTAAAAAAATTGTTTATTTTAATTATTTATCGATAAAAATAATGGATTCAAACCTACTGAACTTTAAGGCCGATTTAAGATTTATTTTATCATTCACTCAAAGCATTAATGATTTATTATTATATCTTCATTTGTATCTGGGGAGAAAAAATAAAATAAAATAAATAAATAACTAAACAAATTATGACCAATAATCTGCAAAATTATAAAGTTTACAAAACATATGGTCCCTAGCTATGCAGATTAGAGGGAGTTGACTCAGAGATGAGATCATTTACACATTTATATGAATATCGGAGATTTCATTTTTAGATTTTTATGTGATAGTATAATTATTTTGACATTCATGAAAACTGTTGAAATTTTTTTTTTTTTTTTCCCTTCCCTTTGCGTTTTTTTTTTTTTTTTTTTTTTTTTTTTTATGTAACTGAATAATCTACTTTCATATATTGTCTTTAATTATGTATGGAAAATATGCCATTATGCAAAAAACAAATTACTTTTGGATTATAAGTTTATATTCAGACTTAATCATTTCCCATTCTTATCTCTCTTCACTGTTCTTAATTTCATATGATTATTGTTAATTTATTTTTCTTAGTAGTTTATTTCTTTTCTTTCTTTCTTTTTTTTAATGTATTTTTAAAAATGCTCCTCAAAGTAGCCAAAATGCTCCTCAAAATTTCTCTGAATACTCCTCAAACTGTTTTTGAAAAGTTGGCAACCCTTCATTAATATTCATGGCACAACTCCAATAGACCACGAAATTTTAATTTAATTTAGAAATTTATTAATCAACCTTGAAAGTTCATACAGGAAATTTTGGAGTGGAAAGCTGATTTTTTATACCAACTATGTGAAAAATACCAGAGCCGGAAATCAAACCCGGGCCTTCCACTTTACGTGTGGATGCTCAAACCATTGAGCAATTTCGTGGTCTATTGGAGTTGTGCCATGAATATTAATGTCACTTGATATAGCTGTGTTTACAGACTCGGTGACTTTGCCAACGAATGTTATGTGAGAAATGCCTAGCTGGTAATCAGCCAGGATAGCTCAATGGTTTGAGCATCCGCACGTAAAGCAGAAGGCCCGGGTTCGATTCCCGGTTCTGGTATTTTTCATATAGTTAGTATAAAAAATCAGCCTTCCACTCCAAAATTTTCTGTATGAACTTTCAAGGTTGATAAATAAATTTCTAAATTAAATTACTATGTGTGTATTCAACATAAAATTCAGTAATACAAAAGGTAATGCAAATTTTTTGAATGAAGGAAAAAAAGTGTTATTTTTGTAATGAAAGTGCGGGCAGGGAATAATACCTTCCTGAAACTGTCTGGAGGAAACAAGGATGACTCTTGTGCGAGAATGTTCATGAATATTTTATAAAAAATTTGTTTTATGTGTTGCAAGATCTAAAATTTATCTTTTTAATAGAAAATCTCAAATTGTGATTAAATATCTATTTTTAGGGCCATTACCAAAAACATTTTCAGATTTTTGGCGCATGATTTGGGAACAAGAAACTCAAGTCATAGTGATGACAACAAAAACAGTTGAAAGGGGTAGAGTCAAATGTGGTCAGTATTGGCCAGCTGAAATAAACAGTTATGAAGAATATGGTGATTTTACCGTATTTAATGATGGAGTAGAGAGTTTTGCAGATTATACTATAACAAACCTGATTTTGAAGAATAATAAGGTATGACAAATTCTAAACTGCATGTTATATTGGTTTAGATTGTAGACATTCAAAGATTTGCTTTATCATCACAAATAAATGTTTTTTTTTTTTTTAATTAAGCTTAAACATTTATGAATTGTTGTATTAATAATAAAACTTAATTTACTTGTTTATTTTTAATTATTATATAAAGATCAGCTAGGCAAATTGCTGTATATAGTTAAATTAAAAATACTAGTGCATAGGTTATTAGTAAACTTAATTCATCTAATAATGTTTAAATATCCATAGTTGATAAATTTATTTTTCTTGGTTCTTGCAAGTAAACATAATATTGATAGTTAAATTAGTTAAGAGATTTTAGTCCCCATAGCACATAATGTGAAGCGTGAGACATACGTCACAGATTTTTTTTTCAGTCTACAGATTATTTCCAAAACAGTACTGTGCAGAGATTCCAAGTCTCCCGATTTTGGCAGGAAAGATAGCGATTTTCAATCTTTCTCCATCCACGGCATAAATATCAATATTCATTTTAAACACATTTTATTAGATTATAGAACGTATAAAAAGTAGAATTATTCAATATCTTTTACTCATGTATTTTTTTGCGATTCCCCCCTTTGCTAAAGATCAGTAATCAAATGGGTCGTGGAATCCTTGCAATTTCTAATCTTTTTCCATCCGCAGCAAAAATGACAATGTTCTTTTTAAATTTATTTAATTAGATTCCTGAATCTATAAAGAAATATAATTGTCCAATATCTCTTACTCATATATTTGCTTTACTCTCCTCCCATTAACAATCAGCGATCAAACACGCTCCACAAAACCTTTGTAATTTTCAACCTTTCTCCATCCACATCAAAAATGTCAACATTCATTTAAAACATGCTTTATTAGATTCAAGACCCTGTAAACAGTTAAAAATTTTCAATATTACTCACTCATGTAATTTTTGTGCCCCACCCCCCTTCCCCCTGCTAATGGTTGGCAATCAAATGGTTTGCGGAATCCTTGTGATTTCCAATCTTTCTCCATCCACATCATAAATATCAATGTTCTTTTTAAACTTATTTAACCCCTTACCTGCTAAGGAAAATTTATGAGATTCGCTTCAAAGTTCCACTGTTCTCTTTTAACTCTGAAATGAGTATATCTTTCAAAAACACTGTCAAGATCACTTTCAAATTTATTTTATTGGACTGTCAAACCATGTCAGCAGTTTCACTGGTAGCAGTACAGTGCAAAGGATCGTACTTTGAAAAAACGTATATATATGCCCGGGGCAGTTAAGGGTTTTTAATTAGATTTCAGAACCTATAAAAAAAAAAGTAGAATTGTTCAATATTTCTCATCATATATTTGTTTTATTCTCCCCCCCCCCCTGCCCCCTGCTAATGATCAGCGAACAAACGCTCCACAGAAGCTTTGTGATTTCCAATCTTTTTCCATCCACAACATAAATGTCAATGTTCCTTTTTAAACTTACTTTATTAGGTTCTAGAACCCATTAAAAAGTAGAATTGTTCAATATCTCTCATTCATATAATTTTTGGGGGACCTCCCTCCCTTTACAATTTGCTGATGATCAGCAATGAAACTTCCTGCAGAAGTCTTGTGATTTCGAATATTTTTCTATATGCAGCTTAAATGTCAATATAATTTTTAAACTTGCTTTATTAAATTAAAGAACCTATTTAGAGATAGAATTGCTCAATATCACTAACTATTCATGTAATTTTTGTTATTGCTTCTTTGAATATATACAAGATTTTGCATCAGTTTTAAAGTTTGATGATCTTGACACAATTTTGTTTGAGTACCAGTATTCTTAGAAATTAGATCTGAAAGAGATCACATTATGAAATAAAGGTTTTATACAAAAAGTCTGCTAGTGAACTGTCAAAGGAAATATCTGTACTTATTAAATTCTTTAAACACACAGTTTCAGTTTTAGTATTAGAAGTTTACTATGAAAGTTGGGACTCAAACATTGAGAAGGTGAGCAAAATGAAATTAAGATGTACAGATGGCAGTGATGAAAAAACTGTAAACATTGATACAGGAAAGTTCATAATTCTTAATACCCCTCCATCTCATTACACAGAAACCAGAAAATTTTAGAAAGCTGCATTAATTTTATTGTCTCTTGCTACAAATATTTTACTCAGGGCCGCTGCTAGGCATTAAGCAACTCAGGCAATGCCTGAGGGCGGCAGTTGTCTAAGGGCGGCACTCGAATCATTAAAACGAAGTACGGAAGAAAAAAAAAAAAAAAGCAAGATTGAAAAAAAAATATTTTTACAAAAATTTTTGTAAAAAGAACCCTCCTCCCCCTCCCCCCCATCCTCATGAAAGAATCTAAATTGGTTGAGAATGAGAAAACTGCTGCTAGTAAAATTCGTCAATAAATTGAACAAGATGTGTGAAAAGGACAGTATGAGAATTGTGAAAGCACAAAGCTTTCCACTTAGAATAAGAAACTATATTTGCATGGGTCCGATGTCCGATTCCGGCTAGCCTAGTTTTTATAGACAGATACATGCTGAGAAAACTTTAATTGGGAGACTACAGATGAGTACGTTAGGACCCACCCAGTCCTGTCGATATGCAACAAAAAAGCTATTACTGACCGGATATTGTTAATTTAAACAGAAATAAGGGACATATGTAGTATATGCAGTTCTACATGGTGGTCTTAAGAAAAAGACAAAATTATTTAGAATCCATGAGTGTGAAAGAAAAATAAAACACTGAATTTGAGATACAACATTTTAAGGGAATTATTAAGTTTAAACTAAGCCCTTTTTACTTTCCTAACATATTATGTAAGGAAAGTATTGTAATCATGTCAAAAATCTAACTATGAGATTTTGGTTGTTATACACGTTTTACGGTCCCCTGAGTTCATTTTTACTACTTTTATGATGATGTGTGTGTGTGTGAGTGAACACGATAGCGCCTAAACGCTTTGTAAATCCCCATAGCACGAACCCTATTAATTTTAGTCAATAGTTTTTTTACAGAGACACAAATAAAAGAATTCTTTATCACTATATGGCATATGGACCACAATTTTTTTAAAGTGCGATAGCGCTCAAATGCCTTATTCGTCTAAGCTGAAAATTTATACACATGTTATAAGTCATTACGCACGAACTGTATAAATTTTCGTGAATCTAGTACTTAAAGACTTTCTATAGGGACACAAGGAAAAATTCCTTATCATTATGGTCTATGCGTCCAATTTTTTTTTAATGCGATACTGCCTAAATGTCTTACCCGATTGAGCTGAAAATTTATACTCATACTATATGTCACAGTTACACGAACTGCATAGATTTTGGTGAGTTTAACACTTATAGATTTTTTACAGGGAAGGAACACAAAGAAAGATTCTTTATCATTATGATCTATGGGCTGAAATGATTGTAAGCACAATAGCATAAAATTAAACTATGGAAAAATATATTCATACACCCTATTATAATTTTCACTTTTGTTTATTTAAGTATTTGTCTTACTTTAATTTATTCATACAACTGTTAATTATTTAATGTTCAGAAAGTCGAGTGGAGTCACTCCAGATTTTTTTTATGAATTATCTAAAATTTTAATCTAAAAAAATGAATAGAAGGGAATTTCACATTAATTTAAATAAAAATATACTTAAAATGTATACAACTTGGATATTAGCCAACCACAGGGATGAGATTAGCAAAAATACAAAAAAGCTGAAACTGTACCCAAAAGCAAGGCGTTGAAATGAAATACTACAATTTTGATGACAAAATCCATTATATTAGATTAATAAATATTTATTATAATCTTCAATGTATAGAAAAAGTACAAATGCACATCAGAAACATAAAAAAAAAATTGAAAAAAATTAAAAAATCTGAAAAGCTGAAAAATCTCATGCCTGCACCAGCAGCAGAGCGAATCTACGCTCAAAGTTGGTGGACGTGAGGTGCCAAGTTCTATCCCAGGTTTTCGCTCGTCGACCTAGCCACTCGGAGTTTTCCACGGTTTTCTCCGAAACTTGCATAAATACGGCTACGGGCTAGGGCCCCTTAGAAAGACCCACACAGAGGACACTCCCCTTCAGGCCTATGACTCTAGTGCAATCAATCGGCCTTAATCCCCACAACCTAACCCAAATTAGATATAGTTTTAGAGATAAAATGAATTTGAAATTTTCAAATTCATTAAATTTTCAGTTACAATAAAAAATTAACTTTAAAATTGAAGAATGTATACTATTTTAGCAATACATGTTTATATATATAAATGAAATCAGATAATGGTTTTATCTGCATAATAATATTATTTTATTCACAAAATTTCATTCTATTCCTAGGTCTAAAGAACATTTTAAACAATCTAGATACAACACTAAAATATAAAAAGCATTAATACTTTAGAATTGGTGAAAGGAAAATCTGATTTATGAAAATACACAAATTGTTAGAAATTCTCAGAAAACGAGGACAAAAAAGTTTAAAATGAGGACAAATGTGGTCCTCATTAGAAATTTTCAAAACTGAGAAGGATGTCTAAAAATGAGGATAGTCCTCAAAAATGAGGACGCCTGGTCGCCCTGCATTAGATTCGACAATGTATTTTCTATTTGTTTTACAAACCTGTGTAAAGTTTCGTCTGACTAAATTAATTTAACTTAAATCCATTTTTTATGCAATGTTTGATTAGTCAACTTAAAATTGTGGATTTTAAAAAAGTGACAACACGCGAAAGCGAGAAGGAAATGCTGAAATTTTTAGAATAAAACTAAAAGAAGACCGTAAATTTTTTTCAACATTTTGTTTTGTTACAGTCTTACGTACACTTAATTTCGTTAAACCAAAGTCTTAGTGACTAAGAAGGGAAAATGGAGTTAGCATTATAAAAACTTTGACTGACGGAAAATCTCAACTTATAAAAATTCGTCTAAGCAAAATTTCAGTGTATGAAGGGGCGGCAAATTGAAGCTTGCCTGAGGGCGGCAGAGCACCTTGCGACGGCCCTGATTTTACTAGAGTCAGTATGAACAAAATCTTGGACAAAGGTTTCTTATGTGATAAGAAGGATAATGGTTAATGCCAACTCTTTACCTAGCTAATATAATTAAAATTATATAATTGCAATGCTTTGACAGTTTAATAATATTAGATAAGTGCAAATTTGTGATAAAAATACACTTATTGAATCTAGTAACTTTTTTTCAGTAGTTTATTGTGAAATTATGCTGTAGATTATTTTCTAATGCCTAAATAGCTGTCGCTGATTGACAGAAAAAAATCTGCTACTGGGACCTTAGTTATAAAACTATTTTAAAGTCCTAAGAATTTGTTTCATTCAGGGATCGCATTTACTTGCTACAGTGGGTTTTTTACTGAAATTTGTGAGAGTGGGAATCAGTTTTGATTGAATTTCAGGTCTCTAAGACTTATATTTAAAAAAAAAAAAAAAAACTAAAGAAAAAAATAGTAATTTTTCATCATTTAAAAATTCAAGGAAGGGGGGGGGGGGTTATTTTATATTATGGCAGAAAAAAAAATGTAAAAACTATCTCATCCTCATTCTTTTAGAACTACTCACCACCCCTACTTTCACACTACTTTTAGTAAGCTCTTCCTGCAATCTCCTGTTGTGTGAAATGAGTAAACACAAGATTGAGAAATAAGTTGACTTTAAAATAATAATAATAATTTTGATTTCACTAAAAGACTAAATTTAACAGAAACTAGTGAGCTTCAATGAATATTAATGAAATTATGCTGAAGAATATGCAATTTTCACTTGCTTGTGGTAAAATAATGCATATTAATTAATCCTGGATCTCTGGGATAAGTTAATAACCAATGAGAAAGTGTAAAAGGCCGGGTTAGAAATTAGAATGTGAAAGTCAACCCTCAATGGCACCTAATTATTTTTTCTTAGTTTCCAAAATGGTCTACTCATGTGTAATTTTTAAATTTTTTATTGGGATCATAACAGGATAAAATTTAGTTTTCTTTTTATTATTTTTGTTATTTAAATAATAAATACAAAATCAAAAATTAAAACATAAATACAAACATTTATGTTTTTTTTTAAATTAAAAACTTATTTAAAACAGAACAGACGGTAGATGAAAATAACTTTTAATTATCTGCTGGTCAACTGATTTTTAAATTCAGTCGAGTACCAAGTGTAACATTTTCATGCAAAATGAAAACTACCAGAAAATATTCCCCTAAACCTTTTTTTTAGGTAGAAATGTGTTTAAAAAAAAAAAAAAAATTTTGTACATTTGAAAAGTTTTTCTGCAAACAGCATTTATGTATTTTTGTACTAGCTGGTTTTCAGTGAGCTTATGTATATGTGTTTAAACTGGCAATGTAAGAATTTTATAAAGATAATGAAAAAACAAGCATTATGTAAATTATAAAGGAAAAATTTATTATGTCAAAATTGGTCAAAAGTTAGGCATCAAAATGGCGACTGAGAGATTTTACGGTCACCAAACTTAAATTTCTAGGTGCAAAATATACCTAATGACTTAATTTCAAGCCCTGATAGAAGGAGATTAAGCTCTCTGATGTTCTGTGCCAAAATTAGGATTTTATAAAGAACTGCATGTGAAAATCGAAATCTTTTGGCATGTAGCTTTTACTTTCTAAAACCCAAGTTAAGTTCCACTCGGGACCAACATTAGGATTGTGAATACTATCAATGTAGCTTGGCCATTATTCAGATGTTCAGCGTGCTTTAGTGGCCTGACTGTTTTAAATAAATTGTAGCAGGATTTAAGAAGCATGCAATAAACTACTTTATTAATCCCTTGGACTCTTTACTTGTGATATGTGTTGTGAATAATATCTCATTGCAAATGTCAAGAGGGCATTCATAATTATATTTTAAAACAACATATAAAATCAGGGAAATAGTATAAAAACCCAGAAACATTTTTTTTTTTTTTTTTCTTGAAAATGTACTATAACAACTAAATTATTTAAAAAAAGAAATGTGAAATTATGCTACATTGATGATACATAATTTTCATTATACAAAGTATCTGAAATTTATAATTATTTTGTAATAAATGGAAGTTAGAGGAGATAACAAATCTATTTTATTTCTTAAAAATAAAAAATAATCTGCTCATAACTCCCCTCCCCTCAACGAAAAAAAAAAAAGTGTTTTAATAAACTGTTTAAGTTTTAACAATTAAAATTTCTGTTTTTTTTTTTTTTTTTTTTTTTTTTTATATGGATGTTCCATAGGAACTTTGTTCTGAAGGAACTGATTCATTTCATATTGGTTGTTATTAATCTAAAATTTTGCTTAAGATTTCTAATGTTACTTGTTGAGTTTAAAGTTATTTTACATTAAAATAATATATATAGTATTATTATTATATATACACATCTGGAAGAAGGAAATTCAACACTCTCTTACAGAATTAGAAAGAGCCTCTTAAATTATATACCTTATCTCCTAGTTAATTTTGTAATTTCAAGCTAGTCTGATTAATTGAAAAAATAAAACTTTCTGAAATATGAATTGAAAAAAAGTTTTTCTTTTTTATGTCTGTACAGCTTGATACTTCACAAAATGTAGTCCATATGCAGTTTACTAGTTGGCCAGATTATGGAGTTCCTCATTCTGCCTTTGCCATGCTTGATTTCCGTGATAGAGTACTTCAGAAACAAGCAAATGCTGTTACTGAAATGGGAGCTCATTGGAAAGGTCATAAATTAGGTCCTCCAATTGTTGTACATTGCAGTGCTGGCATTGGTCGAACAGGTATGTATGCTCAAAAATGTAAAAAAAAATTATTGTTAATAAATGTCTTTATCTATTTGATACTAAGTTTGTATGAAAGGAAAAAGAAACATTTAAAAATAAATCACTAAATGAAATAACTAATCAAAAATTCGAAAATCTGACTGTGTTAAATTGTAGTGTCAGACATGACTAATATTTTAGTGATAACCCCAAAGTCTTTAGGTAGTCTGATTGCTGAGATATAAGCAAAAAGATGTGACACATTTGGACAAATGCCGATGACAGACAGAGCGAGTATAAGAAAAGGTCTTTAAAAAAAAAAATCTTTATAAAGCAGATTAAAAGTAAAATATAAAATTACATTAAAAATAATAAAAATCATTAAAAGTTTTTTTAAAAGCTCTAACATTTACAGGTCATCTTCAACGTGAGTGTGGTGTAAATAATTTTGTTCCCTTTAATACTTTTCATTTATTTTATTAATAAGAGTAATTCAAGTGAAAATAGAAGTTCATTAATGAGGATTAAAACCTCGTGGCGTATGTGATCGTAAAATGACTTTGTGACTGCTAACCCTTCTTGCTCTTTTCGATCAAATTGGTCAAAATGTGGGTCCAAAATATTATTATAGGTATATGATGAAAAAAAAAAACACAGTACTCACTCAGTTATGAAAGCATGTGAGAAAGAAAAAGGCGGAAAACTTGCATGAATCAATTAATCCAGAACTGCTACACCAAAATTCAATTCTTTATTGTGCATATCTGCACTGCAGCATTAGTTCTAATTCAAAATATGGTATTAAAAGGATGCTTCTGGGATTTGAAATGCTAAAATTATTTCATATATAACTTTACACTTTCAGGTCTTCATATGTAGGCATACTCTCTCCACCACCCAACACGGACAAAGTCCATAAAAAAATGTAATACGGACTTTCTAACCCATGATACTGTTATCTAGTCCCCTTCTCAAACTGAACTCAATTCAAAATCGCCACACTAATGGAAAACATGGTCAATTATCTGTAACTGTGACAACACATCACCCCATTGGCTCTCAGAAAGGCATGTGACAACATCATCCTTAAAAATGAAGAACCAAATTTTCTCCTGTATGTGTGTAGCAGCAAAGCAAACATTACAGGGTGTGTTGAGTCAGCTAAGAGAGATACAAGGCAAATGAGTGCAGAAAAACGATCTTATTTAGAATTAACCCTAAAAGCGTTAAGCACGTCTTTTTTCTGTCATGCATAGCTGAAGTAAAAAACTGGAGTGACTAAATTTTGAAATAAATGTTGCTTTCTTCAACAAAATAAGATTAATAAATATCTGTAGCATACACTACTAAACTCTCATATTTACTGCCAATAGTGGCACCAGAAATTCCCCGGCGGGGGGACACCACCTCCCTGACAGGGGGGCACTATATAAAGAGTTTCTTATACACTCCTTCTCATAATTATAAGGACACCCGTTTTTCTATATTAACTATACACTGAACACTATTATTTAAACAAATATATTTTTAATTAATTTGAATTTCATTAATAGACTATATTTAAAAAGTTTTATCGTTTTTCTATCTTAAAAAACTTTAAATATGGTAAAAAGATGATTTTTCAGGTGTTCACAATTATAAGGACAGCTCGAATTTTAGTAAATTTTTTCAGTTATTCTTTAAACTAATATTTTATGGGGTCTCATTTTAGAGTTAAACAGTCAGACATTCTCTCTGGTATATATATATATATATACATTTTTTTTTTTTTTTTTTAATATTCAGTTTCAATACCATTTCGTATAGCACATATGATATTTTAATACATTTAAACTATTTAAAATTGCTTTCCAGTTGCATGCACTTTTCTAATATCATAAGTTAAGGTTTTTTTCAACTTTTAGACCATGGGAAAGGGAATAATACAGAAGTTTCTTTCTTCAAACTATTTCCTATTGCTCTAAAAGTAGAGCAAAAATGTAAGTCTTGTTGAAAAAAATATTATTACCTCCCAAAATCTAACAAAAATCTGATAATTCCACGTTTAAAATTTGCGGATATTCTCTTGACGTTCACATATCAAGTTTTTGTTCGATTATACCAAATAGAACCTGAGATATAGCTTTCCGTTAAATGAAAGAAATTGCAGTACAGCAGCGCTACCTGTAAGGCGATTTGGACAAAAAATTAACAGACACTAATTTATGTCATGGTGCAACTACATACAAATTTATATGTAATTCTGTGCAGTAGTTCTTGAGATATGGTTAGAACAAAATTTTTGTCAGACATAGACAGACAGGCAGACATTTTCTAAAAATATCATTGTCAAAATGTGTTCTGGAACTCCCAAAACGTGTACATTCATGGAAAACCAGAAGCTGGAAATTTTTACGAATCGAATACTTTCTTCTATTGAATATAGAATGCGAAAACTGGAATGCTCCAAATTTGTAAAAGAAAAGAAAAATGCTGCTAAAAGGAGAAAAACTGTAAATTTTTGTTTTTTCCCCTGACAGATTTTAGGAACATGCCCCGATGGGGGGTCACAGACTCCCCGACAGGGGGGCCTGTGCCCTCCCCGGCCCCCTAGCTGGTGCCACCCCTGTTTACTGCACAGTATTAATTTTATGAATCATTAAACAGATGGACCAAAAAATGGCTAACACTGAAAGGGTTAAACAAGGAAAGTGATGTGTTTAGCATCACAGTAAGTACTTCTGAGTACTTGCATGTGGTTGCAAAACCAATGCTTGCCTTCATCATAAATGTTTAAAAGATCATAAAGATAATTTTTCTGAAAATAGAAAAAGAAAAAAAAAAAAACAACCCAAAAGGATTTTAATTTAGAATTTAGATTCTGAAACATTTCCTATGTGAGCAATGATTTTTCAGAGTAAAGTACCAAGAGTTAGATTTAAAAAGAAAGAAAGAAAAGAAAAAGAAACTCATTGAGAAATCCTAAGTGTAACATTTACAGGTGCTCTTGCTCTTGCAACCATCATAAGAGATGTGGAGTAAACTGTTAACTCTTCCTTTGTCTCATCCTCCATTTTACTTTTAATTGTATTGATGGAATTATAATTTTGAAAGTCTTTTGAAAGTTTGGACATGCTCTTTATGAAATAGGTTTTGTTTTCCCTTTTATACCAAAACCTATAGGAATATTATATTTTACCCTTATTTGTACTATATTTAGAGTTTCTTAAAAATATGTAAACAATTTTTATTTTAATAAAAATTCTTTTAAACATACTGAAATGGGGAAAATGCCATATTCAAATTATAATATGGTTCATGAAAACAAATTATTGCATTCTTTTTATTATAAAAGTTCTTTATGTTGTTAATAAGCCTAAAAATTTTTTAAAGGATTTTGATTAAACTTACAACAAACATGAACAGTTATGAATGGAAACATCATAAATTAAAAAACTCAAAAACATTATTTTGGGTCACTACTTTCAAGCTTTTATGACCTAAAATAATTTTTGCGAGTTTTAGCATAAAAAATAAAATATACAGTCCAAATCATGAAATTATGTAGAGGTTATATAAAAAATTATTGAATTGCTTATAGTACTGTTATTGACTATCACTAAAATATAAATAGAAAAAATCATACCTAGAAACAGCAAAGAAATTATGAACTCTTTTATCAATTCAAATTAACCCTTTCACTGCCCCCAATATTGCCCGCCATCTGTTGCCTGTTTTTATAACTAGTGTGGCTTAGTTGCCACACAGCTGGTGACATGTATGAGAATTAAGCAAACACTGGAAATGAGTTATCTCACCAGTGGTGAATTATAGCAAGCAGACATCTGACGAGTTAACTCGTCAATGGCAGGGAAAGGTGTTAAGGGCTTTGGCTGTTGATACTTCATAACTTCATCCAATTTGACCAGCAGACCCCCCTCCCCCTCCTCCCTGTTATTCTATCGAAAAATTTGTTTTATAAATTGCTCATAACCTAATGTATTTTTTAATTTAAATTTTTACATTTATAAAATTCACAACCGTTACAATGCAAAATATGCATTTAATTAATATTTTGCTCTTTACAACTTTAAAACAAAATATTAAATTTAAGAAGTTAATCTTTAAAGGACAAGGAACATTTTAAAGGTTGTGAATTTTCTAAATGTAAAAACGGAATTTTAAAAAACACATTAGATCATGAGTAATTTATAAAACAAATTTCTCCATAGAATAACATGGGGTTAGACGATCGATCCAATTAAGTGAAGTATTCATTTAATGGATTAATTAAAAACTAAATAAACCAGTATTCATTGGTGGTTATTCAATTTATAAACATTAATTCAATAGTAATTAAGTTTTTGATTTAAGATAAATAATTTTGTCTGTGTCATATTGCGAATTATTATCTCTAGTTCTGAGATTTAAAAAAAAAAACTACTACAAAGAAAATAATAATGAATATTAAAACTTTAGAAATTGTTTGACTTTAGAAATGTTATTGAGATTTAAATTATTGTTATATTTCTGCTACAATCTAGAGTATGTAAATTATAATCATAATTGATAATATTTGTTTTTATTTGTCATTGTTGTTATTCAGCAAAGAGTATATTAATCTTTATGATATATAATGATATCAAAAATTAAAAAAAGAAAAAAAAAATCATGTCCTTTAAGGAACTTGTAGTAAAATGAAATTATTTCAGATATTAAATTTGTTCTATACTATTAAATCTAGCTTAACTCACAACAAATGTTTCTTCACTTTACCATGCACCTTTTTGTGGTGTATTTCGCTATTGTATTCCTGATTAAATCTATTGGTCTTGTGGTAAGTGACGTCACGTAAATGTACCTGTAAACTGTATTGTCCAATCAGTGATCTGTTAATTTCCCTTTACTTTTATCTCTGCTAAAACAGATCAGTCTTCAAAATGTAGTCGTTTATGTTACTTGTGTATTTCATCTGTAATTGTCTTAGTCATCCATTAAATTCTATGTGTTTAAAATGTACACGCCTCGTCATATTAGAGTTATGGCTAACTAATAAATCTCCTCCTGCCCATAAAATACTATAATGGCGATGACAGGAAAAGAAAAAAAGCAAAAAAAAAGTTTTGCTCTTCAACATTTAATAATGTGTGCCTCAAGATAATTATAAATGCAATCTGCAGTTCATAAAAAAGAACGGAATATCTTCTACACATCAGTTTATTCAAAATCTACTTATTTCATAAAGAAAATTATTTATTGAAATGAATCATTATGTGGTCGGAGACAGCAGCAGTTAATATCATTGTCTGGTGGCGGGCAGGTGCGATTTAGGCGCCAGTGAGTGTAATTATCGTATGCGATAATCTGTGATTTTTTATTTTTTTGAGAAATAGAGGAAAAAAGGTATTTATACATTTATTTTTTTTTTTTTTCCTTTCTGTTCTTTTATTTGATTGCATCTTTTTATTATTAGAAGTAGCATATTTTCATTAAAAATGTTTCAAAATTTTAAAGAATTCAATGATTCTGTTGAGTCTTTTGACACTTATATTCGACGATTAGAACAGAATTTTATATTGTTTGATATAAAAGATGAAAAAAAAACTTAGTGCTTTAATTATGTTTATTGGACCGAAATTATATAATTTACTTACAAATTTATTGTTCCCAGATCTTCCTGAATCAAAAACTTACACTGAATTAGTAGATGTCTTAACAAAACATCTATGTAAAATTCCTAACAAAATTACAGAACGCATTAAATTGAGAAAATGTTTTCAAGGAGATTCTGAATCAGTTCAAGATTTTAGTGTTCGTTTAAAAAAATTTACAACACATTGCACGTGTACGGGCGATTCACTGTCAGAAAATTTGTTAGAACAATTTTTACGCGGATTAAAAAATGAAACTATCCAAAGCAAATTAATGTCTCAGGTTGAAGATTTAACATTTGAAAAAGCAGTAGAACAAGCCGTAACTATGCAAAGTACTGAAAATGACATGATAGAATTACAAAATAAAAATTTGAATTTGAATAAAGTTTCTGTTAGTGCTAGGAAACCAAAACAAAATTATTCTCAAAATAACTTAAGTAAACAAAACGTGAACAAAACTGCGAGTGCAAATAAAAGTAAAACTTATTGTTATCGTTGTGGAAATAGCTCTCATTTAGCAAATGTTTGTAAATTTATTAATGCAGTTTGCAATTTTTGTAAAAAATGCGGTCATTTGAGTAAGGTGTGTCGGAACGCACAAAACAATGTTACTCAAAAGAAAAATGTAAATGTTCTTGATACTGTAGCCATTTGGTCATTACAATGTGAAGGCACTAAACCTATAAAAATTTGGGTTTTGATAGAAAATAGTGTAAAGCAGAAATGGAGCTCGATACAGGATCGGCGATTTCCACTGTACCGATAAATCGTTTTCGGAGATTATTTCCAGAACAAAAATGTTTCCTGCTGATGTAAAATTAAAAACAGCTACTGGAGAAATTTTCCAGCCCGAGGGATTTGTTAGAGTAAATGTAACTTACGAAAACAAAATTAGGAATGTTAAGTTATATTTAGTTAAAGAAGACAATTTTCCTTTATTGCTAGGTAGGGATTGGATGACTACATTTAATATATTCCCAAACAATTTACAAACTGTTCCGGTAAACAAAGTACAAATCTCGGAAAATTTAAATAATTTACTGAATGAATTTCCGGATTTATTCACAGATAACGTAGGTGAAATTAAAAATGTTAAAGCTGAATTACATTTAGAGAAAGACTCATCACCAATATTTTGTAAATCGCGAACAGTTATGTATGCATTAAGGAATGCAGTAAATGAAGAATTGGAAAGATTAGAAAGTGAAGGGATAATAAAAGCTGTTAGTACTAGTAAATGGGCAACACCCATTGTTCCGGTGGTAAAACCTAATGGTAAAATTCGTTTGTGCGGCGATTTTAAAGTCACGGTAAATAAATTTTTAAAGGTTGACAAATACCCACTACCGAAAATTGAGGATATATTAGCAACTTTAGGGGGTGGATTACATTTTACAAAGATAGATTTAAATCAAGCATACTTGCATTTACCGGTAGAGGAAAATTCACAAGAATTACTTACTATTAACACTCCTAAAGGCTTATTTCAATTTACGCGATTACCATACGGAATTGCGAGTTCTCCAGCAATATGGCAGAGAACTATAGAACAAATTTTAAAAGGTATAGAGGGTATTTCAGTTTTTATTGATGATATATGTATCTCAGGGGAAACGGGTGAAATACATTTAGAGCGATTAAAACAAGTGCTAGAAAGGTTACGTGAATATAATCTTTAAAATAAATAAATAAAAATCTTTTTTCCTGAATGATGAAATTACATACTGCGGTTACAAAATTGATAAAAATGGCATACACAAAACGCAAGAAAAAATTTCTGCTATTTTAAATGCTCCAATACCTAAAAACGTAACTCATGTAAAAGCATTCTTAGGCTTAGTATCTTACTATTCTAGATTTGTTCCTAAATTATCTACGATTGCTTATCCTCTAAATGAATTATTACGTAAAAATGTAAATTTTCAGTGGACTAAAAAATGTGAAAATTCATTTAATGCAATTAAACAGGAAATTACTTCCGAAAGGATTCTCACCCACTTTAATCCTAAATTACTCTTAATTTTAGCCACTGATGCTTCTCCTTATGGAATTTCGGCAGTACTTTCGCATACAATGCCAGATAACTCCGAAAAACCCATAGCTTTTGCTTCTAGAACTTTGTCTTCTGCAGAAAAGCGGTATAGTCAGGTAGATAAAGAAGCATTATCAATAATTTTTGGAGTAAAGAAATTTTTTCAATTTTTATATGGTAGGAGATTTACTCTGTATACTGATAGTAAACCCCTAGTTTCCATATTTTCACCCGTAGAAAGTATTCTGGTACTTTCGGCAACTAGAATGCAAAGATATGCATTATACTTACAAACATTTAATTATGATATTAAATATAAAAAATCTGCAGAGCACGGAAATGCCGATGCTCTATCACGTCTTCCATTACGTAGTGAAGACATACTGCTGCCGTCGTCAGATTCGCTACAGCCAGAAAAAGTGTCACCAAATTTATTTGGTAACCCTGATGAATCCGATTGTTTATTTATTCATCAAATCACTTCGTTACCGTTAACTACAAAAACGTTGTGTGCAAGTTCTAAGCGAGATCCAACATTGAAAGAAATGTACCAGCATTTAATATCAGGCACACAGATGCCAAATTACTTACTTTTCAGACATAAACAAGAAGATTTTTCATTATTAAATAACTGTATATTACAAGGAAATCGTGTTGTAATTCCGACTGTTCATAGACAAAAAGCTTTAGAAGATTTACATTTTGGCCATATTGGCATAGTTAAAATGAAAGCACTGGCACGTAGTTTTGTATGGTGGCCAGGTATTGATAAAGACATTGAGAATTTAGCAAATAACTGTTCTGTTTGTATTAAATTAAAACATAATCCTCCTAAAATGGACAATCATCACTGGGAATGGCCTACAACACCTTGGAACAGAATACATGTAGACTTTTTTGGTCCAATGATGGGGAAAATGTTTTTAATCGTAGTAGATGCCCACAGTAAATGGACAGAAGTGTTCATTGTTCCTAATACTACTGCTGAGAACACTATAAACTGTCTTTCTTCGCTTTTTGCCAGATATGGCTATCCTGTGTTCCTTGTGTCTGATAATGGGCCACAATTCATTTCAGAACAATTCGAACATTTTCTACAAAGTAAAGGCATAAAACATAGCTTAACTGCACCATATCATCCCTCTACAAATGGTCAGGCTGAAAGATATGTCCAAATAATTAAAAAAGGATTGAAATCCTTAAGTTCAGAACCCGGAAATCTCCAATTTAAGTTAAACAAATTTCTATTCCAATACCGAATAATGCCTCATATTACAACAGGGGAGAGTCCCGCATCATTATTTCTCAAGAGAAATATCAAATCAAAACTGGATTTACTTGTACCAAATGTTAAAAATTATGTTGAAAACGAACAACATAAAAATGTTTTGAACAAGAAAAAGATAAGAGAATTCCAAGTAAATGAAAAAGTTGCAGTACGCAATTACACATCAGGAGATAAATGGAAAATAGGTAAAGTAATTGCCAGACTAGGTAAACTGCATTACAAAATTCAAGTAGGTTCATGTGTATGTAAAAGACACGTTGATCAACTGAAAAGTGTAGGTTCCAGAGTACAACTGGAGGAAACTACAAGTCCTGGTGCAAATATTTCCATGGTTCCCGATAGCAAGAGTCCACACCTACAAAGCAATGGAGAATCTAAGTCTGGTAGGAGGCCTGCCATTATACCAGATCCAGTGCCAACCGATCCTGCCATTATACCAGATCCAGTGCCAACCGATCCTGCCATTACACCAGATCCAGTGCCAACCGATCCTTCCATTACACCAGATCCAGTGCCAACCGACAGTAGATCAGTGTCTACAAAGCCTGGAGAAATTGACTGCGATAAAAATATCAACAGTACTGTAAATAAAGAACTAAAATCTGAACATTCAAACTTTAAGCATACTAACTTATCTTTTTCTGAACAGGTTGTAAGAAGATCATCTAGAGTAAGAAAACCTCCCATCAGGTATGGTATACGGAATTAAGGGGAGGAGAGTTGTGGTGTATTTCGCCATTGTATTCCTGATTAAATCTATTGGTCTTGTGGTAAGTGATGTCACGTAAATGTACATGTACCTGTAAACTGTATTGTCTAGTCAGTGATCTGTTAATTTCCCTTTACTTTTATCTCTGCTAAAACAGATCAGTCTTCAAAATGTAGTCATTTATGTTACTTGTGTATTTCATCTGTAATTGTCTTAGTCATCCATTAAATTCTATGTGTTTAAAATGTACACGCCTCGTCATATTAGAGTTATGGCTAACTAATAAATCTTCTCCTGCCCATAAAATACAATACTTTTATTATAACAATGTCTACAATTCTCATGAAAATTTTCTCTTTCAGGTACATTTATCACACTGGACATTTGCATTAAAAGGTTAGAAGATATTGGACTAATAGACATTGTTAAAACTGTTGAAAAAATCCGAGCCCAAAGAGCATATAGTATTCAAATGCCTGATCAGTATGTGTTTTGTCATCTTGCATTATTAGAATATGCTTTGACACGACGTCTTTTAGAAAATGTTGATTTATCTGGCTTTAACGATGATGATTCTGAATCTGAGTGATATCATAGTACTATATCATTTATATTTTTATTCCATCATTAGTTTTGTAGATTTTTTTCTATTTATTTTTTATGTTTTCAAACATAAGATATCAAAGTACTGATTTTTAAAAAATATTACACTTAGGGACCTGTTTCACTATTCCTGTTAAAAGTCAGGGATTAGAATAATCTATGTACTCTAATCTAGTTATATTATAAAAACAGATATTTTTAAAATAAATTAATTTATGTATAAATGATGCAACAGTAAATATTTATGCTTAGTTTTTGTGTATAGTAAAGTTTTTATTTAGCAATTAATTTAAAAATTAAAATTTATCAGTAGTTTTTTTTTTTTTTTTTTTTTTTTTACATTGTTGTAATTATTTTATACCTTGCTTTATTAAGGTATATGTATAATGGCATATATTTAATTCATTGAAATTACTATTTGATATCTGTAGTGAAAATATTGTACAGTTGCTTCACATGATCTTCTAATGTATATAAACGGGACTATTTTAGAGAGTATAAATTACTCAAAGAATGCTGGACATTCTTTTTTTTTTCTTATATGTAATTTTGCATCAGATTCTATTTAATTATAATTATTTATATTTATATTTTATTGTTCAAAAAATCACATAAGAATTTCTGAAAACATTTTACATTTCCAATTTTTAATGAACATGTGTGTTTGTTGAATAATTTCTTTCTTTCTGAGATACAAACTATATTTATTAATACATGTTTCATGCCAGTTTCGAGGTAATATTTTTTCATGTTTGTTATCATTAATTTTTTCTTCTTTTTCATGATAAGAATTTACATTAGCAGGTTAAATTTTCCTCCAACAATATATAAATAGTAGTTAAAAGGAACCAGTAAACTGATCTGTTGCATAAATAAAACATCACTGAAATTTTAGAATGTATACAAGGTTGCTAACAATAAATAAAAAAACATCAAATTAGTACTAAAGTTAATTTTGGACCACTGATAGGATAGGTGTCTAGCAACCTGGAAACAGGGATTTCTCAGGGAACTTTGTGTTTCTGGAATTAATGGTGAATTATTGGGGAATTTTGAAGAAAAAAATGTTATAAGTCATAGAAATAAAAGTTCAGAAAATAATTAGTTTCACCTAACTTCGTAAAAAAAAATAATAATGAAAAATTAAGCAAAAAAAAAAAGCATTGTGTGTGTCTTAATCATATGGTTTTTTATCAGGAAAGAAACTTTAAGTTACAGGGTTTGACATTGTTGCTCAACAATTATTTTTTGCCCATTAAGGTTTAATAGAAGGCTTAAAATGGATTCGGAACAACCAACATTCATAGCACTAAAAAATGCATTGATGGCTGGCGTTGAAAAGTAATAAATAACTATAAAAATTTATTACTATGTGAACATCATAAATTGCAAAAAACTTCCTACAATTGTTTTTGATCAAAATAATAGTATTACCCTTCATCAGGCGACGGGGTGGCTAATCCTGAGGCTGTTGGGGGGAATTTAGCAAATCAGGAAAAGTTGGGGAATTTTAACAAAATTTTGTTGAAATAAACCACAAAATTGAAATTGTTTTCTTTCTTTCTTTCTTTTTTTTTTTTTTTTTTTTTTTTTTGGGGGGGGGGGGGGGGGGGGTTAGTGTCATGAAATTTTCATGAAAAATAAACAACAAGAGTCATGAAAAATGACCAAAAAATACTAGGGGAATCTTGAAAAGTTCATATGTCAGCCACCTTGGGCAAACAAAGTATACATGAATACAGTAGCAAAGCAGCAATAATTGTTAAAGTTTTTTTTTTTTTGGTTTTGATCATACTATAGTATTTTTATAGTATTACTGTTTATAAATTATGATTTTTGAATCAAATATAACTAGACACTATTAAAGATAGTCTGGTATTGGCAACCTTGTGATTATGATAGATTCAGATAACTTTTATTTTCTTTTTCTACTCATAAATGCTATTTATTTATTTATTTTTTACAAAGAAATATTCTAGGTATGATTAATTTGGTTTTTCTAAAAATTTTTTTTTTTTTTATTTTTTTTTTAATAGACCTAGATTGGCTATTTCTTTTCAATCTAGAAAAAAAAATCTCTAAAAATAACTTAACATGAATTCATATATAGATGAATATGTGAATACTAAAAATAAAATAAATAATAATTTTATTAGACAAATTTGTGTTCAATTAAAGAAAAAAAAAAAAAAAAGAGAGAAAAAATATGCATTATACATAAATGTAAAACACTAAAGGCCGTATACTAAACACCATATTCACCAAACATCATTGATCGAGGATTAAACCATGGATCAGCAAATCTGAGAATCAAAGCTAACACTGATTTAAATTCCTACGGTATTCACCATCAGCCGATTACGTGATCCATGGATTAACTGGAAGATAAATAAAAGCTTCGTTTTGATTGGTCAAGAACGAAGATAGCCTTAATTCATCATTCGGCTTCAATTAACTAATCAATCGGATTAGAAGATTAGAAAGGGTAAAAAGCAAATTGGCAACACTGATACTCTTGTTTACTTCGCTTTTGTTTACGCATGGATTAAGAATCAATTTTACTTTATAACATTTTTAAAAAGAATAATCACGCAGATGACAACTGTTTATGCTATGATTTAAAATTTTTATTGTTATGATTAAGAGAATCTTAAAGCTATTAATTTTTTTTTTTTGCTGAAGTTTATGCATTATTCTTTTCTGTGGCAGATGACAGCCTATTATCTAACATTCATATTAGAAATTCCACGGAATCTTTATTTAATTGATAGCGATATTGAAATGCCACATTATCCAAAGAATCCAAATCATTTACTCTAATTTGAGGCTTTGTCCTTTTCCTTCTTTCAAATGTTTCCAATTTTTCTAAGCTTTCAATATCATCTACTGAGAATAGATCGTCACTGTCAGCCATGTTTGTTTTTTGTTTATGAAGCTGAGCTGCAGAGTGTGCATGCGTTACGAAAAGATCTGAGAATTAACTCTGTTAATCCTCCGATATTCGAGGATCAAAAACGAAATGTTAAAGTAGCCGGTGAACTGCGGATTTTTGTTGGAGAATACCGATTTTCGTATGATCGAGTGATTACCGCTGATCCGAGGTTTAATCCAAGTGTTAAGAAGTTGGTGAATATGGCCCTTAGTGAATGTTATTTAAAAGAAATATGTAATAATGTGATAATGGCCATCATGGGTGAAACTTTTCTTTTTATATAATTTAATGAATAAATATTTAAACTTTATTCAATGAACACCAAATTTTAAATAAAAATCTTATTTTAGACTAAATGGTATGCTATTTATATCTATATCTATATAAATGCAATATTAATTAAAATTTACAGTTATTAAATTAATATTTTATTAAATAATTTAATATTACAATTTCTTTCACCTAGATTAGCATTCAACCTGACAAAGTACAAATGTTTTACAAAATGTTAAACAATTAAAAATGTAAAGCTAATTAAAAACACAAGCTGAAATTTTTTGATATAAACTACATAATGTATGTATCAATATTTGTCTTGCTTTTTTACTCAATAACTAGAATTATCTATCATTAAAGTTTCTAATTTTAATTTTGTAGAATATTTTTCTACTGTTACTGTTGTATATATTGACGTTTTTAAATGTGTCAAAAATGATGACAATCTGAGAAAACTTTATCTATTAATTTTCACATTTTATTTTTATATTTGCAAAATTGTTCTTGCTTTGTACTTATAATTATTTAGTTACTTGTTTCTGTAATTGATATCTTGGAATAAAAATATTTATCAAAATTTTCTAATTAAAATCAGATTGCTGAAATCAATAATTAAGCAGATGATTATTGTCCCCTCCCCTTCTTCATAAACACAAAGTGGTACATGGTATAAGTATTTTTGCTAAATACTGTGAGCATAGTTTTGCCAGCTTTTGAAATGTTATTGAAAGGCTGCTAAATTCATCAAATGAGGTTTCCTGAAATTTTGGGAAGACTTTCAGCAAGTTTTTGAAAAATAAAAATATTTTTATTGATTTTTTATAGTATTTACTGCTTTTTTTATATATAAAATTAATTTATCATATATTCTATTTCATTTATATTTGTTATTTATTGTTGGTGTATTATTTTCTTTGGAATATATATATATCAAAACACGAAACCTTTCATTAAATTCTATACTCGTATCTTGCTCAAATCATAATGAAATCATGTGTGATAAAACACTATATGTTTTAATTTTCAAACAGTGTTACTATTATAATTTTTTTTTTTTTTTTTTTTTTTTTTTTTTTTAAGTGAATTGTTGATTTTTATTTGTAATGCTAAAAATTTTAATTGAATTCTTCATAAACCTTTTGACTTTTATGAGAAAGCCTCATGTAATTACTAGATTTGGCTAAAACTCATTTTAATACAGTAGATATTACTTAATGTGATCACTTCAGGGGCTGTAAGTTTTTCTTCTCTCAGGGTGGCTAGCAGTCAGGGAAAATCTAAGAATCAGGGAAAAGTCAGGGAATTTCCTTTAAAGTCTGGGAATTTTAACAAATTTTATGAAAATAGCTATATTAATCATTAAATTATTAATGATATTTTAAATCGCTAAATTTTTTGCTAATGTCGTGAAATTTTCATCGAAAATAAACAGTGAGAGTCAGGGAAAAATGGAGGAAAATCTCAAAAAATAGTCAGGGAATTTGAAAAGGTTTAAATGCTAGCCACCCTGTTTCTATGTCTGATTGCTAACAATAAGCAGTTTTGGAAGATATTTAATGATAACACGTGGTATAGAAAAGGATTACTTACCTTGATAAAAATAACTTCAAAAGAAAAGTTTAAAAAATAGTATTCATTGAATTACTGAGTTGCTTACAATTCCTTACTTAAAAAAAAAAAAAAAAAAAAAAAAAATCATTAATTGTCCATACTCATATTTTTACTTTCATTAACCCCCTTGCGGGCTCAATTTATTCCAGGTTTGAAGTAAAAAAATTCAATACAAGTAAAAATTACCTTTAAAGTTGGCTTTCTACATTTATCCCGGGCTGGAAAATTGGCACAGATCTCATACCAATATTCGATTGAAATATTTGTTTACCTATAATATCATTGCAGGCCTCTCAGCGTTCCTAAAAATTTACTCGCGTTTTATTATACTACCACCACCATTGTTAAAAACTTTTTTCTTCAAGGTTTTAATGTTAAAGTATTAGGTAAATAAGTGTTCATTTAAAATAGTGGTGACAATGTAGCAAAATGATTCCTAAAATTTTAGGAACGCTGCGAGGCCTGTCATTGGTTTAATAAGAAGAAAATTTTGTTTCATTTATTGTGGTAAGTTTCTGCACCAATTTTCCACCCTTGCCTGTCAACTCAAGATAACCTGACCAGAGTCAGAGTTTTATCGATTACTGCACATGATGGAAGTATTGTATTCAGTCAAAAATTTCAGTGTCGAGTTTTCACCTGATTTGCATGTTTTAAGGTCTCCCAAGTCCAAAAAAGTGTTTTTTTTAGCAATTGGTCAGTGTGCATATATGTGGGGAATATCTTCTGACTATCATATCTCCAAAATAATTAAAAATAGAACGATAAAAAAAACCCTCAAAATATAAAAATAATAATTTAAAATATAAAATTACAAATTTAATTCTTACCTCTTTTTATCCTATTATATATATCTATAATAGGATAAAAAGAGATAAAAATTAAATTTGTAATTTTATATTTTAAATTATTTTCGTATTTTAAGGGAGTATTTTCATATTTTAAATTAATATTGCAAAATGGATTAAAGGAAATTTCATAAAGCCATAAGTAGCATTTAAATAATAGAAAAAACAAAATAGAAATTCATAATCACGTTCATTTGAAAATGATGAGTATAAAAAAATCTGGTAAAGTAAATTGGAATAAACATGTCAATAAGTTAAGTTAAATGAGTAATAAATTAAGTTTGATAAATAGCTGGTGCCGGAAAGATTCAGTACAAGAATTAAATTAGCGATGTTAAAAGAAATAAAAGATTTATGATTATAAATTAGGGTTTGATTACTTATGTCAAACGTAAAGCTATAAATATTGTGTTAAGGACTTGGTGGGTTAAGATTCCAGACTGTCTGGGAAAAACGAAATTATTAGCGAATAGAACACAAAGAAGAGGTGTGTTATTAAATAATGTAACCAATAAAAGAAATAGAGGAGATTAGAAATACGCCAAATTACACCAAATATTACAAGTATAAAACAGGAAACTCGCAAAAATTTAGGAAATCCTTGAACTATTATCTGCTAAATCGACCTAACGAGTTACGCCAGCTCAGACTGAATCCACAGCGAGGATCCGCGGTGAAGTTCGGTAATGTCGTCCAACTAAACCGCAATTGAAATCAGCGCTTAGCATTAATCTGAACTGTCCATTGCCTTTTATGCTCTCTTCAGTCATAAATGGAGTTAAAGTCAAGTAAAGCCAGCTGACATGTAATTATTGTGCCTAGACTGCAAGTTAATGACTCCAGTAACGACGAAGGACCCTCTACAACCCCATATTTTTTATTACATATATATTTTCCTTTTTTCTTCGAAACCTTTCATCTTTATAAAATAAGTTGCCCATTGACTGATAAAACCACAATTTTTTTGCCTTTTCATCTTTGACTTTGCAAATTACTGGCATAAAATTTTTTAATTCCTTTGAATCATATTGGGGCTCATTAGAGATAAAATCATAATGATGCAAAGCATAAAATTTTTCATTTAAACATAAATCTGTTCTATTTTTTTATTTGCAGAAATCATTTTAACTTTGTTTCTTGAATAAACTTGAGCTATATCAGAGTAATTAATGACTGTATGGTTAGAAGCTAATGGAATATACTGAAGACAATGTGATCCATCGTATTGTAAAGTTTCCTTAAAAATCACTATATTTTTGGGCAGGTCCAAATAAGAACTCTGTGCTCAATAGTGTTTAACTGTTGTTAAATTATTTTTCTCTTTGGAAAATGAATGACATTTAATGCAGTTTTCATAAGTATGTGTTAGGATGGGTGGTGCATTGATGATGTGATGGATACATCACAGAACGCTGGTTTAAATCTGATCGTTCATTGAATTAAACACAGCATCCCGAAATATGTGCTGATAAAACATGGTGAGAGGAGTCGCTGTTTTCCTTCTCCATACATGTACAATACGAACTACATCGTAGTTTAGCATCAATTTAGTAGCTGTATGCTGGACCGGAGTACAAAAATGACAGGATAGACTGATTTGGCTATTTTGGTGTAAGGTATAATCTGCACATTCCTCTCATGAGGAAATTAAGACTTCGAAACTATGGCAACTGCAATTTAAGCCTTCATCGGTAATAGAATCTGTGTCCTTGCTTCATTTGTTGAGCTGGTTTAGAAACATTGTTTGTGATTGCTTTGGTTCTGATCTCTGCATTGTTGCAACTTTATTCAAAAATAATTTGACATCAAAATTTTGGGACATAGTCAATTTATTAATAGTTATATTAAAAGTTGATGCCGCTTGTATATAAAACTTTATTTTGTACTTGAAAGCCATGTTTATTCAGATAATTTTTGCCTGAATTTCATCATTATTTTATTAATGAATAATTGCTTTTAAAATTTTAATTTATTTAAAAATTCAGTTTTTTTTTTTTTTTTTTTTTTAAATACAAATTTGTAAATTTTGTGTAATTTTCCATCAAAACTGAGAATTTTATATTAAGGATGCAAGTTTTACTAATTTTACTGGAAATATCCATTCTTCAACTAGTTATAAAATGTATGTATGTGTGTGTGATTCTAAAGGAATTACTCTTCCATGATTTTTTTTAAAAATAGAAATATTTGTTTTTGCACATGATTTATATTGTTAAATTAAAAATTTATTTAAGCGCAATTATTATGTTAGGTGACACTTTCTTATGCACACATTTTCTGTTACATGCAATGAAAATGCTCTTTTTAGTTTTTATTTAATAAAGAATGATGCATATTAAAATGAAATATTGATGTATTGCTAAACCACGATGTAAGATTGATGATACATCATGATGTAAGAATTTCAATTCTGTTCAGTTCTAGTATACAAACAGATTAACTGTTTTTTTTTTTTTTTTTTTTTTAATACACACATTCAATTTAGATGATCTATATCAAAGATTTTTACAGGGTTGCCATGCAACTTGGAAAACCTGCAATAGTCAGGGAATTTGAATATTTTAGCCAAAATCTAGAAAAGTCAGGGAATTTCATAAGATGATTGCCAAAAGAAATAAATAAATAAATAAATAAATTTTTCTGCCAACATAGGATTACTTTTCCTGTTTATTTTTTCTCCTTAGCTTCTGCCATTTTTTTAAACAGGACCTCTGAGAAAGGCCCCTTATGTCGGACAATCTCTTCTTATGTCAAAGTAATATGTAACTTTTATGTTTTCAAGTGGCACCATAATTATTTTGCCTTCAAAACAGCCAGTGTTCAATATGCGGTTAGACTAGGATTTTCTTAGAACACACCTGGAAAAGTCAGGGAATTTCATTCTATTATTTGAATGGCAACCCAGTTCTTATTACTTTTTTCTATGTTCAATAGAAAGTATTGGGCTCATAAAAATTTTTGACTTCCGATTTTTATGGGCTTTACATGTTTTGAAAGGTCTAGAACACAATTTGACGATTTTTTGAAAATGTCTGTCTGTATATGTGTGACAAAATTTTGTGGCGACTGTGTCTCCAGAACTACTGCTCAAAAT
This sequence comes from Salticus scenicus, assembly GCA_963930645.1. NCBI lineage: Eukaryota > Metazoa > Arthropoda > Arachnida > Araneae > Salticidae > Salticus > Salticus scenicus. The sequence goes on from OZ005650.1 coordinate 217,026,205, forward strand.
TATATAATTTTATATAGAGATACACCTTGACTTAAATTGGTGTCTATCAACTTTTGGTGGCAACCACTCAACATGTGGCGCTGATATACAGTGATTTCCACAATTAAAGGGAAGGCTATATCTTAGGTTCTACTGTGTATAATCAAACAAAACCTGATATTTGAGAAGGCCATTATGAGACATTATGCTGATTTAATTTGAATGTTTATTAGCCGACAGGTGGCACTACTATACAGCGATTTCCGCAATTCAAGGAATGGCTATATCTCAGTAACTACAGCACATAATTGCATATAAATTTATATGTGTAGATACAGCTTAACATAAGTTAGTGCCTGTCAGCTTTTGGTGTGAACCACTCAACAGGTGATGCTTGTACACAGCGATTTTCGCAATTAAAGGGAAGGCTATATTTTAGGTTCTAGTGCGTATCATCAAACAAAACTTGATATGTGAGAAGGCCATTATGAGACATGCTGATTCAATTTGGATGCTTATCAGCCAATAAATGGTGCTGCTATACTGCAAATTTCCTCAATAATGGGAAAGCTATATCTCAACTTTTATGGCATATATCTGTACGAAACTTGATATGTGAGATAACCATTATAAAAACACATTTTTTAAGATGTTATTTATACACAATAAAACTGTCTTTCTTTGGATATTTAGTTTTAGTTTTCTCTAAGATGAAAATCATTTGCAGTCATCATTTTAGATAATTTTAATAAATTTACACTTAGGGAATTTGTATAGGAAAATATAGAAGAAAGTCTTGTGGTGACCACAACATACTAGTTTTATTTTAATGTTGAGTGCTTTACATAAATATGAACACATTAAGTAACATCTGCTGTTATAAGTATGCCCCCTATTTATGTAGACTTAAAGGTCTCAAAATGTGATCTTGTTTTTATTTTGAAAAGTAAAAATAGAAAAAAAAATTCAGTTAATTTTCTAGCTTGCACAGAAATTTGATTCTACTTTTATCTGCTTAATGTACACTTTTTTTTCTTTCTGCAGCACATTTAATCTTTACTCGAAAAATTTTCTTTTATAACCATTTTGTATTATCTTTACCGGTGCATTTTTAAAAATTTTAAACCCAAAAAAAAAAAAAAAAAGTCACCAAAAAATTTCAAAGAAGTGTTATTTTACATTATGAAAGTTTTTGTATATATTAGCCTTTTTTTTTACTCGCACTTGTGATGATGTGTATTTGTGTAATTTGTTATGCATATTAATTTGTAATTTGTTTTTATATTTATATTTTTTACTTTTATATGCTTGATATTTATTTTGTGATGTCAAGAAAAGTTTGATTGTTATTTCTTTCTGTGCAGTTTGTAATAATTTCATCAATGAAATCCCACCTCCCTCTCCAAAATGTAAATATAAAAAAAAAAAGGTAGAATAATAGTAATTGTTTTTTTTCATTTGAGTAATGTTAATATTATAGAAAATGAATAATTTTATAATGTTATATTTATCTTTTATTTAATTTATAAATAAAACTAAAAGCATGCATCAAATGTGTAATTTTTTTTTTTTTTTTTTTTTTTTTTAAGTTAATTTATGGTCAAAAACATTAACTTTTTTTTTTTATTATTATTACATTGTTCTTATAAGTATATTTCATGATTTATTATCATAGCTCAAACAATACTATTCAATTTTAGTTTTGATACATTACTGCCTTCAAATGATAAATATTGCTATAATTATTTAATATATTTTAAATAAAAATGTATATTTGCTGATTTTAAAACTTTGTAGGTTTTGAATTTGTATTTTGCTTTTTACTCTAAATTCAGAAAGATTGTTCCTTAACTGATATTTCTATATTTAAGAGCTTCAAATGATTTTTAATTTCAGAAAATTGCAAACTATAGAAATTTTCTGTCAACTTAAAAAATTGTTTCCCCTGTGTTCTTTCTATAATGAAAAATACTAAGTGTTTTATATTCCTGTTTTTTTTGTACTCTTGCTTTTACTACATCCATACTTAAATATTGGTGCTTTTGTTATGCAAAAATTAGATTTAATGTATTGGCAGTTAACTTCTCCTTTAGCATCATTATCAAGCTTAACCCCTTCCACTCCAGGGACGTACGTGCATACGTCCTAGTGTTAATGGCCATTAATACCATGGACGTATGTGCATACGTCCAAAGAAAGTATACGATACTATTTCAAAATTATAATCTGGTATTTCAGACATTTACTCTACAGCTAACCTGGAGCGGAAGGGGTTAATTAAATGAACTCAGTCTTATAAGGAACACTTATGAGCTGTGACACACAGATTTTCAATCTCCTGTATCTCTATTCTGAAGTAACAATTGCTGATATAAATTAGTAGGGGGTATATATCTTGAAATCCTTTAACAGTCTTTAAATTTTAGTTACGATTGGTGTGTCACAGACAGTGAGTGTTCCATAGTTGTAAACGTTCTTAGCAAAATAATGGGAATTTATCTTTTTAAATTATAATAAAATCATAGGAGAAATTCAGTATGACATGTATTTACCACTGTTGCATTGATTTATGCATTTTTAAGTATTATGACATGCCATATTTTTATGTAAAACAAGTCATACGATATAGCTAGTTTTTAAATATTTGAAATATTTCAGCTTTTTTTTTTTTTTTTTTTTTTTTTTTTTTTTTTTAATATGAACCACATACTTTAAATTGTTCAGTGTAGTGTTATGTGTATAAAGAGTTATAGAGAATAAATTATAAATTGTGACTTTGGTTTATCACTGCAACTAAATACATTTAAAAATCTTCATGGTTTGCTAAATTCATATAGTTAATGAAAAAGATGAATTTTGTTCTTGGATTGTACTTCAGAATATTATTTTTAATGAATCTCTTTCAATAAATAATCTATATAATACAGTAAAGCACCATTTATATATCTTTTAAGTGACATAAAATGACACATAAATGAGAAGATATGTAACTAAATTTTTAATAAACAACTTTGATTCTTACGCATTTAACTCTACACAAATGCAATATCTTAAGCATAATAATTATGATTGCTTAGTTATATTTTGGGTGGTAATAAATACAATGCACATGTTATGAACTAATTTTTAAACTTTTTATATTCATGCAGGTGGGTATTATTACAAACGGTATTAAATACAGTGTTACGTGTTGAATGTTTATTGGATGTTATGACTTAATAAGAGTTAGTCCTCATCAGATCACTGACAACTAAGTATATAGAACCAAAGGTCTGTTGTACCCATTGTTGGATGTGTTTTCATTAGTATAACCAAAAAAAAAAAAGTCAAGAAAATTTAAGGAAATTAATAATTGATGAAAAAAGAAACAACGAATAAAGCAGAAAATGTTTGCCAAGTGTAGAAAGGTAGAAAATGGCGTATAATCAACGATTGCATCGTAATAAAAGTTCGTTTTTTTTCTTTTTAACTAAAATGAATATAAATGAATTAGGACTGTGGTATATTGACATTTAAATGTAAAAGATGTTTCAAAAAAGGGTGTATAAATTCTGTTTTACTGTAATGTTTTTCCTTTGTATTTATGAACTTTATTTTAGTATGCATGTTTAGACTTTTTTTTTTTTTTTTTTTTTTTTTTTAATTCATTAAAATACAGACATAACTTTTGTATTTATTGAAATATGAATTGTTTTGTTGAGATTACATTGAATACTATTTATTTTGTATTATTATTTTGGCTAATAATTTAAGTTTGAATTGAAATTGCACTAAAAATTTATTAAAAGTATAACAGTGCCTACTATCCTTTCAGTTACAGCATTTTGCTGTGCACTTTATGCAGGCATTTCTCTGGTGAATGTATATACATTTATGTATAAAAAGATGCAACATAATTAATTTTAATTTAGGAAAAACCCTATTAAAAATAATTACAAGATAAAAAGAACTTTTTATATACCATGTTTTCAAATTTTCTGTTGAATCATATAAACGCTACCGAAGGCAGCGGAAACCCAGAACAATTGGCTAAAAGTATTAAAAAATTTCATTGTTATTAGGTTTTGAGCTATCATAAAAGTTTCAAATGGCCTAGCTAGCTAGCAGGGAAGTTAGTTAAAAGTCGATTGCAAGCTTTGTACTGGTAACACTGCCGAAGGCAGCAGGGACCCGAAACAGTTGGTCAAAAGTATTTAAAAAATGCATTTTCATCATATTCCGAAAGTTTCAAATGTCTAGCTAGTCGGGAAGTTAGTTAAATAAATTTTCTGTTGAATCATATAAACGCTGCCGAAGGCAGTAGGGACCTGAAACAGTTGACTAAAAGTATTAAAAAATTATGTATTGTCATCGTGTTCTGAGCTATCCTGAAAGTTTCAAATGATTAGCTAGTTGGGAAGTTAGTTAAAAATCGATTGCGAGCTTTGTACTGGTAACGCTGTCGAAGGCAGCAGGAACCCAAAACAGTTGGCTAAAAGTATTTAAAAAATGCATTTTCACCGTGTTCTGAACTATTCTGAAAGTTTTAAATGTCCAGCTAGTCGAGAAGTTAGTTAAATAAATTTTCTGTCGAATCATATGAACACTGCTGAAGGTAGTAGAGACCTGAACAGTTGACTAAAAGTGTTAAGAAAATGTATTTTCACCGTGTTCTGAGCTATCCGGAAAGTTTCAAATGTCTAGCTAGTTGGGAAGTTAGTTAAAAATCGATTGCAAGGTTTGTACTGGAGAAACAAACAAACAAGAATGGAAGTTAATAAAAACATGGTAAAATTATGAATTGCTCTTCAAAATTATAGATCACTAATAAATTGTTAACCCTATTTCATTACAAGACACTTTATAATGCAGAAGGTGAAAGGTGAGAATCTTCTGAAATTTAACTGCTAAGGGGATTTAAACATTTTTTTAGCCTTATTGTATCTCTGCTGTGGTACACAATAGAAGCTTAGAACTTTGAAAAATCTCTCCTCTTAGACTCTAATTAAAGTAATAGATGAAGATTTTCTGCAATTTAATTTTTAAAGGGGTGAAAGGAGTACTCCTGGGTGTTTTTTCCTACAAATCTTTATTTTTCAGTATATTTGCATCAAGCTTGTTCTTCATGAGAACTCAGAAGAAACAATTTCTTGCCAATGGGTCAAATTAATTGGTTTTGCTTTTTTTTTTTCCCATGTTCAAAAAACGGGTAAGTTTGCCAGGATATTATAATTAAATATTTTGTCAATTTTACTGAGCAATTTATATTCTATGATCATTGTGTGTATTAATTCAAAATGGAAAAAAAAAAAAAAAAAAAAAAAATCATTTTTTTTTTTTTTTACTCTCCAAACATATATAAGGAAAGTATTGGAATATTGAAAAAAATGTAACTGTGAGATTTTGGTGCATCTATAAGTTTTGCGGTCTCCTGAATTCATTTTTACTATTTTCACAGTGACATGCGCGAGTAAACATGACAAAGTCTAAACACTTTATTTAATAGCTCGATGAGTGCAGAACTTTGTCCATTTACAGAGACATGAAAAAATATTCTTTATTATTATGGCCTATTGTCTCAAATTATTTGAAATGTGCTATTGTATAAACTCTAGGTTCCTTTGAGATAAAATTGTATTTAATTAAATTCAAGGTAGGCCATATGTTGACATTTTAAATAATTTGTGATCTGTCAATCTTCCAAATAATTTTAGATAAGACACATGGTTTTTGGATTTGAGTATAAAAAAGCTTTTTTTAAGAAAAAAAAAAAAATTGTGAACTGATTGTAATAAAAATTAGCTATAAATAGTGATTATGAGTTCACAGTCCAAAAAGATCTCTAAGTTTGGTTGAAAATTAGAGATGTTTATAGAAAAATAATATTTAATTAAATATCTTAAAAATATAAGTTTTTAAAAATAAATGTCTTAATTAAATAATATTTATCAGTCATGCATTGGCATTTTTAATTTGTGGCTAGTGTTCTTTCAATTTTGAAAATTACAGATTATATAGAAAAATGTTTAATTAAATGCAAGGTCGCTTTCTTTTCTTTCTTCTTTTTTAATAAAGTTAGCTTTATACTTGGATATCATTAAAAATTAATTTAACAAAAAAATTATGCTTCATTTCTCAGAAAGAGAATGCCTGACATCTGATAATCAATTATTCGTCCATTAGATATGTAAGTTTTTTATAAATCTCTTACATTTTCAATAACTATAGTTGTGTGCACAGCAAATAGTTTTTTAGTTTGTTCTAGTGGCTATTAAATTTATACAATCACAATCAATTGTTTAAACACAATTTTAAGTTTTTCATAATTTATTATTTTAAGCGCTTATTATTTTTTTTAAAACTATAATGATGTACATTTTGTAATTGTGGTGCGTAAACTTCCAAAACTTAGTGAATATTGTAATTAGAAGTTGTATTTTATATCTTATTATACATGTCTGCTACTCTTGTATTATGAATGTTCTTTTTGAGATTCTTATTGTGAAACTTTAAATTCAATATGTATTTCCATTTATTTTTTGTATATAATGTGCCATTTTATGTAGTTTTGATAAATAATTAATACTTTTAATGTAGCTGTATTTGTAAGTAAGTGTCTGTCTTAAGGTATACTATTAAATATTCTTTTTATTTCTCATTTTTTGCATTGAATTTTTATACCTTTTGAGAAAGCTATTTTTTAAAAAATCTAATTTCATTTTTCAATATTAAGTGTTATATCAATTAATTGTCAGCCTAAATATTCATGTAATTAATGTTTTAATATTAGAAAGTGTCATAGACACTAGTTTATTAATTGTCAGTAACTGGTGCAATATTACTTTAATTCATAATATTGCCTTCTGGCATTAAAAATTTCTTCTTATATGTTATAGCTTTTGGATATTCAATTAATAAACTGGGTTATTGAAAAGGAGTGTAAAGAATAAGTTGCTTTCTGTAAAAAGAAAAAAAAAGGTTTTTTAAAGTTAGGGAGTGTAGATTTTTGTAAAATGTAGCATAAAGTATAACTTCTATGTAAAAGTTTAATGTATTTTTCAAATGATAATATGTTTGAGTTTTAACTTTTAGTATCAAAACTCTGTATTTATGTTTTAGCTGATGGAATTATTTGAATGCGGAAAAAAGTTTGACCTTTAAAAATTAAATCCATTAAGTGTGGATTAACTTTTTCTATATTTTAAAAATTTTAGTATGTTGTCTATGTTATACAGTCAGATGCATAGACATGCATTAATGTATTTTAAAAAATGTCCATTATGATACATGTGCCTTGCTGTAATTGTATTTATAGAATTATGTCTGATTTCTATTAAAAAACATCATACACCCTTGGGAAACATCAGTCATGCAACATATTAAAATCTATTCTAGGATCTTCCTTTTATGCTTATTTTAATTTTTTCCTTCCCTCAGTAATTATGTTAGTTTTCATGTACTCTAATCTGTATCTATGTCCATAAGTTTAATCATTTAATTGATACAATGACAATTTGAGTAGTAAAATATTCATTTAAGTTATATGATATTTACACTCAACTTAGCTGAGTAAAATTGTTTGATAGTTTTCTCTAATGCTTACCTCTATGTCTCCAACATATTGTTATGTATTTGTTTGCAAACATGTTTTAGTGGACTTTAGTTTGTACATATATTTTTCATGTAAATATATTTCTATTTGTTAAATTAACTTTTTGTGTATGTAGCATTCAGCAAATGGTGCTTTTTCGAACAAAATGTTATAAATTTACAGAGTTGTTTACCTAGTCACTAATGTCAGAGTTTTTTTTAATAAAGCCAATGACTAAAAATTAATCTTATTGATTATTGAAGTGATACACTGTGCATTAACAATGTAATACATTCATAATTTGTGCATTTTTTTTTTAAATTCAAAATTGATGAAAATTGTTATTTAGTTTAAAATGTAGAGTAAAAGTAAATAATGTAACATTGCATTTCCTCCTGCATTAGCATCAGCTACAGAATAACTATTATTAATTAACAAATTTGGAATTTGATTGTATTTAATATTTTAAGGTTTAAAGAATTAAATGCGATTGAATTAAAGTAAAAAAAAAACTTTAACAGCAAATAGTGTTATGAAAATAAGTTAAGATGAGCTTTAATACAATCCAAAAAGAAAATTATTTAAATGCCGAATATTGTGACACTGAAATATATATATATGTATATATTCATTAATAGATAAAATTCTACATTTGTTAATGATTGTGTTTTTGGATTCAAGGTACAAGTGATATTTTTGAAAAAAAGATTTTGAGAAGCTAAAGCTTCTCCTTTCTAACACACTGAGTTAACTGAAGACTCTACACTTAATACATTTCCAATAAATGAACAGATGTAAAATGTGTAAGTAGAAACTTTATTTAACATTATATATAAGGTCTTTAAATCACATTATAAATTTAAAATAATCTTACTTAAAGGCTTTATTTCCGAGGAACTTTCACACAGGAGCCCCTCGGCATCATCGGAGGAGAAACCTTCACGGTCGATGCTGAATATGCAAGATTAATACATAAGAAAGCATCACTTACAGATCCAGCACCGACTGTGAAGGTTTCTCCTCTGATGATGCTGGGAGGCCCCCGTGCAAAAGTTACTCAGGAATAAAGCCTTCAAATAAGGTTGTTTTCAGTTTCTAATAGGAAAACTTTAGTTTATCGAGGGATTATTTATGATTACATTTTTCACAATAATGTAAAATTCTTTAAAATTCCATGTACATTTCTTAAAAATGCATATTCTTTGCTGAATAAGAATTAAAAAATGGCAGGGAGTGAATTTAGAAAATGGGGATATGGAAGCTTATAAGAAAAAAGCAAAACAATGCTTTAAAAGAACTAAAATAAAAAATTATCATAAAGCAAATAGAATCTCTTGGACAGTAATACAAAATCTTCATTGAATTAGAAATTAAAACAGGAATTCAGCTTAAATGAGTAATTTAATTTCTTATCATTTTTAATGATAATAAGCTAAAAATCCCTACATCATTTGCAAGGAATGCTGTAAATACTCTGAAACAGTGGTCGTGACAAAATTTTGGTAGTCTGCAGAAAAGTTTCCACATTATTTACAATTTTTAATATTTTTATTAAAAATTACACTGGTGTTAATTTTAACTTCAGGAATTTTACAAATCCCTTATAATCATAACATTAAGTTCCAGAATTTTCTGGATAAGATGTAAAGACATAGACTGCCCTGCCTGTGTCATACTTAATTAAGTAATGAATATAAGTTTCAGAGACAAATATAAAATTGAATTGTATATTTAATTAAATTTCTTATCAAAGGAGTATGGGACTACATTACTAAACGACCATTTGAAAACACTTAAATGTGCATACTTCCTTGTGAAATTATAAAGGCTAAATACTTTCAGTAATTTAGTAAACATAGGTGGCCTTATAATTTCATCATAACATAATAATTGAAACCAGGGTTTAACCTGGCAAAAAAATTACTTTAGCATTTTAGCGAAAATAGGCAAGCACTATTTTAGCTTTTCCAAAAGTTAATTCTTTGGATACCATTGATTTCTTTTACTTAGCTTTGTTATCCTCAGTTTTATTTTCTATTCCTTTTGTTCATTGATAATTTTAACCAAGCATCCATGTTTGTGACTTTAAAAATATGAATCAGGGAAACTATGTTTTGATTTTAACAATAGAAAAAGAGGTACTCATATCATATGTGTAAAATGAAAAAATAATTGACAAATTAAGTAAAGTGTAGTGGTAGATAATCGTGAAATACTAGTCCTAAGAATGCTTCTATGAATCAAATTCTGAATTCTGACATACTTTTAAATATTTTTGCATTTAAATTCAATCATTAAAAATTAAAAATAAATCCAAATTACTACATACATAATCATTCCCAAAAATTTCAGTCCTTTCGTAGTTTTTACCTGCAAATATTACAAAAAAAAAAAAAAAAAAAAAAATCAGAGTTATTATAGAGATATTTTATACAGTTATCCAGTTTTAGCTTTTTAGCGAAATTCTGACCGACGTGTTTTAGCAAAATATGATACCTTTTAGCAAAATGCTAAAAAAACTAATGGCAGTTTAAACCCTGATTGAAACTATATTACCCGTTGACGAAACTGACGGCAAACTAGAGGATCTTTTTAAATATCTGTAGACGCCTTTTCCTCAGAAACACTTGTGGCCACAATCCACCTACTTCACACCTACTACCTCACTTAAACCACACCGAGCACAATACCTTCATTCCTTTTATACGTTTAGCTAATTTGCATCTTTCCATTTAACCATTAGCTTACACTAAAACTTACTTAGCGAATCTCGTAAAATACAGAAGTTCTTCTTTTGAAATCCCAACTCCTTACTAGAGTGCTTTAGTAGGGAAAGTAAAACCCTTAAAACAGTTTCACTACTCTTACTTTGGGAAACTGCTTCCTACCTTACAAAGAGAGAGAGAGTAAATGGAGAAATCACAAAATTTGAATTGTAAGTATGAAGCATAGTTATTTTAAATTTCTAATCTGCTTGTGATACTTTGTTTGGAATTCTTCTAAATTTAACAAAGTATTCAAATTCTTCAAAGGATTAAAATTAATGTAGAAAATAAATTTCCTTTTGGATTTTAATAATATAACAATGTAGAGTTTCTAAATGTAGAATTTTTCTAATTTAAGACATTTTTCTAATTTTCTCTGCGACAAAAAGATAGGAACAATTTTTTTTTTTTTTTAATTTTTCATAAAATAACATTATCTAAATTGTGCTGATTTATTATTGTAACAAAATATTATCATATCAAAAATATGTTAAATATTTGAATCATATTCAAAATATTCATATTAAAAAAAAAAAAAAAAAAAAAAAAAAAACTTTGTTCCTATCTTTTTGTCATGGTGTGCAGTCTTAAATTAAAAAATTTTTAGTTTTAAAACAAAAATTAGTCCAGGAATAATGTTATTTTATGATAAGCATAATTTAGATAATGTTGTTTTATGAAAAATCAAAGAAAAAACCCTTTGTACCTATCTTTTTGTCGTGTGGTGTAAAATGTAGAAGATAACAATAAGTATGCAAAATATTTCATTTCACTGCCTGTTTGTCACAAGACTCTGCTGATGAGAAATGTTATAAAGAATGTGATGCATGTAAAAAATTGTACAATCAAAAAATTTTCAGTAAAATTTGACAAATTTGAAATTTTTGGCATGCATTCTGGCTATCACATAAATAGTCATATTATTGAAAATTTGAATAAGGGTGAAAAAATAAAAATGTTGAATGGAATTTGACATAGTCACAGTATTGTTTTATCGCTATGGAAAGCATTTTAAACAGATATGTGTAGAATATTGTGGGGCAATCATGTTAAAATCAGAATGTCTGCAAGAGAAAGCCGTCAGTGTAAAGAGATTGGTGTACTACAACTCAGTAGAAAGCAAATTAATTTCTTACTGCTACAGGATATTGAATCTAAAAATTTGAAGAGACGTATTTGAACCAATATTATCCAAACCATGTTATCAGTCAAAATTATCAGCGACACCATGTCCAAAGAATATATTACTAGAGAAATGTCTAAGAGAAGAATTATATACCTGTTGTGTATATTCCAATATTCAGACTACCTATTTGCAGTGGTATAAATATTATTGAACTAAATAGGACTGGGTTACTTTAAATTCTCAGATGGCAGTATCTTTTGATTGTTGATGCTTACTGATACTCAGCAGTAAATTTGTTTTCTTAAACAATAATAACATGCTACAAGTCATCATAATACTCATTACTCTTATTGTCAAAACAGGAAGTGCATTCAGTATGGGAATATGGCTGTATTTGCTGTATTCAAATCCCATAAGAAATATATGTGAAATAAAAGATTTTCTAAAATGATTTTCAACTATGTTCATCTACAGTATTTCTTATCGTATGCCTTCATCTGTAATCTGTATTTATAGTATTCAAATTTAGGATAAGAAAAAGTTGTGAGAACTACACTAGATTATTTTAATATGCAAAGGTGAGATTTTTAATATTAAGAGACAATTTTCCAAGTCTAAAGGCTGTTACAAAATTATCGAGATGCTCAGCATTTTGTGAACAAAATTATTAACACAGATCTAAATCTTAAAAAGCTCAAGAGGAGGAGAAAAAAAAAAAAAAACATAATTTAGGAAATCTAGAGTTTTTTTTTTTTTTTTTCTTTGGGAGATTTATATAATAATGATTAGTTTTGCATATAATATTAAATTTAAAATAAAGTGGTGAAAAATGTTAAAATCGCTGCCATATCAGTAACATATAACATACTAATTTTTGAATTAAATATGAAAATCTTTTTTTTATCTACTATATTATCAATCAATAAAATTGCATAAATACAAAGAAAACAGCCACATATTATGATGTAGAATATCCAGAATTCATGTTAATTTTCTAGGAGGTAAAAAAAAAAAAAGTATTAACTGCCAGTAACTACCATTTTGTTTCAAAATGGCAGCTACTTGATAAGAAAAAAGAAATCAACTCACCCTTCTGAATGAGCCAGAAGGACTTGTTTTATTTACTTGCATATTAATATTATAACTTATATAATCAAAAAGCTTTTTTTAAGTTTTTTTAATGTTTATGAAGGATGGAGAGGGACTGGAGTCGGAAAATTTACTTGAGGTTACATGAAATCTATAAGCTACACTGACATAATATCTATTTAGAGGGGGGCCACCAAAAATTTATTGCCTAGGACTGCCAAAAGTGTAAAGTGGACCTTGCTAGTATATTTAGCAATAAAAATACCTTAAAAATATCCTTAAAAATGGAGACAGCATATTAATTTCAGCCACCATCGTGGCCATCATCAGTGCTGAAACACAACCTAGACGTTTTCTTCTAGTTTCCCGGCGTTGTTTTGTTGTCGCTGCGATTCCTTCGCTTCTCTTCATTTTTTTTCATGAGTTGTTGCCATTCTGGCGGAACTAAATAGTGTTCTCGGTCATTAACAGTTAATGGGTTATTGATAATTTCTAGTATATTTTTACAAAGAAAGAATGGAATCAAATGACCTTCAAAAATACCAGAAATTTTGACACTTATATAATAACATTTTATAGAAAAATCAATGTGTTTTGGTTTCTTCAAATTTATTATTAAAAAGAGATTTTATTTAAGCTCCATGTCAAATTTCTGAAATGATGTAGCAATTAGAAATTAATTTTTAAGGGATTGACATTTTAAAAATTTGGTTTCTTCAAATTTGATATTAAAAAGAGATTTTATTTAAGCTCCATGTTAAATTTTTAAATGTATAGAAATAACAAATTAATTTTTAAGGGATTGACATTTAAAAAAGTAAGTTTCATCTATAATAATAAAAGAAGATTTCTGTCTGTCTGAGCATCTATATGTTCAGCCTCTACTGAACGTGGAAGTACAAAATTTGACGTACAGGTGCTCAGAGGCTTTCCCGAGGGGATAGTCAAAACAGAATGTAAAAATTTTAATTAGCTGCAGAGATATTAATTAAAATGTCAACCTATGTCTAATTTAAAAGGGATCTCATCATATTTTTCAACCCTAGAAGCATATCCGAAAGCCTGCAGATGGAAGGAGCAAAGGGTGAAAATTGTGCATGTTTTCGTAAAGCGATCCATCTTAAACAATTTGAGATATTGAAAATACGTCTGTACCATGAGAAAGAGCATTTATTACCGATTCTAATAGTGTAGTTTTTTTTTTTTTTTTTTGAAAAATATAGATATTTTATATTAAAAAATGTTTTAAAAAAGGTCTAAAATTTCTCATTTTTTCAATTGTCTCTATTTGAATCACCATCTACGAATAAGCAAATGTCGAATTTCTCAACGCCTGATATATTATGAAATTTTTAACAAAATACAGATAGTGATCCATATTTTTAGATTTTACGAAACATCAATTTTTTCACAAAACATTTTATGACTCAAAATCTTTTAAAGATAAATCAATTCTTTATATATATATATATATATATATAGATCTAAACAAAACAAAAAAAGCCCCCCAAAGATTGAAATCATATTGTTAAAGCTTAAAGAGTTATAATTTTTTTCTTTTTCTGAACAGTGCCATTAAATTTCGAATGTTAAAGGTATTTCCAATATAGAAGTTTCTGCTATTATAAAGGTGGGGGGCGGGGAAGCAGTAACAGATTTGTTGCAGTAAGTTTCTATGGCAACCACTCTTAAATGAAAAAAAAAGTTCTGTTTTTGAGAAAAAGTTTCCATAGCAAAGAATACATTTGAAGGGAAAGCGAAAAAATCATTTTTCTTTTCTGAACTGGGCTGTAAAATATCAGTTTTGGAATTCCTTAAATTTTAGACTGATTTTAACAGAAATGGCTATTTGCCCTTGATTCATTGAGTCCAAAATATATCAAAGATATTCTTTAATATTATACATAATACATCATTCTAAAAATATATTGTGGATTATTAAAATGATATAAGCTGTTCAAATTTTGTATGAAATTTTTGGAGAAAACTACAGAAAACCCAGAATGTTTTATTCATTTATATTTTACAGAATTTCGAATACAGATTTCAGCTCACATTTCATACTAAGGATTTTTTAATGGTATATATTGTGCTGACTCTAGGCCAATTTAGCAGGACGCAGTACCCAGCGGCCTTTACTAACTTATTTTTAGCACCTGGCAGCCGGGGTTGTTATTTTGTCCACTTTTTTGTCAAAAGTCCAGGACGCTGGACAAAACTGGAAAAAACCACATGCAACTGGACAAAATAAAATCCATGCAGCTGTATATGTTCGCTGCATAAAATTATTCTGTTAAAGCAATAAATTGTACTTTTAACTTTGAATTAGCAATTTTAGCAATAGAAATATTTTATTAGTAATTTGATTAATGAAAAGTGTAATTTCATTTTTAATCATGATCAATAAAAAAATGATAATTATATTAGTTATGTATAGTTTGCAAATGTAACAAAGTAAATCTGTTGTGGACTATTATAACATTATCATATTGGATATTAAGAGAAAAAAAAGTTATTTAATGCTGTACCTAAATCCTTAAAAACAAAAGAAATAGACAAGCCCGTAGCTAGGAAAAGATTTCATACACAATGTTGACAGTTAAAAATAAAGAATAACTTAACCCCCAACAGTGAACACTCCTACCCTCTCTAAAGAGTCTATTTTCAATATTAAAGTTTTTCACGATCAACATGATTGATTTCATATATGACTATAATCTTAAAAATAATTCAAGTTGTTTCTTTGTCATTTTGTACTTAACATGGAAATATCTTATTTAACATTTCTATACTAAATAAATAAAAAATAAAAACTTATAAACGTAGATTTATCGTTTTTATCAATTTATGTCAGCAAGTCCTTTCAAAGCAAAGCTTTCAATTCTGTATAACATTTTATTTGCAATACCAACATGTCATTTTCTTATCCAAGAATTTAAAACATCAAATTACATAATCATTAGATAATTTTATATTCTTATTTTAATTTTGTAAAAAAAAAATTATTAATTGGTATTAGAAATTCCAGATAAAAAAATACATAATTAAAATTTTACTTTCAAATAAAAAAGTTATTTATTTTTTATTTATTTATTTTTTGCAAAAGTAATCTCTATAATAATATAAATGTGTGCATATATATATATATATATATGTCATTAAATAAATAAACGAGAAAATTATAATAAGTGTTTGATTTTTTTCTCCCTTTTTAGTATATTGTTTAACAAAAGGGAATGTACCTAAATTTTTTTTATGTATCTCTGTAAAATAACTAATAGTGCTACATTCACCAAAATGTATACAGTTGTGTGACATAGACCTATAACATGTATATAAATTTAAAGCTCAATCAAATGAGGCATTTAGACGCTATCACATTTTAAATAATTTCAGACTATAGGCCATAATATTACAGAATTTTTTGTTGTGTCCCTGTAAAAAAAAACTATAAATTATTAGATTCATCAAAATAAATCTGCACAATTCATTCGACAGTGACTTATAACATGTGTATAATGTTTCAGCTGAATTGAATAAGGAATTCAGATGTTATCACACTTTAAATTATTTGAGCCCCTAGGTTATAATAATAAAGAATTTATCTTTGTGTCCCAGTAAAAAAAAAAAAAAAAAAAACTAAGTGCTAGATTTTCTAAGATTTATACAGTTATGCTATGATAACCAGTAATATATGTACTAAATTTTAGCTGATTTGAACAAAACATTTAGACAATATTGTGTTTACTCAGACATACATACATCATCGTAAAAATAGCAAAAATAAACTCATGGGACCTTAAAACGTGTAGATACACCAACATTACAAAGTCATGTTTTTGTCATGATTACAATACTTTCCTTACCTGTATATTTTCAGAAAGTAAAAAATTCCATGAAAGATATGTGAACCATTCAATTTCATCATGCTTAATAACAAATTTTTAAAAGTTATTTATGACTGTGAGAGAAGAAATGACAATGTAGTTGAAAGCAGTGGGGAAAGAGAGGGGAATTAAAATTGAAACTATAAACTATCACTTTTGCATCCAATCCACCCTTAGAAAAATACAGATATATTTATTTATTAAATATTGTTAACTTTGCATGTCTATTTCATTCATATATATTTCGAAGTATTTAAATTGATTATATACACATGGTTCCAGGAATTTGTAAAAAAAAATGGTTGCCAACAAAAATTTCTGGTAGGCCATAAAAAATATACTCAGTCGTTTTCTTTCTTTCTTTTCTTTTACTTCCTTTTTTCAATTTTAAAATTTACTTGACTATAGAAATCAAAATTCTATGCATAAAAACCAATTATTTATTAGGATATAATGATACATCAGGAAACCAGTTTTATTATTTTCATTAAAACAATACACCATCAGCATTGATACATCATTACACCAGCACAACGATTCAGCACCAGGTCAATAGCATAGGCAAACAGGAACAGTGTAAACCAATAACCCCTTAAACAGTGCAATAATTTAACACCAAGTTCTGAAACATGCACGGAGATGTGTAAATCCCCTAATGGTGTACTGATTCAACACAGTGTCTCAAAAAGTGGTGAGAGAAGCAAGAATCAAAACAGCAAGATTTAGCCTACATCGAAAATAGAATCAAAGTCCGATTCTGGGACCAATTCTTTCACCAAAATATTAAAAAAAAAAAAAAAAAAAAAAAATTGAATTTTCTTAAAGTTGAAAACCATTGCCAGTTAAAAAATAATGGTCGCCAATGGCGACCAGATGACTGTATTTAACGAGCCCTACACATATACATATATATATATAGAAAGAATAAAGATAATTTTTAATTTAGTACTCGCAAATAATTAATTGTGGACAAAATGGTATTTTGTCCGGGACGGTTTTAACCAGGTTTTTTCCACTATTTAAAAAAACTGAACAACCCTGCCGACAGCCCTTATTTGTATTTTTCGTGTGCCTATTTATTAGCCTTCACAATAGTTCATTCACAAATACTCACAGCGCCCAAGTCAATTTCTACGTCTCTGTTTATTATTTATCACTTCTTCCTTCATGTGCATGTGATCGTCAGAAACATGCAGTGTTCCAAAGTAAGCACAAAAGAGACTGCATGTTGAATCCCTCCTTTCTCACAAAACCTCTACAGAAGACATCAATGTGGACAATTGGCCTTGGTACGTAACCCCCCTTCCTCACAATCCCCAACCACACAAAGAAAGTACAAATAGGGTTACGAAACTCTTTGTTATTTAGTTTCTGGTCTTTTCTAAAATTACAAATTACAGTCCCTTAAATGCAGTTCCAGGGAGGAGGGAGATGATAAACATCTTATTTTTATATGCGCTTAATCAAATTTAATTTAATAATCTCCGTAAATCGACAGCTTGTTAATAAAAGTATAAGTAAAACTAGAATGTTGTGGCCACCACATGACTTTCTTATATATTTTCCTATGCAAATTCACTCAGTAAAAATAATTTATTAAAATAATTTAATAAAATTATCTTCCATGATAATGCAATACGATTTCCATATTAGAGAAGTAGTATAACAGCAAATATAAAAAATAAAGTTCATTTTATTCTCAATATTACATTTTTTTTTTTTTTTTTTTTTGTTAAAAATGAAAAAAAATCGATAACTTTATTTTCAATTATCGCAGATCGATAGTTACCCATTCATTTTAAAGGTATTGGCAAGCTCTTTTGAAAGATACCCATCATGAAAATTTATTCCCCTCGAGGGGGGAGGCGATGCTCCTACATATACAAATTTTTTTTCCCAGTTGACTATCTCTAACTCTATTATAAATAACTGTTGTAAATTTCATAATGATTATTAAAAAAGAATTCTTTTTATGCACATTTATACAAAATTTTGTCCTGTACCACCATGTTAAAATTTAGAAAAAGTGGGATGGCAATGCAACCTGCAAGACAATTTTTACCAAAAGTTTATTTTGTCATACCGAGAGGTTCTACTCAATGGAAGGTGGGTTTGAATCCAGGTTGCATTCGTTGGCCTAGCCATTTGGAGTTTTCAGAAGTTTTCTCCGAAATTGTTTTCCCCCACAGTCCTAGGTCCCAAGTGTAAACAACACGATACAACTTTCTTCTTCCCCCCCCCCCCCCCTTACTCAGCATGTAATAAAAACTGTGTTAGCAATAAAAAGCTGAAGGGGAGGGAAAAAAACACATAAAGGAATTTAAAAAATCTTTTGAATATCTGAATATATTAAGTGTTAAGAATACAAACTTAAATTTCATAAAAATCTTATTTATCTGTGTTACACAAGCAGTGGCACCAACTTTTGAAAAAAAATTGGGTGGGCTCAAATATTTTTGGGTGTGAGGAATAATATGGTGATTTTTTTTTTACGGGGGGGGGGGGGGGGATGAAAGCGGGTAAGGATACAATAATAAGTATAAAGTAATAATTTTATTAAATTACATTGTCATTGGATCTTTCTAACATAAAAATGATATCTTTACATAACAGGCAATGTGTGTCTGTGAACAGCGTATCACAGAGACGGTAGCTCGGACAATCACGTGATTCGACACGAAGGTACCCCCAAGGTGCCCAAAACACCTCAAAACCCAATTTTTAAATTTTTGTTTAGTTTTTTTTTTTTTTTTTTTTTAAAGTTAATTATGTTAATAATAACCTTATATTAGCTTTAAATCATTTAATCTGTTGCCAAAAAATTAGGTGTTAATTTTTTTTTTCGACTTAAGAAGAAATATATTTAGTTAAACACGAACAATAAAAAATTATTAAAAGTTAAATTATGCATCTCACAAAATTTACGTCATTCTAACCTTAGAAATTTTATTTATAAAATTCTGATATAATTCATGATGCTAAAATATGTAGTGTTAAAAGGCTTTGTATCATTATAATTAATTTTTGGACTTTCTTTTTTTTTTTACTGTCAAATTGTTGATCAAAAAACGACCAATTATGTCACATTCGATTGAATAGCATTTCTTAACTGCTCTAAACTCTATTGGTCATAACTGTTATTTTATAAGATTTATTTATAGATCTTCCTGGGTGATTTTTTAAATTTTGACGTTGAACAGTAAACAGGACATTTTTCATGAATTTTGCTACAGCCATTTTAAGCCAAGTAGTACATAAAAAATATAAATAAATTAAGAAATATTCTTTAAAAAATTAAACAGAAATAATGGTCACATAAATGATTTATTTTTGTCTAAATAGTTCATTTTATAGAAAAAATCCACTTTCAAAAATAGAAAATTTATTTCTACAAGTACTGTTTTAAACCTAGCTGTACATTAAAAATACACACAGGATTTTAAGGATTTTTATAAATTGACGAATTTTAATCTTCAAAGGTTTTCAATTCGATGCTCAATCTTGCAGGTCATATTTCTGAGTCCGTAAAATATTATAATCGGAAATGTCGTCATCAAAAGCGTCAGAGACATCATCAGATTATCCTGTAGCAAGTTTTTCTATTTGGTTTAAAATTTCATTTTCTTTAAAACTCTTTGAGAGAAACATTAACTCAGTCTATTAATTCATACAAATTTGTCCATATTTTAATTTACAATTCAGAAAACTAATAGTCTTATGAGTATGCAGATTAAAGTCAATTAATTCTTTCTTAATAAATATGCAGAAATCATGTTTAAAAAAAAACAAAAAAAAAAACCTAAATAGACAAATGCAAATATCTCTATTTTAAACTCATATAAATGTACATTTCTAACTGAGAATTATTAATATTATTATTATTATTATTATTATTTTTTTTTGAAAGAAGCTGCTTTTTTAAGCTCAAAAAAAAAAAAAAATAATAAGAAATCAGAATAATGAAAATTGGGTGGGCTGGGAGAGCAAATTATTGGGTAGGCTCAGGCCCCATGGGCCCGTATAAGTTGGCGCCACTGTACACAAGCATTTATAAAACAATTCAACAAAACTGAAATAAGTACCGCAGTTACTTTTCTGTAAATCATGGTAGGTTCTTTTTTTTTTTTTTTTTTTTTTTTAAGATGTTCTTTCATACGCATTTGTTAGTTTCTGGTGAACAGAGAAGTTTGCTAAGTTTTGTTGAAAATTGACATTGGGACCGAAAGTCGATATCTCAAAAACGGCTCAAACGATTTTCTTCAAATTTGCTACAGTCGGTAACAAAAGTCTCTGAACACTAGCAAAAATTCCTATATAAAAAAAGTACACTTAATATAGTTTTGTTAAATAAATCCTTGTCGAATCCTGTTCTTAGTCAGTTTAAAAACAGGATTTGACAAGGATTTATTTAACAAAACTATATTAAGTGTGCATTTTTCATATAGGAATTTTTGCTAGTGTTCGGAGACTTTTGTTACTGACTGTACATAAAACTTTTTAGAAATTATTTCGAATGTATTAATTGGTTATTACAGAAAATTGACAAGCGTCCTGATTAGGTAGGTCAGATATAGATCTCGGAAATGAGTGTTTTAAAAAATGGCTCTAACAATTTTTATTTTATTCTATATTCAATAGAAGAAAGTATTGGATTCGTGAAAATTCTGGACTTTTGGTTTTCGATGAATTTACACGTTTGAGAGCTCAAGAACACGATTTGACCATTAAAATGTTTGTCTTTCTGTGCGTGCGAGAGACAAAAATTTTGTGGCGACTGTATTTCAAGAACTATCGCACAGAATTGCACATAAATTTATATATCGATGTATATTGACATAAATTAGTGCCAATCGCTCATCAGGTGGCTCTGCTATTAACGATTTCAGCATCTTAATGGAAGGCTATATCTGAGATTCTATTGCGTATAATTGAACACAACTTGATCTGTGAGGAGGCCCTTATGAGACATTATACTGATTCAATTTTGGTGCATATCAGCCAATAGGTGATGCTGCTATAATGCATATTTCGTGGAGAAGGATAATAATAGAGAAGACTATATCTACAAATCTATTGTACATAATTTAATAAAACTTGGTATATGAGCGAACCATTATGAAACACTATACCAATTTAATTTATATGTATATCAACCAACAGATGATGCTGCAGCGCTGCAATTTACCCTGTGAATAGGAAGGCTAAATCTCAACTTCTATGGTATATAATGGCACAAAATTTGATATATGAGATAACCATTATGAAAACAAATGCTGACTTAATTTAGGTGTATATTGGATTATAAATGAAGCTGCTATTGTAATTTTGCACATGGCTACATGCTACACCTCAACCTCAGCCTCAGTTGATTAAAATTGTACCAAACTTTATATGTAAAATTTTTATTGTTAGAAGCTATGATTAAACTTTTGTATGCATATTAAATAGTAAATGACACTATTATAATATATAGAATGATATAGAGGAAAGTTTTGTGATGGCAAAAACACACTTTTTTTTTTTAACTCGCTGTGTATATTCTCTTTTATATCTTTTTTTTTTTATTATTATTGCATAAAAAATGTCAAATTAAATTTTTATTATGATCATAATTTGAGAATAAACTAAGATCCTTGTAAAAAATAATAAGTCTGATGTGAAACAACCACATGACTTCCATTACCCACTATTACACATATTATATGAATATTTCTTTCTTTTTTTTGAGATAATGTGATCAGAAGACATAAAATTGACCTAACGAAGTAGAAACCTAAAATTTATACGCTTAATACACGAGTAAAGATATATAAAACAAAGTTTACATGGCAAGTTACAAAAAAACAGAAAAATGGTTGAGGTAATAACCATGTAATACATGAGAAAGGATATCTAAAATTGATTTATGTAACAATTTTCAAGAAAATCATTAAAGCCGTTTTCGATATACAGGCTTTCACCAAAATTTGACAAACTCAATTGTTGATCGGAAAACAACAATTACATATGAAAGGATACCTAAAAAAGAGTTATGCCGAGTTTGAAAAAAATCCGTGCTGCCGTTTTCAAAGGAACGCACTTGCGAGACCTGAAATTGAGTTTTTTTTACAGGATGCCTGTCAGTTTTCCTGAACTAACCAACTATATCATTTGAAAGGACGTCTAATAGAGTGTTTATATAGAGATAATCATTAAAACCATTTTTGAGATACAGACTTACAGTCAGTCCCACTTCTGGTTTCGGATGTCTCACTTCTGCTTTTCCAATTTTCACCAAAATTTGGAAAATTCACCTGTACACCAGATCTGTGTCAATTCTGAAGTTTCGTCGTTCTATCTTTATTAGTTTCGGAGATATGATAGTCAGAAGATTCCGCACATACATACATACATACACACACATATATACTGACCAATTGCCGAAAAACACTTTTTTGGACTCAGGGGATCTTAAAACATGTAAATCAGGTAAAAACTCAATGTCAAATTTTTGGACTGAATACAATACTCCTATTACCCTGTATTGTATTCGGTCAATCAATGCATCAGAGGACTGGCGTTGAAAAGTAATAAGTGAAAAACATTAAATAAACACTATAAAGTGCCAAAGAATTTGCAGCAATTGTTTCGGATCGGAATAAAGCATAACCTTTGTCAGACGAAAAAAGTAGGTACCTTGTAACCATATTTTAATTTTTCATTTTCTTTTCTTTTTTCTGAAAAAAAAAAAAATAAATAAAAGTCTGAAGTAACTCTACTCAACTTTTTGAACATTGAGTAATTAACTGTTTTGTAGATAAAGTAAAGTAAGAGGAGTTGTTAAATAAACAAAAGAGAAAATTCTAATAGGGTGTTTGAATATTTGTCTTCATATAGTACGATGTTTAATTTAACACTATTGTACTTTGAACCCATTTTACCATAATGCTATTGTACTTTGAGTTCAGAGACAGGGCATTTAGCAGAACTCTCTCAAAAATTATAGCCTGGAATTACACAAGTTTTGGAGAAAGCCATGGAAAAGTCAGACAAATCTTTTAATAAAAATGTTTATATTACCTTGGTATCTAGCTTCTAATTAACATAATTTCATAAGTAATATATCATTTTAAAACTTGTTTGAACTGGAATTAAAGAGAATGCAAATCTCTGCCGCCAGATGGCATCTAATTATTTTTTATTTGAATCGGAAATCAAGAGTACATGTTGCAAATCTCTGTCGTTAGATTGCGTTGATATTTTAATATCTTCAATTCTGATTTAGGCTATTTCACATCATGAAACGTAAAGGGACGCTGTAGTACAGAAATTTGCTACAGTTAAAATTTTCAAAGCTATTTGCACCATGAGCGAGCAAGCTGTTGTAAGTTTCCTGACCGAGTGGGACTTTGCTACGATCAGAATTTCCAAAGATCATAACATGGTGAGTGAACAAGCTGTTTCAAGTACTGAAACAGGAAGAGGGCACCGCAGGTGCTACCGTGCAGAATTTACTGCAGTTAAAATTTTTATTAAAGCTATTTGTACTATATGTCAATAAGCTGTTGTAGGTCCTGAAACGGGAAAAAGGTGCCAGTGAGCGGGAGTTTCATACGGTCGGATTTTTCAAGGATCATGAACCAGCTGATTGCCAAAGGCGGCTAGTTTTGAAATAATTATAAAATGTTATTGTATGTAAAACAGGGTGCGAAATTTCCGCTCGCCATTGGTGAGTGGAAGTTTCACTGTGGCGAGTAAAATTTCGGTCTAAATGTAGATAGAATTCCTACAGTATAAGGTGCTATTAAAAAAAAAAAAAAAAAAAAATCGATTTAAAAACGTAAAATCATGCTAATCTTAGGTAAGGTGACCAGACATCCTCTTCAAATTAAAATACATAATATTTAACCCTTTAAGGTTCACTACTTAATTTATTTTAAAAATTACTAAACTAATTTAAAAAATGGCTTTTAGCCACATAGCTGATCATAAATATTTAAAAAATAAAAAAATAGCATTGTTCCTTTTCGAGAAATTTTCGGTTTGAAACATCTGTAAGTAAACCTTATTAAATTCAAATAATATTTAATTTGATAAATAAATCACTTTATAAGTAAACATTATCGACAACAACAACTCGTAAAAGTTGCATAGATCCCAACATTTAAATCTATTCCGGAGTATTTTAACCCTTTGCGGGGCAAGATAATTCTGATCATTTAAATTACACTGCCACCGGAATTTACGAACATAATTATAATAGAAGAAATTTTAAATTTTCATGTTGAAAAAAGGGCGTTTTCTGCTTTGTTATAAATGTAAATTTTTGCTAAAAAATTTCCGGGATGAGTTTTTGCACTTGAGAATTAAAATTAGGTGTTCCATGTAGTGGAACACTGAGCGGCAAAGGGTTAATACCACATTTTTTTTTTTTTTTTTTTTGCTTTTTAAATGAAATGTTATGTTTAAAATTATGCCTTTTTTTTTAGAATAGAAAGAAATTCAAAATATCTAAGCTATTTTTATTTTACAACTTTAGTACTTCTATATGACCCCCCTTGGCAACTTTTAAATTTTTGTCATTATTTGGCGATGAATTTTTTGGTGTTTTTTTTTTTTTTTTTTTTTTTTTTTTTTTTAAGAGGAAGAAGGAAAAAAAAAAAAAAAAAGTAGTACAAATGTAAAATGTTTCCTAATGTCTATACATTTTAGGTGATGAATTTTTTTTCTTGCAGGATTAGAAATATGAAATGTGTCCCAGAAATACCTAATTCTGTAATGCTAAAAAATTATCAGTGCAAAATTACAAGATTTATAAATGAGTTTTATTTTGACTCTATTTGGAACAACTTGCAGGTTGGTCCACAACTCTATTTGGCAATTTTCTTTTGGTGATTACGGCAAAATGCGATTTTCGAAAGTGGTTGCCATGGATTCCAAACGTAAACAAAACGAAAACGCGTTTTCCAAAATGTCTCTCTTTTGAAATGTACATAAAAAAATGAAGCCTATTTTTAATATTAATAAAATAAATATTTGAAAATAACTTTCTTTACTTTGCATGAAAAAATAACAAGGATCATCAGTATGCATATATATATGTGTGCTTCTTGTACATTTAAACCATTTATGTTCTACAGTGGCCGAAAAAATACAGTTATATAAACCAGATTTCCTAATCCACATTTTTTTTTTTCAAAAATTCCAAAAACATTTCCCTCTTTAAACAATTGGCTGAAAAAAAAAATTAATACATTCACCTTCTTTTCCTAAAATAGGCATATCTTTCCGTTAAATAAAATAGCAAAAATAGAATAGAATGCTGAATATAAATGCCTTTTTTTTTAAAGTTTTAAAAAAGTTTAATAAAAAAAGATAAGTACACTTTAAAGACAAAAAGAAATGGTGCTCACAAAGATGATAACTTTAAAAGAATAAATAATCCGATTCATAAAAAATGCTATTTTGGAAATCAAATTTCCAAACCTAAATTCAGTAACTTTTTCAAAAACTTATGCTGACGTATAATGAATAATAATTGGAAATCACGATCATTACTCATGAAAAAGAATATATTAAAAAATTGATAAACAACATAAGAAGTTTCTAGTAATAGAAATGTTTTTCTTAATAGCAACATTGACATTGATTTTCTTATTTGTTAAACCATGGATCACATTTTAATTTTCCCGTGGGAAATGATGTCCTGACAGAAGAACAGCGTCATAAGAGAAATTTTTTCTACGATGGCAAATAGAGTACCTTTATAAACCCGACGTTTTTAGTTAATAACTTCGTTAATTAAGATGATACAGATTTCTAACTACCTGAAATGCCTTCCTTGAAGCATTCGTAACACATTGATACCTCTCATGATGCAGAGCACTTTGCCCTCCGCAAAGAGATGCTGTCGCAGACAAAAAAAAAAAAAATTGACGCCAGTGACAGTTACTTTTTTTTAATATATAGAGAAAAGACATTGCGTAATTTCTCCTCCTTTTCTAATAAAAAATTCTGGTTACCTTATACGTAAAAAATAGAGTGAGTTAATCATATTTTGTGGCAAGTAACATCTTTTTTTCTGCGAGTGCAATCTAAGTTGAAATTTCGGGCCCTGATGTAAAATAAAAACATTATACGTAATGCCATAATGAAGGTTATTTATTATCTGTGTTCTAGAATAATACATGAAAATGTAAAATTTTAATTTGATACAAAATAAGATAATTATAAAATGTTATTGTATTTAAAATAAAAACATTGTATGTAATGTCATAATGAAGGTTACTTATTATGTGTTCTAGAATGATACACGAAAAAATAAAATTTTAATTTGATACAAAATAAGATAAATTCCCAAGTTATATAAAATCATAAATTTTTATTATATTTTATACAATTTTATGTGACAATAGTGAAAACATAAGTATCGCTATAATTTGTCAGTTGTAATAGAAAAATTTAAAAATATTTAGAAATTTCAGGAGGAAATTTTGTTAAATGAATATAAGAATGGATGAAATGAAGAAATGAATATTTTGATAAATATTTTACAAAAGCAGTTTTAATAAGATTTGTATTTGTAATTAATTTTAGAATTCCACTTTACTAGTAGTATACATCCCCCCCCCTCAAATATTCTGTTATAGACAGGTTCTGAAATAACTGAATATTACAAAATAACAAGAACAAAATATCACATTAAACACTATATAATTTAACACTGCATACATCATTAGACATTATGCTAAACATTTATTATGCACAAAACAATAACAAATGGAATTTTTCAAATAATGTTAAATGATTTTAATAATAATACTTAGAAAAAAAAAATCAATACTGATATATACAATAATAATAAACTGTGCTTCTTAGATACTTTTCTTTTTTATGTACATTGTTTTTATAAATTATTATTATTATTGTATTTACCTATTTATTTATTTTGAGATTCTGTTTTTCCTATACATATTGTAGGATTTATATTTTTATAATTAAAATTTTACAAGAGATAGTTTAAAGTATTTTAAAAGAATTTCTTTTATACCGGGTGATCCAAAAGTCAGGATGTACTTTAAAAATGAATAATTTGAAAACAAATCAAGATACAAAGATACGGTTTGCACGAAACAGATGGAAAAGAAGCCGAGTTTTGTGTGGCAACAAAAAAAAAAAAGTTCTGTTGGCGACCAACACATGGCTCGGTCGGATTTCTGATGTAGGATTATGCAAAGCAACAAACGATATAAAAAGGAGCAACTGTGGCAGGTAATGGTAGTCGAAGCTTATATGCATCGAAATGTTGTCCATAGTTGAGATAGTTTAATCACGCATGGCCTCCAAGATCTCTTTATCTGACACCCTGTGACTTTTGGCTGTGGGGTTTCTTGGAAGTCAAAAGTGTACCGCGACCAACCGGCATCACTAGATGCACTGAAATTTGCTATCCACCAAAATGTGTCTGCCATAACACAAGAAATGCTACTAAATACTGTGAACGATGTAGTGAATTGACTCACAGCTGTACTTCTGAATGATGGACAGCACATCGAACAGTTACTATAGTAGTACTAATTAACTGTAATTAAGCTGACTTGTAAGTTGTCAACATTTTTTCATTTGTAAATCATCTTTTATGAAATAAAACACTATAGCGACATCTGTTGGTCGCCAACAGAATTTTTTTTTTTTTTCATTGCCACACAAAACCCGGTTTCTTTTCCATCCGTTTGGTGCAAACTGCATTTTTGTATCTTGATTCGTTTTTGAATTATTCATTTTTAAAGTTCGTACTGACTTTTGGATCACCTGGTATATAAAAGAGAGGGAAAAAAAAAAAAAAAAAAAAAAAAAAAAACAGGGAAATTGAAATAACTTATGTCCTACTGCATACCATACTGGTAGAAATCTTTCAACTTATTTAATTCTTCTTATGGAAAATGTTAATTCAACTAATCATGTATTTCTCATGAAATTATTAAAGATAGATAAATAGCATATTGAATAGGGAAAACTAGAATTATAAAATCTTACAAATTATTTATTATCCATCAGATAGAGAATTTTTATTTATTTATTTATTATTATTTTATTTATTATTATTATTATTTTTTTTTTTTTTCAAATAATAAAGATAATTTTAATTAATGTTAAATTTGTTCATTTTGGAATTCTGGTGTATATATATATATATATATATATTTTTTTTTAATATAAAAATAGCATTTTTAATAATAGCTAAAAGAATATGTGATTACAATGAATCATTAAAAAAGAAATAAATTAATTGTAAGAATATTTCAACAACAAAAAGTATAAAGAATTGGTATATTTATAGTTGAAACTATATATACAGTTGAACCTTGTTGATGTGAATTACATTTAGCATGAACTATTTTTACAATCCCTGTCAAAATGAATATGAAACCATAATAATTTTTCACTTTTTAACATTAATTCCCTTAACATGAAATTTAATTTAAAAGGAACTACTTTGGATGTCTCTCTTAATGATTTCAACAGTTAACATGAATGGAAATTTCTAGAAAAGTGTGAAAGCCTCTGTTTAATCAAAAACCATGAAATATATATATTACAGCATGGTAAACATAACATGTCCTTTTAAAATACTATTTTATTTATTGTGAATATGAATGTTGTCAATAGCTTAGCAATATTTTGAAGATTATGTCTTGAATAAATCCCTATAGAATTTAATACCTCTGACGGAAAAAACCTTTGGATTTCAGTAAATGAAGTCTTATTGTTAAAATCTTAAAGAAATCAAGAAACTTCTTTTTTTTCCCCAACTTTTCTTATTCTTACGTATAAATCCCCTTCATCATTTGACGGCAGCTGAGCACCTGATAAAACGGTGGCACTTTTCAATGCATTTTTCTTTTTTAGTTCACCCTTGTTAATTTTTCAAGAGATATCTAGTATATACAATATTGGCAGTTTTATAAATTTTTGTAACATGTGTTTAATTTGAGAGAATAGTAATGCCCACTCAGACATTTCCAAATTTATAGAAATAGAGATAGAGTAGAAATTTCTTACTTTTTCCATTAGTTTTTTGAATACATTAAAGGTATTCTGATTTGCATGGAAAGAATTATCCATCAATACAATTGAATATTGTTTCCAAAATGTAAGATTTCTTTCTAAGCAGTCTTATTCAAAGACTTATTCTGAAGCAAAAAATAACTTTCAAGTCTTCAGAAACACAGACACTCAGTACTTTTCCAAATTCGAATACATTTCAATGGAGCATTAGTTTTCATTTAGGTGAAAAAGTTAATAAAATTAAATATTACAAACACATTTATTAAATAAATGATTTGTGCTGTTTTTCAGATACAGAAAACCGCTACAATGAAAAAAATTAAGATAAAAAGAAGATCTTAAATTTTGAATTGAAAATTGAATAATTTCATTCAGAGCAAAAATATGGAATCAAACCTACGCTGATGCTCTACCACTAAACTATCAAGGAAGTTCTACGACCTACGCATTTCCTTCAAGGTTTATTTCATCATTATGTTCTACATTTCAGTGGACTTGAACAAAAAGAAACATATGACAATTCTTGTTAAACATAGGTTCTAGGTTCAATTCTTGGCTAAAACTGTTTTTCGCTCTGGAATACAATTTTTCAACTTTCAACTACAAATTTATAATTAGTCAAGTTGAAATGTAAAAAATAAAATAAAAAATCAAAATAACCATTTGATGCTCAAAAAATTATGATTGTCTTTCATGCAAACATAAAATTCTAGAGAATCATTTAATATCTTAGACAAATTAGAAGATTTGTGAAAATCAACTGTTGACAAGAGGAGAAAACAATCATGGATAATAGATTTTTTTAAAGTGTGAATTTTTATTTTTGTGATACCAAACTGAATTAATTTAATTCAAAGAGTAAGTACTTTTTTTTTTTTTTTTTCAAAGTTATTTACATTTCTCAAATTGCACAGAACTAATTTCTATTAAAATAATTTGAAACAAATAGGGCCATTATATGATGTATTTACTATGTTTTTTTTTTTTTTTCCCCAGTATTTATAACAGATTAGTTTATGACTTACTGATAACAAATTTCTCATTCCCCTTAAGATTCCAATTAACGAGGTTTGACTATATATATGTGTGTGTATGTGTTTACAACTATTGCAACATTTTTTGTGATATATATATATTGCTGAAAAAATATAGATATATAATTTGATGTATGATTTTCCTGTTTTAAGTGTGAAATTTGTAAAGAAAAATATTATCATTTACGTAAAAAATACACACACACATATATATAGTATTAGTATAAAAAAAAAAAAAAATTCAAGAACAAGCAAAAAATACATGGTGGGCAGGAATTTATTGTTTATAACTTTTTCAATCAATTTTCATGAAACAAAAAGTACTTTTTTAAATTCATACTAAAACATTTTTACAATTAAAAAACTAAAAGGCCTACTCTGAAGCTTCATTCAAGACTTTCTTTGCAGATCCGCGACATCCTCAGGTGCAGCCTTACATGATGCTCTCAATGACAAAACTTCACAAATTTTTTCCACAGTTTCATCGTTGACAGCATCATGTAAGGCTGCAGTAGAGGACGTTGCAGATTTGCGATGAAAGTCTTGAATGAAGCTTCAAAGTAGGCCTTTTAGTTTTTTAAAAAGCATCTTATTCTTGACAATGGCAGAATTTACTATATACCTTGCTTATGTCATTGCAAGTAGGGGACCATGGTGCAATGTCTAACCTGTTGTGAAGTCCAATTCAGGATAGGGGCGGGGGGGGGGGGCAATTACATGACACCAACTATGATGACTTAATCATTAGAAAAGATGGGGTTTCCCCTCATTTTACTTGTTTTGTTTTTGCATGGCTAAACATTCATCTTCCTGAATGCTAGTTGGGACTTCATCTTCATAGACATATTGCCCTCTTAAATGGCTTGCAAGAAGTCCTGACCCAACACATTGTGACCTTATCTTCTGAAGTAGATCAGAGAGGAAGTGTATTTCACAAAATGAAAAACTAGATAACTCGAAGAAGTGAATTTGCTAAGCTCTTGCAAACAAACTGCTGGGGTAGTTGAAAATGTCACTCAAAAACATCTTCAATCATTTATGAAAATTGGGGAATAATGGTAGTGCTTACGTTGGATTTTAGCAATGCATAGCAAAAAGCACCATTGTAAGGAATAAATGCTTTTCATTTCAGAAAGTTGGTAAAACACAAAAAAAGTTATTCAAGCTCTCAATAGATAATTAATTCCCACTCACACAGTATATTAATAATAAATAGAAATTTTTAATTAAAAGAAATTGATGGCACTAAAGTAAATGACAATAATGCTTTTTATTTAATGAGAAATTCAAGAAACTTAAAAATAATTTTATATATTTTTTTACATAGTAAATAAAAGATATTTTGATGAATTAATAACAAAACAATATGTTAAATATTTTTCCTCAATATAATCACTTGTGAACAAACTTAATATAAAGCCTACAATGAAATACTATCATTAAAATAATCAAGACTATCAGAAAATCTGAATAAAAAAACCTCAATTAAACAAAAATATTTGATGAACTGCTAATTTAAACAGAACTTATATAAATTTAACTTGGAAATACCGGAATATGTTTTCATTTAATTCAAATCAAATTGCAGTATTTTTTTGATAAATGTATATAATCTCAATTCTATTATTCAACTAACAATAAATATTTTAATTTCTTTTTTTGAAAATGTTTATTTTTATAATTTTTAAAGAATCATACGATATGTTAAACTTCTTTACTGAGAAATGAAATGCGTACTTCTTTTATGCGCTATCATATGAGATTTTTGTTTGAAAGATTTAGAACAAAGGTCACACTTAAATGGTCTTTCACCCGTATGTATAACCATATGAGTCTGTACGTTGTACTTATTTGAAAATGTTTTATGACACACAGGACAATTAAATGGAGGTTTCAATGTGACATGAGATGCTAAATGAGTTCGTAAATCTCCTGCTGATGTCATAACAATACTACATACAGGACACCAATGTTGATTCAAATAGTTTTCCCAAGAGTCAGAAGTACTTTGCTCTGAAGCTATATATATAAGAAAAAAAAAAAACTATTATTAATTATATAAAAATTAACACTAAAATTTACAATAATGCAGTGAAAAAACAATCTAGGTTTAAAAAGTACTTTGAAATAAAGAAGATCAAAGATTATTTTATTCAATATCAAAATGTACAATTTTAAAATATTCTTATCAAATAAAATTTTTAATTTTTCTTTTTGGTGAGTCTACTGAGAATAAACCTACAAAATACATAACTATTTAAATATCATAAAAGTCATAGTTTAAAAATAGAACATATATTTTAAAGAATACTAAATAATTATAATAATTAAATAAACAATTATAATAAGTAATGCTATTTCTTAATACTAACATCCTGCAAAAATACAAAGCAACATAGTACATTTTAATAAGAATAAAATTTACTATAACATAATATTGGACTGTGTAAATCACTTTCGCAAAGTCATAACAGAATTTGCTTTGTAAAAGAATAAAACTAAACTAAGAGCTGAAAAATAATGCTACATATTTTTTAGTTAATTTATTATAAAACATTACTTATTTTAAAAAAAATCTGGTTTAAAATTATATTAAAAAAACTATAATATATATATGTATATATATGAAACAAAAACAGATAAAGTAAAATTTCATTAATTAAGCTTAATTTTAAACAAAAATTTAAGTTTTGAATATATATTTTTATCAGAAAATAAGCTATTTCATACAGAAAAGACATACCATAAATAATAAATGCTTAGTTTATGTCAAGATTTATAAAATTATCTATTATAATCAAATCACTATATGCATCAATTTTAAAATCTTTGTTTCACATTTTATGTTATATAGTTTACTTATATACTAAAAATTAAAAATTATATATTTTTTTAAAGGATAACAGTAATATAATCTGTAGTGTCTACAGTCAATCTTTAAATGGTTAAATAAGTCATTACTTTATAACTAACCTATTGCATGCAAATGGTTGTAGCCTGCTGTTTTAAAGAGCTGAAATACATATATATAATTTTACATAAATAAAAGACATTAACATTTATTTTCTGTGCATGGAATTGAAAGAAAAGATAGAAAAAGGAAAGAGAAAATTTTATTAAGGTAGACATGCAAGTTTTACAGAAAAATTAAAAGCAATTTTTCAAAAATAGAATAAAATAAAATAAGAAGTCAGAAAGAGTATTTTTGTTAAAATATTGAATGTTCGCTAACAGATATCAGAAATGAAGTCAGGATCTTGAATCATCTGAAGTAATTTTTACAAGGTACATCACAAGCCTGAAACAGACATGCAAAAAATATAATCAGTTACTTGAATAAGTCGAAAAGTCATTTATGCATTCTCCTGGATAAATGTAATGCATTATAAATTATGATTCTTTTTCTAGAGAAAAAAGACAACTTTTTAAAATTCAATGTTGCCAAGAGGGAAAAAACAGATAAACAATTACAATTTAAAAAGTGAAAAAGTAGCATTAAAAAATTTGGTACTTCTCAGTTATTGAAACTTGAATTAAAGACAAATGGCAATCCTGATATGAAATCTAATTAGAAATTACTATAAATTAAATTATTTTTTTAATAAATAAAATTATTTAAAAAATATAGCAGTAAATGGTAAAATATAATAATCCAATAGTAAAAAAAAAAGAGTTTAAGAAAAGGAGTAAATGCAACAAATAAGAAAAATACATTGATTTAGGCATGTTTACATTTTTTTTATGAACTAAAATATGTCTGAAAAATGGAAATGTGTTAATAATATATACATAAATTAAGCATGAGAGCAGTCTAAAATCTGCTAGAATATTTTATAAAATTTTCATTAAAAAATTTGGAAAAATTCAGCCGGTGTGTCCTGGTTTCTGAAGATTCTTCAAAAAAGCAGTGGGCACAATTTCTCAAAAACTAATTTCTCCGAACTTATTAAAATTCTGTATACTTCTTCAAAATGGAATTGACTACTTCTTGAATGAAGGATTTTTCTTTTTTCGATTACAACTAATATTTCAAGGCTATAATTGAGGTAAAATGTACTAAAAACTGTTTCTGCATACATTTTTTTTTAATCCTCTGTTCAAGTACTGGTTAGTAAAATTTTGAAGGAATGTGCAAAGTTTCAATAAGATCAGTGCATTAAATTTGAGAAATAGTGTTTATCACTTTTCTGAAGGATCTTCGAAATCCAGGACCCACCAGCTGAATTTTCCAAATTTTATAATGAAAATTTTTATAAAATATTCTTAAATGTAGCTATTTTATATAATCAAATTTTGAATTAAAAAAAAAAAAATTTATTATATATATATATCAAACTACCAAAACTAAACTATGATGTAATAAAATAAATAACAAAAATTGAGTTGAAAAATAAATAAATAAGGTTGACATATTTATTTTTTTATAATTTTAATAAATTCATGAATAATCAAATCATGGAAATTAATATATAATCATGAATTCAAATAAGATAGCAGTTTCCAGACTGTACTTAAAGAAACTATGTTGGTAAATACCTAAAACACTAAAACATATATTTGTTGATTTCATAAGACAAGCAAATATAACATTAAATTTAAAGATACAACATATCATTATTATAGTAATATTTTTATAACAAGTATTTATACTAGTTTTTGATTTGGAAATTATGTTTCATTATCAGTTAGCATTTAATTGACTTATTAATTTATTTGTATTTATTTAACTATGGTGGATGTAAAACAAAAAACCTTTTATATTTCACATTAAATCACTTTTAATATAAATACAAATTATCCCATATCCAGGAAAATACACAAGTATCATAAATAACAAGTTGTTTTAAGTTAATTACAATAATCTATATTAATAAAATCAGACTTCTGTCTGTAAATTTGTCAGATTCAAATAATTTTGTGACATTTTCATGTTTCACACGCCATGGAAGCCGAAAATAATTGTGTATGTGTGTGTCATCGTGTCTGTATGTCCGTAACGCTATTTTTGTCCGGGTATCACATGAGAATGGCTAGACGGAATTACACGACACTTTGCAGGATTTAAGTCTTTACCCAACTTAAAATTATATGTATCAACATTTACAAAATCCCCTCCTCTCTGAGGGGGCAGGAGGCAAAAACACATTTGTAAGCATAACTTGGCTCAAAATTACTTCACAGTAAAGAAATTGCACATGGGGAGACTAGGCATAAGTACAAATAAAACATTATCTGTGATTTAGGAATTTTCTATTTTTAAGGGGAGGGAGGGGAAAAAAATTTTGGTGGGAAATTTCGCTAATTCCAGATTTTTGAGTAAAACTCTACCAAATATGAAACAAAGATGTTGAAAAAAAGCTATGCGACTTCCTTAAGATATTTTCAAAAACACATTTTTTTTTTTTTTTTTGTGATTTGCGATTTTTTTTTTCTTGGGGGTACGATGGGGCAAAATCTGGACATCCCTT
Source organism: Salticus scenicus (assembly GCA_963930645.1). Lineage (NCBI taxonomy): Eukaryota > Metazoa > Arthropoda > Arachnida > Araneae > Salticidae > Salticus > Salticus scenicus. Next base: position 217,062,170 of record OZ005650.1, read on the forward strand.
TTAGTGCTAAATTTGCCCTGAGAAATCTATGGGAGCTGCGGTCAAGAATTTTGGTACTTGGATTGTTTATATGTATCCGACACCTAAAGATTTGGATATTGGAATATATGATAATGGAATTTATCAAAATTACCCCCCAGGGGGGGGGAGACAGAAGATAAAAACACCTTTGTAAGCATAACTCGGCTCCAAATTACTTCACAGTGAAGATATTGCACACATGAGGAGACTACACATGAGTACAAACAAAACATTTTCTGCGATTTAGGAAATTTTTACTTTTAAGGGGAGGGACGAGAAAAATCAATTTTTGGCAGGAAATTTTGCAAATTCCAAACTTTTGAGTAAAACTCTACCAAAAATGGAACAAAGATATTAAAAACAGCCATGTGTCTTCTTTAGGATATTTCTAAAACATGTTTCTGATTTTTTGCGATCTGCCATTTTTTTTTTTTTTTTTTTTTTTTTTTTTGGGGGGGGGGGGGGGGAGTATGTGTTATGAAGGGCAAATTCGAGACACCCCTTTTAGCGCTTAAGTTGTCCTGGGAAATTTATAAGAGCTGCGGTCACAAAGTTTGGTGCTTAGATTGTTTATATGTATCCGACCCATAAAGTAACGGGATTTATTGAAATCTTTGACCCCAGGGGGGCAGGAAGCAAAAAAAGTTTGTAAGTATAATTCGTCCCCAAATTAATTCACGGCGAAGAAATTGCACATGAGGATACTAGACTTGAGTATAAATAAAACATTATGTATGATTTTGGAATTCTTGATTCGTACAGGAGGGAGGGAAAAAATCGTTTTTCAGGGGGAAATTTCAGATTTTTGACTACTACTCAAAATTTTGACTCTACTAAAAATGGTACAAAGATATTGAAAACAGCCATGTGTCTTTAGGATCTTTCCAAAAACACATTTTCATTTTTTTTTTTGTGTGTGTGTGTGAATTTCATTATTATTATTATTATTTTATTTTGTGGTGGAGAGGGGCATTTACGAAGGAGCGAATTCGAAACCCCTTTTTTAGCACTTGTCTTGGAAATCTATGAGATCTGCAAGATTTTGCAGAACTTCGAACTTACCTGCTAGGGAAGGGGAAGTAAAAAGTGGGTAAATTGCTGTCAAAGGCATGGGGACCCCTCCTCACGTTGCCTCTACCGAACACAGAGGGAACTTTAACTTAGGTTATTAATAATGAAAATAAAATCAATAATATGAATCTTTCAATAGTACACTCCTGCTTTTTCATAGCCGAAGAAACTTTAATTTATGATATTGATAATTATTTATTATTTAAATTATTAATAACTGTTCCATCCCAGATACAGTCGGCAGCAAAATTATTGAAGCACTAGCAATAATTCTTACTTAAAAGGTTGGCAACTAATACTGTTTTGTTAAGTAAATATTTGTCGAGTCATGATCTTAGTCTTACTCTGAAGAAAGATAAATTGATGATAGAAATTAGTGATCAGAATAAAAAAAAATTGTATGAAAAGTGTGGATGTGTGCTTCAATAATTTTGCTGCCGACTGTATAACTTTGGAATTTTGATCCTCTCTAATAGGCAATTCATGCTTCAATAACTTTCAATTTGTTGGTGGGAAAAGATATATTGAGTTAAGTAAGTTAGTACAACTATTATTTTACAATTTGCATATACTTTTATTATTTTGATACTATTATCATGGGCATAGTGAGGGGGGTGCAAGATCATTGAAATGAAAATTTATTTTATATAAATAGTAGTCTTCAACAATAGGCAAAAGTGTTGTTTTTTCCTCGTCTCTACTGTAGTATTTTGAAACTGTTTAACATCCAAATGTATGATTATTTATTTTTAAAAAATACATAGAACTGAAGCGATAAAAATATTTTATTTCAGGTAGTAAATATGCACAGTTTTTAATTCAATACATCGGGTTGAGGTTGTCAGCAAGCAGGGGTTTTGAGGACAGACTGATGATCTCTGCCAATAAAAAACATTAAAGGCATATGGGAGCAGGAATTTGCCGTATTATTCAGTATATATCCCGCAGGGTAAACATTTAGTTAGTCTTCTTACAGACAGAATTGTTAAAAGAAATACATTAGGTTGAATGAAAAATAAGAGATATGTAGATTAATCTGCCATATTTATTCAATCTCTTATATACAAGGTGGAAAATTTTAACATTTTCAGGGTTTGCAAGCCAACTGGTCACGGAAAACATTTAGTAATATATAAAACTAGGTTGTTTTAGTATAGAATTACATCAGATGTGTGATGATATATGCTTATTGTATGAAAACTATTCTGATTCAATTTTAGTATGGATCACTTAACTGGGTGTTTGTGTTAAGGACAATTGTCTACATTTGGGACCTGAACCTAAGGGGATGTCCTTCATGGAGGTCTTTCTAAGGGGTCTTAGACCATAATCACAAGAGTTTCATTAATGAAATAGAAAATACCTTTTGTGAATTGAATTTTGTGAACCTCATTTTAATCATTTTGAATCTTTTTCACCTGTTTTAAAAATACTGAAAACTATCCTTTATATTATTGGAACATTAAAAAGGTGGATTTAAAGTGTCCACTACTCCACACTAGTGACTAGGGGCTTTTAAGCTCTCTGTAAAATTACTTTTTCAAGCATATAAATCATTTCAGTTAGCACTTTTCATAGTACAGGCATGTACAATAAAAGTTAGAACACTAGTTATAAGCTCATACTCTAAAATTAAAATCACCAAACAAAAAAATAGCTAGAAAGTGCCCTTAAAATGTCCATTATTGATCATTGCACTTTAGAATGAATAAAACAGGGGGAAGGTGGATGGGGAGTCCAAAAATCCATAGAAAATAGAATGGGGTGAAAATGAAAAAATTCACGATCCCAAGAGTGTGAAGGAAAAAAAAAGTTAACATCAGAATGAAAATAAAAACAAAATGGACAAGAAAAAGAACCGAAGCTGTGGAAGGTTCGGGGGTAAGAGCCCTGAGGCTATCATCAATTGTTAGCTTCATCTCCCCTTATATTAGCCACCATACTTTAGAATGAAAAAAAAAAAAAAAAGTGTGTGTGTGTGTGTGGGGGGGGGGGGGGGGGAAGTCGAAAATCCATAGAAAATTGCATGGGATGTGAACAAAAAACTCACAATCACAAGTAAAAAAAAAAGGCTAACAACAGAATGAAAATAAGGTCAAAATAGACAAGAAAAAGTAACTGAGCCTGGGAAAAGGTCAGGCATGGAGGCCCTGAGGCTATCGTCGAAGATTAGCTATGTCTCGGTTAATATCCTCTATACAAACTTATACGCATACAACCATGATCACCTGTATCAGTAACAACTAGCAAACAACTGTCACCAAAAATAACTTTTGCATACAACACAGAACCTGAAATTATTTGCACACCCCTAAATCAGATACTGGCTACACCCATGACTATTAATATTGTAGAATTTGCAGATCCATGTCTGCAAATTATTACTTTTTATAAATACTACTTATTATTTTATTAATACATTCTACACTCTTGACAATAACTTATATTCATTTAAATAATTTATTATACTCATTTTAATTGTTTTTTAGAGTTGCTCTTGTTTGATGTTATCACAATTAAACATGGTAGCCATGAGTCGTGGCATTGCCAGAAAATTTTTCAGGAGAGAACAAGCTTAAATTTGCAACTAAATATTAGACTTGTGGTTGGTTGGTTGAATAATTGCATAGGCTTGTATACAAGGCATTTGCTACAACAAATATTTATGCATAAAATTTAAACTAAGAAATTTTATTTACAGACATGTAATTTGTTTCAAAAGAGTAATAATAAAAAGAAAATTATACTCAAACTGACCAGAAGTTTACCCACAGTCATGTGCTTTGGTAGAGGAAGGGTGTGTGCCCCTCTTAGATTTAGAAGTTTGATCTAAATTGCCTTTATCTTTAATGACTTTGGAGAAAAAATTATAAGGTTATTTTAGATAATTAAATATTATGCAACAAAAATTAGTTATTTGAATGAAAGTATGATCCTCTCTGTTCCTAACTCCTGTAGAGAAATCGTTTAAAAATCAATATAAAAAGTCTTACTTCTCCTCCATGGATTTTTTTTTTTTTCCTGCTGGTGTCCATGTTTAGAAGAAAAAAATAGAGCCAACCTGAAATGTGGGTTAAGGCAGTTTGGTTTCAATTAATTCTGTGATATAAATTTGTAGGAATTTATATAACCAGCCAAACTTTAATAAAATAATTTTTCAGCTTTAAATAAAATAAAAATGAATTTATTATTTATTAGATATTTTCCAGAATACAGGCAAGTTGCCCTAATGTACTGATGCTCATGGCTGTGAAAGCAGGAAAGTACCCTTTTAACTTTAATGGAAGATAAAATTTTAATGTAAATAGTTACTACAAAAATATATGAATTAAAATAGATACAAAATTGAAACTGTTTTAATTATCCCAAAATAAAAAGAGAAAGAAAATAATTTAAATATATATATACAATAATATTTTATCATAAACTCAGGGATAATGAATATTTATTTTTATAAAAATTTTTATCATAAAACAATTACACAATTTGTTGAGATGTCTTGTTTTAAATGGGACTGCAGAGTAAAGACACAGTTCATTTAAACATTCTCAAATATTTAATAAGAATGAAAATAAAATAAAGAGTTACAAATCATCACCACACGTTAAATAAACTACACTCCAATACAAGAAGATACATTGAGAAGCGGCGCTCTCTGGATTATGTCATACATATTATGTCACATCTCACATCACATTGCACAGGTGTGCTTAAAAGTGGAGAAACATCTGTTGAATTCCAACAAGATGATTGATGAACAATATTTCTAAATTAGGCAATTATTAAAATTATTTGTATTCTATTCATTTATCAAGATGAAGGATGAAAAGCTAGAAACAAATACACAAAATTGTCAGATTTTTAGAATACTGAATCAAAAATATCAATATTTTTCACACAGTACATGTCAGTGCTAATATTTATATTCATCAAGATACAGAAATTATATGGTTATAAAACAAAGGGGGAAAATAAATTAATTATTAGCAATGTAATTGTTTAACTGTAGTTAATATATTGAAATTGAAATGAAGATTCAATATAATGATTGCAAAATAAGTATGTGATTCGCAATTTACACGTTAACCAACAACTTATATTTAAATATATATATATATATATATAAATTGATTCACAGAAAATGGCAATGTATAATCTAATTATTCATTTAAAATTTTAAAGTAAAATGAAAATGTTTTTTCCTGTATAATTTTGTTTTTATTAAAGATTATTTTAAAATTAAATATATTTTAAGATTAAAATTATTTAATATTTTTACATAAGTTAATATAATACAAGTTGTATTCATACATTGTATATGTTCTAAATAATTGATATTTACTTTTTCAATATAGTTAAAGCATAAATATATCTAATTTTCTGTATAGTTTCAGCATCACAGATCTAAAATTGCTAATCTGAATTTTTACTGTCCCTTCAACAACTTTGAACAAAGAATTTGGCAACATAAAAAAAAAAAGGAATACATTGATAAATAAATAAATTAATGCACTATCGAACTTGTATCTATTTTTTAAAATATTCATTCCATAAATGATAGGGGGGGAGGGGATATAGTAATAAATTACTGCAGACGTTGTATGCCCCAAAGCAGAATGTCACAATTTGGAACATACGTTGCAGAACAAATAGCTTTACTGCAGAACAATTGCACATGTAAAGAAGTTGAGAATAGTGAGTTATGGCCACAAGAATGGACATTTTTAAAAATTCTGTTTATATCATTGAAACAATTTACCGAAATATTTCTAAAGTAGCTGAGTGCCTTGGTTTAATTTTCTTTCTTTTTTTTAATTTTTAATGAGTTAATAAAAATATTTTAAAAGGTCATTCTGTTATTTATTTAATAATGTTTTTACTATCACATGCTTATATTACAGCATATTGAATTGTAAGATGTATTTTTTTATGAATGTGTCAATAAATATTGAGAGTAAATTTGTGAAATGCATACGTTCTCTGCGGAATATTTTGATCATCCAAAACCGTGTTACAGGAACATTCAAAAGAATTCTACTGGTGGTTTTTATCAGAGTTCGTGATTTTTTTTTGATTTTTTTAAAAAAATAAAAAAAATCCGATTTTTTTGATTTAAATCAGATTTTTTTTTATTTAAATCGGATTTTTTTAAAAAAGTCTACAAATTTATAGTTACTTATTACTTTAGATCTGTAAAAGTAATTTATATCTTAAACAGTGTCTGAAAACATAATTTAAGTAAATTTCATGCCAGAAGCTATGCTTTTTATAATTATATGTACATCAGTTTTAACTCTTAACACTGATGGATAATTAAATTTAACATTTAAGACCACAAGAATTATAGTCTACTCAAATCAAAATACAAATTAATAAGCAAATTTAACTTGAAATTGTACCTTCTCTATCTCTTTTAGTTTTATACACAGAATATACGAAAAACCAACTGTCATGTTATATGAGCATTTACTTTTACACTAAATGCATATTATTATAAGTTCTTTTATTTTATATAACGATATAGATTTTTCAACTCATCATTTTGTAAAATCATATGATCACTTTATTACTAAAAGATGAAACTTCTCATTTTAACCAAATACCTTTTATTTAAAATTTAAAAATACAAATGAAGCAGACAATTTCCATATTTAAAAATAAACGTCTCTGAGTGTTATGGAAGAATAAAACATTTCTTTGAGCATTCTGATTCTGGATAACATACTGTATTATTAATTTAATGGATCTATATGTAATTATCTATGGTATTATTATAAACAAAGTTAATTATGGCATGAAAGTTAACACTATCTAAAAAAAAATTGAATATGCACAATCCCAATAATGCACGTAAATATGCAAAATAAAATATTATCAAAGAAAATAACTGAAGCTTAAGCATATGTCGATCCAGGCTTTATAGTAATAGTGTAATATTTAATTGGTTCTTAAGTGCCAACACACACACACACAGATACCTATATATATATAGTTCTGCTAATCGAAGGTTGTAAATGCAACATATTTTGTATTTGAAACTCATTCTAACAAGATTAAAAAAATTTAGATCATAAAATGTTTTGAAAAAAGATTCAAATTTAATAAATGACTTTTAAAAAAGTCAGTTGATTTAAATCAATGATTTTTTTTTTAAAAATCCATTGATTTAAATCAAGATTTAAATCATGATTTTAATCAAGCTGATTTAAATCAACGAACCCTGGTTTATCCATTTGAACATATAAAAAATAAATTGATTGCTAAAAAAATCAATATGCTACACCAAGCATCGTTAACTTTACATAGATTTAAATGGATAAACACCACTGTTGCCAAATAGTATATGAAATATTGTTCGAAAAAAAAAATATATATATATATTTATATTGATTTATTAAAAATCCTGATGTGGACGGAAAAAAGGAGGTTACTTTCAAAATCAGCACACCAAGACCAAGTAACATAAAAAATCACTGTAAACTTCTTTTGTATTTTTCAAAAACTTCAATTTCGAAAGCCTGTGTAATTGTAATAGATAATTATAATCAGAACAAAACTTTTTATTTTTTTATTTAAAAAAAAAAAAGTCTTTATCACAAAATTGTCATTTTTGAAAAATTTTAGAGGAAAACCTTATATAAAAACACAGCTTTATTTTTTAAAACTTTTTAAAGTGAACAAAGAAACACACACACACACACACACACATATATATATATATATATATGCTTATATATATAACCTAAAAAATAAATCAAACAAAAATCAACTTAGTGTCTTTGGCATGGAAAAGTCAAGAGTGAATTTATTTTATTTACTTTAATGGCTAATTTTTAACCCTAAAATGATTTTTTTTTTTTTTTTTTGACCCAAATTTTTTTAATTATATGTAGATTATATAAGTATAATGCAAAAATACAATAATAATAATAATTAGTATGTATGTTTAACTTTTTTTTTTTTTATGAAGTGTTTTCAAAATGATACACCATGCAGTACAAACGTAAATAATGTTGTTTAATTGCTAAGAAAAAAGTACTAATACTACTAAAAAAAAAGTTTTACTAACTAATTATTATGAAATAAAGAAAAACAGCTTGAATTTTTTAAATAAATCTCAAAAGAAAAAAAAATATATCACTCCAAACTTTTATAAACTTCTTCAGATGTGCTAAAACAAATTGTCAGTCAAAATATCACATTGGAAAGCATGCATATTTACTTAAATTATTGGACGAATTAGTTCTGTTTTTCAGCACAGTGAATTTTAACTTTAAAAAATATTGAGTCATGTAAACATTTTTGAAGTTTATTTTTCACTATAATTTAGTTACTACTTCTAAGAAAATCATTAATATATGCATATGATGTATGTGTATATTCATCATGAACCTTTATCTTTATAGTAATAAAACATATCTGAAAAATCATATATTGTTCAAGATAAATAAGAAAACCTATGTTAATTCTATTCATGCACTGCACAGTTGTATATTATACAATACATGCTAATTTGACATAAATCACTTTGTAACAAGCACATATAAATTCATTTTCAGTAGTTAAATTATAGGCAAATTAAAATAATTATAATAAAAATTAAAAGATTATGAAATCTGATAGCAATTAAAAGAAATTAAGAAAGTAAAAATTACAAGCCTTACACAGCTAATAAAATTAATGAATTTCTGATGCTTAACATAAAGCATAAAATTTGGCAAAAGGATACAAACTAAAAAATATTAAATTAAAAAAAGTTTCCCAAGAAATTTTGCTATAGATTCCAAAGCATAAAAATTTAAGGAAAGTGTAATACAATACATATAAAATGTTTAAATAAATGACATGTAAGTCATCTTAGTAAGAGAGGGAATGTATATATACATAATATATTTCATCATTATAATGTACAGACAGAAACCAGGAAGCAAATACTTGATATGTATAGAAGAATATTTTTTTCAACACGAACAAAAGTGTTTTCTTGAAATAAATATATTAAATAATGTATCATTTAACAAGTATTCAAGAAGTGATAACTAATTAAATAAATATTCTGAATTTAATAAATACAATTCTGACATTTTATTTTTAAATATATTTTTAAACATAAAAGTAATTTTGTTTCTACTTAAATTGCGCATTTAATAACAAGATCTGATACTGATGGTATAAAGTAACATTTTATATATAATGAATTTTATAAACTTCCCTAGGAAAAGTGCATTTCGTATTACTCGTTTGTGATTAAAAAAAAATCATTATTATTTAAAATTAATATAAAATAAATAATTGAAGAAGAAAAAAAATGTTGCAGAAATCAACACTATTAAAATGACAAGCATATTTTCAAATTTCGCAGATAAAAAATCGTTTGGCTGGCTAGTGCAAAGCATTCTTCGATTCCGATTGACAGAACATAACGAAAATTTGCAAAACAACCAAAACAACGCGACTGCTATAAACAAAAAGAGAAACCGAAAATAAAGAATCGATTTAGTTGAATATTGATATTCGATTTGAATTCGCAATCGCAATCACTGTCAGTGAATACAGCAATTTTGATACAAATGTAACGCCAATGCCATATACGCAAGCGAAGTCGACGTCATTAGCCAACGCCCTCTGTAGACAAGGCCGCGGCGCTAATCTCTGACGTCACGAACATCAGGCTGATGCTGATGAAATATAGGTGTACATGCAAATGAAACACATTCAGTTGCAAAGCCGTTTACAGGCGTTCCAAATGTATGACTGCAGTAGGCAGCAAAAGTATCCGAGTACTAGCAAAAATTCCTATATGAAAAAACCACACTTAACACTGTTTTGTTAAATAAATCCTAGTCGAATCATGTTCTTAGAGTAACTAAGAACAGGATTCGACAAGGATTTATTTAACAAATCTAAATTAAGTGTACTTTTTTTACATAACAGTTTTCGCTAGTGCTCTGTTATTTTTGCTGCCGACTGTATTTGCAAAAAACTTGCAAAATTTAGGGTTACATACAAACGGAACGCTTGCAATTTCGATGATGAAAATTTTGCAAGTTTTTTGCAAATACAGTCAGCAGCAAAAGTATCCGAGCACTAGCGAAAATTTCTATGTAAAAAAAGCACACTTAACACTGCTTTGTTAAATAAATCCTTGTCTAATCCTTAGTCAGTCTAAGAACATGATTCGACAAGGATTTATTTAACAAAACAGTGTTAAGTGTGCTTTTTTCACATAGGAATTTTTGCTAGTGCTCGGATGCTTTATTCTGCCGACTGCAGTCATACATTTGGAACGCTTGCAAACGGCTTTGCAACTGGAAGTGTTTCATTTGTATGTACCCCTTACATCATCCAAATTGCAAGCGTTCCGTTTGTATGTAACCCTAAAACTACTGCCTTTGTGTATTATTGCGGTGAAATCTCCACACAAAAGAATGGGATTTTTAGTTTTAGTTAAAGACATCTTCAAAACTGACTAAAGAAAAAAGCGAATTTTTTTAAAAATGTGTTTTAAATACTACCCTCACGATATGTATGTGTGAGAGTGACAAAATTTATAAACTTTCTTTTATATATATATTATAAGCAATTTTTATAATTTAGCAACTTTTATACTTAGAAAGAAATTTAAGATTAAATAAATAGTTTTAATATTATTATAATATTGCTTTAAACAAAAGAAATAAGTTGCACAAAATCTATGACTTTATTGAAAAACAATTTCTTTAAATAAAATTTTGATTTTCTTTTCCAGTTTTATCTTTCTTTATCGTTAATTGCATAATTAATTATTTAAATTATTCTGTGCTGTTGAAATTTTCAGCCACTGTTACACATAAAGTTTAAAATCCCCTAAATTGTTTTTTAATAATCCAATCTGCTCATTTTTATAAATAATATCATTGTAACAAAGTACCATAATTATTCATTTTACATGAGTATAGTATAAAGAAATCCCCCCCCTTTTTTTTCTAGATGATTAATACTAAACAAAAGTTGTAAGCAATTACATGTATTGTCCTTTGGACTGTAAAGGGAACGGTGAATGAATATAACAATTTTTGCTGGTACAAAAATAAAAATGTTTTCTTGGGAGATTTATTTATTTACTCTATTACTATTAATATTATTTTAAAAATACCTTTAAAATTTTAAACATAATTTCTATTTAAATATTAAAATTAAAACAACAATATTTTTATTCTGCTAAAATTAAAACGTGTATAAAATTATGTGTTTGAATTCTGCTACAATTAAAACAGCTGTTATCTTATTTTTAAAATTAGTTATCACTGTGAGAGACTCTGAATTTTAAACTGTGTCTGAATTAAAAAAAAAAAAAAAAATAATAATAATATTGAACATAATTTGCCACTAAAGTGTAAAACTACAATTCTGATAAAATAAAGTAAAACTTGCCTTTGGATGCTACCTAAAACTGGATTCAAGAAAAAATATGTATGTGTTAAAAAAAAAAAAAAAAAAAAAAAAAAACTTATAATTGTAAAAATTAAGGAGTCAACAACACATTGCAATCAATATATATATATATATATATATATACCTAAATTGTTATCAGTCACCAGAAAGATATATGGAAAAATAAAATAAATAAATAATAAAATGTAGAGTTATTTCTTGAAACACCAATTTCCAAGATCTAACACTGACCTACCCAATCAGGATGACTGTTAATTTTCCTGTAATAACTACGTAATATATGAGAAAGGATATCAAAAATGGATTTATGTAACAATTTTCAAGAAAATCGTTAGAGCCGTTTTTGAGATACCAACTTTTACCAAAACTTGGCATACACAATTATTGACCCGGAAAACAATGATTACATATAAAAGGATATTTAAAAGGGAGTCAATATGGCGAGTTTGAAAAAAAAATCGTACAGCCGTTTTAAAAGAAACGCACTTACCAGACCTGAAATTGAGCTATCTATACAGGACTCCTATCAATTTTCTTGACCTAACCAATTGTATCATTCGAAATTATATGTAATAGAATGTTTATATAGCAACTTTGAAGAAAATCGGTAGAGCCGTTTTCGAGATACGGACTTACGGTTCCACTTCCGGTTTTCCAATTTTCACCAAAATTTGGGAAAATTCATCTGTACACCAGACCTGTCTCAATTTTGAAGTTTTATCTTTAATAGTTTCAGTGATATGAAAGCCAGAAGATTCCGCACATACACACACACACACACACACACACACAGAGAGAGAGACAGACAGACCAATTGCCAAAAACTACTTTTTTGGACTCAGGAGAGCTTAAAACATGTAAATCGGGTGAAAACTCGATATCGAATTTTTGGACCGAATACAATACTTCCATTACCTACGGTAGTCGGGTAACTGAAGTAAAAAGGCGAAGAATGAATTTATCAAGTTTATAAAATATCTTAATTAATCAATACAATTTAATGTGCAAAGCAATAAGAATCTGAATAAAACGTCTCACTATAATGTTTTTCAAAATAAAATTATATTTGTGATAGAATAAATGTAATTACAATAATTATAATATCATTAAAATTAAGTTAAACATATTTGTTTAGGAATTAACGTCGCATTACTTCTTCTTCGAAATTACTTAAATACTGCAAATTTCATGTGCAATGCAATATAAAAATTAAACATCTAACTATACTCTTTCTGTTGTATTTCAAATAATATTTTACAACAAAGGATGCAATCAATTATGAAATAGTATTCATTAATAACATTCATTCAAGCTGCTGCAAAACCAAAACAAATATTTCATAAAAACTGAAATATATTTAAAAAAAAAATTTGGCTACCACAAATTGTTTTTTATTACTTATGATCACTAATTAATTTTTAATAAAATTTTAGCAAAAAAGAATTGTCTTTTAGTACATATATTTGCTAATTAATTTTTAATAATTAGTATAACCATATTGTAAGCTATTTATATATTATTCAGACTTAAAGAAAAAAAAATTATCTTAATTTAAAAAAAGAGATAGGTAGCAATTACATATGTAAAGCAATGATAATATGAATAAAACTTTTGATCTTAATGTTTCTCAAATAACATTTTATATATTTGTGATGGAATATATATAATTGGAATTATACTAATGTTATGAATGATAATAGCAATAATAAATAATAAATTATCCTGTATCACTTTGTTAGAGATAATTTATAATAAAATATATTCACGTTTCTATTAACTTCGCATTATTTCTAAAAATCTGACATAAATGAAATGAATTTTTTAAGTTTTTAAAATCTTTTAATTAAATAATGCATTTTCACATGCAGAGCAATGAGAATCTGAATAAGATTTCACATTCTAGTGTTTTTGAAGTATTGTATATTTGTGATAGTACAAACGTAATTAGAATTATATATCCTATATTCCTATTTAAGGAAACATTTATATAGGTAGCAAGACATTGCATTACTTCTATTTAAAAAAGAAAAAAGTTTTAAAAGATAATTATCGAAACATATTCTTAAATATTTTAGCAGTCAAAAATCATTTTTTTTTTATTATTATTAGTTATGTTTGTTAATTAATTTTTAATAAATAATAAAATCCCATGAAGAAAATATTTTTATATTCACTACGGAAATTTCTTTGAATTTTTTCGAGATCTCTTTATTGATAGATAAATTGTTACACAGAATATCATTACCTGTAATTAACTTATATATGAATACTATCGTTAATTAAATAGCGTGATAATTTAAATAGTAATACAATAAGAATTAAACTGTCAACTATAATAGCAATTTCAAATATTTTTCTTAAATGTTTTTAAAACTGTTCTGTGTATGTTTTAATATAATTATTACAATGTACGGTAAGTCACTTAAATGTTTAATTTTTTTTCTATACAAAAATAATGATTTTAGGAATATTGTTAAACAAAAGAAATAAAATTATCTAACCTTAGTATATTGTGTACGAGAAAAATTCTTTTTAGGTAAGGCCGATAGCTATTTTGTCATCTGCTGTTTACCTTTCGAGAAGGAAAACCAAGTGCATTTCTCTTCTTGCTTATTATCCATAATTTTCACAACCAGGAATGAAACACTTATAAACCATTTTTCAAAGAAAGATTGGTAATGTTCTGATGTAATTGCTCTACCTTATAACAATCCAATCATTAGACAATAAATACTTTTAAGAAGACAAATCAAATCAAATAATCAAATCAAATCATCGCACTTTTTTAACTACTACTATAGTATGGCTAAGACTACTATATAACAGGCTGAATCATTCGCCGCCATTTGTCCGTCATTGCTAAAACTAAGACTATTGTATATGACTATTATATGAGATTATATAAGACTGTTATATAATAGTCTTAGGTTTGGCAGTGAGGAACTACCCTATAAGATTATTATATGAGACTATATAAGATTATTATATAGTAATCTTAAGTTTAGCAATGACGGACTTGACGTACAAATGGCGGCGAATGATTCAGCCTGTTATATAGTAGTCTTAAGTATGGCTTGGCGGGAAACGGGAAGGCAGGTGGTTCGCTAGGTTTCTTCAGCCTGATTTTGCTGACGTCACAGCATTTAAAGGTCCCGCCGCCGCGGCCTGTCTGGAGAATGCGTTGCATTAGCCCTCTGTTAACCTCTGTGAGCCAAACAAAAGATTTCCTATGTTAATATGTTAATTATCCATTGGATTTTTTCTAAAAATTTATTAAAAATTCAGGAAAATTATTTCCCGATTTTACAGTCATTTGCAAAAGTTTAAGACCAGTAGCCGATTTTCAGTATTTTAACATACAGTTGGCAGCAAAAGTATCCGAGCACTAGCGAAAATACCTATGTAAAAAAAAGTACACTTAATACTGGGTTTGTTAAATAAATCCTTGCCGAATCGTGTTCTTAGACTGACTAAGAACAGGATTCGACAAGAATTTATTTAACAAAACTGTATTAAGTGTACTTTTTCTACATAGGAATTTTTGCTAGTGCTCGGATTAGCGATGTGAGAGAGGGGGGGGGGGGGAACCCCAGTTTTTTGTGAAGGGGATATTGAAAGTTTCCAAAATAAGGGAATTTTGAAAGTTTTCAAAAGTTGTAAATTTAGCAAATTTTTTTTCTTTGAGATTAGAGATGTTTTAGTTATAAGGCATTCCAAAATGTTATCTTACATTTAGCTGGTTTTTGAGATCTTTCAATTTTATAGTGATTTTAACGTCTTCAAAATTAAAAATTACTAGTTTCAAATTTCATTAATTAACAGACTTATTTTCTGTTATTGCCGTATATTTACATCTTAGTTCTGACTGAATACACATTGAGTTAGATATAACACTTCTTTTTTTATCGCATTCGGAGCTCATCCTGTTTTAGTTGTATATCTATGAATGTAAATCTTTAATATTTTACTTCAAAAATATTTCAAAATAACCTGCGTTCACTAAAATGATCAATAATATTACATTGCAAAATATTATTTCAATTAACATTTCAACAATATTGATATTCAAAAATTAAATATATAGCAGCCAAATATTTAATTATTAGCTATTGAATATTTTATGTATTGATTTAATGTATTAAAAAATTATTGCTGGGATTTTTATAAACCGAAGTATTGACGTTCGATTTTGTTCTTCGTGCTCTTTAACTGATTATAACAAACTTTCATCAATTTATGTGAAATTTTGTTCTATCAATTACAACAAAATTCGATGAATTTTAATGCATTTTTATCATAATTTAATTTCATTGTATTATATTTTATAACATATTTTATTATGGTATTCATAAAAAAAATAAATAAATAAAAATAAAACAAGACATTTCTTCAGATATGTAAATTTTAAAAAAATCTGTAGTTTAAATATATATCGACAGACGGTGCATCTAACACTTATTGACAGTTTGCCGCGACCGGTCGCATCATAACGAATAAGGGTATCAAAAGAAAAAACAAGCAAACTAACGAGAATGTTAGGATTCCAGAATCGAACTACAATACCATTCCTGTAATATTCGATACAGGCAATAGTTTAAGTATTCTTCCTCAGTATTTTGTTCAGAAATATCGACTTCCCACGGAAAATGTCTCGCCAATAAATGTCGTACAAACACAAGGGATGTTGACGATTACCAAAGAATGTTCCCTGACGTTACAAATAGGTAATATTACAAAAAATATTGATATGTTTATTTTGAATAATAACTTACCTTATGCTCGCCTTAGCTTCCATCTTTGTGGTATATTTGAATTAAATCTTGATTGTGCTAAAAAACTTGTAAAACAAAATAATAGTATTCTACCATTGTTAAAAAATATACCAAGTTGCACCCAAACCTTACATTTAATTCCTGAAAGTGAAAATACAATTAAAAATGAAAATGTTAATATTCAATCAAATAATAGGGTAGAGGAGATAAAGTACACTCATGCCACTGAAGAAAATCACGTAAATCCTCAGTCTGCTAGAGAAGAAAAACTTCCTACTTTATTATCAAAATATGTCAAAACTTTTGCTAAATCAAAATACGACGTTGGAAGAATTCGCATGGAACCTCAAATAATTTATTTAACTTCTGATTTACCTATCTCACTCAGAGCATATATAACTCCCCCTAAGGAAGAAGAAGAAATTAAAACCCAAATTCAAAATTTATTACAGGCAGGTATCATAAAAGAAAGTTGTTCCCCTTATTCTGCACCTGTAACGTTGGTGTATAAGAGGGAAGAAGGAAAAAAGAGTCGTTTATGTGTCGACTTCCGTAAACTTAATTCTATAACAAAAACCGATGCTGAACCACTTCCCCGAATAGATACTTTATTAGATAAATTAGCTAAAGCAAAACTCTTTATCCACCCTTGACTTGGCAAGTGGATATTGGCACATTCCTATCCACCCAAGAGATACTGAAAAATTTGCCTTTCCCTTTGCTACAACTTTTGGATTATATGAATGGAAATACCTGCCCTTTGGCCTTAAGAATGCCCCCGCTATCTTTAATCGAAAAATTAGAAGAATCTTAAATAAATACAAAATAGACTTTGCCTGTAATTATTTTGATGATATTGTATTTTCACAGTCAGAAGAAGAACATTCCCATCACTTAGAGCAACTTTTTGAAATCTGTGTTAAAGAAAACTTAAAATTATCAAAATGTAATTTTGTCAAAACAAAAATTAATTTCTTAGGATATGAAATAAATAATGGACTAATTACCCCGGATAATCCAAACATTGAAGTAATAAAAAATTTGAAACCGCCAAAAAATGTCAAGGAATTACAGAGAGTTTTGGGATCAGTAAATATCTATGCTAGATTTATTCCAGAATATGCAAAAACTAGAGCTCCATTAAATAATTTGCTAAAGAAAAATGTCCCCTACGTTTGGGACCAAAAATGCGAAAATTCATTCCAAAAATTAAAAAATGCTCTAATAAGTAAACCCATTTTAAGACTCTATGATCATAGAAGTCCCTGTAATCTATTTGTTGATGCCTCGAGTCATGGTGTGGGATGTGTTGTTAAGCAGGCAGATGAGAATGGCACTTTACATTCAGTAACATATCATTCTAGAAACTTACGCAATTATGAGAAAAATTATGCAATTACTGAATTAGAATGTTTAGCAATTGTTGATTTGATGCATTAGATAAATTTTATCATTATTTGCACAGTCAAAAATTTGTCATACATGCAGATCATGCGGCTCTCACTTGGCTAAAAAATGTTAAAAATTTAAGAGGAAGATTATTCCGCTGGTCCCTTAAACTTAGTATGTTTGACAACCAAATTCAATATCAGAAGTAGAGATCTGAGCGGGGAAAAACACGGGTTTAAACCAGGGAATAAACCCGGTTTTTTGGGAAGGGAATTTTGAAAGTTTCCAAAACAAGGGAATTTTTAAAGTTTTCAAAAGTTACGAATTTAGCATTTTTTTTTTTCTGAGATTAGATATGTTCTAAGGCATTTCAAAATGTTATCTCACATTTAGATATTTTTTTATGATCTTTCAATTTTTAAATAGTGCTTTTAACGTCTATAAATTTAAAAAGTGCAAGTTTCAATTTTCATTAATTAACAGACTTATTTTCTGTTATTGCAGTATATTTATATCTTAGTTCTGACTGTATGCACACTGAGTTCAATATAACACTTTTTTTTTTTTTTTTTTTTATCGCAGTCGGAGTTTATCATGTTTCAGTTGTATATCTTTAACATTTTATTTTACAGATAAAACAAAAATGCTTCAAAATATTCTGCATTTACTAAAACAATCAATAATATTACAATGGGAAATATTATTTCAATTAAAATTTCAACAGTATTAATATGCAAAAAATAAAGAAAGAAAGAAATAACAGCCAAATTATTAATTATTAGCTACTGAATATTTTATGTATTGATTTGATGCATTAAAAAATTATTGCTTTAATTCTTAACCCCTTCAGACCCGAATTTTTTGTCGTTTAGGAAAAAATTATTTTTATACTAAAAATAACTTAATTCATGTGAATGAAAGCAACAATATACTTTTTACAAAAATATTTACTCATTTATATATAATTTTTAAATGTACATTTTAATGGGCATATGGTCCTTATTCAAAATTTGTAGCATAGGAGATCTTGAGTGATATTTGTATGAAAAAAAATTCGCTTACTATATTATAAATAATTTATTATTATATTCTAAATAATTGCTTTTGAATAAGCAGTTATATATATATAATTATTATTTTCTGTGAAATCTTTCAAAACAATTCCTCTCTTTTACTAAACACAAATGGACACGACATTTGTCACAATAAAAATGTGTCCTTCCTTTGTATAATGGCATCTTGCATCGTGTTGCTTCTTTTTTATCATCGATTTGGGGCATATGGTCCACATTACCGTGTTGAATTTCTCTTATTGGTCTTTTCTCACAGCAACGAAATTTTCTTTTTCTGTCCGGTGTAATTTCTCCTTCACTTTTTGAAGGACGACCATGTTTCTTTACATTTACAAGCTTGTTCTTATAAATTAAACTTTTGGAAACGTGCATACGAAATTCCAGTACATTCGTATGCGTGGGAACTTATTTAGACATCTAATCATAATATGTAATCCAAATAAAGTTTCAATTTCAATAACATTTGTTGGTTTTAATCGAGTTTGTCCTTGTTGAAGTGCGTATATGTTTGTACATTCGGCCATCTGTTCAAAAATTTCATCTGTTATATATTTAGAAAAATATTGCATAGGATCCAATACAATAGAATCGCCAATTTTGTCATTCTCTATCCATTTGAGTTTTGGTAAAATTTTTGGTGTTTGTTTCCTCCATCGTACTCTTTTCTTATTTCGAAAACCTTCTGTAGTGGGCTCTGGATTTAAAATTTCATCTTCTCTACTGTCTCCGATTTCCTCAACTTCCCGTTCTCTTCTTACTCTTTCATCTTCACCAACTTCATCTTCACTTTCTTCTATGTCATCAATATCCGAATCATCCCCATTTTCCAACAATTCTAATTGTTTATCTACATATTTTTCATTTTCTAAATTAGATTTATTTAGTTTCTTATTCATCTTGAAGGATAAAATAATCTGCAAAAATATTTTCAAGAATTGTATGTCTAACTATTACTCGCAAAAAATTCAAATCGAAAACATTGTACAGTGTTTTCACTGATTGGGACAGGATGTTCATATTTTTTATAGAGGTTATAATACGAAGCCAAAGTAAATATCTTTTTGCAATTTCATTATTACGTAGACCCATACATACTTTAGTGATGTGTATATGTTTTGACACTCATTTGAAAAAATAAGAACGAAAAACTAACAATATTTGCTACTTACTGCTGTCACGGCCATTCGAATTTCAAACTACTCACATAAGAAGCACTATAACTCAACACAGAAGAATCAGATGGCGTTATAGACGTTATTCTTTCATGTTAGATGATCACTTGTAGGTACATTAGGTGTTGAAACGAACTTTAAACCAATACAGCATAAAATACAGCACGAAAAGTGTTATGTACATTGCAATGTGCATGGGGCACGAAGGGGTTAATAACCGAAGAACTCATGTTCGATTTTGTTGTCCGTATAGTTTAACTGATTATATATAACAAAATTTCATGAACTATTGTGAAATTTTGTTCGATGAATTATAATAAAATTTAATAATTTTAAAGTATTCTAACCATAATTTAATTTCATTGCATTATTTTTTATAACATATTTTATTATGGTATTCATTAAAAAGAAAGAAAAAAAAGTTCTAAAGTTATTTAAATAGGCAGAAAAAATCATTTATTATTGTCAATAACGTATTTTTTACAATTTTTTGTAAAATATCCACATAATTTTTTATATCACTTTTATTTAAGCAAATAGAATAAAAATGATATTGAAACAAGTTGTTTGTACACTTAAAAGAAGTGAAATTAAATCGAAACAATGAATATTAGTTTCTTCCCATCAAAGTTTCCAAAGTTCCCAAAATTCCCGGTTTAAACCCAAAAATTCCCATGTTTATTCCCCTGAAGCAAAATTCCCGGGTTTTTTACATCTCTAATCAAAAGGGTTCAAGTAATATTGAAGCTGATACGCTATCTAGATTGCCTGTTTTAGAAAATGTGTCACACCATGTACACCTCCTTGACTTAAATGAAATTAAAGAAAACCAGAAAAAAGAAAACATAATTATTAATGGTAAGAAAATTATTGAAATTGATGATGTAAGTGTAATTAAAAAGAAAGGTTTGTATAAGATAATAGTCCCTATGTCATTAACCCTTATACCGGAACATCGGTCTCTGAGACCGCTAAAGGTTAGGCTTAGTGCAGGGAATTGCGGATGCAGATTCCTAGAATACGGTACCGGCACGTTTGGCGATAAACGTCGAAGACGCCAAGTCTATTTAACTGCAGCACTAGTGCGACGTAAAATACACTCAACCTGTAGAAGATGGTATATCTCAGAACAACCCTATAATGAGTCCCGGACCGTTGCCAATTGTCCACAGCGTGGCACTAGTACAACGTAAAATCTGTTCAAACAAGGAAAATACCCTTTGGGATTGGAAGAGTGAGCAGGGCCCGGAGCCGCTTACTGTTGACGGTTGGTTGGTTGGTTGGATGAGTTTTACGTCGCACTAGTGTTGCGCAATGGGCAATCCCCTTAATGTTGAAAAAAAAAACATGTAAAATGTCACGAGGATATTAGGAATCTCAATTTTTGAGCGCTAACAGCACATTGCCAATAATTGCAACTTCTTTCTAAAAGTTTTGTTTTTTAAGTTTGCTTTTCTTAGTACAGTCGGTAACAAAAGTCTCCGAACACTAGCAAAAATTAATATGTAAAAAATGTACACTTAATACAGTTTTGTTAAATAAATCGTTGTCGAATCCTGTTCTTAGTTAGTCTAAAAACAGGATTCATTTAACAAAACTGTTTTAAGTGTACTTTTTTTTATATAGAAATTTTTGCTAGTGTTCGGAGACTTTTGTTTGCCGACTGTATAATACCAAACTTCACCGACAGGTGATGTTATTCAGTGGGGAAATATGCTTCCACAATTGATGATTATTTAAATTCCATTTTCACATTTAGAAAATTTCACAACCGTTAAATTTGCACTCATTTTCTAAAATAGTTCAATTATTTTTATTTTTTACATTTTATTTTTGAATAAAAAATAATAATACAAAAAAAAAAAAAAATAAATAAATAAATAAATAAACTGCATTTATTTTTTTTTATTTTTTTTTTTTTGGGGGGGGGGAGAAGGGGGCTAGAAAATAAAATGCAAAAAACCAATTTTCGGAAAAAGAATATTAGGTAATGGGTATTGTGGCAACAGATATCCTCACAGAATAACATTGCTTTTGACTACTGGCAAGAGTACAGTCGGTAACAAAAGTGTCCGAACACTAGCAAAAATTCCTATATAAAAAAAGTACACTTAATACAGTTTTGCTAAATAAATCCTTGTCGATTCATGTTCTTAGCCAGTCTAAGAACAGGGTTCGACAAGGATTTATTTAGCAAAACTGTATTGAGCGTACTTTTTTTACATAGGAAATTTTGCTAGTGTTCGGATACTTTTGTTACCGACTGTACATTCGGCAGCAAAAGTATTCGAGTAGTAGCAAAAATTCCTATGTAAAAAAAAGTACGCTTAATACAGTTTTGTTAAATAAATCCTTGTCGAATCATGTTCATAGTGACAAACTGCCAAAAGTGGTGACTGTCCCCAATAAATTGAGACATTCAGTCACTTTAGTTAACCCCCTAATTTCAGGACATTTGGTCACCCTAGCTTAAATATCACATGATAGCTACGTAATGAGCAATTTGTGGAAGTCTAGAGTCCACCCCAACAAGTGGTCCAGGACGAGGCATGTCATTACCATTGTGTGTACCAGCAAAAGTATCCGAGCACTAGCAATAATCCCTCTAAAAAAAAGTACACTTAATACTGCTTTGTTAAATAAACCCTGTCGAGTCATGTTTTTAGTCTAACAACATGATTCAACAAGGATTTATTTAACAAAACAGTGTTAAGTGTAATTGTTCGGCATCAGAGTTATTTTCTAGTGCTCGGATACTTTTGCTGCCGGTTGTACAAGAAAGCTCAGCAATCACTTAGACACACGAATGTACTCTTTGCACACATGAAAAAAAAAAAAAAAAAAAAAATGACTGTGTAACCCTCATTGAGCAGATATACTAGTAGAGTACGGATTCCCTATATTGTCTATGGAGAAAAATTCCCGGAACATCACTACGGTTTTTGCGCCTTCTTTTGGTAATAATCGCTGTCTTGGCAACTGGTTCTTGGGATTTTGCATGTTTTAAATGGTTTGTTCCTCTTACCACCAAAACTCTAAACAAAAGTCCCTCTCGGGGTCACCGAAACGGGAGAGGATCCCTTCCGCGGAGGATCAAAATTGTGATGGCATGTCTCCGGACCACCTCTAGAGGTGTGTCCCAGACCGTCGCCAATTGCCCATCTGAGCAGCACTAGTGCGACGTAAAACCCAACCATTCATTCATCCAAACAAAATTCAAACGGAACAGCTTTTAAACAATAACAAGGATTAGGTTACTTGCTTTCCATTTCAGCTAGTGTAGGTTTTGGTATATGTTTAATTTACACCCAATCGAAATATAAAACAGCGATAACAAAGGTGGAGGAAACTTGCCTTGGTGGAATTTTCATGTCGGTTTGGGGGATGATTTGACTAAATGGTGGAGATCTGATGTTGGATAGCAAAAAGGTTACTAGTCCGGGGTGTACTCTAATATCTTGTCGATGGTACAGCTTGTGAATGCATCTCAAAGTGCACGAAATTCGGTAACTGAATAGTCGAAACAGGGTGACAAAATTTCTTCCAATCCGAGTGCAGACTCATTTCCTGTAGTTCGAAAAATAATAAGAAATTGTTTATTTATAACTTTTTATTAGTGTGGTTATTTAGAATTCAAAAATCAACGCTGTAATTACATTCGTTTAATAATTTTAATGCTTCGTATTTATAAAAGTACTCTAAACTGGTCACTATAAACATATTAAAAAAGAATAATTTCAGAAACCAGATGATTCAATCATATAATATACCAAATTATAGCTCTGGTGGTCACCTAATCGGGCAGGATCAAAATTATGATGGCACGTCTCCGGACCATCCTTAGGGGTGCGTCCCAGACCGTCGCCAATTACCCGTTGCGCAGTACTAATGCGGCATTAAATCCAATCAACCATATGATATCCTATCGTCCCTATAATACGTCATGATTGAGAAAGTAAAGTTATGGCTGCAAGAATTCATAATTTATCGCCACGAAATTTCGCTAAATACATTCAGTACCTTTTTCTAAAAATAGCGGTCTGTGAGACCGGTGTTCCCGGTAAGCATGATGAAAACATGTTCCGGGCAAAGGGTTAAGATTACACCTACTAGAGAAAACCCACACTGAATTTCGACATCCTGGAATTTATAAAATGATAAATTTAATTACACCCCAGTATTATTGGCCTAATATTAATAAAGATATTAAAAATTTTGTAAAACATTGTCATATCTGTCAATTAAATAAAAAATGTAAACAAAAAAGATTTGGCTTGTTACAAGTACCGCCAACAGATAAACCTTTTGAATGTTTGTCTTTGATGGGTTTAATTATTATAATTTTACAAAAAAGTATTTGCATTTGGTCGTGGATCATGCAACCCGTTATGTGTGGGGATTTCCATCAAAAAGCGTTACCACTGAAACTTATACAAACTTATTAAAACAAATATTTCAAATTCAAGTGCCTAAAAAATTGTTAACGGACAGAGATGCAGCATTCACTTCATCCCGTTTCAAAACATTTCTTCGAAATTATGATGTAAAACATTTATTAATAAGTAGCCATCATCCCGAGTGCAACGGGGAAATCGAGAGACTTAATCAGACTATTGTGACGTGCTTAAAGTGTAAAGTTAATTCTTCTTCAAACAAAATTCCCTGGACTAAATTACTTGGAGAAGTTTTAAATCAATATCACTCAACACCTCATTCTGTAACTCAGTTTCCACCTAGCTATTTATTATTAGGAGAATTACCATATGATCCCTTATTAGTAAATAATAATTACTACCCCTCAGTTGATGAAGCCAGAAAAATAGCAAAAGAAAAAACAATACAATATCCTAATAAAAACAAAGTCCGATATGATGCTCGATTTCTCTCTGTGAAATTTAAAGTTGGTGATGAAGTGTTTATGAGGAATTTCAATATCCAAATACACGTAAATTAAGTTCACCTTATTCAGGCCCATACAAAATTTTAAAACAGTTACATGACGTTAATTTTGAAATCGACAAACCCAGTCTCCATTTTAAGAGAAATTCAGAAATTGTCCATTCATCTAAGTAAAGGTACGATAACAATCCTCAAAAGTTCAAATTAAGTCATGAATAAGTTAGTTAGGTATCAGCTTCTTGTCCCATGTATTTTTTTTTGCTTTCCTATCTCCCCAAATGCGTTGGATGAGGATCCTAGCTGAGTTGGAGAAATCGGAGGGATGTCAGGAGATATAGCCTCCTTCCTTTGACTCAGTGGCGCTAGCGTGCCCTTAACTTTTCTTAAATATACCTTTTGGGTTTATTTTAAAAAAAATTCTCAAATATCATATAGCCGATTTCGTGAAATGAGGATCCTCCGCTCCTAAAACCCCCTTCTGTAAACAGTCTGTTTTCTCGTGGTCTCCTGATCTTCACCATTGTGATGTGTTCGGAGAACACGCGAAAACTGATTTGTTTTTCCTCTCTGCAGAAGCTAGCCAGTTTCCACCATTATCTCCAAATTACTTTTTTGGAAAGGCTTGAACTTCTCAGAGTTTCAAGGGTTCACCCACCATATAAATTTTTTGGCTTGCCAAACTTGAATTTTATTAATATATAGTATTTTGAAAACAAATAATTACTAATACAGAGTACAGTCGGTAACAAAAATGTCCGAACACTAGCAAAAATTCCTATGTAGAAAAAAGTACACTTAATACTGTTTTGTTAAATAAATCCTTATCGAATCATGTTCTTAGACTGACTAAGAAGAAGATTCGACAAGGATTTATTGAACAAAACCGTATGAAGTGTACTTTTTTTACATAGGAATTTTTGCTAGTGTTCGGACACTTTTGTTACCGACTGTAATTAAGTTGGTTTTGTGTGTAAACAGACTGTAAAATTTTTGGTATTATTAATATTATTATTGTTTGTATCTTTAGTAAGTATTTTCATATAATTGTTTGAAAATTTGTTTCGCATTTTATTAAAAGCTCTTTTTAGTAAGTAAACAAAGAAAGTTTTCAATTATCTTGAACTATAGAAAAGTATTTATAGTGTCATTTTTTCAGCTCTATGGACTTTGCAGAACATTACAATTTACGTATGTGATATTGTTTTTAAAAAAAAGATTCCCTGCAGAAGTGTCATATATGTTGTTATACTTCATAATATTTTTATATACACTACTGGCCATTAAAATTGCTAAACCAAGAAGGAATAATAATAACGGAATGAAATTTGTTGGACATATACATTATAGTAGGAAGAAAAAATGATTGAAATTTCAGGAAATTTGGAGTAATATGTACTGAGAAAACAGTACATAAAGCAGCGACCTCTGTGAGCAATAACAGCACTTATCTGCCTAGGCATTGAATCGAACAGCGATTGGATGACATGTACTGGTAGAGCACTTCATGAAGTTTTAACACGATGCCGCAATTCATCGATCGAAGTTACTGGTGAGTGTTGGGGGGGCAGTCGCTTTCCAACGATTAAACAGCCATTTTCATTGGTGCAAGATCAAGAGAACGCGCTGGCCAGAGAAACAGTCTAACACATACGGCATCAATGAAGGTCCAGACAATATGGACAACTTCCGGTCGTGCATTGTCCTGCTTAAATGTTGCGCTTCGGAGGTCTTAAACATAGGGCAGAGCGATGGGCCTTAACTCGTCAGAAATGTAATGGCTGGTATTCAGAGTGGCGGGAATGAAAACAAGAGGTGACCGGGACGTGTATCCAATGGTACCACATACCACCAAACCCGGTGGTGACTCAGTATGCGGCTACCAAAATTCTGATTACCCTCAAAACTGCATCACTGATATGGGCGCCATTAATGTGTGATCAATGATGAACCTGGACACAGGAATGGCGTGAAGTCACTTTTCAGACAAATCACAATCCTGTTTACAGCATCAAGATTGCCTTATCCGTATTTAACGGCATTATGAATAATGCACATTGCCAGCTGGGATTCGACATCATCATACTGTCCATCATTCGCAATGATGTTATGGGTTCCCATTGGATACACGTCTCGATTACTTCATGTTCGTATTGCTGGCACTCTGAACAGCGGCCATTGAATTTCTGATGAGTTAAGGCCCGCTCCTCTGCCCTGTATTTGAGGCCTCGTAGCGCAAAATTTAAGCAAGATAATGCACGACCGCAAGTTGTTTGTATTGTCCGGACCTTCTTTGATACATAATGTGTTCGACTGTTGCTCTGGCCAGCGCGTTCTCCTGATCTCGCACCAATGAAAATGACTGTTTAATCGTTGAAAAGCGTTTGCCCCCCCCCCACCACCACTCACCAGTAACTTCAATCGATGAATTGTGGCATAGTGTTAAAACTTCATGAAGTGCTCTACCAGTACATGTCATCCAATCGCTGTTCGATTCAATGCCTAGGCAGATATGTGCTGTTATTGCTCACAGAGGTCGCTGCTTTATGTACTGTTTTCTCAGTACATATTACTCCAAATTTCCTGAAATTTTAATCAATTGTTCTTCCTACTATAATGTATGTGTCCAACAAATTTCATTCCGTTATTATTATTCCTTCTTTTTGTAGCAATGTTAATGGCCAGTAGTATAGTTTTGGGACTACGTGCACAACAAAACAACAGACTTATCAGCAAAATAAAAGACTATTTGTATTAACGAACAGTTCAACAATATTAAGTTATTGTGTAAGGACATTTTTCATAATAATAGTTCATTGTGTATGAACAGCAAAAAAAACATTCACCAACATTTATTCTTCACGAACTAGTTGGAAAAAAGAAAAATTGTTTATGTTTTTTGATAAAAATTTTGTATAAGAGTGCCACATTATGTTCTATGTTTTCTTATGTTTTTATATTATTACCTCTAATATTATTGTATGTATCGGCCTGAGCACGTGGAACATGCAAGACTACAAACATTAAAAAAATCAATAAACTGGACTATATCAGGAACTAAAGAACTCCGCACTCTTCCTTCTACACAATAAAGCAGACCAACTTTTTCCTGGAATATCTACTACCTCTAAATGAGTTCCCATAGACTTGCAGGCAAGCCTAGGGGAACGTCGTCTTGGAGGGGGGGATGTGAAAGGATAAAGAGAGGTAAGATTTTAAATTATTATTTTATTATTTTAAATTAATAGTGAGTAATAACTTAAAGAAAATCCCATTAAAAATTCTTAACTTGAAATTAATTCCAAAGTTTCCCTGTAAAGTGAGTTTTATTAGAATGAACGATCATAACGCGAAAGTCATAAAAGTGAACGAATTTTAGGATAATAAAGTGCTTAACAAACGCAACTTGCAGTTTCTTGTTGTTAGATGATGCATATTAATTAATCCCGGCAATCTGGACCTCAGCTAAACTGTCAATCATTAAATTAATAGCCAATGATTAGACGAAGGAGGGGTGAGATTTCGCGCCAAAAACGCCGATATTTAAGAGAAAACGCGCGGGGATGAGGCCTCTCTTCGTGTGTGCTCTTGCCTGGTAACATCACGTCAAAATAACGGCCCCGGGAGGTAACGCGATGTAATCGTGGACTGCCGTCGTTCTCGACTCCGATGCACTCAATTCCACCAGCGCAGACTTAAATCATGGACCATAACCTGTAAGATGTTCCAGATGGGCCAATAAACGACTGTCTATACGCCTTGGACTCGTTACTGAGTGAAAGCCTCTCTTTATTAGAGATATTATGTGACTCGGAGTAAAAAGAATATGTCACATATATATATATACACAATATAACGTGACGGACATGACATAAGTAAAAATTCAGAATTATCTTTGTTTAATCTTTTCTAAATTTATTTATTTATTTATTTTTTAATTTTCTTTTCTTCTTAATAATGTTTAGTTTGCTATTTTCTGAAATTTTGGTATGTTTTCTATGAAAATAATAATAACAACACTGTAAAAAAGAAAAATTCCGGCACTTTTCTGGGAAATTTCGGGCAGCTAATGTGCCCAATATTTACTAGTAATTTTCTTTGAAAATATCAGTAACCATCAAATATATACACATTCAAAATAATACTATATTCCTGAAATCAGAAACGTTTCATGAACGAAAATCTGTTATTCTCAGGAACCTACCCAAAACTTATTAAAACCAGGAACGTATCCGATGTATAAGGATAACTTTTCTGAATTTTCTTATAACTTCGTATAACTTCATTTATTTCTTTTCTTTTAATATTGTTAGTAGATTTCTGGCGGTTGTTGATTTTGAATGAAGAAAATTCGCTTCTCCCTGAAAGGGTTAAGTAAGTAGAACTAAAATGATATTGAAATAAGTTCCTTGTGCACTTAAAAAAAACGAAATTAAATCTAATCATTAAGTATTAGTTTCTTCCCGTCAAAGTTTCCGAAGTTCTCAGAATTCCCGGTTTAAACCCGACAATTCCCATGTTTATTCCCTTGAATCAAAATTCCTGGGTTTTTTACATCTCTAACTCGGATACATTTGCTGCCGACTGTATTGCGTCATTTGCGTAGATTATTGCGTCATCCCATGTGCTGACTGCATCAGACGCATTCTAGTGCTATAAATAAAGGTGGCCGGTACGTTTATAGCCAGTTGTTTAATGTATTTTGTCGTAAAGAGTGGCTGTTGTGTAATTATTGTAATGGGTAAAAAACCTTCACTTACTGTTACAAAAAGTTCAGAAATATTGACCCTGTATAAAATTGGATTTTTCTGAACGTCGAATACAGTCGGCAGCAAAGGTATCCGAGCACTAGCCAATAATTCCGATATCAAAAAAGTACACTTAATACTGTATAGTTAAATAACTCCTTGTCGAATCATGTTCTTTCTTCGACTGACTAAGAACATGACTCAACAATGATTTATTTAACAAAGTATTAAATGTAATTTTTTTAGACAGGGATTGTTGTTAGTGCTCGAATAATTTTGCTGCCGACTGTAGTTCGAGTGTAAATGTGAGCAAGACAGCTGTGCATCAAGCTATTAGTAAATTTAAAATTTTGGAAAAATTTATAGACCTTAAGAGAAGCGGTCGCCCTAGAAAAACGAGTGCACGGAATGATCATGTGACACAAAAGGATGGTCGCACGAGATCCAAGCACTGAGCTGAAGAACAACTGGAAAATATGCTAGACCAGTCTTCGCGTGCCGTTTTTGGAAGGTTCGTCTTCCTTCCTGTAGTTTCGTTTTCTGAGCGATGTACGGCAGAAAGCATTTGGTACTTTCATATTTCAATGGAAAATTGCGTAAAGGAATGCATTCTTATCGGCTTTATATGAAACATATTTATGAATTTTTTGGTGGAACATGAAAGAAAAATAAATAATTTATTGATTTCCTAAGCTACATTACTTTAAAAATGAATTTTATTAAGAAACATTATATCATCTTTTGAGTAGTGAAGCAGTTAGATTCTATTTTGCTTATATTTTTTTTTCCCTCTGTATTTAGTATTATTATTATTTTTTTCTTTAACAGATCCTATTTTTAAGATAAAACATGTTTTATGAAACTGTTTAAGCAATTCGCTATTAGTGCCTACTTATATACATCCTAATTATAAATATTTTCACCCCTAATTAATTAAATACGTCAAATTTTCTGTGATAAATTAATAAAATTAGCAGTTTATCTACTTTCTCCTATATTCAATTGAAAAAAATATTGGATGCGTACAAATTTTTGACTTTTGGTTTTCGATGGATTTATGCATTTCCAGATCTCCTTAATGGGATTAGATCATTTTTGGAAAATGTCTGGAAGAATGTGACAAAAATTTTGCTGCATCTCTCGATCAAAAATCAACGAATAAAATTTCATTAAAAGTTATATTTAAATGCAACTTTAAATAAATTGATATCTATCATCTTTTTTTTGCATATCGCTCAACAATCTTCCCATTTTTATCGTAATCTTTGATATGATAGTATAAAACAAAGTTTAGTATGAGTGCACAAAATAAGAAGTATTTTGGAACACAAATTATAAAATTGAAAAAAAAAAGTGTTTAGAATAGTAATAGCATCGCTCTTGCACAAGCACACTCCCCTCTCCGCGCCCTACCAGTAGCCGAGTGGTTATACTCTCAAAGCTGGTAGACGGGAAGTGCCGGTGTCGAACCCAGGTCTCGTTAATAGACGTAGCTGTTTGGAGTTTTCCGTGGTTTTCTCTGAAAATCGCGTGAATACGTGGTAGTCAACCTTAGAAAAAACCGTCATGGAGGGCGCACTACCTAGATATATAACATTTGTGTAGTGAAACTGCTTGAACCCATAATCTAATAATTTGTATGCATTTACTATTTGAGCATATATGGAGAACCATGTATCATTTTTAACATCATACTCTAAATGGTCCTTCGAGATTTACATTTGTCTGTTTTCCTATTATTTACTTTCATTATCTATTATGCATAATGTACATTTATTCTTTGTACTTTTATCAAGTTAAAGAAAAAAGGAAGAAAGGAATGGAAACATATGTCTGGAAAATTTTATGATACTTACATAATGTGACAGAATTTGACAGTTCAATTGAAATTTACTTGTGAAATGTTATCCTTTTCTTTTCTGAAGAGTTTTTCATGATTTGTCTGTTCGTACAACCATATGTAGAACATGATATTACCATTTTTAATTTTAATTCATTTACGAGCACAATAGAAATGGACGACCGGCAAATGTTGCCTGCCGTACAAAGTTTGACCTTGTACGGCAAACGATAGCAGACGAATTCTTGAAAAACCGACACGCACGAATACTGTATACAGTCGGCAGCAAAAATATACGAGTACTTACCAATTACGATATCAAAAAAGTACAACTAATACTGTTTTGTTAAATAAATCCTTGCCGAATCATGTTCTTAGACTAAGAACATGACTCGACAAGGATTTATTTAACAAAGCAGTATTAAATGTACATTTTTAGACAGGGATTATTGCTAGTGCTCGAATAAGTTTGCTGCCGACTCCAAGCTCCAGTTGTTCTTCAGCTCAGTGGATGCAAGAACCTTCTGCAATACAATAAGGAAAGGGCACGTGCCGTCACTCGCAGTCAAATTATGGGTAAAGTGGCAAAACATTGGTATTTCCACCAATAGAGATTGATACTTGAGAGTGGCAAAGATTGATTGACGGAGCGTTTGTTTGTAAACATGCCCCTTATTAGACATTCTTTGGCTGCAAAAGGCACCAACGTCAGTTTGAGTACTATTTCAAGACGTTTGGCCAAAGATTTTAGCTTATCATCCTAAGATTTTAGTTTATCATTCTGCAAGGAAACCTCGACATACTCCAAGTACAGTCGGTAACAGAAGTGTCCGAACACTAGCAAAAATTCCTGTGTAAAAAAAGTACACTTCATACGGTGTTGTTAAATAAATCCTTATCGAATCATGTTCTTAGACTGACTAAGAACAGGATTCGACAAGGATTTACTTAACAAAACCATATGAAGTGTACTTTTTTTACATAGGAATTTTTGCTAGTGTTCGGACACTTTTGTTACAGACTGTATGAAAAAGAAACGACTAACTTTCGCCAGACAATATCAGAATTGGACAGTACAGCAGTGGAGTAGGGTCTTATTTTTAAATGAGTCAAGTGTGCAGCAATTTTCTGCACGTGTTCGCCGCCCAAGGGGAAAAAGATATGATGAGAAACATACGATTCAAGCTGTGAAACATCCTCCAAGCCAAATGATATGGGGTGCAATGTCTGTCTGCGGTACAGCTAGTTTGTATTCTGTGCCACCTAAAAACACTATGAACTGAAAACGATACTGTGGTGTATTTCGTCATTGTATTCCTGATTCAATCTATTGGACTTTTGGTAAGTGACGTCACGTAAATGTACATGTACCTGTCCAATCAGTGATCTGTTAATTTCCCTTTACTTTTATCTCTGCTAAAACAGATCAGTCTTCAAAATGTAGTCGTTTATGTTACTTGTGTTTTTCATCTGTAATTGTCTTAGTCATCCATTAAATTCAATGTGTTTAAAATGTATACGCCTCGTCATATTAGAGTTATGGCTAACTTATAAATCTTCTCCTGCCCAACAAATACAATAATGGCGACCAGGAATAAAGAAAAAGAAAAAAGCAAAAAAGTTTTGCTCTTATACATTCACAAATATCTACTTGAAGATAATTAAAAATGAAATCTGCAATTCATAAAAAAAGAGAACGGAATATGTTCTAAATATCTCACGAAGAAGAAATTGGTTATTTGTGAATCATAAAGCAAATCGGAGGCGGCGGCGGTGAGTTTTCTGTCTACTGTCGGGGCGGAAATGCATAGGCGCCATCGATAATTACTCGTCTACGATTTTTT
The DNA here is from genome assembly GCA_963930645.1 of Salticus scenicus. Lineage (NCBI taxonomy): Eukaryota > Metazoa > Arthropoda > Arachnida > Araneae > Salticidae > Salticus > Salticus scenicus. The sequence goes on from OZ005650.1 coordinate 217,095,430, forward strand.
ATTTTTCGAGAAAGAGGAAAAAAGGTATTTACACATTTTTTTTTTCTGTTCTTTTATTTGATTGCATCTTTTTATTATTAGAGATAGCATATTTTCATTAAAAATGTTTCAAAATTTTAAAGAATTCAATGATTCTGTTGAGTCTTTTGACGCTTATATTCGACGATTAGAACAGAATTTTATATTATTTGATATTAAGGATGAAAAAAAACTTAGTGCTTTAATTACTTTTATTGGACCGAAATTATATAATTTACTTACAAATTTATTGTTCCCAGATCTTCCTGAATCAAAAACTTACACTGAATTAGTAGATGTCTTAACAAAACATCTATGTAAGATACCTAACAAAATTACAGAACGCATTAAATTTAGAAAATGTTTTCAAGGAGATTCTTAATCGGTGCAGGATTTTAGTGTTTGTTTAAAGAAATTTACAACACATTGCGCGTTTACGGGCGATTCGCTGTCAGAAAATTTGTTAGAACAATTTTTACGCGGATTAAAAAATGAAACAATCCAAAGCAAATTAATGTCTCAGGTTGAAGATTTAACATTTGAAAAAGCAGTAGAACAAGCCGTAACTTTGCAAAGCACTGAAAATGACATGATAGAATTACAAAATAAGAATTTGAATTTGAATAAAGTTTCTGTTAGTGTTAGGAAACCAAAACAAAATTATTCTCAAAATAACTTAAGTAAACAAAATGTGAACAAAACTGCGAGTACAAATAAAAGTAAAACTTATTGTTATCGTTGTGGAAATAGCTCTCATTTAGCAAATGTTTGTAAATTTATTAATGCAGCTTGCAATTTTTGTAAAAAACGCGGTCATTTGAGTAAGGTGTGTCGGAACGCACAAAACAATGTTACTCAAAAGAAAAATGTAAATGTTCTTGATACTGTAGACATTTTGTCATTACAATCTGAAGGCACTAAACCTATAAAAATTTGGGTTTTGATAGAAAATAGTGCTAAAGCAGAAATGGAGCTTGATACAGGATCGGCGATTTCCGCTGTACCGATAAATCGTTTTCAGAGATTATTTCCAGAACATAAAATGTTTCCTTCTGACATACAATTAAAAACAGCTACTGGAGAAATTTTCCAGCCCGAGGGATTTGTTAGAGTAAATGTAACTTACGAAAACAAAACTAGGAATGTTAAGTTATATTTGGTTAAAAAAGACAATTTTCCTTTATTGCTAGGTAGGGATTGGATAACTACATTTAATATATTCCCAAACAATTTACAAACTGTTCCGGTAAACAAAGTAAATATCTCGGAAAATTTAAATAAATTACTGAATGAATTTCCGGATTTATTTACAAATAACGTAGGTGAAATTAAAAATGTTAAAGCTGAATTACATTTAGAGAAAGACTCATCACCAATATTTTGTAAATCGCGAACAGTTACGTATGCATTAAGGAATGCAGTAAATGAAGAATTGGAAAGATTAGAAAGTGAAGGGATAATAAAAGCTGTTAGTACTAGTAAATGGGCAACACCCATTGTTCCGGTGGTAAAACCTAATGGTAAAATTCGTTTGTGCGGCGATTTTAAAGTCACGGTAAATAAATTTTTAAAGGTTGACAAATACCCGCTACCAAAAATTGAAGATATATTAGCAACTTTAGGGGGTGGATTACATTTTACAAAGATAGATTTAAATCAAGCATACTTGCATTTACCGGTAGAGGAAAATTCACAAGAATTACTTACTATTAACACTCCTAAAGGCTTATTTCAATTTACGCGATTACCATACGGAATTGCCAGTTCTCCAGCAATATGGCAGAGAACTATAGAACAAATTTTAAAAGGTATAGAGGGTATTTCAGTTTTTATCGATGATATATGTATCTGAGGGGAAACGGATGAAATACATTTAGAGCGATTAAAACAAGTGCTAGAAAGGTTACGTGAATATAATCTTAAAATAAATAAAGAAAAATCTTTTTTCATGAATGATGAAATTATCATACTGCAGTTACAAAATTGATAAAAATGGCATACACAAAACGCAAGAAAAAATTTCTGCTATTTTAAATGCTCCAATACCTAAAAACGTAACACAGGTAAAAGCATTCTTAGGCTTAGTATCTTACTATTCTAGATTTGTTCCTAAATTATCTACGATTGCTTATCCTCTAAATGAATTATTACGTAAAAATGTAAATTTTCAGTGGACTAAAAAATGTGAAAATTCATTTAATGCAATTAAACAGGAAATTACTTCCGAAAGGATTCTCACCCACTTTAATCCTAAATTACCCTTAATTTTAGCCACTGATGCTTCTCCTTATGGAATTTCGGCAGTACTTTCGCATACAATGCCAGATAACTCCGAAAAACCCATAGCTTTTGCTTCTAGAACTTTGTCTTCTGCAGAAAAGTGGTATAGTCAGGTAGATAAAGAAGCGTTATCAATAATTTTTGGAGTAAAGAAATTTTTTCAATTTTTATATGGTAGGAGATTTACTCTGTATACTGATAGTAAACCCCTAGTTTCAATATTTTCACCCGTAAAAAGTATTCCGGTACTTTCGGCAGTTAGAATGCAAAGATATGCATTATACTTACAAACATTTAATTATGATATTAAATATAAAAAATCTGCAGAGCACGGAAATGCCGATACTCTATCACGTCTTCCATTACGTAGTGAAGACTTACTGCTGCCGTCGTCCGATTCGCTACAGCCAGAAAAAGTGTCACCAACTTTGTCACCAAATTTATTTGGCAACCCTGATGAATCCGATTGTTTATTTATTCATCAAATCACTTCGTTACCGTTAATTACAAAAACGTTGTGTGCAAGTTCTAAGCGAGATCCAACATTGAAAGAAATGTACCAGCATTTAATATCAGGCACACAGATGCCAAATTACTTACTTTTCGGACATAAACAAGAAGATTTTTCATTATTAAATAACTGTATATTACAAGGAAATCGTGTTGTAATTCCGACTGCTCATAGACAAAAAGTTTTAGAAGATTTAAATTTTGGCCATTTTGGCATAGTTAAAATGAAAGCACTGGCACGTAGTTTTGTATGGTGGCCAGTAGTGCTGGACGATATCAGAAATTAAATATCGCGATATATCACCAAGTTAATATCGATATAAGTGATATATTGCGATATTTCTTTCAAGGCAGGAAAAAATAGACATTTGTTATTTTTTAAAGACATATGCACACGAATTTTAAAGTATACAAGTATAGAGTGTTTTCCATGTATTTTCTGGTATATTACTACCATAACTTTATCATTAAAAAAAAAAAAAAAATCATAAAAAGTGAATTAATGTTTTGTGTTTCTTATAACTTATACTATTGCTTTTTAGTATACCTCTGTATAGTTTATCCTCTATTCTTCCCATTTTAAGCTTTAATTATTTTAAAATCATATTTTAACACAGCTAATATGTGATCTGTGTTTTATTTATACCAAGTATATCAAAATTCATAATTCTACTAAAAATAAAGCTTCAGAAAAATTGTCTAGATGCAGGTATTAAATAAAAATGAAAATCATTTTAAATAGTTCAGAATTGCCATTATAAATAGTTCAGAATTGCCATTGAATACACCTTTTTTGGTTGTAGAAAGTAATATTTTTTACTTAAAACTCTTATATGCATCCTAAATGTCAGTTACTTGTCATTTTTATTTTTGTATCCTCTTAATAAATCATTACAATATCTTTTAAATATATATGTTCAATTCACATTCGTAATAGTTTCACAATAATTGAAATTTGAATTACATATTATATAGATATATATATGTGTGTGTGTGTGTGTGTGTATTTATGTATACATTGTCAGTATAAAAATTATATTATTTAAACAAAATTATGTTGAAGTTTCATTTTGTTACTTAAAGTAACTCATTTTGCATTTAAACCAATTTTATTTAACATGTACGGCTTTAAAAATAAAATAAATAAATCTATATTATATAAAAGAGCAGAGTCTGTGTGTGTGTCTGTCTGTCCGCTATAGAATCCTAGGCCGTTTCACCGAGCGGGACCAAATTTGGCACGGTTAATGTTTACGACCCGAGAAAGACAACGCCGCAAGCGATTTTACAAAATTCGCCCCCCAAGGGGGGGAGGGGGGGCAAAACGTAATTTCACAAAATCCTTCATATCTCAAACAAAAAAACAGATATCCGTAAAATTTTTGCTTTAAAATATAGCTAATACAAATGTCTAAAAATCGGTTTCTGGAATTTTTGAAATTCGGTCCCCAAGGGGGGCGGGGGGCAAAACGTGATTTCACATGCGTAAGGGGGGGCTATGGGGCAAAAACAAATAGAAATACAGTTAGGCCGTTCAAAATTGGTACAGATAGGTTTAAGAGGCCTGTAAGTCGAATGGGGATATTTTCGATTGTGTAAATTTATTAGGAGGGGCGAGAAGGGGGGGAGAGGAGAGGGGGGGGCAAAAAAATAAAAATACAGTTAGATCGTTCAAAATTGGTATATAGAGGTTTTCGATACTTACAAATTGATTGCGGATATTTTCGAATTTGTAAAATTATTAGGAGGAGCAGTAAGGGGGGCGGGGCTATGGGCAAAAACAAATAGAAATACAGTTAGGCCATTCAAAATTGGTAAGTCGAATGGGGATATTTTCGATTGTGTAAAATTATTAGAAGGGGGGACGGGAGGGGGGGCAAACAAATAAAAATAGTGTCAGATCGTTAAAAATTGGTACATAGAGGTTTTCGATACTTACAAATCGATTGCGGATATTTTTGAATTTGTAAAATTATTAGGAAGGGCGGGTAGGGGGTGGGGCAGTAAGGGGGGGCTATGGGGCAAAAACAAATGGAAATACAGTTAGGCCGTTCAAAAGTGGTACAGATAGGTTTAAGAGGCCTGCAAGTCGAATGGGGATATTTTCGATTGTGTAAAGTTATTAGGAGGGGCAAGAAGGGGGGGAGGGGAGGGGGGGCAAAAAAAATAAAAATAGTGTCAGATCGTTCAAAATTGGTACATAGAGGTTTTCGATACTTACAAATCGATTGCGGATGATTTTGAATTTGAAAAATTATTAAGAGGGGCGGGTAAGGGGATGGGGCAGTAAGGGGGGTATGGGGAAAAACAAATAGAAATACAGTTAGGCCGTTCAAAATTGGTACAGATAGGTTTAAGAGGCCTGCAAGTCGAATGGGGATATTTTCGATTGTGTAAAGTTATTAGGAGGGCCGAGAAGGTGGGAGGGGAGGGGGGGCAAAAAAATAAAAATAGTGTCAGATCGTTCAAAATTGGTACATAGAGGTTTTCGATACTTACAAATCGATTGCGGATGATTTTGTATTTGTAAAATTATTAGGAGGGGCGGGTAGAGGGGTGGGGCGGTAAGGGGGGCTATGGGGCAAAAACAAATAGAAATACAGTTAGGCCGTTTAAAATTGGTACAGATAGGTTTAAGAGGCCTGCAAGTCGAATGGGGATATTTTCGATTGTGTAAAGTTATTAGGAGGGGCAAGAAGGGGGGGAGGGGAGGGGGGGCAAAAAAAATAAAAATAGTGTCAGATCGTTCAAAATTGGTACATAGAGGTTTTCGATACTTACAAATCGATTGCGGATGATTTTGAATTTGAAAAATTATTAAGAGGGGCGGGTAAGGGGATGGGGCAGTAAGGGGGGGTATGGGGAAAAACAAATAGAAATACAGTTAGGCCGTTCAAAATTGGTACAGATAGGTTTAAGAGGCCTGCAAGTCAAATGGGGATATTTTCGATTGTGTAAAGTTATTAGGAGGGGCTCGGGGGAGGGGAGGGGGGAGCAAAAAAATAAAAATTGTGTCAGATCGTTGAAAATTGGTACATAGAGGTTTCCGATACTTACAAATCGATTGCGGATTATTTTGAATTTGTAAAATTATTAGGAGGGGCGGGTAGGGGGGTGGGCGGTAAGGGGGGGCTATGGGGCAAAAACAAATAGAAATACAGTTAGGTCGTTCAAAATTGGTACAGATAGGTTTAAGAGGCCTGCAAGTCAAATGGGGATATTTTCGATTGTGTAAAGTTATTAGGAGGGGCGAGAAGGGGGGAGGGGAGGGGGGGGGAAATAAAAATAGTGTCAGATCGTTCAAAATTGGTACATAGAGGTTTTCGATATTTACAAATCGATTGCGGATGATTTTGAATTTGAAAAATTATTAAGAGGGGCGGTAAGGGGGGGCTATGGGGCAAAAACAAATAGAAATACAGTTAAGCCGTTCAAAATTGGTACAGATAGGTTGAAGAGGCCTGCATGTCGAATGGGGATATTTTCGAAAGTGTGAAGTTATTAGGAGGGGCGAGAAGGGGGGAGGGGAGAGGGGGGGCAAAAAAATAAAAATACAGTTAGATCGTTCAAAATTGGTATATAGAAGTTTTCGATACTTACAAATTGATTGCGGATATTTTCGAATTTGTAAAATTATTAGGAGGGGCGGTAAGGGGGGCGGGGCTATGGGCAAAAACAAATAGAAATACAGTTAGGCCATTCAAAATTGGTACAGATAGGTTTAAGAGGCCTGCAAGTCGAATGGGGATATTTTCGATTGTGTAAAATTATTAGAAGGGGGGAGGGGAGGGGGGGGGCAAAAAAATAAAAATAGTGTCAGATCGTTCAAAATTGGTACATAGAGGTTTTCGATACTTACAAATCGATTGCGGATATTTTTGAATTTGTAAAATTATTAGGAGGGGCGGGTAGGGGGTGGGGCAGTAAGGGGGGGCTATGGGGCAAAAACAAATGGAAATACAGTTAGGCCGTTCAAAATTGGTACAGATAGGTTTAAGAGGCCTGCAAGTCGAATGGGGATATTTTCGATTGTGTAAAGTTATTAGGAGGGGCGAGAAGGGGGAGAGGGGAGGGGGGGCAAAAAAATAAAAATAGTGTCAGATCGTTCAAAATTGGTACATAGAGGTTTTCGATACTTACAAATCGATTGCGGATGATTTTGAATTTGAAAAATTATTAAGAGGGGCGGTAAGGGGGGGGGGGCTATGGGGCAAAAACAAATAGAAATACAGTTAGGCCGTTCAAAATTGGTACAGATAGGTTGAAGAGGCCTGCATGTCGAATGGGGATATTTTCGAAAGTGTGAAGTTATTAGGAGGGGCGAGAAGGGGGGAGGGGAGAGGGGGCAAAAAAATAAAAATACAGTTAGATCGTTCAAAATTGGTATATAGAGGTTTTCGATACTTACAAATTGATTGCGGATATTTTCGAATTTGTAAAATTATTAGGAGGGGCGGTAAGGGGGGCGGGGCTATGGGCAAAAACAAATAGAAATACAGTTAGGCCATTCAAAATTGGTACAGATAGGTTTAAGAGGCCTGCAAGTCGAATGGGGATATTTTCGATTGTGTAAAATTATTAGAAGGGGGGATGGGAGGGGGGGGCAAAAAAATAAAAATAGTGTCAGATCGTTCAAAATTGGTACATAGAGGTTTTCGATACTTACAAATCGATTGCGGATATTTTTGAATTTGTAAAATTATTAGGAGGGGCGGATAGGGGGTGGGGCAGTAAGGGGGGCTATGGGGCAAAAACAAATGGAAATACAGTTAGGCCGTTCAAAATTGGTACAGATAGGTTTAAGAGGCCTGCAAGTCGAATGGGGATATTTTCGATTGTGTAAAGTTATTAGGAGGGGCGAGACGGGGGGAGGGGAGGGGGGGCAAAAAAATAAAAATAGTGTCAGATCGTTCAAAATTGGTACATAGAGGTTTTCGATACTTACAAATCGATTGCGGATGATTTTGTATTTGTAAAATTATTAGGAGGGGCGGGTAGAGGGGTGGGGCGGTAAGGGGGGCTATGGGGAAAAACAAATAGAAATACAGTTAGGCCGTTCAAAATTGGTACAGATAGGTTTAAGAGGCCTGCAAGTCAAATGGGGATATTTTCGATTGTGTAAAGTTATTAGGAGGGGCTCGGGGGAGGGGAGGGGGGAGCAAAAAAATAAAAATTGTGTCAGATCGTTGAAAATTGGTACATAGAGGTTTCCGATACTTACAAATCGATTGCGGATTATTTTGAATTTGTAAAATTATTAGGAGGGGCGGGTAGGGGGGTGGGCGGTAAGGGGGGGCTATGGGGCAAAAACAAATAGAAATACAGTTAGGTCGTTCAAAATTGGTACAGATAGGTTTAAGAGGCCTGCAAGTCAAATGGGGATATTTTCGATTGTGTAAAGTTATTAGGAGGGGAGGGGAGGGGGGGGGAAATAAAAATAGTGTCAGATCGTTCAAAATTGGTACATAGAGGTTTTCGATATTTACAAATCGATTGCGGATGATTTTGAATTTGAAAAATTATTAAGAGGGGCGGTAAGGGGGGGCTATGGGGCAAAAACAAATAGAAATACAGTTAAGCCGTTCAAAATTGGTACAGATAGGTTGAAGAGGCCTGCATGTCGAATGGGGATATTTTCGAAAGTGTGAAGTTATTAGGAGGGGCGAGAAGGGGGGAGGGGAGAGGGGGGGCAAAAAAATAAAAATACAGTTAGATCGTTCAAAATTGGTATATAGAAGTTTTCGATACTTACAAATTGATTGCGGATATTTTCGAATTTGTAAAATTATTAGGAGGGGCGGTAAGGGGGGCGGGGCTATGGGCAAAAACAAATAGAAATACAGTTAGGCCATTCAAAATTGGTACAGATAGGTTTAAGAGGCCTGCAAGTCGAATGGGGATATTTTCGATTGTGTAAAATTATTAGAAGGGGGGAGGGGAGGGGGGGGGCAAAAAAATAAAAATAGTGTCAGATCGTTCAAAATTGGTACATAGAGGTTTTCGATACTTACAAATCGATTGCGGATATTTTTGAATTTGTAAAATTATTAGGAGGGGCGGGTAGGGGGTGGGGCAGTAAGGGGGGGCTATGGGGCAAAAACAAATGGAAATACAGTTAGGCCGTTCAAAATTGGTACAGATAGGTTTAAGAGGCCTGCAAGTCGAATGGGGATATTTTCGATTGTGTAAAGTTATTAGGAGGGGCGAGAAGGGGGAGAGGGGAGGGGGGGCAAAAAAATAAAAATAGTGTCAGATCGTTCAAAATTGGTACATAGAGGTTTTCGATACTTACAAATCGATTGCGGATGATTTTGAATTTGAAAAATTATTAAGAGGGGCGGTAAGGGGGGGGGGCTATGGGGCAAAAACAAATAGAAATACAGTTAGGCCGTTCAAAATTGGTACAGATAGGTTGAAGAGGCCTGCATGTCGAATGGGGATATTTTCGAAAGTGTGAAGTTATTAGGAGGGGCGAGAAGGGGGGAGGGGAGAGGGGGCAAAAAAATAAAAATACAGTTAGATCGTTCAAAATTGGTATATAGAGGTTTTCGATACTTACAAATTGATTGCGGATATTTTCGAATTTGTAAAATTATTAGGAGGGGCGGTAAGGGGGGCGGGGCTATGGGCAAAAACAAATAGAAATACAGTTAGGCCATTCAAAATTGGTACAGATAGGTTTAAGAGGCCTGCAAGTCGAATGGGGATATTTTCGATTGTGTAAAATTATTAGAAGGGGGGATGGGAGGGGGGGGCAAAAAAATAAAAATAGTGTCAGATCGTTCAAAATTGGTACATAGAGGTTTTCGATACTTACAAATCGATTGCGGATATTTTTGAATTTGTAAAATTATTAGGAGGGGCGGATAGGGGGTGGGGCAGTAAGGGGGGCTATGGGGCAAAAACAAATGGAAATACAGTTAGGCCGTTCAAAATTGGTACAGATAGGTTTAAGAGGCCTGCAAGTCGAATGGGGATATTTTCGATTGTGTAAAGTTATTAGGAGGGGCGAGACGGGGGGAGGGGAGGGGGGGGCAAAAAAATAAAAATAGTGTCAGATCGTTCAAAATTGGTACATAGAGGTTTTCGATACTTACAAATCGATTGCGGATGATTTTGTATTTGTAAAATTATTAGGAGGGGCGGGTAGAGGGGTGGGGCGGTAAGGGGGGCTATGGGGCAAAAACAAATAGAAATACAGTTAGGCCGTTTAAAATTGGTACAGATAGGTTTAAGAGGCCTGCAAGTCGAATGGGGATATTTTCGATTGTGTAAAGTTATTAGGAGGGGCAAGAAGGGGGGGAGGGGAGGGGGGGCAAAAAAAATAAAAATAGTGTCAGATCGTTCAAAATTGGTACATAGAGGTTTTCGATACTTACAAATCGATTGCGGATGATTTTGAATTTGAAAAATTATTAAGAGGGGCGGGTAAGGGGATGGGGCAGTAAGGGGGGGTATGGGGAAAAACAAATAGAAATACAGTTAGGCCGTTCAAAATTGGTACAGATAGGTTTAAGAGGCCTGCAAGTCAAATGGGGATATTTTCGATTGTGTAAAGTTATTAGGAGGGGCTCGGGGGAGGGGAGGGGGGAGCAAAAAAATAAAAATTGTGTCAGATCGTTGAAAATTGGTACATAGAGGTTTCCGATACTTACAAATCGATTGCGGATTATTTTGAATTTGTAAAATTATTAGGAGGGGCGGGTAGGGGGGTGGGCGGTAAGGGGGGGCTATGGGGCAAAAACAAATAGAAATACAGTTAGGTCGTTCAAAATTGGTACAGATAGGTTTAAGAGGCCTGCAAGTCAAATGGGGATATTTTCGATTGTGTAAAGTTATTAGGAGGGGCGAGAAGGGGGGAGGGGAGGGGGGGGGAAATAAAAATAGTGTCAGATCGTTCAAAATTGGTACATAGAGGTTTTCGATATTTACAAATCGATTGCGGATGATTTTGAATTTGAAAAATTATTAAGAGGGGCGGTAAGGGGGGGCTATGGGGCAAAAACAAATAGAAATACAGTTAAGCCGTTCAAAATTGGTACAGATAGGTTGAAGAGGCCTGCATGTCGAATGGGGATATTTTCGAAAGTGTGAAGTTATTAGGAGGGGCGAGAAGGGGGGAGGGGAGAGGGGGGGCAAAAAAATAAAAATACAGTTAGATCGTTCAAAATTGGTATATAGAAGTTTTCGATACTTACAAATTGATTGCGGATATTTTCGAATTTGTAAAATTATTAGGAGGGGCGGTAAGGGGGGCGGGGCTATGGGCAAAAACAAATAGAAATACAGTTAGGCCATTCAAAATTGGTACAGATAGGTTTAAGAGGCCTGCAAGTCGAATGGGGATATTTTCGATTGTGTAAAATTATTAGAAGGGGGGAGGGGAGGGGGGGGGCAAAAAAATAAAAATAGTGTCAGATCGTTCAAAATTGGTACATAGAGGTTTTCGATACTTACAAATCGATTGCGGATATTTTTGAATTTGTAAAATTATTAGGAGGGGCGGGTAGGGGGTGGGGCAGTAAGGGGGGGCTATGGGGCAAAAACAAATGGAAATACAGTTAGGCCGTTCAAAATTGGTACAGATAGGTTTAAGAGGCCTGCAAGTCGAATGGGGATATTTTCGATTGTGTAAAGTTATTAGGAGGGGCGAGAAGGGGGAGAGGGGAGGGGGGGCAAAAAAATAAAAATAGTGTCAGATCGTTCAAAATTGGTACATAGAGGTTTTCGATACTTACAAATCGATTGCGGATGATTTTGAATTTGAAAAATTATTAAGAGGGGCGGTAAGGGGGGGGGGCTATGGGGCAAAAACAAATAGAAATACAGTTAGGCCGTTCAAAATTGGTACAGATAGGTTGAAGAGGCCTGCATGTCGAATGGGGATATTTTCGAAAGTGTGAAGTTATTAGGAGGGGCGAGAAGGGGGGAGGGGAGAGGGGGCAAAAAAATAAAAATACAGTTAGATCGTTCAAAATTGGTATATAGAGGTTTTCGATACTTACAAATTGATTGCGGATATTTTCGAATTTTTAAAATTATTAGGAGGGGCGGTAAGGGGGGCGGGGCTATGGGCAAAAACAAATAGAAATACAGTTAGGCCATTCAAAATTGGTACAGATAGGTTTAAGAGGCCTGCAAGTCGAATGGGGATATTTTCGATTGTGTAAAATTATTAGAAGGGGGGATGGGAGGGGGGGGCAAAAAAATAAAAATAGTGTCAGATCGTTCAAAATTGGTACATAGAGGTTTTCGATACTTACAAATCGATTGCGGATATTTTTGAATTTGTAAAATTATTAGGAGGGGCGGATAGGGGGTGGGGCAGTAAGGGGGGCTATGGGGCAAAAACAAATGGAAATACAGTTAGGCCGTTCAAAATTGGTACAGATAGGTTTAAGAGGCCTGCAAGTCGAATGGGGATATTTTCGATTGTGTAAAGTTATTAGGAGGGGCGAGACGGGGGGAGGGGAGGGGGGGCAAAAAAATAAAAATAGTGTCAGATCGTTCAAAATTGGTACATAGAGGTTTTCGATACTTACAAATCGATTGCGGATGATTTTGTATTTGTAAAATTATTAGGAGGGGCGGGTAGAGGGGTGGGGCGGTAAGGGGGGCTATGGGGCAAAAACAAATAGAAATACAGTTAGGCCGTTTAAAATTGGTACAGATAGGTTTAAGAGGCCTGCAAGTCGAATGGGGATATTTTCGATTGTGTAAAGTTATTAGGAGGGGCAAGAAGGGGGGGAGGGGAGGGGGGGCAAAAAAAATAAAAATAGTGTCAGATCGTTCAAAATTGGTACATAGAGGTTTTCGATACTTACAAATCGATTGCGGATGATTTTGAATTTGAAAAATTATTAAGAGGGGCGGGTAAGGGGATGGGGCAGTAAGGGGGGGTATGGGGAAAAACAAATAGAAATACAGTTAGGCCGTTCAAAATTGGTACAGATAGGTTTAAGAGGCCTGCAAGTCAAATGGGGATATTTTCGATTGTGTAAAGTTATTAGGAGGGGCTCGGGGGAGGGGAGGGGGGAGCAAAAAAATAAAAATTGTGTCAGATCGTTGAAAATTGGTACATAGAGGTTTCCGATACTTACAAATCGATTGCGGATTATTTTGAATTTGTAAAATTATTAGGAGGGGCGGGTAGGGGGGTGGGCGGTAAGGGGGGGCTATGGGGCAAAAACAAATAGAAATACAGTTAGGTCGTTCAAAATTGGTACAGATAGGTTTAAGAGGCCTGCAAGTCAAATGGGGATATTTTCGATTGTGTAAAGTTATTAGGAGGGGCGAGAAGGGGGGAGGGGAGGGGGGGGGGAAATAAAAATAGTGTCAGATCGTTCAAAATTGGTACATAGAGGTTTTCGATATTTACAAATCGATTGCGGATGATTTTGAATTTGAAAAATTATTAAGAGGGGCGGTAAGGGGGGGCTATGGGGCAAAAACAAATAGAAATACAGTTAAGCCGTTCAAAATTGGTACAGATAGGTTGAAGAGGCCTGCATGTCGAATGGGGATATTTTCGAAAGTGTGAAGTTATTAGGAGGGGCGAGAAGGGGGGAGGGGAGAGGGGGGGCAAAAAAATAAAAATACAGTTAGATCGTTCAAAATTGGTATATAGAAGTTTTCGATACTTACAAATTGATTGCGGATATTTTCGAATTTGTAAAATTATTAGGAGGGGCGGTAAGGGGGGCGGGGCTATGGGCAAAAACAAATAGAAATACAGTTAGGCCATTCAAAATTGGTACAGATAGGTTTAAGAGGCCTGCAAGTCGAATGGGGATATTTTCGATTGTGTAAAATTATTAGAAGGGGGGAGGGGAGGGGGGGGGCAAAAAAATAAAAATAGTGTCAGATCGTTCAAAATTGGTACATAGAGGTTTTCGATACTTACAAATCGATTGCGGATATTTTTGAATTTGTAAAATTATTAGGAGGGGCGGGTAGGGGGTGGGGCAGTAAGGGGGGGCTATGGGGCAAAAACAAATGGAAATACAGTTAGGCCGTTCAAAATTGGTACAGATAGGTTTAAGAGGCCTGCAAGTCGAATGGGGATATTTTCGATTGTGTAAAGTTATTAGGAGGGGCGAGAAGGGGGAGAGGGGAGGGGGGGCAAAAAAATAAAAATAGTGTCAGATCGTTCAAAATTGGTACATAGAGGTTTTCGATACTTACAAATCGATTGCGGATGATTTTGAATTTGAAAAATTATTAAGAGGGGCGGTAAGGGGGGGGGGCTATGGGGCAAAAACAAATAGAAATACAGTTAGGCCGTTTAAAATTGGTACAGATAGGTTGAAGAGGCCTGCATGTCGAATGGGGATATTTTCGAAAGTGTGAAGTTATTAGGAGGGGCGAGAAGGGGGGAGGGGAGAGGGGGCAAAAAAATAAAAATACAGTTAGATCGTTCAAAATTGGTATATAGAGGTTTTCGATACTTACAAATTGATTGCGGATATTTTCGAATTTGTAAAATTATTAGGAGGGGCGGTAAGGGGGGCGGGGCTATGGGCAAAAACAAATAGAAATACAGTTAGGCCATTCAAAATTGGTACAGATAGGTTTAAGAGGCCTGCAAGTCGAATGGGGATATTTTCGATTGTGTAAAATTATTAGAAGGGGGGATGGGAGGGGGGGGCAAAAAAATAAAAATAGTGTCAGATCGTTCAAAATTGGTACATAGAGGTTTTCGATACTTACAAATCGATTGCGGATATTTTTGAATTTGTAAAATTATTAGGAGGGGCGGATAGGGGGTGGGGCAGTAAGGGGGGCTATGGGGCAAAAACAAATGGAAATACAGTTAGGCCGTTCAAAATTGGTACAGATAGGTTTAAGAGGCCTGCAAGTCGAATGGGGATATTTTCGATTGTGTAAAGTTATTAGGAGGGGCGAGACGGGGGGAGGGGAGGGGGGGCAAAAAAATAAAAATAGTGTCAGATCGTTCAAAATTGGTACATAGAGGTTTTCGATACTTACAAATCGATTGCGGATGATTTTGTATTTGTAAAATTATTAGGAGGGGCGGGTAGAGGGGTGGGGCGGTAAGGGGGGCTATGGGGCAAAAACAAATAGAAATACAGTTAGGCCGTTCAAAATTGGTACAGATAGGTTTAAGAGGCCTGCAAGTCGAATGGGGATATTTTCGATTGTGTAAAGTTATTAGGAGCGGCGAGAAGTGGGGGAGGGGAGGGGGGCAAAAATATAAAAATAGTGTCAGATCGTTCAAAATTGGTACATAGAGGTTTTCGATACTTACAAATCGATTGCGGATGATTTTGAATTTGAAAAATTATTAAGAGGGGCGGTAAGGGGGGCTATGGGGCAAAAACAAATAGAAATACAGTTAGGCCGTTCAAAATTGGTACAGATAGGTTGAAGAGGCCTGCATGTCGAATGGGGATATTTTCGAAAGTGTGAAGTTATTAGGAGGGGCGAGAAGGGGGAGGGGAGAGGGGGAAGGGGCAAAAAAATAAAAATACAGTTAGATCCTTCAAAATTGGTATATAGAGGTTTTCGATACTTACAAATTGATTGCGGATATTTTCGAATTTGTAAAATTATTAGGAGGGGCGGTAAGGGGGGCGGGGCTATGGGCAAAAACAAATAGAAATACAGTTAGGCCATTCAAAATTGGTACAGATAGGTTTTAGAGGCCTGCAAATCGAATGGGGATATTTTTGAAAGTGTAAAGTTATTAGAAGGGCCGGGGAGGGGGGGACAGAGGGTAAAAAAAAATAGAGTTTGATCATTCAAAATTGGTACATCGAGGTTTTCGATACCTACAAATCGATTGCGGATATTTTTGAATTTTAAAATTATTGGGAGGGGCGGGAAGGGGGGAGGGATCGGAAGGGTAAAAAAATAAAAACAGAGATAGATCGTTCAAAACTGGTGCATAGAGGTTTTTGATACTTACAAATCGATTGCGGATATATTCGAATTTGTAAAATTATTAGGGCGCTCATATATATGCATTCGCACGGGTCTACACTGCCGAAGGCAGTGGGGACCCGGTGCGACATTTTTCCCGATCAGAGTTTTTTTTTCTTTTTTTTTTCACATGATAAAAATTAACGCAATTTTGAGAATTCATTAATTATAATGATTCATTTAAAAATAGTGACCAGCGAAGCGGGCGTAGCCTGCTAGTAAATAAATAAATGGAAAGAGAAAAAATAAATGCTACATAAAAAAGTAATAAACTATTCAATATTATATAATTCTATAAAGAAACTGTCACTGTAAAATTACTGACGATAAAACTTTATTTTACATCAGCTATATAGCACCCTTTCTCCCTTCCCATGTTATCCAATGGGATTTTTGTCGCTTTGTTTTATAAAAATATTTTATTCAAAAATGAACTTTTTCGAATTCTGTTTTTTCAATATTACTCTTTGAACAGGTCGTCTTTTAGCTTAGTGAGCAATTTTTCGAAAAAATAAATTTAAATATTTTACTTAGAGATCCACACTTAGAGTCCATAATTTACTTATTGAAATAAAATATTTAAATTAATTTTTTCGAAAAATTGCTCACTAAGCTAAAAGGCGACCCGTTCAAAAAGTAATATTCAAAAAACAGAATTTGAAAAACTTCATTTTTGAATGAAATATTTTTATAAAAGGAAGCAACGAAAATCCCATTGGATAACATGGGAAAGGAGAAAGGGAGCTATCTGACTGATGTACAGTCTTAATAAAAAAAATATTTTATCGAAATATTTAATAATAATAAAATAATATTAAAAAAATACATTCCATAATTGCTTATATTTTCAGAAGTTTTTTATTAAACGCTAAGAAAATTTGCAAAAAAACTCTTCTAGTAGATATCAGTTCAGTGATGCCAGATGGTCGAAAATTATTTCCCCAAACAGGTCTTCAAATTTCCCCAAATCACGTTTTTTTTTTTTTTTTTTTTTTTTCGAAAAAATCCCCAACTTGATTTCTACTAAAAAGGGAAAATAAAATTAAAAAAAAAAAAAAAAAAATATCAAGCAGATTTTTCTATGATTTAAGCTCAGATTTTTCCCCAAATGAAGGCAATTTTTGAAAAAATCCCCAAATAACAATAAAGCTACTGAAAGTCTCTAGACATAGGGATAAATCATTACGTTACCAACATTGACAGAAAGTTGAAAAACGCCCCAGAGAATTCCCCACAAACATTTGGTCTCCAAAATTGTCCCCAGAAGCCTCAAAACTCCCTAAAATGGGGACAAAATCCCCAATCTGGCATCACTGTATCAGTTCGGCTTTGATGATCTTTATTAAACACATGTTGAAGCATGTTATTGGCCATTTTATATCGACACTTTGAAATAGACCGATATCAATGAAGCAATAGCAGGAAAGGAGCTAAAACAGAAGATATTGTTTTCATTCGTCATATTGTCTTTTCTGTGGTTTCCATCACCTACGATATGCATGAATGTAGAGTGGGAATTAATATAGTGTAATATATCAGAACCCATAATAGATATCTCGGATAGGGATATATCGTTTCGACTAATATCAAATCTCTTTCCTAGTAAACACACCTGCTGATTATAGGTATTGTGATATTGGAGTATGTCTGATGAATTTTTTCTGAAGGGGTAGAACCGTGACCTTGAACGAAGTCAGCTTATTCACGGGATAATCAAAGCAGATGGCTTTCAATAAATACTGTTTTTTTTTTTTTATTATTATGCGGTGGCCTTTTTAAAGCAGTGATGTTTATATTTGAGGTTATGATTTATGAAGGATGAGGAAGTATATGTATATGTATTGCAATAGAAATCGTTTGGCGTGGGGCTATTTTTTCTAGTTTATCAGTGAGTAATTAGAGGAAAGCTTTTTTTCTTCGGGTCTCGCTCTCGTTATCTGTTGTATGTTGGCTGATCGGGTTTCATTCGCTCGAGTTTCGTTCACTCGGGTGCGCACTCATTGAAACTCATTGAAACCTTTGGACAGCCCCTGCCTGTCTGGACGTGCCAAGCTTAACGGGTTGGATGCTGTCCGCCGGAGCGAATAAATCGCCGGATCACTGCATGATAGCCGCATAGTGCCAGACAGTAATCTAGACGCAACAGAGAATGAGCTGTGTCCGATGGCTCGTTCAGACTTCTAACTTCAATCGGGAGAGGACCACTCTTCTGCTAGGGAACAGGGTGACATCACAAGACAGCTCTGTTACGACAGGGTTGCGACATCTTCTTCTGGACACATTATGCTCGACTGACACACCACACCTCCAGATCGCACAAGGTAGGAAGCGCACAGTCACGCTACCTGGATGCAGGAATTTTGAATATGTGCACACTATCGCACCAAAGGGAAACAAAAAAAAAATTAAAACAAATAGATATTTAAAGTTAATTAAAAATAATTTTTGAATTTTGGAGTGGGGGGGAAACTCTGGGGGAGCCAAAATGATAAGTTGTGCACTCAGAATTATGCCAAAATGAGGAGGCTAAAAAGTAAAAAGGGGGGGGGAGCTAAACACCAAAACTGCTGAACGACAAACGTGAGAGAGTAAAAAAAAAAAAATTAAAATAATAATTTAATTCTTGCCACTGGTGGGGGGAAGGAAAGCTTTGGTAGCGCATAGTCTAGTGATTTGAAGTGGCTGGGCGAAAAGGGGGGAATGGGACCATGCGCTAAAGGCCTAAAAGGCGAGGAAAGAGGGACCATCGCAATTTTGATCCACCACGGGGGGATGGTGCCCCGCGTTGGTAGCCCGACGACTGCTTAACGACCCCATCGAGCACTTGACGGTGCAGCACATTTTTACGAGGACCAGACACCGCCACACCCTCGGGCCGTTGACAAAACAAGAAATAAAAAAAAAATAAATAAATAAATAAAAATAAAAATAAGAATAAATGAATAAATAAATTAATAATAATAAATAATAAAATAATAAAGAGAAAAAAAAAATAAAAAAATAATAAAAAAATAATAAAATAAAAAAAAATAAAATAAATAAAATAAATAAATAAAATAAAATAAACAATAAAATTGTGATGAGTACGAAGAAAGAAAAGAAAAAAAAAATTATATAATTATTATTACGGTCAGTTGTTTGTTAACCAAACCTTCGGGGCTTCGGAGAACTGCAGGGAGGCGAGAAGAGAACAGCGGAGCTTGCAAGGAGCCGGGGAAAAGAGAAAAAAAAAATTTTGAGGGGGAGAGAGCCGCTCTAGCTTGGCTCCCGGTCACCTTACCCACTCAAGGGTCCGGTTCAGGAAAACCAAGGGGCTTAAAAAAAAAAAGGGAGAGAGCCGCTCTAGCTTGGCTCCCGGTCACCTTACCCACTCAAGGGTCCGGTTCAGGAAAACCAAGGGGCTTAAAAAAAAAAAAAAAAAAGGGAGAGAGCCGCTCTAGCTTGGCTCCCGGTCACCTTACCCACTCAACGGTCCGGTTCGGGTATACCAAGGGGCCCAAAAAGGGGAAAAAAAGGGGGGGAGAGAGCCACTCGAGCTTGGTTCCCGGTTGCCTTACCCACTTAAGGGTCCGGTTCAGGAATACCAAGGGGCTCGAGAAGAACAAAAAAAAAAAAAAGAGAAGGGGGAGGAGAGCCACTCGAGCTTGGCTCCCGGTCACCTTACCCACTCAAGGGTCCGGTTCAGGAATACCAAGGGGCTCGGGTCAAAAAAAAAAAAAAAAAATCGGTTGGGGGGGAAGAGCCGCTCAAGCTTGGCTCCCGGTCGCCTTACCCACTGAAGGGTCCGGTTCAGGAATACCAAGGGGCTCAAAAAAAAAAAAAAAGATTTTTTGGGGAGGGGAAGGGCCGCACAAGCTTGGCTCCCGGTCGCCTTACCCACTTAAGGGTCCGGTTCAGGAAAACCAAGGAGCCAAAAAAAAAAGGGGGGGAGGCACCTACGAGGGGGCGAACCCGGGGTCCTGAGCTGGAGACTATAGCTCTGACCCCTCCCTGCACTAATCGAAACTAACCCGCCGAAGGGAGGGAGGAGAGAATTTAAAAAAAAAAAAAAAAATTATTGTTGGTAAATAACAGTTTAGTAATTAGTTAATTCAGTTAAAATTGTTTTATGGAGAGGAAAAACAAAAGAGAAAGAAAAAAAAAATAAATTAATTAATAAATTAAAAAAAAAAAAAGGGGTGCATGATCAAGATTCGAATGAGGCACTACGGACGTAAGGTGGCTTGCGAGGCCCGATGCGAGGATTCAACCTTTGGGTCCCTTCCTGGGATTCTGGAGTTCTGTACTTCTTCTGTTCGGACCTAAGAATGCTGATAGGTGAATCCAAAGCGGTGTGCTGAGCGGTAGTGCCTAGCTTCTTGATCACGCCATTCATACAGCTCATGAGAAAAAAAAAAATTGGATTTTGTACTTAACTGAGATTAATTAGTTTAGTTACTTAATGTTGATTTTATGAGAAAAAAACAATTAAAACTATCCTTTAATTTTTGGATCCATAACCCATTCATGCGCGGTCATGAGCGTGGTGCGGACTTACAGACCAATTAAGACCGAGGACCGTTTACATTTATATGCACATTTTTTATACAATTTTTATTTTTTATAATTTTTTATACATTTTTTATTATAATAGTTTTTTATACATTTTTATTTTTTTTTTAATAATTTTTATTTTACAAAGATTTTTTTAATATTAACATTTTTATTTTTACCGGGCCTCAAGTAAGGGATATATTGGAGGAGCTAGATCTTAAATATTGTTATCGGGATATTAAAAAAATATCGATTCTTGGGGATATATTGATAAATAATCCAGCCCTAGTGGCCAGGTATTGATAAAGACATTGAGAATTTAGCAAATAATTGTTCTGTTTGTATTAAATTAAAACATAATCCTCCTAAAATGGACAATCATCACTGGGAATGGCCTACAACACCTTGGAACAGAATACATGTAGACTTTTTTGGTCCAATGATGGGGAAAATGTTTTTAATCGTAGTAGATGCCCACAGTAAATGGACAGAAGTGTTCATTGTTCCTAATACTACTGCTGAGAACACTATAAACTGTCTTTCTTCGCTTTTTGCCAGATATGGCTATCCTGTGTCCCTTGTGTCTGATAATGGGCCACAATTCATTTCAGAACAATTCGAACATTTTCTACAAAGTAAAGGTATAAAACATAGCTTAACTGCACCATATCATCTTTCTACGAATGGTCAGGCTGAAAGATATGTCCAAATAATTAAAAAAGGATTGAAATCCTTAAGTTCAGAACCCGGAAATCTCCAATTTAAGTTAAACGAATTTCTATTCCAATACCGAATAATGCCTCATATTACAACAGGGGAGAGTCCCGCATCATTATTTCTCAAGAGAAATATCAGATCAAAACTGGATTTACTTGTACCAAATGTTAAAAATTATGTTGAAAACAAACAACATAAAAATGTTTTTAACAAGAAAAAGATAAGAGAATTCCAAGTAAATGAAAAAGTTGCAGTACGCAATTACACGTCAGGTGATAAATGGAAAATTGGTAAAGTAATTGCCAGAATAGGCAAACTACATTACAAAATTCAAGTAGGTTCATGTGTATGGAAAAGGCACGTTGATCAACTGAAAAGTGTAGGTTCCAGAGTACAACTGGAGGAAACTACAAGTCCGGGTGAAATTGAAAATGCAAATAGTCCCATAGTTCCCAATAGCAAGAGTCCACACCTGCAAAGCAATGGAGAATCTAAGTCTGGTAGGAGGCCTGCCATTACACCAGATCCTGTGCCAACCGATCCTGCCATTATACCAGATCCTGTGCCAACCGATCCTGCCATTACACCAGATCCAGTGCCAACCAATCCTTCCATTACACCAGATCCAGTGCCAACCGACAGTAGATCTGTGTCTACAAAGCCTGGAGAAATTGACTGTGATAAAAATATCAACAGTACTGTAAATAAAGAACTAAAATCTGAACATTCAAACTTTAAACATACTAACTTATCTTTTTCTGAACAGGTTGTAAGAAGATCATCTAGAGTAAGAAAACCTCCCATCAGGTATGGTATACGGATTAAGGGGAGGAGAGTTGTGGTGTATTTCGTCATTGTATTCCTGATTCAATCTATTGGACTTTTGGTAAGTGACGTCACGTAAATGTACATGTACCTGTCCAATCAGTGATCTGTTAATTTCCCTTTACTTTTATCTCTGCTAAAACAGATCAGTCTTCAAAATGTAGTCGTTTATGTTACTTGTGTTTTTCATCTGTAATTGTCTTAGTCATCCATTAAATTCTATGTGTTTAAAATGTATACGCCTCGTCATATTAGAGTTATGGCTAACTTATAAATCTTCTCCTGCCCAACAAATACAATAGATACCTTAATTTGTTATGTGAGAAGTTGAATCTTCACCTGCCTGTTCAATTTTCATGCATGATTGGGCTCCGTGTCACAGGGCGAAGTTTGCCAAGAAATATCTGAGGGCACAGAAAATCAGAGTGCTTGACTGGCCAGGCAACAGCCCAGATTTGAATCCAATAGAGAAGGTGTGGTGTATTGTAAAAAATAAAGTCCCCAAAAAGCAACCATCTACTGCTACGGCACTTGTTGAAGCACTAAAGCATGTCTGGTGCACAAACATTTCTAAAGCTTATTGCAAGTCTCTTATTTATAGCATGCCTATGAGGACTGCACGTTATTAAAAACAAAGGAGGTCCTACAAAATACTGACTTTAATTACAGTACAGTAAATAACCATGTAGAGTCAATTTTGTTCTTTTATATGCGAAATATGTGTGTTATTTTTGCGGAATTCCATTAAATCTGATTTTTCGATGGGTGGTCTTAAACTTTTGCAAATGACTTTAATGAGTGTAATCCCCATATTCGGATATAATTATAAATTATAGTGAACACGTGTAAATTAAGCTAATTTGATGTCAAACTGACAAAATTTTAATTTTAAATTTCAAAACTCTGTCATCCTTGGAGTTTTTTTTTAATTTGAGGATCAAAAACGTAATACGAAAATATGCATGCCAGATGCATAGTTGGCGATCTTTTTTTTTTTATCTGACAAGGACGACACACGACAGATATCAAATCTATTCTGCTGCAACATATATTAGTACCTTATACCAGATTCTTTATTTTGACATTTGAAAACAAATTTGACTTTAAATTAGGATAGAATATTTATCATTTTCCTTTTAATTAGTATATTAGTTGGATATTTATTGTATAAATATCACCCTTGAAGAAAGTTAACCTCGCTTGTATTGTCGAAAGCAAAGTTGCTAGGAACAGGAACGATTCGGAAAAGAACATCTGAACCCGTATTTTCAGATGCACCGTTAGGAAATTGCGTACACTAACTTGTAAATATTTTAATCTTTCACTTTTACTTACTCCATTTTCATGTAAATTAGCTACTCGATTATTAGAGGCATAGTTATTTAACATTGCATTTTTATTTACAACATTTTCTTTTAAAGTAGCTACTAGATTGTCAGAAGTGGAGCTAGTAGAATGCGAATTAGGTTGAAAACAGTTTAACAGTTCATGTTGAATTAGATCATTTTCGTTTAAATTAGCTACCAATTTTTGAGAAGCACAGTTATTAGAATGTGAACGAAGTGAAAAACATTTAAACATTTCATTTACATCATTTTCATTTAAAATAGATAATACTGTCGGATTGACATGTTGAAAACTTAAATGCAATTGTAAATTGACACATCTTGAGAACGTGAAATTCTTTGTGAGTGGTCAGAGACAATCAAGAAAAATCACAGTTAGTCACAAGTCATTTATTAACATTTCGATTATGGGACACATCACAAATTACGCCTGACAAATATTAATGAAATCGATGATATATGTACAATGAATAAATTTTACAGTTCAGGTTTACATTTCGTTTATAACTACTATGGTCGCTAAGACCAGTTCACATCCTAGTCTTTCTTCCTTCACACCCCGACTCCGTCTCTCTGAGTGAGTTTTGAGAGCCGGGTTGCCATCTTTTTTACGGCGGATCAGGTTTGTGACATTTGCGCACCTTATAGCAATTTATCATTATATAAAGGTTTAACGGCAGAATGCAATTGAACATTATTTTAATTTAAATAAATAAAAAGTTTGCTTGGTCAATCATGCACATTAGCACCGGACACAGATATTTGAGGTTTATCATTAGAAAAATAGGTAGAAGTAAAATTTAAATTAGCGTTATTTTCTTCTACAGGTATAGTTCGCTCGCTTGGCTTAACTTGCACATTAATACCGGCAATAGATACAGATTTGTTAGCGAAATTAATCTTAACATTATGTTCCTTCATGAAATCTGGTCCGATTATACACGGATATTGGAGGTTGTCAATTACATAAAAAGGTCATATAACTTCAAACTGGTTTAATTTTACTTTTAAATAGAGTTCTCTGTTTACGCAAGATTCGCCTTGTGCCGTAATTACATTATAATGAGTAGGATTTACAGTCGGCTGCAAAATTATTCGAGCACTAGCCAATAATTCCTATATTAAAAAAGTACACTTAAGACTGTTTTGTTAAATAAATCCTTGTCGAATCATGTTCTTAAACTGACTAAGAACATGACTCGATAAGGATTTATTTAACAAAGCAGTATTAAGTGAACTTTTTTTAGACAGGGATTATTGCTAGTGCTCGAATAATTTTGCAGCCGACTGTAATGGTTTAAAGGAGAAATATTTAACAAAAGTATCGTGAGATAAAAAGCTTCGTTCGGCTCCAGTATCACAATATGCAGGCTTGCAGGCATAACAACATCATGTAGGAGAATATTTAAGTGAGGTAAGTTCATTGGACGAATAGAAATGGAGTTTAGAAAGATAGAATATATTTGGGTATTATGAGAGTTCGTTTGATTTCTTGCAAAGGGTACAAGTTGATTTAGATTACTGTTTCTCGGCTGGGAAAAGTTAGTACCGCGTCTTGGCTGTTGAAAATGAGTAGCATGTTGCGCTTGCGGCCGATTAAAATTATCATTTTGAGGGAGGGCGAAATTTTCGCGCCGTTTATCTTGAACATTTACATTATCCCGCTGACCACGGAGTATTATTGAAAGAGGAGATGAAAGTCCAATGGGAGGAAGCTTTGAAACTGCGATGTGAATTTCTGCCAGCTAATGGGGGCGACACTTGTCCCTTTACCCTATATTTCGGCGCGAAGTACTATTGTTTTCAGTTTCATTCTACTGACGTGCTTTTCGAATTTTGAATTTTAAACAGTTTAATATTTTTGTACGTGCTTAAAACTACTTAATTGAGATGGGTTCATGTAAATGCTTCGTTCCTGGATGTAAAACAGGTTATGATAGTGACAAAAAAAAAAAAAAAAAAGAGAAAAGCCCAAGGACAGAAATGCCCGAGTTTGTTTTCTGCCCCACGGGTAAGTATTATTATTAGAGTCCTGCGCGGGTCGGGTTTTACCCGACAGATGATTTTTAAATCAACCCGACCCGAACTCGACAAAAAAAATTTCATCGACCCGAACCCGACAAAAAAATTTTCATCAATCCGAACCCGCAACAGAGAATTTTTTGCGATCCGAATCCGACCCGAAATCCGACTTATCTAACCCGAACCCGACTCGAAAAATAAATCAACATTACTTATTCATCTAAAAATCATGCAAAATAAGGTAAAATGATATAACATGATATAAAATAAAGTAAATTTTCATTGTCACACAGTTGGTAAATTATATATATAAAAAAAAACTAGTATGTTGTGACTTGTGACCACCACAAGACGTTCTTCTATATTTTTCTGTCAAATTCACTAAGTGCGAATAATTTATTAAAACTATTATTAAGAAGTTTAACGTGATGAATGCAAATAATTTTCATCTTAGGGAAATCAAACAAAGAAAAACAGTTTTATTCTCCATAAATAGTATATTAAAAAATGCGTTTTCATAATGGTTATTTCACTTATCAAATTTTGTACAGGTATACACCATAGACATAGAAGTTGAGATAGAGCTTTTCCATCTCGGGGAAAATTGCAGGACAGCAGCGCCACCTATTGGCCGATATGCATCCAAATTGAATCGGCATAATGTCTGATTATGGTCTTTTCAGATATCTTTTTTTTAAATTATACACAATAGAACCTGAGATATCTCTTTTCCTTAAATTAAGGAAATCGTTGTATAACACCGCCACCTATTGAATTATTGGTACCAAAAGTGGGAAGACTATAAATTATATCATGGTACATCCACATATAAATTTATGTGCAATTTTGTTTAGTAGTTGCTGAAATACAGCCTTTCCTTGAACTGTAAAAATCACTGTATAGCAGCGCAAACTTTTGAGAAATTGACACAAAAAGTTGATAGGGACTAGGTTATGTTAAGATGCATCTACATATAAATTGATATGCAATTATCTGCAGTAGTTCCTGAGATATAGCATTCCCTTAAATTGTGGAAATCACTGTATAGCAGCGCTATCTGTTGAGTGATGGGCAGCAAAAGTTGATAGGCACTAATTTATGTCAAGGTGCATTTATTTATAAATTTATATGCAATTATGTGCAATAGTTCAAGAGATACAGTCACCACAAAATTTTTTTCACACACATACAGGGACACAGACTGATATTTTCTAGAAATAGTCAAATTGTGTTCGGGGCTCTAAAAACGTGCAAATTCATCAAAAACCGGAAGTTGAAAATTTTTACGAATCTAATACTTTCTTCTACTGAATATAGAAGAAAGTAAAAAAAAAAAAAAAAAAAAAAAACTTGTAAACTGCGAAATCTTTTCAATTTCCAGAATGGAAATGCGAGGTTATACTGTATTTGTATTTCTTTAATTTATATATTAACAACAGTCGAGAAAGATTTATAATACTTTTCTAATTTTCATACAATTTCTACAAAAGATACATATTAGTTCCGTTGAAGAAAAGAAAACAGATCCAGATACAAATACGGATCTAATTTTCTTGCGGATATCCGCGGATACGAATAGGGAGCTCCGGTACATGTCTGTCCTCCAGCGGCCGAGCGGTTCAGCGCTCGAAGCTGGTAGATGGGAGGTGTCAGATTCGATCCCAGGTCGCGCTCATCGACCTAGCTGTTCGGAGTTTTCCGTGGTTTCCTCCAAAACACGCGTAAATACGGGCTAGGACCCCTTAGAAAGACTCAAACGGAGGGCATTCCCCCTATAGGCCTAGGACACATCTGGAGTCAATCGGCCTTAAATCCTCCAATCAAACAACCAACCGATACATGTCTAGTATGTGCAGAATGTTTAAATTAGTTACATAGTTGTAAACATAGCTACATAGTTGTAAAAAATTCTGTCAACCCGACTCGAACCCGAACCGCGGGTCGGGTCGGGTTAAATCGGGTTACCCGACCCGATGCAGGACTCTTATTATTATTTGTTTTTGCTGCTTATGAATTATCTTGCTGCTTATGAATTATGCCTGCCGTTTCTCGAGATAAATTAATGCTGTTCATGATAATAGAGGTTACAACACTGACATATTTTTTTCATTATTAAGTGTATGTTGGTGTTGCGGAATAAGGCCGATAGTCTACTCTTGGGTCCTAGGCCTGAAAGGGAGTGCCTTTCATGGAGGTCTTAATAAGGGGTCCTAGCCCGTATTTACGCAAATTTCGAAGAAAACCACGGAAAACTCCGAACGGCTAGGCCGACGAGCGCGACCTGGGATCGAACCCAGCACCCCACGTCTATCAGCTTTGAGCGCAGAACCGCTCGACCGCTGGTAGGCCTTTCATTATTAAGTGCGACATCGATTGCCGGACATTCTATGATTTATGTTAAAAATGGGTAACATCTTTAATTAGAATTCGGTAATTTTTCATTTACTAATTTACAATATGCAATCTAATGTGGTTCAGTATTTAAAGTATCAAAAATTATTATATATAATACCTATAAATACTCTGTAATAATAATAGTTATTATTATTATTGTTGTTATTATTGTGTAAATACTCTGTGTTTAATAAGTCACAAAACTAGAATTTAAAATTTAACATTGCAAGATAATTTTCACTTATTAATTATAAATGATTTTTACTTTGTTTTAGTATTTTATAACTTGTATATCTAATTAAATGGAATAAATGACTCTTATAATATAATATTTAATGTTTCTCTTCTCACTACAACTATGCAGTTCCCTCCGACCTTATGGCTGAAATTTTTTTAATTTCCGTTGCTATAGTATTCCATATTGTATGCCACGATTTACTTAATAAAATTTTACTAAAATTAATTTGGATGAAAGTTTTTAGAGTATGCTAAACATAAAAGTTACACTAATTGTTCTCTTAAATTTCTAATATCAAGTATCCTATTACACTAATATTATAAGAAACGAAATGTATTATTAACCCAGCATGATCTCAGAATGAAATGCCTCACTCACTAGGCTATCCTTTCTTCCTCCACTTTGATACATTTACCTTATCCTAGTTTTTGTTGTTTAATTTTATTAGGCTCAGTTTTATGCAACTCCATATGTACTATTTTTAACGTAATAATTCTCATGATAATCCATTATTATGCAAAAATTCAACTTAATTTTGTATGTTAAAAAAAAATCCTGAAATTTTAATAACTTATGCAATTGCGTAAGTTTCGCACGGGTTTACTAGTATAATGTTAAAATAGTGTACTGCTGCACTACATGATACAGCAATGCTTAGACTTAGATTCTTCATTGTCTCTGATTCTGAGAATGACTCAGGCAGTTGAAACTGGTCATAATCTTAATCAAATATTCAATTAAATATATATATATATATATATATATATATATATATATCATAGCAAAATTTAAAAAAAGCCTTAATTACAAAATTCGCATGCATTGGTGAAAATTTTAGAGAAAAATATTTACATAAAATTACAACTTTATTTTTTAAATAACTTTTTAAAACTAATTTCTAAAGTGCGAAAAAGAAAATGAAGGAAAAAAAAAATGCATTTTATAAAAGCTACATGAAATAAATTTAATTACTAAACTAAATAAAAAGTTCAAGTTTAAATCACAAGATGGTCAAAGTTTATGATTTATTCAAATATTCAACATAGACTAGTGATTTATGAGTTAATGACAGTAATTTATTGTAACTGCAAATCACAAATTATGATTTGTTAATTTAATTTAGTTCATTCGAGCATATAATCTTGAGTGTTTCTGCTGTATGATTTAACATGTCTATTCTAATTTTTTTTTTTTTAACGTAATTTTTTATCGGGACTATATTGGGAAATTTCATACCAATAGTAAACCAAAATAACTTTTCCTTTTACTGAAAAATATAATGCCAACACTTGAAAATTTATTGAAACAGTATGTAATTTTATTACACATCAGGTTATACAGGAAAAGAAAAAAAAAATGCATTACAAAGAATTATTTTAAGCTTGATGTTGGTAAAAGGAAATGAATGAAAAAATCAAATCGCTAGCAATTTCTTATTATTTTTATTTTTTTCTTTTATTTTTTCTTCTTATTATTATTTTATTACACCGTCAAATATAGCAACAACGAAAAATTATAAGACTCACTGCCATAAGATATCCAAAAAAACCAACATTCTCAAAAAAAAAAAAAAACCTATCTCTCCATAACAATGTAGTTTAGCTTCGGTTTTACACATAAAGATCAACGTCATTTTAAATGTTCTCTCACTAAGTAAAATGCTTAAAATAGTTCTTAAAAAAAAAAAAAAAACATGTTGTCAAAAAGACTCTATTAAATGAAATCTGCGTTCAACCGAATTTTTTTAAGCTCAATAT
The DNA here is from genome assembly GCA_963930645.1 of Salticus scenicus. Taxonomy (NCBI): domain Eukaryota; kingdom Metazoa; phylum Arthropoda; class Arachnida; order Araneae; family Salticidae; genus Salticus; species Salticus scenicus. Next base: position 217,125,012 of record OZ005650.1, read on the forward strand.
TATTCTTAAAAAATTAATAAAAACGAAACATTTCCCTGTTGAATAACGTTACGGAAGCTGGAAAGCAGGGTATAGCGAACGCTGGCGCCCTCTCTTAACGTTAGAAAACAACATCGCAAAATTTCAGCGTTTCTTTCGTCTCCTCTTAAATAATACTCCGTGCCGCTGACGATAAAAGTATTTTCAGGCTTTGCGGAGTGTCGTTCAGTCGGTAACAAAAGTATCCGAACACTAGGAAAAATTCCTATGTAAAAAAAGTAGAGTTAATAATGTTTTTTTAAATAAATCCTTGTCGAATCATTGTCTTAGTCAGTCTAAGAATATGATTCGCCAAGGATTTATTTAACAAAACAGTATTAACTCTACTATTTTTATATAGGAATTTTTGCTAGTGTTCGGATACTTTTGTTACCGACTGTTCCTGATATCCTGATGTTTAACCAAGGTTTGAAACAGACTATCATAAGAAGTGACAGGTTTAACATCCAAATAATCCTGAATAGGAATAGTGAAGAGCAGGGTAATCATTTCAAGCACTGCAGCAAAAGGTAAAGTTAAGTCCAGTTGCTTGATTATATCCAGTTTACGTAATAAAAAGGTAGTGGCTTATCATAAAACGACATTTTAGTCGTGTAGAGCTCTTGGCGTAATTTAGCTGCATCAGTAATTGAAGAAAATGAATTTTTGATTTTAAGCTTTAAGTCAACATAAGTAGGGTTTCGGCCGAAAGCACGAGAAGCGACATTGTCGAACCAGAGTTTTGCATTTCCCTTTAAGCCCCGTTCACATGAGCAGTTTCTACCCGGGTCCTACCCGTGTCAATCTTCGTTAAGCTGTTCACATTCTTCCTTCCCGCGTAAAAGGAGGGTTTGACCAGGGTCATTTTTCCTCCGAAATCAACCCCGCAATATACTAGGTGATAAGAGGGAATAACCCGGGAATTACCCAGAATGCTTTTCGCTTGTTTCTGTTTCATTTCATACTGGGGCAGCGAATTGCGCGCTATTTTCAAGAGATAAATTGCGTTCTTTTTTATTTATTTATTTTATTATTATTATTTTGTGTGTGCGTATTGTTCTGTGAAATTAATTGAAGAATAATAATACTAGAGGAAGGAATTTAAAATAATGAGTGGATATTATATAAATGAAAAATATAAAACGGCACAGTGTTTTGCACTTTTCTTTTTTCCTTTAAATTTCTAAAATTCTCAGTAAATTGAGATATAGTATATTAATATTGTTTTACAATATGAATAATTTTTTTGTATTATAAAGGTTATTTAAGGAAATGGTAAACATATTTTTTTTTTCCTCTGTAAATAATTTCCTAGAATTATAAACATTTTGTATACATATGCATTGGAATATAACAATATTAAGTATTAAAATTTCTCAAAAACTATTTAAATTCAATAAAATTAAATTAAAAAATTATATATTTTTTAAAAATTAATCCTGCTAAACAATTTTTAACCTTTTCTCTTTATTTTACATTATTATAATTTATTTAACAATATAATCTAAACATGTTTGAATATTGCTTTCTCTATTAATTGATAAAATAATTTTTGAAAAATGTTTTTATGTTTGCATATTAAATTTTTTCATTTAATTTCCAACATTCAAACAATATATATATATAAGTATGCATACATATATAATCATTTTAAGAAATTAATTTATCAGCCAATCTTTAATATATATATAAAGATTTAACTTATCAATGAATCTACAAAGTAATAACCAAATGTATTTATAAAATATTTCTGAGTTGCTGTAATATTTAAAATCCATTGTCCACACTAGAGCCTGGACTAGGTGGAATGTCCTTTAGGGGGACTTTCTAAGGGATACTAGCTCATACTCATGGAAGTTTTAGGGAAAACGACGGAAAACTATTAATATCAGACCGACGATGGTTCGAACCCGATACCCATATTTATTCGCCTAATAGTATGGCCAATATATCGAATTTTGTTGGGTTAATAACAGTTATAAGAGCTATATATATATTTTTTTCTGGTAGCAGGAAGAGAAGCAATTTTAATTATGTAAATAGAACAAATTTATAATACCTATATCTTGAGTTCACGTATAATATTTAACTTTAGAAGTGGGTTAGAAATAGATAAACTATTTGGGAACAGATTTGAATAATATATATTTCATAATCTGTTTTATATTTTACCATATTAGAGATTTCATTGAAATTTTCTTTTATAGGTAATTGCATCCCATTGCTACAGTTCTTACACACACACACACACACACACACACACATATATATATATAGTTATCGGCATATTTAATCAAAAAAAAAAAAATCAAGTGGTGGTGGGAGCATTAAGGCTGATTGATATCACAAGGGTTCTAGATCTAGGTGGAATGCCCTCCACGAAATTATTTTAAGAGGTTTGAATTTTAGTTTCAGATTATTTAAGAGGTTCCGTGATTTTCTATTGAATTTTGGTTTTAATACTTTTGGTTACAGAATATTTTTAATTACAAAAAGAGTTTTAATAATAAAATATATATGCAGAAAAATCTAATTTATAGTTTTTATTACAGATGCACAAGAGTACTTTTTTTTATGAATTCTTATTTCGATGCATAATAAAAGATAAAGATTTATGAAAGATTTATGTTGAAATATTTTTAAGAATATCTATTAGTTATGATAGCAAGAAATGAAATAAGTATCTGACCTAGTATTTATTAATGTAGTAATATTACTTTAAATCTTTAAGATAATGAAATCTGAATTAAAAGTTTAATCATTTATTTTATTATTTAATGCATTTAGATTTAATATAATTATAATGCATAATTTATTCTAACTAATTTAAAATCAAAGTATTGTAAAGTTAATTATATTAGTATTTCAATTGACATTTATAAGTTTAATTGTAATAACAATATAAATAAAACTAATATCAAAACTTATTTTATTTCCCGATCCCATTTACAATCTTAATATTCAAAATAATATTAATAATTAAATTTCTAATACATAATAAATAAATATATACATATTTTACTACATCTAAAAAAAATACTGAAATTTTCATGTTTAAAAAATTAAATTTAGAATGATTTGTTTGTAATATTAAATTTGTATTTACAACTTAATGTAAAATTAAATATTAATAATGAAGGATAATATAAAATATATAATCCTAAAATTAAATAATGTATGTAATCCTTTTATTCTCAGCTGCTGTCAAAGTCAAACATGAAATTAAATTCACGTTTTCGCGGACAATACGGTTTCGCTTCTTTTCTCCGAACTCATGCGTTAATCTTGCAAATAGCCAATCAGAATTCAAGAAACGTATGACGCTGCTACAGTGATTTTTAACCAGGGTTGATAGTGTGAACAGCCTAAATTTTGACTCTGTAAAACCCCGCTTTTCAAATTCCCGGGTCGTTTTGACACGGGTTGAAGTTGCTTCATGTGAACGGAGCTATAGGGAGTACTTAAGAAGGTTAAACTTATCTACATCTTCAATTTTAGATAGTTCAAAATATTCTCCAAGTTGAGTAAAGAATTCAGCTACATTATTCGCACCCGTGAAATAAATTCTGGTGGAGTGTCGAACAGATTAGGGCGCCATTGTGGGGTTTGGGTGACTGCAAACTCCATCTTAATTAACTAATTAATTAACTAGATCGATAACTAAATAGATAAGAGCACGAGACTTGAATATAAATTACAAATAAGCCTTTTATTTGAACTTAAATAAGGGGGATTAGTTGCTTTGGGCCTGTGTAAAAGTAAGGGGAGCAGCATAATAAAATATATTTAAAGAGAAACTTCTAAATTAATACACAACTTCCTATTATGAAGAAGCTATCAAGTACAGAGAAACTTTTTCATGCGGCATTTTTTTGAATTAATCATCGATAAAAAAAATCATCTTAATAATCAAATTAACGCAACTCCGAATATTCTGTTAAGGAACTATGAGCAAGAGAGATTTTTTGACACTTTCATCTCGTTTGATTGATCGATGCATCGATGTCCAGATTCTAAAAATCCTGGTGATTAATGAGTCTGTCAAAGGAGCGCCTCTCTTTTCTCCTCGCTCTCATGATCGAGACACGCCCAGCGACACCGTAAAATTCGACGGAAAAAGCGAATAGTTGTACGCGGTAGCAGTGACGGGACCCGACGGCAGCGAATTGCTGAAAATTTCTAGTGGAGGCTAGAAAAGTCCGTGAAGAATCCTTTCCCACAACTTCTGCTTCCCCACTTCTTAAGGAGAAATTTGCCAGTGGAGCGCGATTCGGGACTTAACAAAAGAGAAAAGTAAACAGAGAGTACAAAACTTTTGACGATAAAGATTTTTCTTTTCTGAAGGTCGTTGGTTATCAAGAGGTGAATTAAAAATTAAAGTTATTTAATCATTATAGAAGCCAAATTCGTAAGTCAAAAACTTTTTTTTTCATATGACTTTAAATTTTTACCAATATTTTTTTTTAGCATTTCAAGAGACTCTTTTAAGTGAAGAAGCTATATTTGTTTTATTCTAAATAGTTTTGGAAAAAAAAAAAAAAAATCACAAATTAAAGTAAATGTTATTTATAAATTTAAATTTATGGAAAATCTTAAGTTTTTACTGAAATTGATTTTAATTTCGCTAGTACGGATCTAATTAAAAAATTTTCCAAAGCTATTCTACGAGTTTTGCAATAAAAGGAGAGGAAAAAAAAATCGTAAATAATTTTTTTTTTCTCTCTTTCCCTTTGAAAAATAAGTCGTATGTGTCAGCTGATAATTGTATTTATCTAAGTAATTTTTTTATGATATTATATTTCAACTTATTTTTTCTTTAAGGAATTTAAAGATTTTTAGTAAATTATTTGTTTTTTTTTAAATTAGTCATATGTGTTATATAATAAATAATAAAAGTGCTTATGAAAATTCTTATGATTTTACAAGTCTCTATTTTAATTTCTGTTTTATTTAATTAATTTGAAGATATAAAATAAATTTTTGATCATTTTATATTTTATTTTTTATCTAAGATTTTTGGCAAATTATTTTTTTTTATGTGTTTCTAGTACCAAGTGATCTTTTTTATTTTATTGCTATATTATATTAAATTTAATTCAAAATGCCTAAAGATTCTGATACCTTTAATCCTGCTAATGAGTCAGGAAGTGCAGTTGCTAGTGAGGAAAAGTTAAATATAATCGAATTCAATCCAGACGTGGGCATAGAGTTTGGTCCTTGGCTCAGTTATTTTAATAGCATTTGTCAAGAAAAAAATAAAAATGATATTTGGAAGATAACCCATATTCAAAATTACTTGAAAGGAAAGGCCCTAACCCTTTACATAAATAATTGTTTGCATGTCCTCCACTGGGAGGAATTTCTCCAGTTATTTAGAGAGGAGTTTATTGTTCCCGATACTAATTCTTTAGCGAACTTCTCAAATATTAAATTTAATTTCGCTGATGATGTTAATACGTATTATAATAGTAAAATTCAAATGGGTCGCAGACTAGGACTTGACTCAAAATTCCTATTAGAGGGATTATCCGATGGTCTCCCACTTTCACTTAGGCAGCACTAGTCTAGTATTGGTAAACTCACCTAAAGGTACAAATTAGTTGTGAGAAATTGTGTATAAATTAAGCAAAATGCAACCAACCGAACAGAAAAAATAAAGTACTAGTACTAAACTTAATACTAATGCTCCTAGTTTTACTCCACAATGAAGAATGAATCGGCCTAGACCCGAATATTTGTCTACCCCTGTAAATAGACCCTGGACGTATCGATACCCTTATACAAATCAACATCAACAAGTGTATGCGCCTCAGAATCCTAACAATCCACGAACATTTAGATCAAATAATGTACATTTTCAAGAGAGACTGCCTCCATCTCCTTGTCGTCATTGCTTAAATCAAGGAATTACTAATGCTTATCACTGGGAGTGAACCTGTCCTTTTAAATTTAACAGTGTAACAATTTTTCAACTCCTAGAGCACACCTCCCTCAAAATACTAGAAGTGCGAATCATCCTGAAGAGACGGTCAGCCAGGAAAAGACTGGTGAGGGCACATTCAGTAACTGTTGACAATTACTAATGTCCGGACACATAACACACAAACAACAGCGATCGCGAAAAACACGTCAATCAGTTAACTCGGGTACTCTCCCTAATAAAACCCTGTCTTTGTCTCCTCGATACAGGAAGTTCAATTTCTATTATTTCAGGCACTTTAGTAAAGAAGTTAAAATTAAAAAAGACTCCCTGTGAAGGTGTTCACATATATTTGGTTAAATTTTAATTGAATTTTTAAATAAAATAAAATCTAATGATAAATTAATGCATTATTGCAATAAAAAAAATAATTAAATTTTAAGTGAGATATTATATTTACATAATTTGTTCTTAGGCATTTGGAGAAAGAATTATTTTTAAATGTCGTTAAAAATTACACAATTTTAATTATACATACGACCTACACTATTTATTAACATAAAACAATAACACATATCATTCAGAAATCTAAATTGTATATGTTTTATATCTAAATTATAAATAAAATGTTTATCTTTTTAAATAGAAAATTACTTTATTTTATGGGATAAAAAGAAAATAAAAGAAATAATATCTAACAGAAATTCTGACATTAAACGTAATTATAAAAAAAAGTGTTCTCAAATAGTCATAAAACAAGAAAACTCATTGTCAGAATTTATATTATTGCAACATCGGATATAATTTATTTTAAATTACCCAATATTAATGATTTCAGTTCATAACGGTCATTTTCTCTAGTCAAACTGTCGCTTGGCGTAATGTTGGCGATTAAAGGGTTAATACAATTATAAACCGTCATTACAAATTCAAAAAATTAACATTAGTTTTATTATCTAAAACAAAGAACTGAAGTTGGCTTTCACTTTGGCGAAAATAAGATAAAGCAAACATATGGCTTCCCTTCCGGGGGTTCTCCCCGGGCGAGAAAAAAAAGCAGACCCACAGTTTTTGCTCTTTTCACGAGATTGTAAAGACGTAGTTTTTTTTTGCTCTGCCCTCTCTCTCTCCCTTGATCACCGGAATTTCTGGGTTGATTGCGTTGCAAATAATTTTTATGTGTGATCTTGTATTTGTCTTCATGTGATTTCTTTAATAACGAGCATCTAATAAAAAACTATGTAAATTTCTCAAGACTTTGACTATTTCATCTTTTCAACAACGTTCTATAGCAAACTTCACGGCCAATGGACCAGCTGCTTTCGTCTATGGTGGATTTCTCCTTCAGAGATACCTGGTGCTCAATACCAGTTTCCGAGAATGCATCGACGGAGAGAGAGAGAGGCCGACTGAATTATGTTATTTTGTTTTCTCTGAACTCTCGAACTTTTTAGAAAGAGGCCGATTGGATTCTACTTAAAAACCTGCAAGTTAATATTCCGGGCTGGATTCTTATATGCGAACATTTTAAAGAGAAAAAAAAAATCGAGAAGATCGTCCTGGAATCAGTGACATTTTTTTTTTGCATATCTCGGAGCTGTCGGGTATGCTAAACAAGAACTTTCCATTATCTACATGTTCCTGCGCTGAGCCTGATATATTCAGCCTGCTGCAAAGCTCATTGAGATGTTGCTGGCCTTATGTATTATTCCGTACTGAGAATACTAATATTAGTCCTTCGCTGGCTTCAAATACAATTCCTGCGCCGAGAGAAAAGAGGATGAGAAACTGCCATTCAAATCAGTTCACCTTTCCAGACAACTATTATTGTTCCCTTCTCGACTGCCGGCTTGAAAGTTTAGTGATGGTGCATTTCATCCTATAATACTGGATGCTCAATAAGAATGAAAATTAAAGAAATTTTTTATGTACGGCGTATGAAAGATTTTATACAAGGTCTTCTCAAGGATTTAAACGCGCTCATACAGGAGAAAAACCGTATAAGTGTGAAAGTTGTGTGTAAAGTGTTGTGCTAATTTAAAATTTTTGTGCAAGACGCATGAAATATTTAAACGCGCTCATACAGGAGAAAAAACCTGACGTGTGTAAATTCTTCGTGTAAAATGGTTATTTAAAATTTTTTTAGTGATTTCATACAAAATAAAAGCCATGCACGTATCAAATAAATTTTCTTCATAACTTTTATTATAAAAAAGCAGTTAATTGCGATAAAATCGTAGTCCTCGAACTATTGATAAACGATATAAACATTACTGCTTGCTCAGGTAATTTTTTTTAATAAATATATTTTTTGAAAAGTGAGGTGATAATAAAACATCCAATCCAAAAGAGAAACAGTAAGTAAATTTTCGTTTTGAAAGTTACATAATTTGGAGGATATGATAAAATATTTATTGAATAAATGACTATTTATAAAGTAATTTCAATTTTAATGATATTTCATATTTTTAACTGCATAGTACTTTATATATATATATTTTTTTTAATATACATTTAGCTAAGTAATTTTGCTAATATAATATTTTGGGTCTATATATATATATATATATATATATATATATATATATATATAAAAGATAATAATAATAATAATTAGAAATTGAAATAAATAGGGCAAAAGTGCTTGGTATGTTTGAAACTTTATTTATTCATATATTTATTTTTCATAAACACAATTTTTTTCTCATTTATAGTGCATAATTATCACTACATTTTTGCACAAATATTTATTTTATAATTGATTGCATGAACACAAATATTTATTTTATTATTGCATATATATAGAGAGACAGACTAAGTATTTTTGCTGAAATTGTCATGCAATATTATTTTTATGAAAGGTTTCATAAAAACAAATAAATAAATCAGAGCAGCAGAAATGCTTGGTACAAATTCTAACATTTTTCATTCATAATATTGGTTGAATATTTTATTTTAAATACATTTTATTTAATTTCACAATATTTTTATTTTTACACAATATTTATCATATGTATGCTCATCTATTTTTCTTTTTTGATAATAATATATGGGCATATAAAACTAAGTATTCTTGTTTTAAAAGTGGCATACAATAGTATAAAATTATATGCCAAAGTAATTAATAAAAAAAGAAAAAAAAAAAAGAGTGCTTGGTTTTTAACAATTTTTGTTTTGTGTCACATAACATATTTATTATATAGTTTATTTACAATATTTTAAGTTGGTTAGGCAAAATTATTAATTATGGCGAAAGCCAAGAATTTCAACATTCAGTTGATGAATTTTGATGGGGAACCATCTTTAGTAGATTTTTTCTTCGACCAAGTGTCCACCTACGCAAAAATAAATCGGTTATCATCTGAAGAAGCTGTAGCGGTAATGAAGGGAAAGTTGTCTGGGGCGGCATTAAAATATTTAACACAATCTCCCCAATTGTACAAATCAAATGATTTAGACTTTCTTAAGGAGGAATTTAAAACATTCTTTACTCCTATGAGTTCTACTCAAGCTCTAATCGAATTTAATAATCTAAATTTGCTCCCTCAGGAATCCATAAAATTTTTTTCTCATAGGTTAAGCATGCTAGCAAACATTATTTACAATAAAATTACGGATGATAACGCACTAGATAATATTAAATTTACAAGGTTTATTTCCTCTATACCATCTAACATACACATAAAAATCATGGAAGAGGGAATATCGGATTATAAGTTGGCTGTAAATCGCGCTCAAAAATTACAAGAGATTAACATGAATGAAAGTATTCTGCTCAAACAAAATGATAGTGTATTTGTCAACACTTTATTGGAAAAATTAATTGAACTAACGGAAAAGTTGATGCTTTGTCGTTTGGACAAAAAGAAAAAAAAAGAGGAGGTAAACAACTTTTCAGATTCACAAAATGCCCATGTTGGAAGAAGTCGACACAATGATTATTGACAAAAATTTTAGATTACATAAAGTAAAGGGACCACAAAAGAAAGAGGGTTATAATGGTGTGATTTGCCAGCTGTGTAATCGTAAAGGGCATGTAGCTAATAGATGTTATAAGTGGCAAAGAAGCCAAACCCAAAACAATGATTTTTCCAGGGGTAGATTTTTTAAGAGAAATGACAACAATAGAAATCACAATAATTTAAACTAGACTCGAGATGTAGACTGGCTGATGGCCTTGCATCTCAATCACACCCGAAGACATCAGCACCTAATCCTAGTTTTGGTTTGTCAAATCTGAGTGGTATTGCAAAATTATCTAGTATAAGAAAAGTAAATTCAATTGCCTCACAAACTGTAAATAAAATAAATATTGCTGATAACAAGTCCACACAAACTACAGAAATTCAAAATGAATATATTTTTAATGTAAATAAAATTTCACCTACACTACCGTTAATTGAAATTAACTTAGCTAAAAATGCTATCACCGGATTAATCGATACAGGGAGTTCGATATCATTGCTTTCTGAAAGTACTTTTAAATTTTTAACCCATTCATGGTCACGCCATTTTTAATGTTTTCGTTTCGAAGCCATTTTAGTGGGATGTGTTTTATATATTTTTAAGTCATTAAGTACTAATAATATTACAAATTTATCAGGAATACTGAGAAACTGATTGTTTTCTATTTAGCAAATTCGTAGCAATGAATAAATGATTTAGAAGTAAAAAACTCTGACCGTGTATACACGTTCATGACCATGAAATGGTTAAAAGAGAAATTAACTTATAAACACTTGTCTTCACCAGTAACGATTAAGACTGTAAATTCAAACGTACAATTCTCCTCGTGTATTCAAACTTTTTTCAAAATAAATAACACATTTTTCTCACAGAAATTTTTCATTGTTGACATTCCTAATGATTCAACGTTTCAGGCCATACTTGGATGGGACTTTATTCAACAAAATAATGTAATAATAGACTTGTATAAAAACAATATCAAACTTAAAGATATAATTATTCCAATTGCAAATACACACTTGTAGAAGATGAAAACTTAAACAATTGTAGTGTTGCGAAAAATACTGAAACTCAGAAAAAAAAATCAAAATCCTCCCCAAAAATGTAAACAAATGACAGTTAGGACTTCTCAGAAAATATTTTTAGAACCTGAAGAGGAAACATTTATACATGTAAATACATTTTTTTTTGTCTGACAGGGACTATTTGTTTGAAAATACAGAAAATAATGCAAATATATTGTGTCTAGATTCAGTGATAAATAGTAGTACTTCAAAAATGCTGGATAATGATAATAATTGTATTGGGAGTACAAATTAATTCGGTCCGTTTTCAATAGATGGCTCTGGCTGATTTGTTTACTGAATAATGATAGATGTTTTTGGCATTGTTAGAAAGGTTTGACCTTTGTCAACCATATTCAGTCAACGAAGCTTCGAGTTTTATACAACAACATTGGTTTTTTGAGCATTCAATATGTCGAGTTTTGTGCTAAAGAAACAACATTTGCGGGAAGTTTTGATTTTCTTTTTTAATTGGAAGAAAAGTGCCGCTGAAGCGCATCGATCGCTTGTGGAAGTTTATGGTGAATCTGCGCCATCTGATAAATCATGTAGAGAGTGGTTTCGACGCTTCAAAAATGGTGATTTTAGTGTCGAAGACAATGAGCGCCCGGGCCAGCCGAAAAAGTTCGAAGACGCCGAATTGGAGGAATTGCTCGATCAAGATCCGTGCCAAACGCAACAAGAGCTTGCAGGATCGTTGGGAGTCACTCAGCAAGCAATTTCCGTGCGCTTAAAAAAAATGGGAATGTTTCAAAAGCAAGGAAATTGGGTCCCATACGAGTTGAAACCGCGCGACGTTGAAAAGCGATTTTTCATCAGTCGTTAAAAATTACTTGGAAACGTTGAAATGGGAGGTCCTACCCCACCCGCCGTATTCGCCAGACCTTGCTCCTTCTGATTATTGGTTGTTCCGACGGATGCATCACGATTTGGCTGGACACCGCTTCACTTCTTTCGAAGAAATTCAAGAATGGCTCGATTCATGGTTTGCGTCCAGAGAGGACTCATTTTTCAGAGATGGAATCCGAAAATTGCCAGAAAGGTGGACAAAAGTTGTGGCTACCGATGGACAATACTTTGAATAACATGTTTTTTCATTTTGATAATAAATAAAATGTTTTTTTAACGAAAAAAAACGGACCGAATTAATTTGTACTCCCAATAATAGAGGCCAATTTCAAATTTATGTTAAAAATCTAACTAAAGAAAGTATACACATAAATAAAGGTGCAAAAATGGGCACCCTAACAGAAATTGATGAAATTATTCCACAGGAAGCAGAAATTGATAAAAACAGTAAAATTGTTACTGATTCAACTACACAAATTTTGAATTACATTCAAGCTTCTGATGAAATATTAAATTTAAGAAGAAAGGAACTCTCTCCTTTGGATTTTGATGTCAAATATCTCCAAGGAGACCAAGAAAAGAAATTAAAGAAAGTTTTGTTAACAAATTTTGCTGCCTTTTCTAAATCTATGAAAACTTTAGGGCATACAGACAAGGTTATACCAAATTTAAAATTCATCACTGAGTTCCCAATTAAAACATTACCTTATCCAATACCACAATCAATACAACAAGAAGCTAAAAGTCAAATAAATCAACTTGTAGAAGCTGGAATTATTGAAAGAAATTGTTCAGAATGGGCTTGCCCCATTCTTTTAGTTAAAAAAAAACTTGACGCAGAAGGTAAACAAAAATATAGAATTGCAATGGACCTTAGAATGCTTAATTCAATAATTCAGGGATCTTCATACCCTTTGCCCAAAATACAAACAATTATTGCTGACTTATCAGCCTACAAGTACTTCACATGTTTAGATTTTCAACAAGCTTACCACCAGATTGCACTTCCTGAAGATTTACAAGATAAATTAACATTTACTTCTATGTTTGGTAGTTTTAAATACAAAAGACTATGTTTTGGATTAAAAAATGCTGCTTCTCAATATCAAGCTTTAATGGACACAATTATTGATGAAATTGATTTAGAGGGAATACATGCCTATCAAGATGACCTCATTTTTGGCTTGAATAGCTTTGAGGAAACATGCACTAAATTAAGTAGAATCTTAGAAATTTTGATAAAGTACAACTTAACCCTTGCACCTAACAAGTGCACTTTTCACAAAACTGGTGTAAATTATCTTGGATTTCATATTCAAAATCATTGTATTTCCCCAATATAATCAAATATTGTAAAAATTAATTCTTTTCCTACACCGTCAACTAAAAGGCAATTAAAAAAATTTATTGGTGTTGTAACATTTTATAAATCCCTTGTACCCAACTTTTCTAAACTAATACAACCTTTAATTGATTTGACTAAACCAAAATCAAAATTTCATTGGACTACTGAACATCAACAGATTTTTAACAAAATTCAAAAAATTTTCTTTGAATCACCAGTGGTCAGACTACCGGATTGGGATAGAGATTTCTACCTTAATACAGATGCTTCAAATATTTCAATTGCTGGGGTACTAATGCAGAAACATGATAATAAATTACTTCCAATAGCCTTCTTTTCTAAATCATTGAAGCCATCTGAAAAACGCTACCCTGCACTAAAATTGGAATTAATGGCTATCTACAAATCAATAATTGCATTTAAATACTATTTGTACAACAGAAAATTCACAATTTTATCTGACAGTGCTCCATCCAGTGTTACATCCAATTTACATCCAGTGTTTACAACTCTTTTAATAGTACTCTTGGTATAAAAATTACGCATTCTTCTGTAGCACATCCACAATCAAACGCATTGTCCGAAAGGATCAATAAATCCATTAAATATTCAGTAAACATTTTAATGTCTGAAGGCCATACATTTGAAAACTCTTTGTTTATATAAATCATTGTATAATGGCTCTAAACATTCATCTACTTTGTACTCACCTAACTTATTACATTTTGGAAGAGAAATTTCATTAATTTTTGACACTTTTGAGCATCAACCTTTTCTCGACAAGAATGTTGATACACATAAATTATTAGAAGATTTAAATAAAATTTACCTTAAAGCTTACTCTAACATAAAAGATAATCAAAATAAGAGATATCAACACTTTCACAGACATGCTAAATTAAGACCTGTTGCTGTACATGACATTGTTTATTTAAAATCCGTTGATAAGTTTAAACCAAAGTACACAGGACTTTTATTGTTCTACAAAAACACTCACCGGTTTCATTTACACTTAAAAGACTACAGGCACCTGATAGATTGTCATTTCGAGTCCATATTGATAGACTTATTATTGCACCACCTAGATACAGCCACTTGATGAAGCAAGTCCTAATAGAAATGTTAATTATTATGCAAGATAAAGCCACAATTATAATTTAAGAAACAGGAATTAATTTTTAATATCATATTATGTAATGTTTTACAAAACTTATGCATTCCATGAGCTCAGTAGTGCATGAGTTGTTTTTTTTATGTTTGTTTACTTATAGTTCTGTCATTCATTGTATGCAGGCAATTGGCTGGACCAATGTATACTCTGCATTTTTCTTTTTTTTTCTCTTTCTTATTTTTAATTACAATGGATGACACAACACTATGTGAAATATTGCATAATTTTTTTTTTTTTTCTAGTTCTTATTATTACAGTTTTCTTAACAAAAAATTTAATAAAATTTATTATAATTCAGTTAAAAAAAAAAAAATCTTGTTTAATAATATTTACATTTTGATAGATATTAATATATCATAAGTTTAACAGATGATTACAATACTGTTTGTTTACATACTATATACAAAACTTTTCAATAGTGCAATGACTTAAAGTTAAAATCTCAAAATTTTAATATGTGGCAATTACCTTATTATTATTGTTATTATGCTATGTTATTTTTTAAAATGCTTCATTGGGTTTAGTGAGTTGTTTTGGTAGTCTTTATCTCATCACACTAAATTTTGATAGTACTAAGAATTTTAGTTAAATATATATATATTTTTTCATTTTTAATTTTACCCTCTATGTTAATGCTAACTCGTTCAAAATTTACCCGGGAGAGTAGCATTTCATTGTGATGAGACCCCCCCCCCCACTTCTTTTGAAAATTGTTTAATACAATTCAATTGACATATATATACCCAGTTTTGCGAGGTGTCCCTACAGAAGTCTTTGACTTTGATGGGGGACGGAGGCCTGTCCCTAACAGGTCAGATCTTTATACACGCCCTATCCCGCTAGGACAATGGCCATAAGCGAAAGTCGATATACTTGTTGCTACATACAAGATTAAGGGGAGATATTTTTTTTGACTGTCCAATGGGCGTCGTTTTTTAATCTCTCCTGTGTGGAATTGCACGAACAAATTTTTTCACTTTTGTGATATTTTCTATTATTTGTATATACATTATTTTTTTTTTCTCATTTTATGCTCATTTTTTTTAATTTACTTGTACTCATGTGTTTTTTTTTTTTCTTTGTTTAACATTGATGTTATTTGACATGTTGCAGTATTAAATATGGCATGTTCAATATTCTTTACAATGTAGAAAGTAATATGTAATAACTTTAAAGCATAACATCATCATTCCATGGATATATATATAGGAACATTGTAGAGAAAAACTATTTTTACAAAAAAGTGAATAGTTATCACTTTCAAAGCTTTCTTGACGAGATATATGTAGGGGAAATCTGGATCCAGACTCTGAACTCTAGGAAAATGTGGTGCCCACAATGATTGTCGAATGATAAAGTCTTCGGAAAGCCATTGTGTTTCATGATGAGACAGATTTTTAATGTGCACATTTTATAGTAGTAATTGACTGTTTCATTATATACAATTTTTGTTTTTGCTTATGCAGATTTCTTATATATACATTTAAAAAAAAAAGCGTTAAAATAACCTTATTTTTCCTTACAAACGCATTAAAAAGCCCCAATAAGGCAGGTAATGGATTTGGCGCCAAATTTGGCGACTTTTTCCCACCTTTGCGATTTTTTTGGCGACCTTGGCGAGAAAATCCTTATAAGGGATATACCAAATATGGAAGCTGTAAGTTGATTGGTTGACCACTTTCTAGAGTTTTCTCGAAAAATCTGGATTCCATGGAACAGCATATAAGCCTGTTTTCTTCGCCAAGGTCGGTCAGAGTCAGTTCAGTTCAGTCTTCAGCCAGCTTCGCTAGTGCTTGCATTGCTCTTGAGCCTCTTTATGTGTTATTGCTATACAGTTTGTACTGTGGATTTGCTATTGACAGCTGTTGTTTAAGCTGTGTTTACTGTTTGAATTGAAGCTGATACTTGGTTTATAGACCTGTATTTTTCTGGAACTTGCTGTGAATAAATTACTGAATTTTTGTACGTTTGGCCTTTCATTCTCGGACAACTCACGAACCCCCAAGCACGCAACATTTCTGGTGTCATAAGTGGGATTGTCTGTGAATGGTGATAACGAGAGCTATGGAACAAGAAATGAAGAAATTTCTAGAAGGACTCACTGCTCAGATGAATGAGTTAAGATCTGGATTGATAGAGGAAATGAAAGCCGGACAGGAAAAGATGGAAACCGGATTGATAGAGAAAATAGAAACATCGCAAAGAGAGTTGAAAGACACTATGGGTGAAGTTCAGGAAGAAATTAAATCTAATCAAGATGAGATGAAGAGAGAACTTTCAACGGTGAAAGAATCAATCGACGGTAAATTAACGGAGATGGAAAATAGAATGGATGGAATAGAAGAGAAAGTTATAAAGATAGAAGAAAATTTTGAAGAGAAAGTTTTGAAAATAGAAGAAAGTTTTAAAGAGAAAGCTATGAAGATAGAAGAAAATGTTATGAACGTTGAAGAGAAAGCTATGAAGATAGAAGAAAATGTTATGAAGGTTGAAAAGAGTGTTACGAAAATAGAACGGAGTTTCGAGCAGAAAGTTAAAGAAAATTTTGATCAGGAACTGAAAGGAAGGTTTGCAGAGATAGAAGGTAAACTGAAGAGAATAGAAGAAGATCTGGAGAGAAAAGTGGAAGAAAAGTTAGAATCCATGCCCCAGGAAACTGAAAAGAAAGAGAGAAGAATCCAGAATCAGGAATTTATTAAGCTATCTACCTACGATGGCAGTTCCTCCTGGCATGTATATAAGACGCAGTTTTCCATCGTAGCTGAAGCTAACGGCTGGGACTCTACCGCCAAGTCAGTCCACTTAGCAGCGGCATTACGGGGAGATGCAGCTGAGATACTGAGGAATGTTTCTAAAGAAGAAAGGAACGACTTCGAGGCCTTGACTAGAGCACTGGAGCTACGGTTCGGAGAGAAGTGTTCTAAGGACTATAGTCGCCTCCAGCTAAAGTCCCGTTACCAGAAAACGGGCGAAAGTTTGCAAGAGCTGGCAGCGGACATTCAGAGATTGTCACACCTAGCATTCTCAGACTGTCAAGCTGACACTCGTAACGACTTAGCTCTTCAGTACTTTATCGATGCTGTTCGGGATCCAGAAATTCAAAAAGCGCTGAGACTCTCCAACATCAGAGACGTAGAATCAGCTTTAGGCTATGCACTTAGGATAGAGGCAGCCCAACAAGCCTCCCGTAAAGACCGCCATACCATAAGAGCAGTCTCATTAAATGATACGCCTGCTGATGAGAATGAAATGAAGAGAAGTTTCGCAGAGATCTTAAAGAGATTGCGCAGCCTGGAAAATATTATAGAAATAAAAGATCGGAAGATAAAGTGCTGGGGCTGTGGAGGGGATGGTCATGTGAAGAGGAACTGCCCCGTACGACCAACTATAGGAAATCACCCGGCTTCACCATCACTGCAGGGAAACTAAGAGGAGGCCATCTCGCGGGGCGGAGGTTGCCTAAAATTAAAGAGCCCCAATTTACAGTATTTCATGTTTCATCGATGAGAGGCGGCGATAATGGACTTTACGTCTATGGCCAAGTCAACAACACCACCTGCCGGATGATTCTGGACACGGGAGCCAACGTGACCATCATTAGAGCGGATTTGGCTCAAGAACTAAAAGAGAAGATCATCTGGACGCCGCCCTGCGTTAAACTCCAGACTGTGACCGGAGACGAAATCAAAATATATGGAAAAATGAACTTGACCATCACTTTTGGGAATGCCAGTTACCATCATATGGCATATGTGGCTGATATAAGAGATCCTTTAATCATTGGAATTGATTTCCTGAGAAAATTTAACTTTCAATTGGACTTCAAGAATAATGAACTGCATTCGAGTTCGGAAGACATCGCTGTGTTCAACACTGAAAATCAAGACATTCAGACAATTTGCCAGATAACAGCCAAGTCTGAAATTTCCATCCCTCCACATACAGAGACTATAGTTTCAGGAACACCCCCTACCAAGCAATACTTCCGCTATGGACTGATTGAATACCCAAATACAGACAATAGCCCAAGAGGAGTTCTGGTAGCTTCATCCCTAGTTGATCTCTCAAAGAATACTATTCCTGTGAGAGTCGCAAACATCAGCGATAAGGTCCGAACAGTGAAGAAGGATGAGGTGTTAGCAACCTGCACTCCTGTCACATGCATCAACCGCCCCACGCAATTAACCGAATCCAAGTCTTCTGAACAATTAATGACGGAATTACTCAAGAATGCAGAGTTAGGAAAGGAACAGAGATGTGCTGCGGAGAAGCTACTCCAAGAATTTAAAGACCTTTTTTCTCGAACACCTGAAGACGTCGGAAGAACGAACATCGCCCAGCACAGAATTGATACAGGAAATCATCCTCCAATCAAACAACATCCAAGAAGACTTCCATTTGCTAAACAGGAAGAGGTCACTGAACTTCTAAGTGAAATGCAGCACAATGATGTCATCGAGCCATCAACGAGTCCTTGGGCCTCTCCCATAGTACTGATGCGAAAAAAAGATGGTTCAACAAGATTTTGTGTGGATTATCGTCGTTTGAATGACATCACGAAGAAAGACAGTTACCCTCTTCCCAGAATTGACGACACGTTAGACACACTTGCTGGCAATAAATGGTTCTCGACTTTGGATCTGAAGAGCGGTTACTGGCAAGTAGAATTACATCCTGATGATCGTGAGAAGACTGCATTCACCACGGGACAAGGACTGTGGCAATTTAAAGTTATGCCGTTCGGATTATGTAATGCACCTGCCACCTTCGAACGCTTGATGGAGACAGTGCTAAAAGGACTTTCCTATGAAGCCTGTCTGGTGTATTTGGATGATATTATCATTGTGGGGCGCACCTTTGAAGACCATCTACGAAACATCCGAAAGGTGTTGGAGAAACTCAGAATGGCTAACCTCAAATTGAATCCAGGCAAGTGTAACTTGTTCCGTCGTGAAGTGAGCTACCTCGGCCATATCATCTCTGCCGAAGGTGTGAGAACTGATCCTGAGAAGATCTCTGCAGTCGAGAACTGGAGTCGCCCTGAAAATGTACACCAACTACGAAGTTTCCTGAGGTTATGCCCTTACTACAGGAAGTTTGTCAAGGGTTTCTCAAATATTGCCAGACCACTCCACAAGCTGACGGAAGCCAAACAGAAGTTCCTGTGGAGAGATGAATGTGAGAATGCGTTCAAGCGACTTAAAGAGGCCTTAACATCATCGCCTGTCTTGACGTATCCACAGCCCGACAGACAGTTCATACTTGATACAGATGCCAGCCATGAGAGTGTCGGTGCTGTTCTGTCACAGGAAATTGATGGTCAAGAACATGTCATTGCCTATTGGAGTAAATGCCTGTCTAAACCAGAGCGAAATTACTGTACCACCAGGAAAGAGCTACTCGCCATCGTAAAAGCCATAGAACATTTCCATCATTACCTCTATGGCAGAAGATTCCTGCTCCGGACTGACCATGCATCTTTAACGTGGTTGCTCCAGTTCAAGAACCCGGAAGGACAACGCCTCCAGGAATATGACTTTGAGATACGTCATCGTAAAGGGACTCTACATGGTAATGCAGATGCCTTGTCACGGAAGCCCTGCTCGGAAAGCTGCAAGTACTGCTCTAGAGCCGAACAGAAATACCTGCCGATAAATCCGGTTGCCTGCCAAGTCACTGTCTCAACACCATCAGAAGAAGATCCCGATCCATGGAGTGACGAAGAACTTAGACAAGCCCAGTTGGAAGATCCTGACATAAATCCAATATTACAGCTGAAGGAGACGACCAGTAACAGACCTACCTGGCAGGACATTTCCAGATTTAGTCCCATTACGAAAAGTTATTGGGCACTTTGGGATTCTCTTCATATCAGAAACGGCGTATTATACAGAAAGTGGGAATCTGATGATGGGAAAAGCTTCAGATGGCAGATTTTATTACCAAGATCAAAAATTCCAGCTGTTTTAGAACAACTACATGGTAGCTCTACCAGAGGCCATTTTGGGGTAATGAAGACTCTGCAGAAAGTTCGGGAACGCTTCTACTGGTGCAAGGCAAAGGAGGATGTGGAGAAATGGTGTAAATCCTGTGATGCTTGTGGGGCACGTAAAGGCCCGCAGAAACGAAGTCGAGGAAGACTGCAACAGTATAACGTAGGAGCACCATTTGAACGGATTGCAATCGACATCTTGGGTCCTTTGCCACGGACCTCCAGTGGAAATAAATACATCCTCGTCGTGATGGACTATTTCACCAAGTGGCCTGAGGCATATCCCATTCCCAATCAAGAGGCATGCACAGTCGCAGAGGTCCTAGTGCAGCAATGGGTGTCAAGGTACGGCACGCCCCTACAACTTCATACCGACCAAGGTAGGAACTTTACCTCTGATATTTTCAAAGGACTGTGTCAACTACTCGCCATAGACAAAACCCGGACAACACCCTTACATCCCCAGTCGGACGGCATGGTCGAGAGGTTCAATCGTACCATCCTGAATAACCTCTCCCTTCTAGTATCAAGGAACCAGCAAGATTGGGACTTGAAGTTGCCATTGTTCCTGCTGGCATATCGAAGTGCTGTCCATGAAACCACCGGCTATACTCCAGCCCAGATGCTGTTTGGACGTGAACTTCGTCTCCCTTGTGATCTCCTGTTTGGTTGTCCACCCGATGCGCCTTCATCGCCCGAGGAGTACATCCAAGATCGCCAGGCACGATTTGAGGACGTACACAACTTTGCTCGGGAGCGGATTAACATGGCAACGGAGGAAATGAAGACAAGGTACGATCTAAAAGCTACACAACATGAGTTCCAAGAAGGAGAGAAGGTCTGGTTGTGGAATCCTGTTCGCCGCAAAGGACTCTCTCCCAAGTTAAAGTGCAACTGGGACGGACCGTACACAGTCTTAAAAAGGCTGAATGATGTAGTGGTGCGGATCACTAAAACACCTTCATCAAAACCGAAGGTGGTGCACTATAACAGGCTAGCCAAGTACCACAATTAACGGTAATATTAAAATTTAAAATGTAAATACTGGTAAAATTTGCGCATGCGCACTGTAAATATTTGTATATAAATATTTGTACATATTTGTGAATTTTGTAAATATTTCTCACTTGATTTGTATTTCTATTTTATCGTTATATGCAACTTAGTTTTTGTATTTTAGATTGTGTAAATTTGTTTAGTTTCGCCTCTTGACCAAGGGTTGCACTGCCCGGGACGTGCAGTCCTTGGGGGGGGGCAGTGTTACAAAATTGTAAATAATTGTGTTTATTTCTGTATAAATTCTTTCAAAGAGGCTTAGTAAGTTGATAAAGTGCTAATTTTGTGCATTTCTAGTCGTTTTAGCGTTAAAATAACCTTATTTTCCCTTAAAAACGCATTAAAAAGCCCCAATAAGGCAGGTAATGGATTTGGCGCCAAATTTGGCGACTTTTTCCCACCTTGGCGATTTTTTTGGCGACCTTGGCGAGAAAATACTTATAAGGGATATACCAAATATGGAAGCTGTAAGTTGATTGGTTGACCACTTTCTAGAGTTTTCTCGAAAAATCTGGATTCCATGGAACAGTATATAAGCCTGTTTTCTTCGCCCCGGTCAGAGTCAGTTCAGTTCAGTCTTCAGCCAGCTTCGCTAGTGCTTGCATTGCTATTGAGCCTCTTTGGAAGAGACTTGCTTTATGTGTTATTGCTATACAGTTTGTACTGTGGATTTGCTATTGACAGCTGTTGTTTAAGCTGTGTTTACTGTTTGAATTGAAGCTGATACTTGGTTTATAGACCTGTATTTTTCTGGAACTTGCTGTGAATAAATTACTGAATTTTTGTACGTTTGGCCTTTCATTTTCGGACAACTCACGAACCCCCAAGTACGCAACAGAATTTATATTATTGCAACACCGGTTATAATTTATTTTAAATTACCCAATATTAATGATTTCAGTTCATAACGGTCATTTTCTCTAGTCAAACTGTCGCTTGGCGTAATGTTGGCGATTAAAGGGTTAATACAATTATAAACCGTCATTACAAATTCAAAAAATTAACATTAGTTTATTATCTAAAACAAAGAACTGAAGTTGGCTTTCATTTTGGCGAAAATAAGATAAAGCAAACATATGACTTCCCTTCGGGGGGTTCTCCCCGTGCGAGAAAAAAAAGCAGACCCACAGTTTTTGCTCTTTTCACGAGATTGTAAAGACGTAGTTTTTTTTGCTCTGCCCTCTCTCTCTCCCTTGATCACCGGAATTTCTGGGTTGATTGCGTTGCAAATAATTTTTATGTGTGATCTTGTATTTGTCTTCATGTGATTTCTTTAATAACGAACATCTAATAAAAAACTATGTAAAATTCTCAAGATTTTGACTATTTCATCTTTTCAACAACGTTTTATAGCAAACTTCACGGCCAATGGACCAGCTGCTTTCGTCTGTGGTGGATTTCTCCTTCACACTCCCATTGATGAACCAATAACAGCTAGACAAACTCGTGGAATAATTCAAATAAAAGAAAAATGTGAAATCTCTATAAGGATTGGTAACATTAGAAAAAATATAGAACTTTATTTTATTTCTAATCAGCTACCATATCTTCATATTGGTTAACCTCATTGTGCATTATTTCAATTGAACCTTAACTAAGTAAATTTTGCTGTAAACCAAAATGGTCAAAATATCCCTTTAATAAATCAGGCGAATCATCGTTATCAATCGTTGCATATCTTTGAACATAAGGTAGGTATTACTTCCAGATCTGTGAACCAGGTGCACCATTCACCGAGTGTTGTACAAAACTCGTCTAGACCTACTGTATTGTCAACTGAAAATAATAATGGTTTACCTACCTTGTCAAATAAATATGAACATTTTTTCGCAACATCTAAGTACGATATAGGTCGTGTCAGAATGGAACCTCAAAGAATTCACCTAACGTCAGACTTACCTGTTTCCCTTAGAGCATACCGCACCTCTCATAAAGAGGAAGCTGAAATCAACAGCCCAATTCACAGCGCGGCCGAGTAGAGAGACGAGTGAGACGTGACGTAACCGAAAGGCTGTCTCTACTCCATCGCTCCATCTCGGTAGTAGGAGAAATAGCTATTCCGGGGCCCGTTTTCACTCGCACACGAGTTGTATCAGCTGATCCATAAAGCAAGCGAGAAGGCGTCCCTAAAATGACGTCAGTTTTACCGATTATGATAGAAAACGTAGCGATATAACCAATAGGAAAGGTTTCATCGGAATATTGTTTGTAATCAAAAGCACGTGCACGTTGTACATACTGCGTAGTTGTAGAAATTCAATCGTAGACATGACAGTCGTGTTTGTTCTAATTCGTCAAGTTTATGAATTAAATAAGTTCTTAATTTCTGACTGAAATATTATTGTTATATGTATGTGAATAATGAATATTTTGTCATATACATAGGCATTAATTATTCAGTCATTTGCAAATTGGATTACCATTTCTTCTGAACATTTTATGTGGAGTATAAATAGGTAAGGACTTAACATTTGATTTCTAAATATTTCGCAGGATAGTATAATACTTTTTTCCTGTTTTCACCATTACATTATATATATGTATAAATAAAAATTTGAACACACAAACTTAAGAATTTTCCATAATTTATAACTAGCATGGGGAAAATAAAAACTTTAGATATTTACTACACATGCACAAATTATTTAGGTTTCTTCAGATTTTCCTGTACCTTTTATATTCAGATGAATATTTACTTTTGCCAAGTTTTTCGATGACTTCAATATTTCCAAACAGAGTAATTTGTTATCCAATGTCTAAATATTCAGCTTCATTATTGCCAAACATAGTAACTTTTTGTCATATTTCTAGCATTTAAAAATGTGCAATCACTTCTTCACTTATTTATTTTCAAGAGATATTTGTTAAAGAGCATAAAATCTATTTTGAATAGATATAAAACCAATAAACACAATATATGTATATATATATATATACATATAATACTTGGTGTGGACACTAGATGAAATCATTCTATACCCATATTTATAACATTTTTATACACAACTCTACATATTACTATATACATAACAAGCCAACAATTTTTCGTCAAATGCAACTCTTTATAGTAATATCTTTACAGTTCAAAATACTAAACAGAAAAATTCTGTTTTAAAATATTTTTTCTCTTTAATCAGATGAAAATTATTAAGTCTTTTCACTATTTAAATTAAAGAAAAGAATATATTTCAAATATCCCAAATATAATTCTTTATTATTTACTAAAAGTATTCAGTATCATATATTACATTTAGCAATGCTGAAAGCACCGAGTGAAACCATATTTCTCTTAACATAGTTATAAAAATTCCTAATTTATCTAAGTATATCTTATTATTCTACTATGGTGCTTTACTTTTTTAATACCAAAGCATCACACAAAATATGATGTCATTTTTAAGACCTATATTTGAATTTCTTATAGCCATAAAGTAGCTGCGTCATAAACTTTTAACCCATTAAGGGTTTTTTGTATTGATAAATAATACAAAAATATATCAGTAATTTTTCTTACCTATTTGCAGCTTAATAAAGCGAATCATAGTTTAGTATTTTTCTTGGATCCAGTTTTTCTTTTTTTTATTCATATGAGATTTTAATTATTATTTTCAGATGATTGAATAATGCATCACATGTGTGTCAAAATATTTAATTCTACATACATAAAATAACTATTAAGTCAAAAAACAATCAAAATACTATTTAAATAGATTGATCACCAGGTTTATTTATGAAATTAATGGCCTTGATCATTTCGACATTAAATGTTTTTCACAAGAGAAGCATTTAAAATAGAATGGAAGTTTATTTAAAAATAAATAAATAGCTTTGCAGCCTTATTGTGTATTGATAGAAACTAAACACATTAATTTAATTTGAAATTTAAAGTCTCATACACACTTTAATCATTTGGAATTCAAATTAACAAAAATCTGTACTTAAAGAGGGAAAAAAGTAAATATACATGTATAAACAAACCTATTTTTATTTTTTGAGTAATAAATATGAAATTCTGTACAAGATGAAGTTTAGTTCAGTATGAAGGACCTTTTTCAAAGTCTATTCTTCTATACAAAAGCATGAAATAACTCATAATAGTGTTTTGCTCCTTCTAAATAGTTACTATATCTATTTCTTAAAATGTTATATTACAATTTTAGTATAGGATAATCTTGGTGAGTTTTAAATTTTTGTTGCCATTTTGAGGATAAATTAAAATAGCTGTCACAATTGCATTTGTATAATCTTGGCGAGAAATATTAATTTTCTTAAACCATATATATATATTTCCTTTCACGTAAGAAAAAATTGGATGCATTATTTTGAAAGTGGGAGGAATCAACTTGTTTTAACTTTTTAATAATTTTGAAGTTAAACCAGTGTTTTTTTATTTAATATTGTTTGAACTGAAAAATAAGCATTACTAGATTTTGATACCAAGTTTTGTAGTGATCAATTGAGCGGTGTAGTTTTGTATAGAGAACTGAAATTTAACAAAACTTAAAAATTGTTTGATTCAAGGGGAGTAATGCAAATTTCCACAATGCTAAAATCACTGTCTAAAAACAATAGTCGTGTAATGCAGTATCAAGATAACTAATAAATAAATGTTCCAATTTCCATTGACCAAAATGAAATTTCTTCTAGTACTAACATTACCGCTGTATACAAGTTTGTCAAAAGATTATTGTAGCAACTGTTAAGACAGGTGCCAATACTTAGATATTTATCACATTTTTTTCTCCCCAGAAAGTGATAAATTGCTAAATATTAGCACCTACGTGGATGAAACTGCTTAATATTGAAAAGCGCTGAAAACAACTATTTGGGATGCAAAATAAATGACCTATTATAAAAAATATCTATTAAAACCTATAACAATGATATTTAGAGAGTTGTTGTTAAAACATTATAAGGCAAATTAAACATTCAAAATGAGAAATTTCTATAAAAACAAAATAATCGAACATGAAATTGAGATACAACATAAGTTTGAAAATTTGGTTTGCATGATTTACAAAGCAATTTGCATGTCTGTTTATCTCTTACATTCATTGCTTGTATGAAAGTAGTATGCATATGTTTTTATTTAATATCTTGTATCATTAAAAAAAAAAAAAAAAAAAAAAAAATCTTGTTATGATGGTAAACTTAAAAATTGTTTAAGCATACTGCTGTTTATTTATTTAAACTTTCCAAAAAAGTTAAAAGGTGTTTATGACTCGATTGATTTTTTTAAGATGACAGTAGTTGAAAATTCTTTATTCATAGTTTTTTCACAATATCCATCAAATAAACATCATTCATAAAACATAAACATAACATTCATAAATAACAAACATAACATTCAATATAACATATCAAACATCATCCATGCCTTTCTTTGAAAATTTCAATATTCTCGAAAGATGCATTATAACCAAAACATTGCTTTATAATGATCTCTTATCATTATAAAGCAAGCGATTTATCGCCAAATGTGACCTTTCACAACAACCTCAAGATTTTGTTATGCAACATAGTGTTTCATAACAAAAAGTGTGTTTCAAGTTTTGTGTACAAAATCTATTTTAAAACACAATTTTCTCTTTGATTAATTGAAAATTGATAAAGTTTTTTTATTTCTTAAATCTGAAATATGTATAAATTTATGGACAAGTTCAGTATAATACATCATTTAACAAGTTTTCAAAATTGTAACCAAAAGTCACCAAATTGACACTTTAGCATTTTTAAGCCATTTGAAAGTTACCTATAATTGTCTATGTAAACATTTCTTTAAAGTATAATATATTATCTTTATATATCACAAAACATAATGAAATTTATATATAATTCAGAGGCACAAAAACACGTTTTCTAATGAATAAGGTGTAATCAGCATTAATGATTGATTTACATGTTTATATAAAATTAATCAAGTACATTTTTAAAAAAAAGTAGAAAAATTTTAAAGAGCATTTTTTTTTTGTTGTTGTATTGAAACAAAGATGAGAAGTTGGAGGTTTAAAAATGTAACAAATGGATACAGATGCAAAGTGTTTTATAAATCATGCAAACCACCTTCCCCACCCCCTTCTTCTTTTAATTTATTGAAATTTGAATTTTAAAGCAATAAATTTTGTAAATATGAGTTTTGCAAAAAATTTAATACATGATTACTTAATGCAAAAATATTTAATTCTCCTTACTTACTTACAGCTTAGTGATACACATATTTTCATCCCAAAAGAGGCATAGTATAATGTAGTATCCAGTAAAGATAAAGGACTGAATTGATACTGCTTATGAATATGGCAAAATTTTAAATATCCACATTCATAAAACAATATCCATTCAGTCTAAAAAATGAAATTTCACTTTATTTTCATCATTTTCATTAAAAAAATCATGTTGAAAACTATAAAGTAATAAGTTAAAATAAATAAAAAAATAATATTAAATGATTATTTTCTAAAAAAACGCAGTATAACTTCCCAAAATAATTGTAAATCTGTCTCAAATTTCTTTTCAAAAGAGTCAACGCACACTTCTCCATCGCTTTTCTCGGTTCTCGCCGGTATAGAAGCAGCCGAGTTCCCGACGCAAACAAACGAGACATTTAACACAACGATGGAGTAGAGAAAATGAGCCCCAGAATTGCTATTTCTCACTCACCGGAAACGCTGACGTCAAAATGACGTCAGAGATGGGCGTTGTCACTGCCATTTCTCCGCTCGTACGTACTGTGAATCGGCCTGCAAAGATCAGATACAAAATTTATTACAAGCTAAAATCATTAAAGAGAGCTATTCTCCGTATTCATCCCCTGTATCTTTAGTGTGTAAACGTGAAGAGGGGAAGAAGACACGCCTTTGTGTCGACTTCCGTAAACTCAATGCTAAAACCAAAGCAAATGCAGAACCATTACCCAGAATTGATACTCTCCTAGATAAATTGGCCCAGTCAAAAGTTTTTTCCACATTGGATTTAGCTAGTGGATATTGGCATATATCTATCCACCCAAAAGATACAGAAAATTTAGCATTTGCCACCACATTTGGATTCTATGAATGGTTCGTTTTACCCTTTGGGCTCAAAAATGCTCCTGTAATATTTAATAGCACTATTAGGAGAATTTTACATAAGTATAAAATTGATTTTGCTTGTAATTATTTTGATGACATTATCATTTTTTCTGAAACTGAAGAACAACATTTAAAGCATTTGGAAACCATATTTCAAATTTGTGTGAATGAAAATTTAAAGTTGAAGTTATCTAAATGTAATTTTGTAAAATCTAAAATAAATTTCTTAGGTTATGAGGTTTCTAATGGCACAATTACACCTGACAATATTAATATTGAAACTATTAAAAATTTAAAACGTCCCACTAATGTTAAAGAGTTACAGAGGTTCCTGGGATCCGTAAATGTCTATAATAGATTTATAGCCAATTATGCTAAAATTCGTTATCCCTTAAATAATTTGCTTAAGAAAAATGTTCCCTATGTATGGGATGATAAATGCGAAAATTCATTTTAAAAATTGAAAAATGCCTTAATTGAAAAGCCCATTTTAAATTTGTATGATCCCAAAAAGCTTTGTCACTTATTTGTAGATGCTTCAAGTCACGGAGTCGGTGGTGTAATCAAACAGCCAGATGAGAAAGGAAAATTACATCCAATAGCTTATCATTCGCGAAATTTTGAAAAAAATTATGCCATAACTGAATTAGAATGTCTTGCCATTATAGGTTCTTTAGATAAATTTTATCATTATTTACACAGTCAGAAGTTTGTCATTCATACTGATCATGCAGCATTAACTTGGCTTAAAAATGTGAAATATCTTAGAAGACGTCTTTTCCGCTGGTCACTTAAACTTAGTATGTTTGACTATGAAATAAAATATCAGAAAGGAAACACTAATGTAGAAGCCGATATGCTGTCTAGATTACCTGTAATACAAAATATTTTTCACCATATACATTTCCCTGACTTGAATGATCTAAAACGTTTACAAAAAGAAGAAAATACGATAGTCAATAGTAAAAAATATATTGAAGTAAATCATCTCATAGTAACAAAAAATCTGATGTGGGCACCACATGACTTCCTTATACACTTTTAGAAATATACATAATGTTAAAAAACATTGACATTGGACCCGAAACAGTTGGCTAAAAATATTTTAAAAAATGAATTATCACCGTGTTCTGAGCTTTTCTAAAAGTTAGTTAAAAACCGATGCAAGATTTGTACTGGTAACGCTGACGAAGGCAGCAAGGACCCGAAACAATTGGCGAAAAATATTTTTAAAAATGCAGTTTCACCGTATTCTGAACTATTCTGAAAGTTTCAAATGTCTAGCTAGTCGGGAAGTTAGTTAAATAAATTTTCTGTTGAACCATATAAACGCTGCCGAAGGCAGCAGGGACCTGAAACAATTGGCTAAAAATATTTAAAAAATGCATTTTTACCGTGTTCTGAATTTTCCCGGAAGTTTTAAATGTCTAGCTAGTCGGAAAGTTCGTTAAAAATCGATTGCAAGATTTGCACTGGTAACGCTGCTGAAGACAGCAGGGACCCTAAACAGTTGGCTAAAAGTATTAAAAAAATGCATTTTCACCGTGTTCTGATCTAGTCTGAAAGTTCCAAATATCTAGCTAGTCGAGAAGTTAGTTAAATAAATTTTCTGTTGAATCACATAAACGCTGCTGAAGACAGCAGGTATTAGAAACAGTTGACTAAAAGTATTAAAAAAAGGCATTGTTATTGCATTCTGAACTCTTCTGAAAGTTTTAAATCTCTAGCTAGTCGAGAAGTCAGTTAAATTGCAAGATTTGTCCAAACCGTTTTTGAGTTATTACCGTTTTTTGATACATTTTGGCCATTATGAACCTAATTTTACTAAATATCTCCAAAACGGAAAATCATACAAATTCCAAAAAGGGAGGTGCACAACTAGATATTATAACAAACATATGTACCAATTCGCAACTTTCTACGTCCAACCGTTTTTGAGTTATGCGACATACTCACACACACACACACACACAGACACACATACATACAGACGTCACGAAAAATCGTGTAAAGTCCCTTATATCTCTAAAACGAGAGCTCGTGTTAAGACGACACTTGCAGGTGTACAACTAGACATCATGACAGTCACACGTATAAATTGGCAACATTCAGCGATCATTCGTTTTCGAGCAATGTGAAATGCAAAATCCATTTCGCAAATCGGGATTACTATACTTCCTTATACTTTGTATAAGGAAGTAATAAAATTGTGCCTTGAGGGGACTCATTTTAAAGTTGTGCCTTGGGGGGGGGGGACTCATGTAAAAGTTGTGCCTTGGGGGGACTCATGTAAAAGTTGTGCCTTGGGGGGACTCATGTCAAAGTTGTGCCTTGGGGGGGGGACTCATGTCAAAGTTGTACCTTGAGGGGGGGACTCATGTCAAAGTTGGGCCTTGGGGGGACTCATGTCAAAGTTGGGCCTTGAGGGGACTCATTTCAAAGTTGCGCCTTGGGGGGACTCATGTCAAAGTTGTGCCTTGGGGGGGACTCATGTGCTTTGGGGGGGACTCATGTCAAAGTTGTGCCTTGGGGGGACTCATGTCAAAGTTGTGCCTTGGGGGGACTCATGTCAAAGTTGTGCCTTGGGGAAGGGACTCATGTCAAAGTTGCGCTTTGGGGGGGACTCATGTCAAAGTTGTGCCTTGGGGGGGACTCATGTCAACGTTGTATCTTGGGGGGGACTCATGTCAAAGTTGGGGGGACATGTTAAAGTTGGGCCTTGGGGGGGGGACTTCGGATCCGAAACAATTGGATAAAAGTGTTAAAAAATGCATTTTCACCGTGTTTCTGAACTATTCCGGAAGTTTAATATCTCTAACTAGTCGGGAAGTTAGTTAAATAATTTTTCTGTTGAATCATATAAACGCTGCTGAAGGCAGCAGTGACACGAAGCAATTGGCTAAAAATATTTAAAAAATGCATTGTCACCGTGTTCTGAGCTTTTCTGGAAGTTTTAAATGTCTAGCTAGTCGGGAAGTTAGTTAAAAATCGATTGCAAGATTTGTACTGGTAACGCTGCCGAAGGCAGCAGGAATCGGAAACAGTTGGCCAAAAATATTAAAAAAACGCATTGTCAACGTGTTCTGGGCTTTTCTGAAAGTTTCAAATGTCTAGCTAGTCGGGAAGTCAGTTAAATTGCAAGATTTGTCCAAACCGTTTTTGAGTTATTACCGTTTTTTGATACATTATGGCCAAAACCAATGTATTTTTGGTCATTATGAACCTAATTTTCCTAAATATCTCCAAAATGGAAAATCATACAAAGTCCAAAAAGGGAGGTGCAGAACTATATGTTATAACAAACCTATGTACCAATTCGCAACTTTCTACGTTCAACCGTTTTTGAGTTATTACCGTTTTTTGATACATTATGGCCAAAACCTATGTATTTTTGTCATTATGAACCTAATTTTCCTAAATATCTCCAAAACGGAAAATCATACAAAGTCCAAAAAGGGAGGTGCACAACTAGATGTTATAACAAACCTATGTACCAATTCGCAACTTTCTACGTCCAACCGTTTTTGAGTTATGCGACATACACACTCACACAAAGACACACACACACACACATACAGACGTCACGAAAAATCGTGTAAAATCGCTTATATCTCTAAAACGAGAGCTCGTGTTCAGACGACACTTGCAGGTGTACAACTATACATCATGACAGTCACACGTATAAATTGGCAACATTCAGCGATCATTCGTTTTCGAGCAATGTGAAATACAAAATCCATTTCGCAAATCGGGATTACTATACTTCCTTATACTTTGTATAAGGAAGTAAAAAGGAAAGTTTGTATAAGATTGTCTTTCCTATCTCACTAAGGTTAACATTGCTAAATAAAGCCCACACACAATTCGGTCACCCAGGGATTCAAAAAATGATGATTTTAATCACTCCACAATATTATTGGCCTTTCATAAATAAAGATATAGAAATTTTTGTTAAGCACTGCCATACTTGTCAAGTAAATAAAAATTGCAAACAAAAAAGATTTGGCTTATTGCAGTAGGTATCTCCAGCAGATAAACCATTTGAATGCTTGTCGTTAGACACTGTTGGTGGATTTAATTATTACAACTCGACTAAAAATACTTGTATTAGGTCGTTGACCATGCAACACGCTATGTGTGGGGTTTTCCATCTAAAAGTGTGACAACTGAAGCTTATACCAACTTTTTAAAACAAATTTTCCAAATTCAAGTACCTGAAAAATTACTAGCTGATAGAAATGGTGATTTAATTCATCACGTTTTAAAAAGTTCTTACGGAATTACAATGTTAAACACGTTTTAACTATCAGACATCATCTGGAAACAAACGGAAAAATTGAACGTCTGAACCAAACAATTGTAACTAGATTAAAGTGTAAAGTGAATTCTGCTTCGTCTAAAGTACCTTGGACAAAATTACTAGAGGAGGTCTTAAGCCAGTATAATGCTACCCCTCATACTGTTACCAAATTTTCACCTAATTACCTATTATTTGGAAACTTACCCCATGACCCTTTAATTCCTAATAACAGTTATTATCCAAAGGTTGATGAAGCGAGAAAATTGGCAAAAGAACTCACAATTGAATACTATAATAAAAATAAAGTACGGTATGACGCTTGATATCTACCGGCTAAATTTAAAGTGGGTGATTAAGTATTATATGAAGAATTTCAATATCCTAATACACGAAGATTAACTGCTACATATTCAGGACCATATACCATTTTAAAACAGTTATCTGACGTAAATTTTGAAATTGATAGACCAAATCCTCATTTTAAAAGACAGTCTGAAATTGTGCATTCATCTAAACTAAGATATTACAATAATCCTCAAAATTTTAAACTATGTCATGAATAACCCCCTTTATCAGTCAGGAGTCACCATGAATAATTTTTTTTTAGTTTTTGCTTTCCTATCGCCCCAATACGCGTTGGATGAGGATCCTAACTGAGCAGGGCCGGCTCTAACGTTTTTGCCGCCGTAAGCAAATCACAAAAGTGCCGCCCCCATCCCCCTCTTCAAGCTTTAAAAACTTGCAAATTAAAAAATAAATATATATATATATATATATATATATATATATATATATATATTTTTTAAATCGCAAAAACGGTCTAATACAATTGAGCTAAGTAAATAATACTCATATAATATTTACTACTGTTTTTTTTTTTTTTTTTTTTTTTTAAGTTAAAAACACAAAATCTTTGGAACTAATACTAGTACAGACAATATTTTCTAAACAGCAAAGAATAAAGAATGCTAGTACAATATACAAAATTTAAACCTTAACAAAATAATCTCTTTCGAACCTTTTTTTCTACACATCTCGAGTAACTTCTTGTATATCTAATTTGTTACTCGATTCATGTTCAATGGCCAACATTGCTAACCCATTGAGTCGATTTTGACTAGACATGGTTTCAAAGTATTTTATTTATTTATTTATTTTTTTTATCATTTTTAGTTTAGAAAAAGATCTCTCCGTTAGCAAAAGTTATGGGCAAGGTTAACAAAATTTTTGAAGCAATGCTTAAATTCGGCCCAATGTTAAGGAATGAGGAATGTAATGAATTTAAGGACGTCAACTGGACAATCTTTTTTTTCAAAAGTGAAGAAAATAAAGTATATTTTACCAGCCAATTTTAATATGTTAAGATCAGAGGAATCACCATCTGTTAAGTCGTTTCCCAGATCTTTACACTGCGGTAGTAATTCAGTTTTGCACGTGTCTTTAAGTTTGTGGACATTGCATAAAAATTCAAAAGAATGATTATGGTTATTCAATAAATTTAATCTCAGCTTCTGTGCACTGATCGCTGAAAAGCAAAAAAAAAAAAAAAAAAAAATCTAGTTTATATTTCTCTTTTGAATTTTCTATACATTCGCCTAAACTTTCATAAGAAAAATTTCATTTTTAAGATTGA
The DNA here is from genome assembly GCA_963930645.1 of Salticus scenicus. NCBI lineage: Eukaryota > Metazoa > Arthropoda > Arachnida > Araneae > Salticidae > Salticus > Salticus scenicus. Next base: position 217,159,393 of record OZ005650.1, read on the forward strand.
ACATGATGGCGTGATGTAGTCAATTTAAAGTTTTTTTTTTTTTTTCTCTATGTCTATTACATTAGCTAATTTTTCAGCTTTTAAGATAAAGTTTTCAAAGGATTCAACTGATCTTAATTCTTAAAATAATAATAATAATAATAATAATAACAATAATCAGCTATTTAATAAATCAGTGGCTTGGTATAAATCAAAAACTTTTGTTTCACGTAGCTTACTTAATCGGATTAATATGATTCAAAATTTTGTATCAAATGACGATCAAACATAAAACTTTCGGCAGCAAAGTTATTGAAGCACACATCCGCATTTTTCATATATTATATATATATTTTTTCTTAGTTTGATCGCTTCTTTTTATCATCAACTTACTGTTTTATAAACAGATCATCACTCGACAAACATTTGCTTACCAAAATAATATTAGACGTCCATCTTTTGAGTAGGAATTATTACTAAGTGCTTCAATAATTTTGCATCATGAATAAAGCATCATGAATATTTTCTATTTTAATAAATAAAGATATTGGGGAAGCTATACAACTTTTCCAACTTCGCAGTCATTCATTAACTACTAAGTTTAATAAATGGCTGCTGCAATGTACGTGAAATGCTCTGGAATTTAAAGTTTTAATCCTTGATTGTACTCCGAATTTGTCGCCTCTCATATCTGAGCAATTTTCATAACCTTCACTCTCATATTTTATAGTTTTAACCCAATTTTTTTTCCATCTCTTTTAATAAAACTTTAGGCAGTTCCTTACCAGTAGATCTTTCAACAGGAAGAAAACCTTAAAAATGTTCATTGAATTTGCATTGAAATTCTGATTGGCCAATGGAAGCATACCTTAAGCAAACATTTATCGCCCCCCCCCTATCCAATGAATTTGATGGACGTTATTGCATAAAAAAAGCATTGTTTTAAATCTGACATCACTGTTGCCAATTCCAACTCAAATTTGCCGCGTTTTTACGAGCAACTCAAAATGTCCCTATCTTATGGCTGAGGATATTTTAGGACGTTCTTTCATACTTAGATATACTGATAATGCCCTGGGGAGAAAGGTACCTCCAAATAGTTCCTACATGCTGAAGAACACTGCTAAAAGTGCCTACAATTGGCAAATTCTTGACTTTCTTTAATTAGAGAACAAAAAGAGCTTGTTAAATCAGCGAGTGTGCATTTCTCCCTTCGCGTCGCGGCTGCATAAATAATAACTGTACATACTGTACAGAACTTAGAAATTTGTTTATTCTTGTCTGCATTTCAAATTATAGGAATGGGCAGAGAAGTCTGTAAATTTTGTTGTATTTATTTACTTCTTTTTTTTTTTCTATTTATTTATTTTCTTCATTCAATAATCGAAGTATTTTATTTATTTATTTTTTGTAGTTCAGCTGGTTTTGCCGCCCCTAAATTTTGCCGCCGTAGGCAGTTGCCTACCTTGCCTACCGCCTAGAGCCGGCCCTGAACTGAGTCGGAGAATTTGGAGGAATGTCGGGAGATATAGCTTCCATTCTTTGGCTCAGTGACGTTAGCAAGCCTTAATACTTTTTATTTTTAGAAATTTTAAATTATTTACAATTATTACTAGGCGAATTTATGAAATGAGGATCCTCCGCTCCTTAACTCCTTTTCTTTAGGTCCTTGTTTACTCATGCTCTTCTGGACATCCTCTGATTGAAGACCCCGAAGAGCATGAGGCAACAAGTGTGCTCCCTCCTCAGATGAGACTTGTCAAAGAACCACTTTTACTTTTTACAAATATTACTTTTTTGGTTGACAAGCTCTCACAGAGTTTCACGGGTCTCTGCACCCATAAATATAATTTTTTGGGTACACTTTTTAGTGTTTTGTATCATTATGGTAATTGGAAAGAAGTGATTATCTTAAAATAGTAATTGTTTATTTCATATAATAAATCCTAATAGAATACAAAGTATATGTTTATTATATTACGTTTAAAAAGAAAATTTTCTGTAGATTTTTATTAAATACTTCGTAGAGCGTAATAAAATGAATTATTAAATCGAAATGTACATAGACATAGGTACCATGTTATGACTTCCATATTATACAAACATAACAATTTTATTTGCTGCAATCATTAGTTTTCAAATTATACCTTTAAAGTAATACCTTTAAAGTCAAATTTTCTGCAGTGCAGCTTAATCCACACATAAAATTTATTCTTGCTGAGATAATTTGGAGTAAGGTGACGCTTGAAAGCGTGTTTGTGGCCTCAAGGAAGAAAAGGGGGATTTCGTAAAATTCCATTACAATAGGTGTCGGATGCATAGAAACAATTTAAACACTAAAATCTGTGACCGCAGTTCCCATAGATTTTACACAACAAATTTAGCACTAAAAAAGGGGGCAAACCCCCGAAATCAAAATTACAAAAAAACTAATATTTGTTTTTGGAAATACCCTAAAGTAGACGCATACCTTTTTTCAACATCTTTGTACCATTTTTTATAGAATTCTTTTGGTAGAATTTTTCGGTAGAAACTGGAATTTGCGAAATTACCCCCCCAAAATCGATTTTTTCCCTCCCCTTAAAAATCGAAAATTCCAATTTTTTTTTCTTTTTTTGTACTCAAGTCTAGTCTCCCCATATGCAATTTCCTCACCGTGAAGTCACTTGGAGCCGAGTAATGCATAGTAACGTGCTTTTTGTCTCCTTTCTCCCTTGAGATGGGTGAGGGGGAAATTCGTAAAATCTCGTAAGTATAGGCATCGGATGCATCTAAACAATACACGCACTAAAATTCGTGACCAGAGCTCCCATAAATTTTCCAGGACCACTTTAGCACTAAAAGAGAAGTCTCAAATTTGTTCCCTTGTCCCCCCTCCATCCCAAGATCGAAAATCACAAACACCAAAAATGGGTTTTTGGAAATATCCTAAAGAAGATACATGGCTGTTTTAACATTTTTGCTCCATTTTTGGTAAATTTTTACTCAAAAATCTGGAGTTTACAAAATTTCCTCCAAAAATCGATTTTCTATCTCCCCCCTTAAAAATAAAAAATTTCAAAATCGTAGACAATGATTACTACTATTTTTATTTATTTTATTTCATTTTTTTTAACTCAAGTCAAGACAAGACTCCTCATGTGGAATTTCTTCATTGTAAAGTAATTTGAAGCCAAGTTATGCATATAAACATGTTTTTGCCTTCTGCCTTGCCCCCCAAGGGAGGAAAGGGAGGGGGGAATTTACAAAAGTTGATAGATATAATTTTAAGTTCGGTAATTCCTGCCAAGTGTCGTTGAATTCTGTTCCAGCTGTTCTCACGTGATATTCACTCAGACAAAAATGTTATAGACATGCAGACACAGCGACCACACATGCACAGAGAAAGATTTCTGAAGTCAGATTTGGCTTTCACTATGTGTGAAACGTGAATATATATCAATTTTTTTCGAACTTGAGAAATTTACAGACAAAAGTTTGATTTTATTAATATAGATGTTACATGGATGATACAAAGGGGAAAAGACTACTCTAAATGAAATCTCCGGTTCTATTAAATTTTTATTTTTGCAATCGAATTATGTTGTCACTTTACTAATCTAAGTGACCTTTTTCCGGAAGAAGAGGAGGGGGAGCGATTAAGAGGGGACAATACTTAATCCCTCGGACAGCCGTGGCCAATGTTATTCTATGGAAAAATTTGTTTCCAAAATTACTCACTACCTAATTCATATTTTTAAATACTGTTTTCACAGTCAGAAAATTCATAACCGTTAAATAAGTACTCATTTTTTATTTTTATTTATTTTTACATTTTAATTTTGAGTTCAAAAATACGACTTTTCCCAAAGTGCATTTTTTTTTTTTTTTTTCATTTTCTAGCCGCAAAATGAAATATTATAAAATTAAAAAATCAATTTTTGGAAAACAAATTCTAATTTAATACTTACGAATTTTCTAAATGTGAAAAAAGAATTGAAAAATATTCATTAGGTAATGAGTAATTATGGAAACAAATTTTCCCATAGAATAACATAGGCATACTTGCCAACATCCTAATTAATATTTCGTAGTGTTGTTAGTCCCGCCTATTTTTTCACACCAATAAATTTTTAGAGTAATATTCTCCAAATGCAATTACGATTAAATAAGAAGAAAAATACTCTAAAAAGATACTGGTGTGAAAAAGAAGGCGGGACTAACACCACTACGGAATATTAATTAGCATGTTGGCAAGTATGAACATGGGCCACGGCTGTCGGCGAGATTAGGTATTGTTCGCTCTTAAGGCGCCCTTTTAAATTTCAATAGAATGCTTTGATATGTTAAAAAAGTCAAAGAAAATTTTGCTGAAATTTTGCATCTTTACACAGTTATTTCACTTTTAACGTGCCCTTTCACAAAAAAACTTCCTAAACTATTTGAAGAACACCAGTTTTGCCAGTATATTTTTCAAGGCGCCTCATTTAGTCACACTAGTCGCATGGCTTCAGACGGTATTATGAAATCAGATTTAATAAAGCAATATATATAGTTTTTTCTTTCCTTTTCTTTTTTCAAATAATTTATCTTCGGCTGGTGCCTGTGTGCGCCGCACACTTCGCACACCGGGTCGGCGCGCCCCTGGACATCAGGAGTTATCGCTGAGAAAACCTGAAAGTACAAGTTTAACCCGTTAGTAGTCGCTATAGACAGCCCCACCTATTACAGATTGCGCACTTTTTATTTAATTGTCACCAATAATTTTAAGAAGTGATGTGATCGACGTTTCTTCGCGTTTTATGTATATCAAATATCACTTCTAAAAATTTTGGGGGGCTATTGAATAAAAAAATCTGGCAACACTGAAGGATGGGCGGCAAATCGACCAACTAGCGACTACTAACGGGTTAAGTAGATCAACTGCATTCAATAAATTCACGATTAGTGAATTTTGAGATCATTTGATCTTCAAGAATTTAAATTTGGCCCAGAATCTATTTATAATGTTTGTGAAACAGTTATTAGCACTGCTCTATAAATACACTAAAAGAATTTTCATGAGCTGATATTCATCCTTTGATATATTTATATTTAGTGATGAAGATTACCTAGGTGCAAAAGAGAAGTTACAGATAGGCCAGAAAATGAAATAAATTTAGTTTCTGAGAATTATTCTGCAAGAAATTATTCAAGCGATGTAAATATTTCTGGACCTTCATGTGCAGTCACTCTACACAGAAATTACCTATTACCCTCGAACAGCTGCGTTCCTTCCCAAAAACTGGACATAGGAAGACTCAAGATGGAAGAAGACCTCCAAAGTCAATTGAAATGAAATATGAAGAAAGAAAAGGGCGGTGTGACATCGTCAAGGACTTTCTTTTGTACTGTCCTGTTTTGTGTGGGTTCTCGAGGTGCCTGCACAAAGAAGCATACATTTCAAGCGCTCATTCATCCTCTGAAGCACCGAAATTTCACGACTCACTTTGGTGGTGCCGACTGCGATTGCAGACGTGGGATGTACTTGGTTAAACTGACGCCAAGTAACTACCCAATGAACTGTAAAATAGGTGTAGGACTCACGTGACAGAGGACTGTGCGATTTGCCATCGTCTTGTGTGAAAAAAAATCCCCCCCCCCTCTTACACTTCATCAAAAAAATTGGAGGACTGAAAAAGAAGAACTCTCAGTGACTTGGATTATGAGTGTCATGTAGAAAGGTCTTTTTTTTTTTACTTCTCCGTGAGAGAGTTATAGGCATGTTGTAATCACACGAGGAATGCATGCAATATTCATATGTCGAGTATGGACAAGTTGTATATATTTATGATTTTTTTTAATCATTAAAATTTGTTATCTTTAATTAGCGTGTTAGTTTTAAACTTAAGCTAATTCATGTTAGTAAGGCTGTATGAAGATATTACAGCTGTATAAGAAAAGTGGTGGTAGCAGTGGGATGAAAGTCTAACATAACATAGACTTTAACCTGTGTAAAGAACTTTGGATTATCTAGTGTTTTTCTGGAAGTGCCAAAGTTGATCTGGAGATTGAAAAGTACCGGCCCGGTTGCAGATGTCTTTTCATACAAATCTCAACTACAAGTGGCGAGTCCCCTTCTTTTTCAATTTAAATATCAAGGAGGTCTTATAGTTGTAGAGAAGTAGGTTTGCTATATTGGGGTAACTTTCTTTCAAGATGGAGTGTTTAATGGTTTACAGGGAATAATTTTTTTTTTTTTTTTTTTTCCAATTGTTCTTTGTGTTTTTCTTTTGTGGTTAAAAGAAAAGAAAATTTCTTTAACAAAAGGTCTTAGAAATTAAAAGTAAATAGGTTTTTTTTTCTTATTTTGTTTTGAAATTGTTTAACTGAATTTTATTCCAAGTTAAATTTATGTTTTAGTATCTAAGGTAACAAAATTGTGAGTAAAAATTTAAATAGTAAATTTTTTCTGTACAAAATAAAGGGCATTAAAAATCTTGATACTTTTAATGTCATATTTTATTTTTGGGGATTTATGTTTTTATGTGAATTGAATTTCAAATTTCACTCTGTTGTGAGTAGAAACTGAAGTATCAGTAACAGAGAAGTGTTTTTATTGTAGACATTAGTTTGTTTCTGTATTTTTTATAATTTTTGTGATAAAATAAATAAATAAAATTAAATTAAAAAATAAAATAAAATAAAATCCTTCTTATAAGCTTTAAAGAAATTCTAAAAAAATGCTTTGTTTTTATTTTGGAAATAGTCATAAAATTAAAAGAGACATTTGGTCAATTTTTGAGAAAATGGATAGCAATGCAATAAGGTTTCATATAAATATTTCTTAAAAAATACTTAATTTTTTTTTTTTTTTTTTTTTTTTTTAGTTTTTGTTTCAATGGTTTCAATAAATATAACAGTGCGCATTAAAAGAAACTTTTCAGAAGCGAAATCAATAATTTTCATAGTGGCGTCACCGCCACCTAATAAAGTTGCATGTAAAAAAAAATATATCTGTTATTTTAATGTATGTTAATTGATGTTGTATTATTCTGCTTGTGTGAATCTAATTCAAAATAATTTGAAAAAAAAAAAAAAAACTTTTTCAATATTATCTGTTTTGAAACTGATTATTATTAATTTTCTTTTCTTTTACTTTCTAAGAAAAGAAAGAAACAGAAAAAACGATTTTGATGAAATTCTGGCAAAAGCAGAATTTAGTTTAGTATGGAGGACTGCTATTTTTTTTTTTTTTTTTTTTTTTTTTTTCAAATTATAACATCGCTTTCAAATTATTCAATTACATTTTCGATTTCGATAAATATCCAACTATCATAAAACTGGCGACAACGTTTTATCAGTAGATTGAGACTAATAATCCTTTTTACTAAAAACGATTTTGATGAAATCTTGGCAAAAGCAGAATGTAGTTTAGTATGGAGGACATTATCTAAAGCAATTTAGAAGAGTTATTGTGTAGAGTAATTTTTTTTTTCTTTTTAAGTATTGATATCATCAAGTATTAGTATATAATTTTAAGTGTCAGTATTATTTATCGTATGAATATGATTTTTTTTTTTTTTAGAATTGAATGTAGTACATTATAGCACTGTTTTGTTTATGTCTTAAATACGTATTATTTGCATGAAGTGTTATCTTTTTGTGCTATAAACTTTTAATTGTTGCATTAAATAAGAAAAAAAAAAGTGTGTATGGCAAAATTTTGCTTAAAGACTCTAGTGATTATAAAGACTATATACTTGCTTCAACATTGGACATTTAGTTTCAAGAATATACCTAAATCAGAGACCTCCCACACGTAAGAAGTTCTCAAGAAACTTTGTTGTATAAGACCATTTGTGAATAAGTATAAAGCAAAGAAAAACAAACTGGTGCTATTGTTGTGTTCTATGACGTCTAAATGAAAACGTTTTCATGTAAATTTGGCCAAAAACTATTTTAAATATCTACTTTATTTTATATGCTACTTTATTGAATATGTTATAATAATTTTTTGAAATATATATATATATATATATATATATATTTATATAGTGTCATATATTTGTTCTATTTTACTAGTAATTCTTAATATGAAGGATCAATGTTTGTTTACTAAATATAATGAATAGCATATTATTTCATCATCAATTAATCTAGAATGTTAAAATGTGCATAATATGTTTATTCATCAGCAAGCTTATTGTGAATCATGTAACCCCTCTGTATATTCCCAAGGCAATGGAGTCATGGAAGTATTAAAATTAGTGAAAAATAATTAAATTAAAATCAATCAATCCTAAGTAAATAAATCAAGAAACAGACAAAAATTAAAATAAAATAGAGTAAATCAAAATTACTAGGTCTTTATCACTTGGAACATCATCTACCTCCAGGTGAGCTCCCACGGCTTTGCAGGCAAACCCGGGGATCTCGCTTTGGAGGGGGGGGGGATATGAAAGAAATAAAAGTAAATAAATTTAAATTATTAAAAAATCTAAATGAAAAGTACAAAAATCGCTAGCCGAAATTATAATCGCTAATAATTCATAATTGCACCTGTGAAGATTGTTTCCTAGCAGAAGACTTTATAACTCAGAAATCAAAAAAGAAAGAAATTTCACATTAAACTGTAAATTACTCTAAAAGTATAAAAAATAACGACCGGAAATTGCAATTGAGATCAGTCCAAAATGAATAAATAAATTAATCATTCAAGCGTTTTGATATGGAAGTATCCTATAAATAAGTTTAATAAGCAATAAAAAAGTATCTGGCACTGGAAAGATTCAATAAAAGAATTTAATTAGCAATATTAAAAGAAATAGAAGATTTATGATTCTAAATTAAGGTTTTATGTCAAATATAAAGCAATAAATAATTGTATTAATGACTTGGCGAATTGGCGGGTTAAGGTTCCAGATGGTCTAGTGAAAAACAAAAGTACAACCAATAAGGAACAAAGAGAAGGCGTGTTAAGACAATTAAAGACAATGGGAGGAGGTTGAAAATGTGCTGGATTACACCAAAAATAGGGTTTAAAAGATGGAACTTGCCAAAATTTAGAGGAGACCACAATTTTCTAGTGCTAATAAACTAACGTGCTCGCTCCTCCGAAATTACGCAGGTCCTAAAAGCGTCCTATACGAGTCTGGTGGCTGGAAGCCGTGGGGCCCCGATGTTATGTGCTGTATGGGGATCGGCGATCCATATGACTGCCTCCATTCGCCTTCTACTCTATCCTGACTTAGTACTAATGAAGAAATAAAGATGTTCCTGAAAGAATTCCTAGTAATCCTTGTGTGCTACGCCTGACATCTCTCTCTTTTCCAGTAAATAATAATCGTTACATATATATTAAAAAAAATGATTCAAGTTCTTTGAAAATTTATTTAAATATAGTGATCAGCCAAGCAACAGCGAGAAAAATCTTCTTCAATAATTTAATATAAATATCATTCAGATTTTTAGATACAGTGGAATCTAAATGTGGGACCTATTGTTCCCACATTGATCGTTTTATTTCTATGGTCCCTGCACAAATTATATTTAAATAATATTAACAAAACCCACATGTATCGGGCTTCAAAAAGTCATTTTCCCACATTCATCATAAAACTTTTACTCCTGACTTTGTAAAAAATTTTTCCTGAAGGTCAAGCGGTTCCATATAGCATACAAACTGGAATTACTTCCTGCATCCTAAAATAACTTTCTTTCCCATTTCCATGGAGTATCAAAATCGCGATGTCATGTGTCTGGATCATATCTATTCATTTTGTAATTTCAGCATGGCAGGAAATAACCTCTTCAGTTGTCCAGAAAATTATTTCGTGAAATGCGGTTACATGCGGAAAAATGATGAACAATATTAAACAGAAGGGCAAGAAAATGATGATGATAATGATGCTGATAATGCAGATGAAGAGTGGTTGTGTGTAGCAGAGGATGCACCTAGTACAAAATTTACTGATAATATTTACATTAATCAAGACATTGCGACATGCAATATCCTAAAGCATAGAAGAAATGTGTGATTTCAAAAAATGAAAATACAGAGGATAATTTACATGCCGATGACATAAATATGGCATTTTGAAAATGCATGAACTTTTATATAAGCACATAAAATTACATAAAAAATGTTTTAAATCTGAAAATTTCCGGTTTAATTTATAAAATGAACAAAAAAGCCAACATAAAATTACTGATAATTAAAAGTAAATTTTACTTAATGTTCTACAACATTGATTTATTTGATTGTATGTATTAATTCATAAAAATTCTTTTCTTCGTGTTTTGACTTCGTTTTCCCGCTTTCATCTTTTTTTTTTTTTTTTTCCACGCATCCTGTGAAAAACGATGGATCGAGGTTCTACTGTATATGCTTTTAAGTTAAATGCAACAAAATTAGTATATAAAACTGCATTTATGAGCTTGAGAAATTGGAAATTTACGTGCTTAAATTATGAAAAAGCAATATCGGCTTGAGGAGTAGTGATCTTTCCCTAGTGCCTCAGAGCATGCCGCATGCCCAGATTCAAATATCACGCTACGCCACTGATTTTCACATATTTCTTGATTAGTCTTCGAATAAGATCTTGTATAAGAGTTTATTCTTTTATGCAATTTTTCAGTGTATAATTATTATTTTTTAACTAATGAAAATTTCACAAATAAGTTTTCTTTTTTCATGTAGTACATCTTTTCAGTAACGCAAAAAAAAAAAAAAAAAGATGATTTTTATGTTTTCCTGACTTTGTTGGTAAGCAGTTACATGTTTCATTTTTATTATCATTCCTAACGTAAATGAGTTTTAAAAATCGATATCGCTGTATTCCCCCCCCCCCTTTTTAATTTTTGTTTTAAAACAGAAAAAAAAAAAAAAAAAAAAAAACTATATATATTTTTTAGCACGTTGAGCCCCATGTCAGCCATTCTAGATTCTAGACATTTTGTCATATATCTCTAACTACTGAAGGAATCATCTTGAAATTTTAGGAGTGTGCAGAACATGTTATACAGTGAAAATTTTACGCCAAAAGTAAAAACAGTAGCAATAAAAAATTAAAACGTTGAGTGCCATGTCAGCCATCGGTGGCTGACAGTGTCAAATATTACATTTAATGATTGAAAATTTATTAAAAGTTTGCTTACTTTTTATTTATTACATGAGAAATCATTATGAAATTTTAATGGATTTTAAGAATTTGCATGGCGTTCAATGTGTTAAATACTATAACTATAAACAAAAATATAAGTACTTTTTAAGGACCCTTAAAAACATATATGAAAAGTAAAGAGTTGTTAAGGATTTTTTAAGCACCTGTACGCACTATGTATGAGGTCAGTAGCATCCTCACTTCCAAAACTTTAGGAAAAAAAAGAAGAATACTAAAAAATGAAGACAAAGGAGAACAAAAAGTCTAAAAGTGTGGGCGAATGAGGACATGTGAATTTTACAAGACAACTGAGAACAACACTCGTAAAATGAGGACTGACCACAGAAAATGAGATCATCTGGTCACCCTAAAGTAAACAGCATTAAATACATCATAGAGTAGTAATTTTGCTAATTCAAGAACAATAATCAACAGTCTTTATGAGATGACAGAACAGCTTGAAGTTTGAATCAAAAATGAACTCTTTGGGAGTGACTTTTCTCTTTTTATAATCTCATTAGTGATTTATAGAACTTTCAATATAGTTCTGCTTTTAGAAAACAGTGGATCCTTTTGGAAAATTCCAGAACTTGGCTCCTACTGAAATTAGAGTTTTAAAACTTTGCAACCCTAAACTATCCATTTTCGTCAAACTCAGTTCCCAAGTCACCAAATTTGATGCCAAATTCCCAAATTTGTTGCTACGGTTGATATTTATAAAGGGAAAAAAATGCCAATTTTAATAATTTTAATTGTAAATCTACTTTTTCTGGAACAGCAACTTTGGTGCAGAAAAGTGGTTTAATGTTTTGCAACAATGGATGAAATTCATTTCCTTTATTAGAACTGTTGTTAAAATGGAAATACATATAAGGCAGGAGAACTTAATAGCATTTTGTTGCATTTAAGAGGTCAGCATTAACGACCAAATTTGGCTGAAAATGGTAGTTTAGGGTTGCCAGAATCTGTAGACCTAACACAATTTGAAACTGAGTTAACTTTTTTGGTATAATGCTTGCTACTTATTTTCAAAGAGTGTATAAAGAAACTATCTACACTTGAGTAAATGCAGGAGAGCCATGGCCATGGATGATTAAAATTGTCATACCATGTCTCCAGACTAACCTTAGAGGTCAGTCTCAGACCATTGTCAATCGCCCATAGTGTAACATCTGTCAATGCAAAACCCACTCAAACTTAATCATTGAACTTTGAGCAGTCAATAAGAGATTTTGCAGTAAGGTGTGGAATACTGTTTATGAACAAGCAATATTTATGCTTTGTCTTGCATATAATGCTAATATCATGACTTTTTGAGTAATAGTTTTATTCTCTTGTTTTGGGAATATTCACTGACTGGAACCTGCCTGTTTATTTATGAACCACTTGTCTTGCATGAAAATATCAATATTTTTAAACCAATACATATATTTTAATGGGTTTATATGGAAGTCATGTAAAGCCCATATCAGATTTTTTTTTTTTCAAACTGACTGTTTTCATTTTTGGAAACAAAATTGTTTTATATTCCACAGTTCATTTTTCCGATTTTAATATTTTATTTAATATACATGATTTGAAATTGTGTTGCAATTCGATGTCCATTAAAAGATTAAAAACACAAACTGTATCATTTATCGTTAATTCTAACAGTTCCTGACCACAAAGTAAAGAATTAAAAAGAAAAATCTCTAGTCTATAGCTGTTTAAGGTAGACAGAAGAAAAAAGTTGAGTACCAAGTTACACTATAGATGCAGGCGTTTCTCCTAAGAAATAATAGTAAAGATTGTAATGGAACAAAATTCAGGGTTTTAAAAATAATACACTGGTGTGAGTAAGAGCTGCATAAAGTATGAGAGCTGAATTTCTGTGAATTTCCATGTAAATTAAGCCCTACCATAAGTAATTAAATCAAGATTTTCATATAGCCAGACAACAGCAAATAAAGATTAACAATCAAACTTCAAACTTTAGGGGGGGGGGGAGGATAGTGTACTGTACTAACATATCACAAATATTAGGTGATAATAGGTGAAATTGAAAATTATTATAGAAGACAATAAAATACAAACATTTAACATCTTTTAATTTAAAATCTGAAAACAACCTTAAAACAAAACAACTACTTCTGTAATGAAATCATGATTAATATTTGTACTGTGAAATAGCATTATTTAAAACCAATACTTTCCAGATATGACACTTATAGAGATGTATACTCTTTACAATAGAATACATGATTGTAATGTAGGTCTTTGAAAACATATATGTTGTAGGAAACAAGACACCAAAGGAAAAACAGGTTAACATCAATGCATAAATTCAATTTCACATGTTATTAGTGCTAGTTATATTCCTATTTTGTGAACGACAATAAAAATATCACAAAAAGGAAAAAAAAAAAAAAATATATTTAAAAAACAAAGAATGTTACCAGCACAATTAAAGAAATATAAGCAAATGAAATTCACAATTAATCTTACGCAGTATAAAATAATAACAGAAATATTATTTCATAAAATCTGTTTGGTTAATTAATTTTAATCCTGACAGTCTAAAAGTAAAAAAAGTCATTAAAAAAAAATAATATATTATTATTATTATTTTTAATATCAGCTTTTAATTTGATATAAAGTTTATAAATACACACACTGGCATTCTGATGTAATTATATAAAGAAAATAAAAGAATTAAACAAAACTAATAATAGATATTCTTTATCATTTAACATTAGTTTTTCTATCTTTTAAAACAATCAATAATAATACTTTTGAAAAAAAGTCTCATATATTTTAAAGTGACCTTTCAATAAAAAATAAAAGATTTTAATATAATAAAAGTTTACCAATCAATTTTCATCATTTGAATAAACATATACACTGATGTTCAAAATTAAAGCAACAACCTATTTTCTTCTTTTGTGCATAACTTTAAACAAATAAACATAAAATTTGGATGGCATGATTGTTATCATATCATTAATCAAATTTTATGTAACTTTAGTCAGTCAAAATTTCCCCCAAATCTTGTTCAAGCATTCGGATATATTCTGCACCTCTGTGTAAGGACACTGTAAAGTTTTAATTATTCCTAAAAAGATTCAAGATATCAGGATAAAAATTATTCGGAATATTAATTTATCCGTATGTGCATAATGTTGTAAATTACAGCTATTAATGTTCATTTGTTTGGTTTCAACAAGATGTAGATTGAAATAACCCCATTTGGACAACTATGTGGAGAATTCTTAAGAACAATAAAACTTAAGTTTCATCTTGGTTACTATTATTATTATTATATTAGTAACTAAAACTTTACAATACCCTCATATATAATTTAAAATATTACCATTTTAGAAAGGATTTCTCTTCAGAATAGGTTAATAGTAGAATTTTTATTTTTAACACAATACCTACCAATATATCAGGATAAAAATTATTCTGAATATTAATTTATCCTTATGTGCATAATGTTGTAAATTACAGCTATTAATGTTCATTTGTTTGGTTTTAAGAAGAAGATGTAGATTGAAGTAACCCCATTTGGACAACTATGTGGAGAAGTCTTAAGAACAATAAATTAAACTTAAGTTTCATCTTGATTACTATTATTATTATTATATTAGTAACTAAAACTTTACAATACCCTCATATATAATTTAAAATATTACCATTTTAGAGAGGATTTCTCTTCTGAATAGGTGAATAGTAGAATTTTTATTTTTAATACAATAACTACCAATATAGTACTTCTAAATACTTTCATAACTTTGAATTTTTTGTACCTAGATAACTAGAACAATTTTATCTAAATCAGAAACATGGATTATATAAAAATGTATAAAAATACTTCAGTTACACAGATTTCACAACAGAAAATAATGAAACATAATTTTGCAATGGAGAATGATTAAGAAAAGAAAAAAAAAAAAAAAAAAAAAATGTTGATCATGCATAAAAACTTTTGAAACATATTTTGAGGTTAATAATATTTCAATAATAATCTGGTTGCAATACCTCTGCAAAAATATTTCTCATATATGAATATTATTTGAAAAATGCCGTTAATACATAAACATAGATTAGGATACATAAAAATGCTCAATTACCCCCCCCCCTTTTTTAAACTACAAATTTGCAACCCTAAAGTTATACATCAGTACATTAAATTACGTACAAACCAAAAACTTTTAGAAGATGAACTTAAAGGAAATCACAAAAGAAAATATAACAAAAATATCACCAATAAATTATATAAAAACTAACTAAAATCCTTATATGAAACAAAAACTGGACAACAGAAGATAAAACAAATTGCTTTATCCATTTCATATTCCAGAGGAGCTACTAATATCTTGAAAAAAGAAGACACCCAATACAACATCAATTTTTTCATGAAGCCCAATCTGAATATTTAACAACAAATTAAATCCAATCAAGATACAACTGACCAAAGGGAAACCATCGGTATTTATAGAATTGAATTCAGTAAGAAACAGAATAATAATAATAATAATAATAAAAAGATACTACATAGGAATTAGCAAGAGGAAAATAAATCAATGTATAAAAGAACACAAAAACCAGATGGAAAATTTAATAAAAATGTAATTGCACCAGCAAAAATAGCAATTAATGAAGTAACCACACCCAATTTTAAAAACTCCCTTAAAAGGGTTAATTACAATAACCATAAATATGTATATCTCTTATAAGCAATTGAAATAATAGATGAACCTAATTCATGGCATTACAGAACTTGCTTATATTTGACAATAGATTGGGGCTGCATGATAAAAAAGGCAAAAATCGCATAAAAAAGAAAGAAAAATTTGTATGTATTTATTACATTACAATTTATAGAAAGAAATTAATACCAGATTATAATGAAGAAATCAAATAATAATAAAAGAATTTTGCAATGATATTTTCAGAATAAAAAATATTAAAAACATATCGATTTTTGGCATTCTATTTTACTCATTTAATCCATTGAATTTATTTAATTAATTTTACTTTTTAGTTAAAGCCTTTAAAAAATATTATTGCATCATTAAATATCCATTTTCGATAATATTAATTAACTTTTAAAATCATCAAAAAGTTACTTATAAGCCGTGTAATACAAATATTTAATGAAGCTACATATTTTGATACTATAATATATATTCCAGTTATCAAGTATAAAAAAAATCAAATAAGCATTTAAATTGATTGCCTATGAACATCTGGAGAGTTCTATTTAAGGGGATTTATTCAGAAAAAATAAATAAATAAATAAATAAACAGTAAATACTTCCTCAAAGGTACAAATGTTTTACTTATTTATAAACTTAGAAAAAGATAATTTTAAAATAAAAATAAATATTACCCTAATTTATTTCATTTTATTTATATTATTTTATTCCAACTAGAATAGATAATATTAACCTAACCAGGACTTTTTTTTTTTTAAATTTATGGTACCCAGTAAGTTTTTTCAGTAGCCAGGAAAAAAATAGGTTATTTTAACAATACAATAATATTAAAAGAATGCTTTTTTAAGAATGTATTAAAATTTCAGTGCATAAATTGTGCAAAATATTAATAATAAATAGCTTAACTTTAATTAACTCAAATATATTATTTTTTAAATTTATCTTTAAATTTAATCTATAATTTAACATAGGTATGGAATATAAACTAGGTTATTGAATGAAATTGAATCTGTTTATAATTGAAATGAATTAGAATAAAATTTTTGATAATTCCTAAAAAAGACTGCACACTCTCCTTCCTTTTCTTAGGATTAGGAAGATAAAGGGAAATGATTATTGTTTATGTTATACTTTGTGAGAAATAAGTTGTGGGTTTTGGCACATGATTTTACAGATTTCAGTATTAATATAAGAAAAATATTAAGTATGAAGAGGAGGTTAGTAATAATTATTAAAAAAAAAAAAAAAAAAAAAAAAAAAAAAAGTGGTGAGCTAGAAAACTAAGGCTGTCAGTTGTGACCTGGCAACTTTACTTGTTAAACCTGGATCTGATTTTTAATAATTCTCTATTGATTTAAAATTTATAAAAAATGAAAGTTATATAAAATGCAATCATTAAAAAAATTATCTTTTCATTAAGACAGCATAACGTCAAAGAAAAAAAAAAAAAAAAAATAATAATAATAAATTGTAACAGAAACAGATTTTCAAAATATTTACATATTTACAAGATTAAAAAACATAAATAATTCGTTGAAATGCAAAATAAACTCCTCTCCTGCAAATTATAAATAAATAAAAATATTTCTGTGAACCATGAAAGAAAAGGATTTTGGCATTCCAAACTGATTTCAACTTACACGCTAACCACTTCACAGGCCACTGTACTGCATAGAAAGCTACATTTTCTCCAAGCTATCTTGTGATGGCCAGTGTAGTGGTTAAAATAAAATATTCATTTTTGACACTTTAACATTTGGCTAATGTATGACGTAGAAAAAAAAAAAAAAAACTAATGAACGGTGAAATATCATTCAGTAAAATATTTGAAACATAGACAGATAATAAGATAATACATGATCTCATTTAGAAAAAGATGAACATAATAATTTAAATTCTGAAAAAAAAAAAAAAAAAAAAAAATCATTATAGCAAATGAACTAAGGTTAATTTTTAAGTGGACTTGGCACCTTTGACTTGGCAACTTTTATATGAAGAAGGTTTCATATAAAAGCTTATTTACATTTAATATTCATAAATTGAACTATATTAGGTTTGTTCAGTAAGATAAATATTCAGGCAACAATTCTTATGTATTATATATTTTACAGATTTGAAATCTTTAAATTGCATTTTCTCAGCATGCATTTTTTCTTGGATTCATGAACTTCAAAATGCTACAACTTCTACAGATAGTTAAGAAAAGATTTATTTATTTTTGGATGTTTAATAGACCCTTATTTAAAAGAATTAGAGGGACATTTGAAATTTATTAATTAGTTTTCGAGGAAAAAGTTAAAAAGTGCATGTGTATGCAAAAATTTGCCAAAAAAAAGAAAAAAAAAAGTGATTTTTGCTATATTTTAATATTTTTCTTATAAAGACATTGTAAAATCCACCTGTAATCTTTTAGCTTTTATATGAAAACTACTTAAATGGTGCCATGTACAAGGTGCCAGGTTCATTTAACTGATAATTAACTTAAAAACATCAATTTTGTTTTAAAAAATACAGAAATTAAACAAGCAAACCTCAAGTATTTTAATATTGCACTAATAACTACACTAAAACGTATACAAATCCAATAAAGTAAGCCAGCGTAAATATGATAGATTGCCAGTACAACAAATATCTATCATAACTTTTTTAATTCAAATCATGTGGCATGAATTAGATTTAATTAGGCACAAAAATTAAAGTCTCTCTGATTACTGAGTGATAAAAACAATACAAGTAAGCATTACATTTCTAAAATTTTAAAGCAGTTTTTTTTTTAATTCCAAAATATGTAGAATATTAATTAGCAAAAAAATATTTAAAAAAGAATCTCTTAATTGTTTAATTACCTGAATGTAACCATATTAAAAATGTAAAATATCTGTATCATTCATCGCAGAACTAAACTTTGATGCTATTCACATAAATAAGAATGATGCAGTGAAACTTTACTTACAGAATTTAACTTCTTGATTAACGCTTCTTATATGAACACACATACAAAGAAAACTCTTATTTTACCCTTATGTTTACAAAAATATGCAAGTGTCAGAACATTTTAGAGCATTTAATAGGAACAAACTTTACAACATTTACAATATTGCACAACATTTACATAAATTTTCTCACAACAAAATAGGAGTACATTTTGCAAGAGTATAAGTCATTTCCAGATTTTAACAGATTATAACAATCATATACATTTACATATTCATAGAATACAGAAAAACACAGCATGTACAGTTTATCTCTGAATTTGGTATTCAGTTGTGACAAAGTATCAGATTTTTGCCTCTTGTATATACTTGTCACTAACATATTTTGGACTTTTAAACTCATTGATATATATATATATACACAACAGTAATGAATCTACTCAAACAGTAGTGCACTTTAACGTAACATTTACACAGGATGTGTATAAAATTTTTACAGAGCTTAATAGTAAGGATTTTATTTAGCCCATGGGATTTACAATATATTTAGATATGGATGAGACTAGAACTAAAACTGGCACAAAAAACAACCACCTTCATAAATGCAAAAATGTTACACCACATACACGTTAAAAATTTTACGGTTAAATATAAACAGAATTTAAATACATTTTCATGGGTAATTTTACTTAAGATCAATCAAAATATGACTAAGCAGTTTACATTTAAAGACTTTTTTTTAAAAAATAAATATGAAATAAATTACAGATGCATTCTTTGAATGCATGCCTCAAAAAAAGTCTATTTTATAAAACCACCAAAATTAATAAAAACGAATTATCAATAGCAAACAATTTCAAGATTACATATTTTAAATTATTGTGAGCAAGCATTCTTGAATCACTAGTAAAAAATAATCAGTTCTAATTATGTAATAAATTGTTGTGCAGAAAGACTTATGGGTCATAAACATTAGATATTCTAAAAATTAAAATATTTACCATCTTCAAATACAATACCAAATTATCTTTCCTTTCTTTTCTCAATTTCTTTATATGTAATAAAATTATGTATTTTGTTTTATTTTAACTGTGATATCACTTCTCATACAATAAACGAATTAACACAAAAGATATGATTTCTAAGATTATAAAATAAATTCATAAAAATACATAATGGTCTAATGCAGACAGAAAATATTTTTCAAATAAATAAAATAATATAAAATCTTTTTCAAGGAATTTGTATTAAATATGATTATTTGATTTTTATGTAAGCAAAATACTGCTCCCCCCCCTCCCCTACCACAAAAAAAAAAGTTTATTTCTAAAAAAGTTTTAGGAATTCCAAAACATGTTAAAGAAAACAAATTAATATAAAAATATATTAAATAAGAAAGAAGGGATAAAAATCTCAACTCAAAAACATCATGCAAACAATACATTTAAAAATAATTATCACTGAAAAATTAATTCAAAGTTTAAATAAAATAAGTTATACGTCTACAAAACAGTAAATTTAATATTTACTACTATTTATTATTATAGATACTTATTAAATGTATTAATTAAAGGTAAAACAATTGTTGTAGTACTTTGTCAGTAAAATAAAAATATGATGTCACATAAAATTGGGGAAAAAAAAAAAAAAAAAGGCCACCTGATAATTTTAATGAAACTGATACAATTAAAAATACGTACTAGAAATAAATAATTTCAAATACACAAATGAAATATCTCTTTGGTGATAGCATTTTGATCCAAAATTTACATAACAAAATTAGATTGCTTTAATTTGAACATAAGGATGTAGTACTAGTTTTACATTAAATTATTATTATTAATTATATTTATATATATTTAATTATTATTAAATGTAAAAAAGTAAAAGATACAATTAGAAATCAATTTGACTGAATAATAAAATCTTAGAGTTCAATCATCATTTACAAGAGCTTCAGCAACATCTATTACTTTAACTAAAATAAATAAATAATATTAAAAACCCTTTAAAAACTTATTTCTTTTAAAAAACTTTTGAAGGAATTACCTTAAGCAACCTAGACAGTTACTAGCCATTTTTCTCTATGAAATAATAAATTTGCGGGCATACAATGCATTCATATTTTAATACTTTCGGCGCCCAGCATGATTTGGCTGAGTTATTCACTGGGCCCAAATCCGACCGCGAGTTCTAGAATAAAAGATGAATAAAATTTCATAGAAAAAAGTATTTTTTTTTAAAATCCTAAATATAAATTAATGAAAAGTATATTATAATGTGTATATTTTTAGTATTGCTATGTTATATATGTTATATTCCTTTTAAAAATACAACTGAAAATCCTATTAATTTGAACAAGAAGAGCGTCACTCATATTTGGGTGACGAGGCACCTACAGAAACATACCCATCACCCAGATATGGGTGACGTGACGATGAACATGTTAAAGATATCTGATAAGAGAATAAAAATTTTCAATTTGTGTTTTTTGTGCATGCTTCGAAAAACTTCTCTCAGCTTACCCACTTTGGCAATTCTTTTTTTTTTCCTCTCCTAAAATATGTATTTATCTACTTTTTTAAAAAAAATAATAAAATTTTATAGAGAAATTTATCTTTAAAAAAATTAAAATAAATTTTAGCAAAAAAAAAAACTGTAAAAGGAAGTAAAAAATATAAGCTCTATTAAGAAAATGCAAAACACAGAAATTGAAAATTGTGATTTTCTTTGTGAGAAATCTTTAAAAATACAAATATATCATATGCCCTTAAATTCAACATTACAGGTAGAAAACCCATTGCTGACTAGACTTTTTTAACTCAGTTATGAATAAATGATTTAAATTAATTTTAATATTCCAGTTTACAAATAGTTAAACTTAGCTGACGATAGCATTTCAGTACAAATTATTATAATAAATAACCAATTGAAACTGTCAAGAATAAGCTTCATTCCCAATTTTAAAGAGGGCCTCAAACTAAACCCAATGGCAGCACTCGTAGGGTGCAGCGGCTGAAGTACCTAAAGCTAAAATTGTAAAACCATACCTATATAAGTATATAACTCAATCTTAAAAATTCATACACACATTAGATCTTACTTTTTTCCTGAGAGGCTTTATACTACACTTCATAATACATAATATCAAAATATTAATTGCAGAATATCAATAATAATCAAAATCTAATATTTAGTTGTAATAACTTTAATTAGAAATTGCAAATATTAACAGTTATGTATTAGTTTTATATGTTTTTTTTTTTTTTTTTTTTTTTTTTTCTGGAGTGAGGATCAATCTTCTCAGCTTTCACTGCAACTGCTAAGTGGCTTTCTCCTTGACCAATGTCATATTTATGTTACTCCCTATTTCCATTGACATAAGTATGCTTAACAGTACTCGCTTTGATAATTAATTACATATATTGATATCACAATGAGAAAAATTTTATTTATAAAAAGATGCATTTCAAAACATCCATAGTTTTATTTATTTATTTTGTGCACTAAACTTAAATTTTGCTATTCCTTCAAGACAACTTTTAAAAACACAGTGCATTGAAAAATGATTTTTAAGAAATGGTATGTGTCAAAATATATTCATAAATTTAGTGTAAAAATATTTATATATTTAACTAGTCAATTATTTTTGATGTACAAAAGTTTTAAAAAAAGGTAAGTTAAAAATTCTATTTTAAGTGTTTATTGTTGTTCAATAAAATACCTTTTGTCATCTTTAAATGTTTTGAAAAAAGGGTATCTGAACATGTTTTTAAAGTGAAATCCACATTTAAGATTAACAACAAAAAATAGATAAAATACATAAACTAACTAATCCATAATGAATTATCTATAAACAACATTAAAACCTGTCCTGGTACAACAGTAAATTCAAAAGTTTCCCAGGTTTTCATTTTTATATAAAATATTAATAATAAATAAATAAATAAAAGCATCAGTTAATTACTATTTCACTGGAGATTTGACTCACATAGGGATTTAAACACACATAATTTTTGTTTTAAACTAAAGTCTTGATTTGATCTTGCTGGAATAGGAAGCCAGACATGATAATGTATTTTATTTGAGCCCATATATTTGACAAATGCAATTGTCTCTGAAAATAATGACATTAAAATTGAAGCAGAGTTCATTATATCTGCAATGAAGAAATAGCTGTCTCCAAATATAACTGAGTAATCTCAGCTTTTTATCTTTTTGTCCTGAGTTTCAAGTTCTTTTTGCTTTTGGGCTTCTTGTTGCTTCCAATATTCATAATTTGTTTTAATGTGCTCCATCAGCTCAGGAACATCACAAAATGCTAAAATATACAAAGTTATGATCAAATTTATAAATTAAGTGAATCAAGTATTTTTATCAAAACAATGTGATTGAAAACAAATTTGAAAAGCCATATTTTAAACAACCACCAACTTAAAATTTTAGGAATATTTTATGAGGGTACATACAAGAGTAAAAAAATCTGGAGTGACTCCACTCGACTTTCCGAACATTGAGTAACTAACAGTTTTGTAGATAAAATAAAGAAAGAGGAATTGCTAAACAAACAAAAGAGAGAAAACCATAATAGAGTGTTTTTTTCTCCATATATCACACGAGGTTTTATTTAACGCTACTGAACTTTGAGCCCTTAGATCATAATGATAAAGAATTTTTCGTTTTGTCCCTGTAAAAATCTATAGATGCTAGATTCACCAAAATGCTTATAGTTAGTGCAACAGTGATTTATAATATTCATACAAATTTTCAGCTCAATTGAATAAGGCGTTTAGATGCTATTGCACTTTTAAAAATTTGGTCTCATAGGCCATAATGATAAAGAATTTATCTTTGTGTCCCTGTAAAAAAACTGTAGTGCTAGAGATTCACCAAAATCTATACAGTTGGTGCAAATGCGACCTATAACATGTGTACAATTTTTTTGCTCAGATTAATAAGGCGTTTAGACGCTATCACACTTTTAAAAATTTGGCCCCATTGGCCTTAATGATAAAGAATTTTTCTTTGTGTCCCTATAAAAAAACTATAAGTGCTAGATTCTCCAAAATCTATACAGATTGAGTATATGTGACCTATAATATGGGTATAAAATTTTTGCTCAATTGAATAAGGCGTTTAGATGCTATCGCACTTTTAAGATTTTGGTCCCATAGGCCATAATGATAAAGAATTTTTCTTTGTGTCCCTGTAAAGAAACTATAAGTGCTAGATTCACCAAAATCTATAGGGTTCGTACTATGGTGACTTACAATATACGTACCAACTTTCAGGTTAATCGAACAAAGCCTTTAGACGCTAGCGTGTTCACAAACATACACACATACACACATACACACACACATACATACATCATCGTAAAAATAGTGAAAACGGACTCAGGGGACCTCAAAACGTATAGAAACATCAAAATCTCGAATTCGGATTTTTGACATGATTACAATACTTTCCTCACTATAGTGTTCGGAAAGTAAAAAAAAGGGGTGGGGGATGGATGAGAAATTAACATTAATATTGATACATACCACACAAAAATATTATTTTAAAATGTTTCAATTTTTTCTAAATTAAAATTCAGAGATGCTACCAATGGTAAATTGATAGCATTTTTTAATGCAAGTTCTACCATTATTTATTTAATGAAGAATAACTAATTATCATATGCCTTTGCAAAAGTAATTCTATTCCAAAAATTGTTATGTGAGAAAAATACTGACTAACTATTTGAAAATGTATTATCAGAAAGACGTGATAAAATTTTGGTAATGCTTTACAAAAAGGTGACTGTTATTTACTATGTCTTTTTTTTAGGTAAAACCATAAATAACTTTAACAAAAGAAAAAAAAAAATTAAAAATAGAGAAAACTTCCAGAAATATGCACTCCTAAAATCTACAAACTCCATAAATCCGCACATCACAACAAATGTAAACAATGAAATTTACATTTTAATGCATTATAGCATTAAAATTCTAGTATTAAAAAAAAAATCTGCACAGTCTTTGATACTAAGCTGTGCAAATTTCTGGGAGTGTACTACATGCAAATTTTTGTTTTAAAACAGATTGGGAACAAACTATGACAGTCGAACCTCGTTGACGTGAATTACTTTTTACATGAACTGTTTCCACAATCCCCATCAAAATGAAGATTAGTTTCTGAATTACTGATAGCATGAACTACTGATAACATGAACAGATTTTTTACTCTCCTTGAGATTAACGTTAATGAGGTTCAACTTTATTTAAAAAGTAAGCAGTTCAAATTGCTTTATAAAGTCAAAGTATTTGTATTAAAAGATATCTCAGATTATACAAACAAATCATACAATCATCCAATACAAATTTGAAACAATAAATCTGACTTTTTTTGGTTGAGATTATTTTAGTAAAGACTATCAATTAATAAATTCAGATGAAGAATTCAATTTTATGATAAGCTATATCAATGTAACTTACCATCCCAAGCATCAAACATATCATTTACAAAATAATCGATGAATCCCATTTGAGATTTGGGAATGCTACATTTGGCACGATCAAATGCTGGCATCACTATTGGAAGACCTTTGCTTTTCTCTTCATCAGTCTAAAGTAAAAAAGAAAAAAAAAGAAAGAAAAATCACAGGACTGGCATTGAAAAGTAATAAGTAAAGAACTTTGAATAAACACCATAAAATGCATAAAAATTGCTTTGGGTCGAAATAAAATATGACCTTTCATCAGGCAAACAAAGTAGGCATGAATGCTGCAAACATTGCAGCAAAGTACACTTGAAACAACTATTGTGAGTTTTCTGCCTTTTATGGTGTTTATTCAAAGTTTTTAGTTATTACAGACAGTTAGGCTATTTTTAAAACTCACAAAGAAACAATGTGATAAAAAAAAAAGAGCTAGTAAGCTGGAGAGCTATTAAAAAATTACTTTTATATCATCTTAATACATTAATTGGTCAAAAAATTTTATAGTGAAAACAATGATCACAGAAATATTTAGGTTTCTAAAAGTGCCTGCTTTTCCCACGTGGACCTATGCCATAGTCAGATATTTTGAAACTGATTTTTTTCCCTTGTGGATTATGCTTGGGTTAAGTTGGCTTTATTTTTTTTTCTCATGGGTTGTGTTTATTGAAGTTTTTATCTGTGCGTCGAGTTCAAGTTTGGACTGACATTAGATTTTAATGAGTTGGGAAATTTGTTTAATAGAAATATAGCTGCATAACCAATATAAGCATACCAAATATGTTCTTTCATATTAGACATTTACAACAGTGTAAGTCTATCTAAGAGACACCTTTTCAATCTCCACAGTAAATCCTTTTAATTCTTCTATTCTGATTGAATGAGTAATTTTTATTATATATATATATTTAGAATCAGAATGACTAGTGTCTTTTTTCAGGTTTGGATAAATGAAAAATTGTTTATTAGATTTTTGGTTGATTTGGTAGGACTCTAAGATGAACATGGGTATTTCCTTTTCAAAAACACAAAAACTGTTATTATTCACTACATTTAAACTGCAATTTTCAAATTTGTTACATGAGGACACATTATCAATTTTTATGAAGGGTTTATTTTCAGAGGAAAAATTTTCCTAAACTGACCCCTGAATAGCAAGCAAATTTATCACAATATTAAAATTTTTATGCAAGAAAATGAAAAAACATGTGAGATTCTCACAGTCTCATGCTCTAATGGGAACCCCAAAGTGAATGAAAAATATAATTCTTTAAATGTTTAATCATGTTGCATCAAATGATTTCAAAGAAGATGGAAAATTTAAGAAGTCCTTAAAAGCATACTTGTGCAATATATTCTTCAGCTATTCTGTAAGCCCATTCTCTGCAAGCATTGAGAGGTCTTGAAGGATTTGAAACATCTGCACATTTAATCAGGATCCTTTTCACCAGAACAATATTTTCAGGTGTTGACATAGCAGCAAGATCTGGTGCAGATGGTTCCATCTGCAGAAAACAACACAGTAAAATAGAATAAATAACAGAAATATGCTTTAAAATTAAATGTTCATTAATATTATCAATGAATAGCTAATGCATGTTATTTTTTTCGTGTCATAATAAATAAATAAATATATATATTGTGATATTTATTACACTATGCAATATACAGTAACTATACATGCAGTTCAAAATTGAAAAATTTTACATGTTTCTTTAAGTGTCAATATATATACGTAAATAGAAACACTGAATTTTGATACTGAGAACATTACTTATTAAAATTTATTTCTTTTACCATTATTTTTAGGTACAGTATACTCCCATTATCTGTGGCGGAAATGAGTGGCATGGGTATCCCACACTCTGTCCCCATTGGGAGAGAAAAACAAAACAAAAAACACTGAGATTTAGAGAGTAAGGCCAATTGACTACACTAGGGTCCCAAGCCCATTGGTGGAATGTCTTCCGTAGGGTCTTTCTAAAGGGTCCTAGCCTGTATTTAAGCGAGTTTCGGAGAAAACTACGGGAAAAACTCCGTCCATGAGCATGACCTGAGATCGAACCTAGCACATCCCATCTAACCAAACAAGGAAATATTAAAGCAAGAAAAATATTGGACATCTTAGAATAAGTGCAATTGAAAACTTTAAACACTTAAACAATTAATATTTACTTTAAAACTCAGAGAATCTATTAATAAAATTTGTTCAAGGAAAAAAAAAAAAAAAAAAAAAAAAAAACAGACAACAGATTCAATCAGTTAATTTTGTTAAAAACTATGGGCATTACACTATATCCACAGTTATACATATGATTCTAACACTACATGCAGGATTTAATAATAATAATAATTCAAGAAACTGCAAATTTTAGATTGCAATTTACTACTTAGTGAAAAATGCAAGCATTGTATACCTTTTATTTAATAAGCAAAATAAAAATATCAAATACTTAAAAAAAAAAAAAAAAAAAAAAGAAGATTATTTATTAGTATATAAATGTAAACAATTCTTTGTATTTTAAACTTATAAATTTATAATAATTATTATTTTAAAACTGTATTTATCTAGAAAATATATTTTGGTTAAAAATTGAATCAAATAGAGAAATTATTAAATAACACTTTCTTTTAAATTGTAAGAATGCTAGCTTACATTTGATTCCAGCTCATCCTCTTCAGCTTCTACAGATTTAGTAAATACATTTACAAATTTGGATAAATGTTCAAAATGCTTCGTCATTTCTGTAGCTAAAACCATATCAATAATAGATCTTCTCACTTCTTTATAGCTATCTTTATTTAAGTGTTGTAATATATTAACTTTTTCAGAAGACATTGTCAATTTGAAAGCAAGTGCAGCATGGTGACTCTCTAAAACAGATCTAAAAAAATAAAAATAAATTTATTTATTTATTGATTAAATTCAATTTCATATCTTATTTTTTGAAAAATAAATAAGTAAAAGACAAGTCTTTCTGGCTTAGTCAGAAGAGTAAGTCGATTAATTTTTTCTTATCAAGTGGTTGACACTTTGAAACAAGATGACAGATAAAGTTTCTTAATGAATTTGATGGAGACATTGATATATCATTCTGGTATGGGTTATGCATACATCAGAATTTAAGCAAATCCAGTCTTAAATACATTTTTAACAATGTGAGTTTAAAAATTTCAAATAATCATCAATTGGAAACAAAATGGCAGATCACTGCCCTGCAAACTCATCTAAGATGTAAGATAAGTGTCCAACCAACTTTGGTTCAAATTAATTTAGTATTTCAGAAGTTATTGGGATGATAAATTTTCAAGTGGCAGCCATTTTGAAACAAGATAGTGGATTAAGTTCATTAATAAACTTGGTAGAGATACATACATGCACCATGTATACACTGAAATTTAAGCAAATCTGGTCATACATACATTTTTTTACAAATCTGGTCATATATACATTTTTTATACTGTGAGTCTGAAATCTTAAAGTAAATGCCATTTGGAAACAAAATAGTGGGGCAAGTTTCCCATCACACTAATCCAAGATATCTGTAAAATAAGTCTACTGTCGAACTTTGGTTTAAATTAATTCTGTATTTAAAAAATTATTGTGATGACAAATTTTCAAGTGGCAACGTGATTGCAAGCGGAAACAAAAACCGCCACTTGGAAACAAAATTGTGGAGGAAGCTGCTAGAAGAACTTATCCAAAATATTTGTCAGATAAGTCCCCCAATCTAATTTTAATTCAAATTAATTCAGTATTTCAAATGTTATTGTGATGAAAAATTTTCAAGTTGCTACCATTTGGAAAAAAGATGGCAGAGCAATTTGCCCAGTGAGCAGCTCATCCAAAATATTTGTACCCTTATAGTTTACTGTCTAAACTTTGGTTCAAATTAATTCAGTTTTTCAAAAATTATTGTGATGAACAAATTTTCAAATAGCCTTTGAATTTAAGGTATCTGCCATTTTTAAATAAGATCGTGATTAAGTTTATCAATAAATTTGGATCCTTATATAGGATAAGTATATACTAAAATTTAAGCAAATACGGTCTTAAATATGTTTTTTATGATGTAAATTTGAAAAGATAGATAAACTAATAGACAATAGGTAACAAGTAAATGATAGATAATAAGTCGATTTCTAAAGAAATCAATCTTTAACAAAAAATAAAGAAAAGAATATCTTCCTCACTACACACTAATTTAACTTTAAAATTAAAATAATTGTAGCATTAAACTATTAAAAAACATAACTGGAAACCTTATTTTGCTTCCATAATTAGCCATAGCTTTTGCGTGAGGATCTCCAGTGTCCTTGACGGCAGAAGTAGCAAAACTGTCAGTAAATCTTCTTTTAAACTTGGCTTACTCATTCTCATTAATGAGGTGATGCCTGTTATAACTGAGCCATTTTCAATTTCAGTGTATAAATTAGTTTATTATTTATCCTCTATTTTTTGTAAGTTCACGTGCTGAACAATATGTCAAAGAAAAAAAAAGAGTTAAATGAATTTAATGCTTTAATTTTTATGTAAAATATGAGCACGTGCTATCTTCAAAAATTTTTAAAAAATGTAAAGATTATATGGTGCGTGTGGCATCCATAGTTTTTTTATTTCAAGAAATAGAACAGAATAAAGTTAGCAACAATGTTAGTTGCATTTTTTCATATAGTTTGAATTTTTAATTTTAGTGAACTATTTTTTACCGTAGGAATAATTTTCTTATGTTTAATGTTATAGGGAATTATTATACGAGCACAAGAGATGCTACTTTAATAATTTTAAAGTGTAAATAAGAAGTATTGGCGTCCGCTTTTATACAGTTTAATTTAGTAAGAGAAAAGCTAGGAATTTGCGGTGCTTATTCCATTGCTTTACAATGCCACAGGCGATCCAAACCTGCTGTCAACTCATTGCCATTGTACAAATTACAATTACTGACAATTTCAATGGTTTCTCTAAAGAATGCGTAGTATGGATTATTGTAATTAGCTATTTTGGTGTTTCTTTTCAAAATTGATATTGATATTTTCTTTTTGATAGGTTTTAGCTAAAGCAGTAGTACTTTTCCCAAATTTAATGCATTATTATGTTCCTTAATTCTTGTTTTTATTTTCCTTTTGGATAAGCCTAGGTAGCAGCCTTCATTAAAAAAATCTGGTGTGAAACAATAACACGACTTCCATTACTCACTATTACAGGTATTATATGCATTTTTTGGAGATAATGTGATAAAAAAATAAGTGACCTAAAGAGGTAGAAACCTAAAATTTTTCTGGTAAGAAAAACTTTATACACATGTAGACATATACAACAAAGCTTACATATAGTGAGGTAAAAAATAAGAAAGAAAATGGTAGAGTTATTTACTACCTCCAGCAGCAAGTTCAATATCAAGACAATAGCTAAACTCACCCTATAGTTCTAGAAGATGATAGTATTGATGGATGCCACTACTTTTAATATCCTATGTTTTAGGTCCTTGATGTTTGTAGGTAATGGTGGTATGTTTGTTTTGTATCACCATCATCTACAAACATCCAGAACCTAAAACACAGGATGTTAGAAGCAGTGGCAACTTCAGAAAATGTGTAATGAATTTAGTGCTGTTTTAGTTTAGTTTAAGATTTAGTTTTATAACATCATCTTGATGTTATATATGCTGCTAGAGGTCGACACACACATATATATATACAGGAAAAAAAAAAATAAAAAATTGCTGAAACTTTAGTATTTTGTGAGCTTTTTGCACTTTGCTCCATTATTTTTCCATATTTTTATTAAAAAATATTACTGGATCAAAATTTGGTCATTCTTCTGATATACCTTGTATTATAAAAAATTAAACATCTACACGACATGTAATGAAGTCTAAATGCATAATCATGGCAAATAAACTGTTCAAAACTACACCTAATTAAAAAAAAGCAAAAATATACCTACAAGTCATTGTATAAAATAGCTAATTCACTCCCTGTATTGCACAAGAAAGCACTATTTCTTCCAGGATGATCAACATCATGAACAACAGCAGCAATAAGGGAAATAATTTCATCCATTGGATCAAAAATAGCCTAAAATGCAAATCAAAACATAAAATTAAGATTGGTGTTGCTAAGCTTATATGAATTTTATGTATAAAATTGGATATATATATATATTTATATTTTTTCTTGTGAGTGTGTGTGTTTTAGTATGCATAATGTTAATTTTATTAGCTAGCTAATCATTATGGCAAAACTAAATAAAAAATGTTTTATGATTTGATTAATTACATTTTTCTCAATCCTTTGATTGTCTATCGCATATAATTAAAAAGTTTTAATTTTATATTTAAAAATTTAGTTTAAAGATCATGATCTAGGAAAATAATGAATTTCAAATAAATTAACTATTTATTTTTATCAAAATGTTAAAGTGGACATTACAACACAATAGTATTAATTTTGAAAGAAAAAAAAAAAAAAAAAAAAAACTGACTTTATTACTTCAACTTAATTACCAATGGAGATTGACATTTATTTATTTATTTATAAATATATATATATATTTTAGTACAAGATTTTCAAAACTGATTTTAATAATTAATGCAAACTTTTAATATAATTTATTTATTATTATTATTATTTTATAAAGATTTCATAATAAATAAACAGTAATTTCCTCTATTGTTAGTTATTTCTTTATACATTACACTCAGAACAGACATTTCAATAATTATGCAAGAAAATTTACAGTAGAATTGATTTATTAATTTATTTTTTAAGAAGGCTCAAACGAATGAACACAAATGTATTTCACATACGATTTTAACGAAGTGTTAATTTAAATTAGAAATTTGCACAATATCTAAGAAACTTTTGTATCTTTTACATTTTTTTAGAAATTTTTTTAAAATCTCTTGCTTAGAAATAGCTGCAGCATTTTTAATTTTAAATTCACTTTAAAAAAGAAAAAAAAAGTTACTATGTTGTGTCTTTCACGAAACTTTCTTCTATATGTTTTATACAAATTGCACTTAATTTAAACCAAAATAATCAAACCATGGAAATCTGCACAAAAAGAGATTTTTTTTTTTTTTTTTTTTTTTTCAAAATGACGAAGGGAATAAAAATTGTTAATTTTGTTTCAAACTAACACAGATATATAGTTCTGCTACTTGTTTTAAAAGAGTTGATGAGTTATTTTAAAAATGCTCACATTGAAAATCTGGTTGACTATTATTATAGTAAAGTAAAAATTTTCAGTTTCACAATGATTGATTAAATATTATCCTCAATGTGTACATTTATTCGAAAATTTGTCATATGCTGCCATAAAAAAAATATAGAAAAACAGGAAGATAGTACTACCTAGCAAGGGATATATGCCAAAAATTAATAGAGACTAATTTATGTCAAGGTGTAACTAAATATAAAGTTTCATGAAATTCTGTGTATTAGTTCTTGAGCTAGAGCTGCCATAAATTTTCGTCACACACAAACAGTCATTCTAGTAAAAATGCCCAAATTGTCTCATCAAAAACCAACACTCAAAAATATCTATGAATCTAATACTTTTATGAATACAGAAGAAAGTAAAAAAGACTTTTGGGCTTTTGCTTTTAATTCTTTATATTTCATAGCAGTAAATTTCTACTTCCCTTTCCTTTGATAAATTATAGTATATTATTGACTAAATTAAGAAAATTACCTTTAACCTTGGCTTTTGTAAGAAGTAGGCAGTTGCCTGCATAACATCAGCAGCATGAGTAGAATTATGGTATGGATTTGGATGATAATGACTTTCAATTAATGACAACCAATTTCGAAGAGTGCTTTCATCACAATTTAAAACCTGGCATGCATTAAATTTTGCAAATAGTGACATGCCGGACCAGATGAGTGGTCTAGGAAAACAAAGGAAATACATAATTAGCTAAATTAGAAATTGTAAAAAAATATTTATTAAAAAAATAAAATAAAAATGTATAAATTTAAAAATACTATATATTATTTCAGAAAGCTTATTCACATTGTTATCATAAATATCATTGTTGTTGTTATTATTATTTAAGAATATTAGAAATTATAGCAATTAATTTTATGCCATTAAAGTATTTACTAGTTTTTTATTGGTTAGTAACATAACTCATCAATTTATATCACTTCATTGGTCCATTACTGACAATTAAATAAGTGCCAACACAATTCAGTTACTTCTGGTATTAAATATTACTTACAAACTTTGAATAAACACCATAAAATGCAATAAACTCACAACAATTGCTTTGGGTCGAAAAAACACACACCCTTCATCAGGCGAACAAAGTAAGCACGAGTGCTGCAGTCGCTTTGACTACAGCACTTGTGCTTACTTTGTTCGCCTGATGAAGGGTCGTGTGTTTTTTCGACCCGAAACAATTGTTGCGAGTTTATTGCATTTTATGGTGTTTATTCAAAGTTTGTAAGTAATATTTTTTACAACGCCAGTTTTGTGGTGCTTTTTTATTAAATACTTCTGGTATTGATCAACTTTTGATTTCAATATAAAATCAAGGATTTTAATGTCATTTTAACTCTAATTTTAACTTTTGATTTCAAATAACTTGATAACTTTTGGTTTGAGCATGATTTACTGAATACAGATTTAAAAATATTTAAAATATCATTTAAATATTTAATAAACTAATGTCCCATTTTACATTCTATCATATACATACCTCTCAACATCCAAATTAATATTCCACAGTGTTGTTAAAAACCTGCCCTTTTTTTCACACCAATAAATTTGTAGAGAACTATTCTCTAAATTTAATAATGATTAAATAAGAGGGAAAATACGCTAAAAAAATACTGGTGTGAAAAGAAAGGCAGGGTTTAACAATATTATGGAATATTAATTAGGATGTTGGCAGGTATGCATATATATATATTAAAAATCACAAACCAACTAACAGATAATAATAACAGGAGACTTGGCATTGGAATATTAAAACTCGAATAAACGACTACGTCAGAAACGCCAAAGAAAAATATTGGAAATGCATACAGCTGTTTCGGCAGCTTTAAGCGTGCCGTGTTCAGTGCAAAAAGGATTCTGAATCTGCAGAAGCGCTTGTATATATAGGAGAGAGGCCGAATTTAGTTCAACCAATATAATTACGGGAAAGGTGGGGAGAGTGGCCAATAGGAATTTATTAAAGTTAGCTGTGTAAACAGTAGCAAAATTAAGAAAATGTGGACTGAATATAAAATTTCCAACAGTCAGACAAATAGGGAATAGCGAAATCACAATTTACAAGGTTTTTAAAAATTTTATAAATATGAAAAGCTTCAAAGAAATCGAGTTCATGAATGGATTTAGGTCTGTAAATTATTTTAGCTGAATTAAATTTAAAATTATGATTTTCCTCCCAGAAATGTTTAGAAATAGCCGATTTATTGGTTTCTTGTTTGTGGACATAATTCATATGTTCTTTTAGACGAAATTTAAGACTGTGTTTAGTTTGGCCAATATATGATAAACCACACTGACAGGAAATACTATAAATACCCCAAGAATTATGTTTATCAATGGGATCTTTTAACTGAGAAAAGGTGAGTTTATTGGAAGGCGAAAATATTTTTTAAAAATCATATTGAACTAACAACAGAACAGCAAAATTAAACATATATTATTTTTCTTTACACAAAAGAAGAAGAAGAAAACAACAACAACAAAAAAACAATTACCTTTTTTCTGATATTTTTTCTAATTGAAATATATCGAAATACCATTCAGTCACACTTTCTAATAATTCTTTGACTCTTGGTGGGGCTGTTGCTAATGTTGGTAAGGTAGACGGTGTAGGAGGTTGAGGACTAGGAGTAGAAACACCTAAGCAGACAATATTTAAATTTAGAAATGAATCCAGTGCATTATGTTATACTGAAAGGTAAAATGTAGCAGTATACCTCTGAAAGTTTCATGTGAGAATCGTCTGATTACTTGCTTATTATTCTGAAAATGAAATAAAAATAAATAACAACAATAGTAATCTATTTACATAAAACACCACTGTAACAGCTAAAAGACAAAACAATGAAACAGAATAATATTTCTAGATGAAGTAATCAATATCAAACTATATGCTAAGCACTTAATTGATAGCTCAAATTTAATTAGTCTTTTATGTTTGAAAAATGCTTTATTTTACGTTATTATTTATTTTTCTTTTAACAAAATTTATAGCAGCCAATCAAATTTAATACATAAAAGGAAGGAACATATCTGTACTGATAAGTATAAAGGATTTAAGTCCATATTCTTGATTTTTCAGGAGACGAAAAATAAAGTTAAACTAACTAAAAACTAATCAGAAGAATCGATTAGGAAAAAGGGATTATGTTGATTTATACCCTTTATACCGTTCAGTGGTTGTCAACCTTCATTTAATAAAGGGAAAAAATTGAATTAAATATTTTATACAAAGATTAATGCTAAATTTCTGACTTGAATCTTTTTTTACCAATGGATTTTCTCAAAGAATAAATGACATGGATTTAAATCCTTTACACCAATCGATAGAGAATTTTTTTCTGGGTCTGACTATGTACTTAACTCAAAATAGACAATTTTGGACTTAAATTCTTTATAGATTAATCCTATATATATTAATCCTATATAGTACAGATATAATCAAAAGTGTTTGAACATTTTGTTTGAATTGTCTCATTAAAATGTAAATTAAGTTTCAATGCTTTTTTTTAAAAATAGTTCATTTTATAATCTTATCTACTTTTTCATGGTGATATTTAATTCAATGTTAAAACTAAGTCTTTGACTCTAATATGCTATGTATGAGAATAACTTTTAAATTTTGTATTAATCGAAGTTTGCAATTTTGCTATTAATATAAGTAATGTGCATAATCATACTCAAAAAATAAATATAAAATTTTATCAAACATAAAATTAATCATTGCAATTCCAAATGCCATAAAATTTTTATCACCATATATATTTGTGTATAAATAAGATTTTTTGACAAAATTTGAAAGTTGAAATCAACTTAAACAGGAATTAATGAAAAATCAATCAATCAATCAATAAAATAAAGTATTAATCAAATTGTTGATGTTCAAGATATCAAAAGACAATAAATAATTATTTACAGAGTTCACAAAGCTAAAAACTTTATTGCTTTGATTTAAAGATTAATTTTTCTTATAGAAAGTATATTGTTTGGGATCTGAATATTCATATAATTCAGCTAATTGATAATTTGAAGTTGTTTTATTGTTGCTACTGTATAAAGCTGTTTCAGATTCAGATTCCATGCTTATTCGCAATGATTCATCAGAATCTTGGGGGGGGGGGGGACTTCAGAAACCGTCATTTTATTGCTAATACAGCACTCAATAAAACTTTCCCTCACTATTTCTGTTGCAATTCCATTCCAAGATTCTTTCACTCATTCTATTATGCATTATATGTCTACTTTTCTTATAGTCTTAGATTTCATTGTCTCCTTTTGGATATTACCATAAAACACCCTTTATATCAATCTTTTTCTTCAATGATTGTTGAACAGTTTGTTTAAACTCACATCCAAAGTTATTATAAGCGATTAATAGTAGAGGGTACTGCTGTTAGTGATCTCACTTTCTCTTTCACAGCCATGCTAAGATAAGCACCAAAAGCATTTTTTTCCCCTTTTAAATAGAGCACCAGGTCTTTGGTTACATACACTTTTTAAGTAGTCTTTTACACTATCTTCATTCACCCAAACTTTTAGATAAGCTCTTATAAGACCACAATCTGGAAACTTTACATATTTAGAGAAGTTCTTCCTTTTGAAAATTACTGCTGATGGTAATTTACTTCATCTGCTAAACATGAAAATACCACAGTTTTTCTCATTTTTAGTAAGCTGTGCTTTTAGCTGGAAAATCAAAGGTAATAGGGGTTTCATGTATGTTTCCAATTCAGCCCAAAGTGTTTTTTATGATCATAATATAGCACAGGCTTGACCAACCCAAAACTTTTGGTGGGCCACATTAGAAATCTATTTTACACTGGCATTGTATAAATGCATGAACCATATACATATAGTAATTCTTTTTCCGGTGGGCTCTTGCGGATTTAAAACAGAAAATATGGATACTAAATATATTTTTATTTATAAAATAACAATAAAATAGTGAAAAACTTATGATTATACTTTTATAAGTATAATACTAAGAATCAGTTACTGATCTCATAATATTTTACTAACATTAATGAGCACGATATTTGTTTCTTTAGCTACCTGAAGCCCACGGGCTGCAGGTTGGCCAGTCCTGATATAGCAAATTTTGTCTTCTAGTTCTTATGAATTTTAGTTTTTTCGCTACATACACAGATAAAAATGATTCATAAGTCAGGTGTACCAAATAGAAAAAGTTAAAATTTAGTTGGATTTTTCTTTCTTTCTTTCTTTTTTTTTTTTTTGTCAGATGTAAAGCTAAGAGTTAAATACATGTTCATGTCTCAATAAATTCACGTTGGACTCAGCCAACATGTGTCTTCCAGATATTAAGTGCTTATCCCAAAGTTAAAACTGCACATTTTTGCTCTCCTTTGTTTTAATTTCTTAAGGCATATCTTTAACAACAGTTTTTTTTATTCTTCCTTTCTCACAATCTCATTGTGTCAAATAAAGGAGCAGCTACTGAATTATCATTTGTTCAGCTTTAATTACAATCGTCAACTTAAATTTAGCACATTACAAAATCCAAAAATTTGAATGAAAGATAAAGCATATGATTTGAACACAACGCACATTGAAAATGAAGCAAGTCTGTCAACAAAAAAAAACCACATCAAACTTTTTTCTATGGTTTGAGAAAAACTGTTGGGGATGAAGAAAAATGAGGGAGATAAAAATAAACAATGGTTATTTCCTGTAATTGATAATACAAGGTCAATGACATCATTCCTTCAATGTAGCAACCTTTAAACATTTTCCCTCCCTTTTCTAAAAAAGGTAACCAGGAGAATGCTTTCAGAATTTTGTCTCTAAAATACTAGGGAAGTCAAATAGATTGTTGACATTTGTAAATATTGTCTAAATAACATTCATATATTTTTTCCCTTTTTAAATATAATGTTAATTTTCCCCAATAGATGCTGAAATACAGCCGTTTATAAAATTACAGAGTAACAGCAGCACTACTTGTCAGTTAATATAGATCCAAATTGAATCAGCATAATTTTTCATAATATATATTTCACATATAAAGTTTAGTACACTTTTATAATGTAAAAACTGAGATATAGCCTTCCCGTAAATGAAAAATGTGCAGCATAGCCTGCTCTTCGATTTGCGTCGAAAATTGATTCAACGCTTTCGATAATATTCATATCATATATTACATTTAGTTCTTTTATCCACTGTAAAAGGTGAGATATAGCCTTCCCTTAAATGGAGAAAATTGCTGCATTGCAACATCATTTGAAGTACAATGTACTCCAAAAGTTTATCAGATCCAATTTAAGTCAAGGTCCAACAAAATATCAAGTGGTTGAATTCTATCCATTCATTCGTGAGATACTTTGTGCACACACAGACAGAAATTTTCTAAAAATGGTCAAATTGTGTTCAGGACATCTCACAAAGTGAAAACCCTTTAAAATATGAAAGTAAAAAATTTTCAAGAATCCAATACTTTCTTTTTATGTATATAGAAGAAAATAAAAATACATTTTCAAAACATATATTTCATTAAGTATACATCTAAACTTTTTAATAAAAAGGAAATGTGAATTTTATTTTTATAACACACAAGAAAAAAATTTAAAAAGATGTTACATTTTTTTTAAATGTATATATAAAAGTAAATCCTACAGAGACTAATCCACTGAAGAGGTCAGATGCCACTTGATCTTCTGCATGATTTTGTCGAAGACCAGTGAATTGAGGTGAATAAATATCTGTGCTTCTTAATATGTCTAGAACTCTATCAAGAGCTTGGACAACAAATAAAGGACTGTGTTCTTGAGTAGCTAAAATCATATTGATAACCTAAAATAGTAAAATATAAACATTGACAGAAACTGACATATAAGTATATAAACAGTATATCTGTTAGGTTATATCTGTTTTTTATTATCTTTATGTCAATGACTTGTTTACTAGAGGTTTATCACTTAAATTAATATTTAATGTATATGCTGCGACTGTTGAGAATGATTTTTTTTTACATATCACCATAGGAAACATATTTAGTTTTAATGCTAGAAATAAGAATTAAAATTTATGCATGCAATTTAATTTTTTATTATAATTGAATATGTTTTTTTTTTTTTTTTTTTTTTTTTTCTCATGACTATAACTGTTTAGACTGATTATATCATTAGGCTAAATTATACCTAAACATCATTCAGCAGAATTTATAAACATACATTTTTTAATAAGGCAAACACAGACAATTAACATACAACAAACATTTTCAGTAGAGTCACCAACTGATCTTTTGATGTAATGTACTATACAAGGTGGTACACCAGTTGAGTCGGGATAATTCACTTATAACCGAATAAAGGTTGATTGATAAGAATTGTGTCTGAGTTGTTGACAAATAAGTGCAGACAGAATTATTGAAAAGCAACTAGAGTGTTTGTTATTGCCTGAATTAACTGGATACTTTATATACAATTATAAAAAAGGACCCCTGAACTGGTGTTTAAAAGCAATAAGTACAAAACTTTGAATAAACAGCATAAAATGCAAGAACTCGCGACAATTGTTTCGGGTCAAAAGAATACACGACCCTTCGTTGGGCAAACAAAATAGGCACAAGTGTTGCAAACTAAGCGGCAACACAAGGTGGTGTATTGTTGCTTTGTTTGCAGCCCTCCTGCCTACTTTGTTTGTCCGACAAAGGGTCGAGTCTTATTTCGACCATTTGTTCGTTTGCTTAGAATCAGCTCTGCTGATCAATGGTATACCTATTGTATACCTATGTAAAATCTATTGTATACCTATGTAAAACTTAATTTTGTAGCTTCAATTTACTTTCAACTCATTTTATTAAAATTATTACTAAATTAGCTTTTATATAAGTCTTTATTCCTGTGCATTATTCCTTATAAATGCATTTTAATACAGTTAAAGGAAAATTGGTGAAGAAGTGGCTACTAAGCTAAGAAAGTCTTATGGCTAGTGGCTGAAGTGTGGAAAAAGTGGCAATTAAGTTTTAAGGGTCTACTGGCCACTAGTGACTAACTGAAAAATTCAATTTTAAGGTTTGCCTTAAGGAATCTAAAATGAATCCTTTTTTAATCTGAAGGAACCTTAAAATCAACAATATCTTTTATATACGGTTTAAATATATATATATATATATATATATATATATATATATATATTACCTTTGTAATAGGAGGCTCTAAAGTCATGGGATGAAATTTCGCAAATGACTGTCTGCGATTTAAGCCAGCTGAAAGAATAAATATATGAAATAAGGTATGAAAACATAGTTTACAAACCAAAAAATAATAAAAACCAAACTAATTAATTTACATATTTAAAATTTATATGCACAACAATAACATAATGAAAAAAAAAAGAGGTATAATTGTTATTTAAGAAAATTATTTTGTGGTTGACAATAATAAGAAACATGGTAATATAAAAACAAAAGAAAACAAGGAAAAAAATGCAAAATAAAATTTTATTACATGAAAAGAACCACATAATTCAGAATAAATTAAAATTAAAATAGTCAATAGTAATAAAAGGCAATTTTTTCATAAGGCAATTAAAACCTAAATTCTTTCAAGAAATACCTTAGGTTAGGGAAATGAAATACTATATTATATTGATATTATTAAAGTTTGATATTATTACTAATTGAAATAACAATCAATAGTTTTCTCATATTAAGAACAGGAAAAATGAATTAGAAATGTTCCTACTTTTTAAAAGCATGGACCACTGAAAATATGTTTAAGTTATAAAAAATACCAGATATATAAGAGATTTTTGCAAACAGCTAAAAAGTAATTTAGAAAGTCTAAAATAGCATCAAAAAAGTTAAAAAAAAAAATATATATATATATATTAGTTTTCATAAAAAAAAAAAAAAAAAAAAAAAAAAAATATTAATTTTCATTAAAAAAAAAAAAAAGAATAAATGACTTGCTCAAACATTTTATTCAAACAGACAAGTGTCAACTTTCAACACAATATTTTTTTTACCAGTAGGCTAGCTAATAAGCTTCGTTATTTTAGAAAACAATTTGGATTCAAAATTAAGTTAAAAGGGAAAAATCAGAAAGTACTGTCAAAGAAATTTTTTTTATTTTTCAATCAGGGAAACTTTTAATAAGAAATAAACTTTAATAAAGGATTTAATCATTCAAAAGATAATAAATGTTTTAAAACAGAATATATATATATATATACATATAACAAATATATATTTAAAAATAGTATTAAGTATAAAGAGAAGCAAAGAGAAATAATGTATCATGAAAGGGAAAAAAAAAAAAAAAAAAAAAAAAGGAGAGAATTTTTAAAAAAAATTTGTGCAGAGGGTAATATGCGATTGTGAACACCAAATTTTGAGATAGGGAGTGCATAAATATCATGTTTCAGACAACATGTGATTGAAAAGAACTGGAAGATATCTTGAACCTGGTGAACACATTAAAATGTAGGAAGAAGAAATATATATATTATGCACATGCTGAAAAGATAAACATACTTTCCTTAATTTAAAGATTTTAGTACCTGTTTATTTTCATGGATTTGGCATAATTTTCTACTAATATAGATCTTTAAAAGTCAAAGTAAGTAGCCTTTCTTTTAATTATCAAAGCAATCTCCCCCCCCCCCCCTTCCCCTAACATAAGAGTAAAGAAGTAATTAAATGTTATTTCATATAATACATTTTAATATTTTTTAAAGTGTTTTTATATTCTTGTTTATATTTTGAATTATATAAGTATTAACTAATCGGCCATAATGGATAATTATGTGGCCGATTAGTTAATACCTAAAACAAATGTTTGTAAATAATAATATTTGTCAAAGTTGCAACTTACTTTTTCAGGTTAATATTTTGTAGATCAAATCATTCTCAAGGGTTGACATAAAAATGAAATATATTGGCGAAAATATGATTCAAAGTGAATGTAAATATGAATTAAAAGAACTGTCGCAAAAATCATCCCGTTTTTGCAAATCATATATGCTAAAACAGATATTAGTAGGTAGTTGATCACATTAGAAAAAGATTAACAAATTTAAGAAACTAATTAAGTCTGA
Organism: Salticus scenicus; assembly: GCA_963930645.1. NCBI lineage: Eukaryota > Metazoa > Arthropoda > Arachnida > Araneae > Salticidae > Salticus > Salticus scenicus. Next base: position 217,201,881 of record OZ005650.1, read on the forward strand.
TACAAAGATTTTAAAGATACACATGAAATAACCAAAGGTGAACAATTAATTGAAAATCCTTTAATATTAATTATTTTTAAAAAATTCGTTCTTTATTATATAATTCAATTAGAATTTTACAGTGTAAATATACAAATACGGATTTTGCTTAATTATTTAGTGTGCAATTAATAGAAGAAAAAGCTTTTTTGCTTCTATTACAGCAAACTCTTAGAAATCCTGTAATGATAATTATATTTATAATACAAAAATAAATAAATAAATAAAATAAAATCCTAACTAGAAAATGTTTTGGATATACAAAAAATATATTGGAGGGGGGGGGGGATATTTCTATAGGAATTTCACACTGCAACTAAATGACAATCACTGAATATTTGCCTTAAATAAAAAGATGAGATTTACTTTCCAATCAGCAGCGGATTTTATATCAAAATTTAAAGAAACAAACTTAGTATTATGTTTATTTTACCACTTTTGGGATTTGGGTAAAACAAGAAACATTATATATATATATATAATGAAGATATTGCTACATTATTCATTACTTAAAATTTCACTTGCAACATCGAACAACAACAACAACAGCAAAAAAGAAAAAAAAAAAAAAAAAAAAAACCTCGTTACTCTTGAGTACATTTCTATAACTCTATTGAAATAATGAAATACTAATTTTATGTTAATATATTTTAGTCATAAATAACACAACCATTTTATTTATTTTTTACTAACTTCTAAATTAACAACTTTATATTGATAAAATTTGAATACAAATAAAATTCACAATATGCAGATTATTTCAAAATATGAAACATTAAATATATAACACGTATACTTATTGCTGATATTAAATCATATCATTTATTGAGAACAGTTGATAGAAAACTCCTACATTAAAAAAAAAATATATTCATTTTAAAATATATTGACTTGCAATATTTATTTATTCGCATATCACTTAAAATGATTACGATATTGCTAATAGCAATTTAAATGTACAGAGAATTAATTCTCAGTTAAATTTGTGAATAGTTAGACAACTTATTTCTAAATTTTTTAGCCAAGTGTATCCAAGAAAATAGGCAAGTACTAGATATATTTATTTAGTGCAAAAAAAGAGAAGAAATATTCACACACAAAAAAGCTCATAGAATAACAATATATTTAAAAAGAATCAGCCAAAAAGGGAGAATTATCAAAAGAGAAGGGAGAAGTATCAGCAAGAGTGTGTAATGTTTAAGGTGAAGAATTCAGATAATTATATGCACACATACTTTCCCCACTTAGCGATCGAACGTCACATGAACCTTTTCTTGTTGTCCTGACTAAAGGGAGTATGTCTGTTGAGTAAAATATAACAAAAATGGAAAAAAAGTTTAAAACAAACATAATTTCTCAAAAATAAGCAAAATAGTCATGCAGTAAAACAAATATTAAACTATATAATAATAATAATAAAAAAAACCTAAGAAATATATTAAAAAATATATATCTATAGTCTTAATTTATGTTATTTATTAAAAAAAAAAGTAAATCCGATAAAGTAGCTAAAAAAAAAAAAAAAAAAAAAAAAAAAAAATTCATATTCAATGATATATGTGATTAAAAAAAAAAAGGTAAACTCAACATACACATTGAAGTATTGAAGAACATTACGTTGAAGTATCATTAGAATTTTTGTTTTAATGCTATTTTTTAATGCAGATAAATAAAAAAAATAAAAATAAACAAATAGATAAAAGCACATATATAATAGTAATTCACAACATCTATTAAGATCAAATATGAAATTTAGCAAAATTTATGTGTGCATATATGTGATTGTATAATTCATCATTATAAAAACTGAATTTGCAAAACTGGGATAAACGTAAAAAAGTAATTAGCTTTAAAATAAATTTCAAACAAGTGTATAACCCAAATTAAAAGGTTTCAAAAAAAATTTTTTTTAATACTTGTAACATTTAATATTTTACAGAAATAATATTTAATACTTTGAATTTTAAGAAAACAAAGCTTATATAATAAGAGATAAACTGTGAGATATTCTGTTTTTACCTGCACCATCAGTTGCAAAAGACTTTTCAGTAAAGTGACTTTCATTGACATGTATTAAATGCTCAGCATACCTAAACAATAAACAAAACACAAGTAAATAAAAATAAACTTTTACACAGCAACACGAACAGAAACAAACAATTCTAAAAAGACAATTTTGAAAGTACAGATACAAGGTGTTTATCAAATATGAATTAAAATTTCTTTTGAAAAAAGTGGGAAAAAAAAAAAAAAAAAAAAACCTAAGATGAAGAAGTCCAACTTAGAAATTTAGTTGGGAAAGAGATTTTGCAGGATTGTGTACTAAAACTTCAAAATACAATATATTAAAATAGCAATACACAGTAAACAGCCAATTTAAAGAGGGAAGAAGAAAAAAAAGCCTTTAAAGTTTTCATCACAGTTTATGTATCAGGTATTATTGGGAAGTTCTAGGACTTGATGAAAAAACAAGTTTTGTTTGAACTTACCTTCAAAACAATCACCTTGTGAACATACCACAATAACAATGCTTTTGTCACTCTTCTGAAGCAAGTCATTCTCTCGAAAATAGAATGTGCTGCTTGCGATTCTCATTGAATGTCATACATAGATGCAAAATGATTTCCTTTCAATTTCATTCTCAATTTTGGGAATAATGCAAAAAACTACAGAGAGCCATGGATTGGTGAATTGTCATGATGAAGTAAGTCAGAATATTGCAAACTTTTGGAACGCAGAAAAACATAGAAAATACCAAAAGATGTGAAATAACCCAAGGATTCCGAGTTGATAATTTATATTAAATTATTCTAATAATTAAAAAGATATAAACTTAAAACTAAGAGTGAGTAGAAGATAAGCAGCACAATGTACTGCTAAAAAAAAAGTTCAATTATACCAGTGCCAACTGCCTGAAGTGGTTGAGCAGCAAAATATAACTAGTAGCAATGAGATAGGCTATTTGATCTTAAAGTCCAAAATTATATGTAATAGTACAAAATGAGATTTCAATGCAATTCTGGGGTTGATTCCTTTAGAAATCGACCTACTGCAGTCACTTAGTCTATTTATCTATCTACATATTGGAAAATTTGTCAACTTCCAAAATAATGAACGAAATCGAACCAAAGTTGGCCTGTGCACTTATCTCACATATATCTTGGATGAGTTCATTAACGAAGTTGCTCTGCCATTTTGTTTCCAAGCGGCAGCCACTTGGAAATTTCAAATCTACATTGTAAAAAGCGTATTTAAGACCAGATTTGCTTAAATTCTGACTTGGAAATTTGTTATCACAATAACTTTTAAATACTGAATTAATTTGAAACAAATTCACACAGTGGAGTTATCTTTACAAATACAATCAAACCTCATTAACGTGAATCTAAAGGGGAATAAAAAATTTGTTCATGTTATCTGTAGTTTATGCTATTAGTACTGAGAAACTAATCTTCATTTTAACTGGGACTGTGGAAATAGTTCATGTTAAAAGCAATTCACATTTAAACGTGTTCACATTAATGAGGTTTGACTGTATATATTGGATTAGTTCATAGGGAAACTTGCTCCATCGTTTTGTTTCCAAGTGGCCAACTATTTTATTCATTTTTTTTTTTTTTTTTTTCTGATTTTAGTGTTTATATATAACATGAAAATTGCTTTATAAGGGATGGAACAAGCAGAATATTTATTATTTTAACTACTTATTATTTTTTGATGAAAAAACATTAACTGTATTAAAAAAAAAAAAAAAAAAAAAAAAAAAAAAAATTGGGTGTTAAAATAAACTTAAACAAGGGTCAAATGTCTCATATAAAGTACAGAGAATGAAAAGAATACTACATAAAAAACAAAACAAGTTGAATGTATACTTAAATGAAGAAATTTACCCTGAATATATTTCGACTGGCATTATTCTACTCCAAAGAGGTAAATTTTCACCAGATTTCCTTTTATGGAATAATGTTCCTTCCCATTCCTAGAAATCAAATTATTGTTTATTGATCAAATCATGAAACATTTATATAATAAATTTCTTTCCTCCTCAAAAATATCACATTTATACTACATAACAATAATAATTCTTATATTATTGTAATACTTGCAAGTATTATGTTTTCTTTTTATTCATATATTTCTTTTTAAATATTTTATAATGATACTGAATGCATACTGGTTAATATATTCTATGTTTAATTAATGTTCTTTCCATAAAATATGAATTTATGTAGGATTTTTTTTTTTCAGAAAATAATTAAAATTTATTTTCGAAAGTTGAAAATGAAAGTTCAACGATACATGCATAGGTGCCAGCAGGAAAAAATACAGGGAGGGGCAGATCACTAAATTATTTTTGTGGAGGCCAATGGGAAGAGAAAGTATTGTATTTTCATGAAACATAACATTTAATGATTTAAAATAAGTTTTCATCTCAATTTTCTGTTTCAAAATAGATGTTTTAAATTTCTTGTTTCAGAAGGTTAATTAAGAATATAAATGATTGTTGAAAATCTAGCAGAGGGCTATTTTTACCAATCCAGTGCTTCCTTCTGTTGAATACAGAAGAAAGTAAAAATGCCCTTTACTGGTTCACATACAGTTATGCTTTTTAAAGTCTCATGGAGGTATTTTTTTTGCTCAGAGATGAGCAATGAACTTGTTTATCTAACTAAAGTTAACAGTGCCAAATCAAAAGAAGGATTAATATTAGGGGTGTGAATCGATTAAGAGTTTTAACTGGGTTAATCGTAGTTCATTAATCGATTAATCGGATTTTAATCGGTTTTCAAATTTTTATATATAATTTTATTTCAATGATGAATAAAACTCTCATATTGTATACAGTCGGTAACAAAAGAATCCGAATACTAGCAAAAATTCCTATGTAAAAAAGTAGAGTTAATACTGTTTTGTTAAATAAATCCTTGTCGAATCATGTTCTTGGTCAGTCTAAGAACATGATTCGACAAGGATTTATTTAACAAGTTAGTTCTTCTCTATCACTTTGGATAGAACACAGAATGTTATTTTCTGTTTCTACTTCGATATTTACTATCAGCAATTCTGAACAGACAATAAACGCTTGAAGTTATTGTGAAACTCTGTTGACATTTTCCCCATCAGAGAAATAGTGGAAATCTCAATCCTTTTCTTTTCTTTTTAATTTTTAGCATTTCCATTTTTTGAAAGCTTCTTGTTTCTGAGAATACTATTGTCCTAGCCAACACTTTCTGTAGAAGGCTACATACAGGTGGTGTTGCTCCAGCATGCACATGAAGCGGCATTTTGTTTAATAACTGTCTTTCCCCTTTTCTCTATTAACAAATGTGCAACATCTTCTTTGTGAGGTTTTATTTTTATTTATTTATTTTATTTTATTTATTTATTTTTTGCTTTTTCATTATTTGATTGATGTTTCTTAGAATGTTTGTTAGGAAAATATGTGAAAAAATATTTTGTAGGCAGAGCACAGCATTTTTACTTTAATTCGTAGTTTGAAAATTTTAATCGGATTTTGAAAATTTTTAATCGAATCAATCGATCCGATTAACTCGATTAAAAACATTGATCGGGACTAAGCATTGATCGATTAACCGAACCGATTAATCAGCACAGCCCTAATTAATATATATCTCCATAACACAACACATGAAATCATACAGAAGTTGGATATTTCCCCATTTATGCACGAGAAACGTTTAAAAAAAAGGGGGGGGGGAAGAAAATAAACCTTGATTGATAGATTTTTTATCAATTGAAAAAAGTTTGCAGAACAAATATAGTCATAAATGTTAAATAAAAATTATGAAGACCAGCAGTAAAGTGTAAAAAAAAAAAAAAAAAAGCTGGTATAGTGAGCTAGTTAACAAAATAATGGAATAAGTAGGGACTCTATAGGGATTTCACAACACGTACATGAAGCATTTGAATGACAAGTTTTTAACTGGCAAAAAGCACATATATTACAGAAGGTCTTCAAACTCAAACGCTTGCTAGCATTAGGACTGGGTGATGAATCAATTCACTAAAAATACTTATTTAATGTCAAAATCCCTAAATCAATTTAAGCTTAAGAAGATTCTTGAAAATATAAATTTTTTATTTTTGCTGATAACTGATAATATCGATCTTACATTTATACCATTAAATCAATTTAAGCCTACATCGATTTGTAATAATATTGACTTTACATTTATACCACAAAATTGATTTAAACTGAGCTGATTTCTGATGCATATATCATATTTTGCAACTTAAAAATTGAGATATTCAGTTAGTTGGCATACATTCTTCTCTCATTGACTGTGGAGGTAATATTAACAGATGTGTTGTGTTGAAAACAACTGTGACTCATGGAAAAGCGGACATTGGTTTAATTTGACTGCCAATGTTGTTGCTTGAAAAATCTCGCCAGCATTTTGTTATCATCTGCAGGTTTTGTATAGCAATGATTCATGACCTTTTGATCTCTGTTGTTTGAAAGATTTGGCTAGCATTTTATTATCATTTGCATTTTTTGTATAGCAGTGATTCTCAATTTTTTTATCTCTGAAGTAGGAAATCAATCTACCAGATAACGATTTATGACTGTTTGGGAATTTTAGAAGAAAGATTTATGAACTAACTTGCATTTTTACCAGAAAATAAAAATTGTGTTAAGTATTTTGTTCCATATTATTACTTAGCAAACCTGCCAACCTTCCAAAGCAAAAAATCCAACTCTCAACAGAAAAAAGCATACTAACAAAACAGAGAAAAAAAAAAAAAAAAGCATGATAAAAAACAAACATTTAATCAATAGCATAATATTTTAAATTGTACTTACTTTTTCATGGTTATAAAAAAACTCTTAAAAAAAAAAAAAAAAGAAAAAAAAACATACAGTAAAATCATAAAACTATTCAGTGTAAATTCTAAAGAAAATTTCCTTATATCAAGTTTCTGTAACATAATACAGAAATTATAAGCAATGCATTAAAACAAAACAAAACAAAAGAAATTGCATAAAGACAAATCTAACTTTTATTTAACCTAATGATGTAAGTAACTGATTTTGCTTTTTTAAGAAAATCAATTGAAAATTTCTGATTGTAATATTCTCCGGTAAGACCAGATTTTGCCCCCAGACAGCCAAAAAGCACTGATAAAAGTGCAGAGGAGTAAAGAGGTTTTATAAAACCCAACTGGTTTCCTGGGATATTGGCTGTTTTTTCCAAAGATTGCTGAATTGTAGTGTAGACAGCGAAGTCAGAAATATTTAATGCACTTATAAAAATGATACATTTATTCAAGATAAATATATTCAGAGAATTTTTACATGCATAAAATGAAATGAACAAACTAATAAATTTTAAAAATCGTACTTTTTCATGGTCAAATTATATTTTCATATTTAAGCTTAATTATCATACTAAATATAATAAAATCATAACTTTTGGCAGGTCTGACTTAGGAACAAGAACAGTAATATTTAGTTATCTGACTTATTTATATTTAATTTATGATTGTTGTTCTGTAAAAACAAAAAAAAAGGTAAGTCATTTTTGACAATTTTATAAAATATGAAAATTATCATTAAAATTAAACAAACAATTTTGAAGAAATAATTTTCTAAAATATTTTAAGTTTAAACATGCTATATAATATTATTTGTATATATATATATGCTTGGCTTCTACTATGCTTACTAGATCATCTTTATTATATATATATATATATAAACTGAAAAGTTAGTAAAATGTAATATTTGCAGTACTGATAAATCGTTAAATCGATACTAATATATAAATGCGAACGTTTGGATGGATGGATGGATGTTTGTTACTCAATCACGCCACAACGGCTAAATGGACCTGGATGAAATTTGGTACAGAGATAGAGAATAGTCTGGAATAGAACATAGGCTACTATTTATACCGGAAAATTGATTAGATTTTTTAAAATTAATTAAAATATGAAAATAATAAACTGGTAATTGACTTAATATAAGCCATTTAAATTTTTAATTGTTGCCAAAAAAAAAGTTTATGAGATATTTTTATCTATTTATTTATTGTTTTCAACATAAAATGAAATATGTTTTCACGCGAAAATTAAGAAAAATTACTAAATATTAAATTGGTCTATGAGAAAATGACACTTTATAATTTTAAAATAAAATAAAATAGTAATATTACAAATCTAACATATTTCTTCTGAATTTTATTTCATAGCCTTTTTTTTATTTACCTCAACTTCAGGTTTTTTTTTTTTTTTTTTTTTTTTTTTAAGTACGGCAGATGAAACATGCTTGGCACAAAAGCTGATTCAGCATTATATTAAACGTATTTTCTTGATAATTCTGGACATTTTTTTAAATTTTGATGCTGAAGTAGATCGGACATTTTTCGCCAAGCAAAAGATAGAAAGAAATACGCAAGGGAAGTGATGACCTCACTGGCCGTTCGTGGATGCAAGAAAAATATTTCCTATGTTAAACGCCCATTGGATTTTTTGTAAAAAATTATTAAAAATCGAGGAAAATTATTTTCCGATTTTAATCCCCATATTAGGTATAGATATGTATTAGTTATTATATCCATGCGTTAGATTAAGTTATTTTTGTTGTAAAATTGACAAAATTTGAATTTTTAATTTCAAAACTCCAGGGAAAAAAAAAAAAAAAAGGCAAACTTCCATATTTGATTGAAAACACAAACATTTCATTTCAAAGAATGGTATTAACACAATAAATATCCAACTAATATACTAATTAAAAGGAAAATGATGAATATTCTACCATAATTTGAAGTCAAATTTGTTTTCAAATGTCTAAATAAAGTATCTGATATAAGATACTAATATGTTGCAGCGGAATAGATTTGATATCGGTCATCCTTGGCAGAAAAAAAAAAAATATCGCCAAATTATTTGATGAACATAATTTAATTCCTTTTAAAAATCATGGATATTTTAACAACTTATATTAAGAGAGTAATAAATAATATGAAACAATATTTCGTACAATGCATATTACGAAAATACACATCTGGCATGTATATTTTCGTGTTACGTTTTTGATCACCAAATACAATAAGCGCCAACAACGACAGAATTTTGAAATTTAAAATTAAAATTTTGTCAATTTGACAGCAAAATAACTCAATCTAACACATGCACATGATAACTAATACCTATCTATACCCAAATACGGGGATTAAAATCGGGAAATAATTTTCCTCGATTTTTAATAATTTTTTACAAAAAATCCAATGGGCGATTAACATAGGAAATCATTTTCTTGCATTCACGGACGGTCAGTGACGTCACACTTCGCCTGCGTATAGGAACAATAATCACATAAATTATATTTTGGTCTAAAACGGCAACAAAATTCAAAAGTCGCCAAGGACATTAAGGCTGTACCATGATCAAGTTTACATATTAATTAATTTATCTATTTTTCTATATACCAACTACTATTAACTAAGCATGAAGTATATATTATAACCACAAAATAATAATAGTAATAATAATAATTGTCTCATGCGATAGAAGTAGCCGATCATAGCATATTGTAATATTATATGTGGCTTGAAATTGCTGTCATTCTATGGTTGATCGATTAAATCAAATAAATATAGGAAATAACTTGAGAGCAAATATTATGTACATCACGTATAATGCTGTTCATATGTAACTTGGATTCAGATATAAAAGAGCTACTTCAAATTTTTCGATACTGTCCCAGATTGACGACCCAGTTTTTATTCTTCTGCAACGCAGTACTGTTTTAGTAAAGGATCCCTATGAACGAATTTTAAATTTTTATCGCCATGTTGGCGATAACCTTTTATTTTTTTATTTTGGCATTTTATTTTGGCTTTCAATGAGTTACAAAGTTTTTTGAGTATACTTTATCAGACTCTGTTTTGCACAGCACCACATCGATAAGGTTTCATTACATTACATGTTATGATCAAACCAAACATACACATCAAAATTTCCACGTGAACGAAGTCGCGGGTAACAGCTAGTCATGATAAAAAGCTGTTTATATATTGCAGCATAAAATTTTTAACATCACCCAGTCAAGCTGGACTATCCTATAATGGCTCAAATATTAGGGGCACTGAGAGGTATAGATATAATAAAATTTATATACTTCAGCCAGTACTTCAGCCTGGATGAATTTACATTTCAGCAAGACTGGGCTCCAGCACATTCTGCCAATCCACAATTGCCGTCTGCGAAGAGCTGTTTCCGGGCTTTTGGGGCAAGGACATTTGGCTGACAAATTCGCCAGATATCAATCCAATGGATTATTCAGTGTGGTCCATCCTAGAGCAAAAAGTTTTGGCTACACGATACGCTAATGTAGAAGCTTTCAAAACAGCTTTGACGCGAACCTGGGATGAAATTATGATGCAACACTGTGCGACCATCAGTGGCGGCTGGTGAATGACGTATTGGGTGGGCTGCAAGCTAGTGACTAAAAACAGTCCATTAACATGTATAGCTTTTTCTTATAATTGGCTATTAAAATGTCAACATATTTACGTTGATTCTCGAAGTAAACGAATCAGCCAATAAGATGAATAAAGATTCCATTGTATGTACTTATTTTAGACGCGTCGATGCAGCACCCCCAAAACGTGATTCACGAGCCGCCACTGGCGACCATCGCCGGCAATTTTCCAAAGAGACTACGCAAATGTATTGAGGCTCCTGGAGGTAATTTTGAGCATTTGTTGTAAAAGTTTCTTTTCTAATTTATTGTTATTGAATGAATAAAAGTTATTATTCATTCAGTTGTGTAGATTCATTTGTTCATGCAGTAATTTTACACTGGTGAAATATTTTAAAATATTCCCGAACTTTTCAGCCACCTTGTATATATTTTCGTCTAACTGAGTCAAAGACTCAGGTGCAGTAGGTGTTATTTTTACATGCTAATATTAACTTTGTTTGTTGTCTGTCAGGGCACAATACTGCAAACAATTTTAACCCAATTCCTATCATTCGATTGAGTAGAAATTTTGCATACATGTATAACTCTGATGACAATATATGCTCAAGCAGTAACAGACTTAGAGGGAGTGAGTCTGGGACTCCAACTCCAGTTCAAAGTTTGTTTTTGACTTTTAACCTCTTCCTTTCATCTGACTGAGCTGAAAATTTGCATACATGTACAACTCCTATGATAATACAATACGTTCAAGCAGTAAAAGGGGGTGGAAGGGGAGGGGGAGACCCTGGATCAACAAATCCAGCTCAAAATTAGATTTTAATGCATTTTTAAATAAAAGCACATTTATTATTATTTTTTTTTTATGTTTATGTGTCACTATTAAACAAATACAGTAAATAATAACAGGAGACTTGGCATTGGAATATTAAAAACCCAGATAAACTACTACGTCAGAAACGCCAAAGAAAAATATTTGAGATGCATACAGCTGTTTCGGTAGCCTTAAGTGTACCATCTTCAGTGCAAAAAGAACAGTACGCTTAAGGCTACCAAAACAGCTGTATGCATCTCAAATATTTTTCTTTGGCGTTTCGGATGTAGTAGTTTATCCGGGTTTTTGAATACAGTAAATCACCGTTTATACGTCTTTCAAGGGACTGATGTAAGAAGACTGTATAAATGAAAAGACGTATAATCGAAATTTTAATAATAACACTTTGATTACTATAAATTTAATGACACTTAAGCACAATTTAAATGAAAGTACTAATTAATAAAGTTTCTTAAGTTGGTAAATGTATATTATACATTTTTTTAAAAGACAATAATTAATTAATAATAATAATAAAAAAAAATGATTTATTATAAAAAGTGAAGAAAATCATACTATTAATGCCTGACTGGGTACTAATTACATATATCATATACTGAGTATTATATTACATTTATTAAGAACTATATGAACACATTTTTAATATAATTCATATATATATTGCATATCTTTAATAATAAGCATACGAGTTATGTTCATACAGATAGTTATTTAATAACATTAAAGATCGTTAATATTCGTTTGATTTGCTACTTGTCTATGAGTATTAAAAATTCTACTGTGAATTCAATCGATTCTTTGATCAGTATTCTTATATCTTTCTTGTGTTCCTCCATTTAAGAAGCTTTCTAGGAAAAATCTGTCTTACTTAGAATGAAAAATAATGATAGGTCGAGAAATTTTTGCAAAGTTTAGTAAATTGGAAAAGACGTATAACCGATATTAGTGGCGTATAAATGAAGATTTTTTGCATTAAAATGAATAGGAATGAATCGGGACTTCACTAACAGGACGTATAAATGTAAAAGACATATAAACAAGACACGTATAAACGGTGCTTTACTGTAATACCTTTTTTAAGAATACCTAAATAAACAGGAATAAAAATCTATATTAAAAATGTGAAAAACACATTGAATAGTTTTTAATAACAATATTAGCAATTTTAAAACTCACTTTCCCCTTCTTTACTTGCATATTAATACTCTCAATTATATCAGCTTTGACAGATTCTGCTCTGCAAAGTGTTTGAGCATTTTGTCCTGTAAGAGCTTTTGCTTCATAACCAAGGATTTTCTCAGATGCTTTATTCGCATACTAAAAAACAGAATATTTCATTGGCAAAGAAGAATGCATATAAGCATACATGATTCATGATTAAAAATGCTTTCTAAAGTGATAATTTTCAGTTTGATTGCTTGTAGAGGCAACAAAATTTAGGGGAGACCCGTGTACCTAGGGCCATCATGTACTTAGGGCCACCCCACTTTATTTGAATAATATTTAATTTTAAGTTTTAATATTCAATTGGGAGAGTAACAACACCAATTGCTACTTTTACAACTACTTTGGAACTTTTGAGAAAGAGAGTTTTGACAAGTTACATGTAGAAAACGAATTTACATGGTCTGAAGTAAAATTTTGCACCTCAGCTCTTTTGCTATTTTACAAAGGCAAGTCAAATATTTTTCTTTCATTTCTAGTGTATTATTTTGCTTGTTATATTGAGTAATAAATGAGATATTTAATTAGTCCTCTCTGCATGTGGATTTTTTAGTGGAAGGCATTTTGAATGAAGTTACCAAAACTTGTACCACATCGCTGCCTTGTACCTAGGGCCAGTGTGTTTGAACCTTTTGACACTTTTCTGACCGCATGTTTTTGTCTTTTTGACAGTAAGGGCCGCATGTGGGCATTTTTCTCAAAAGTTACAATTTTTCGAAACAAAATTTTCCGTATTCACATTTATATTACAAATGGATATGCCTTATAATCATACTCTCTTTAATCAAAGTATTTGTATCCATAGTATACTGATTGTACAAATATGAATATTGTGTATATTTTTTTAGAAGCAAATAACATGCAAATTGCAAAAGAAACGCCTACTGGTGAAGCTTCATATTTTCAAATGACGTGAATGTACGCCAGCGGTCGAGAAAGTGTTAAGAAACACAGTACGGCCTATAGTAATTGGATGCTGGCAAACCTTGGTAAATCAATCACTATATATGACGTTGCTGAAAGCGTTGGCAAGTCGTATCCGTCGGCCTTTACTCCTGTACACATTCTTTCAGACTTTCGTGTATCCGGCATATAGCCAATGAATCAAAACACATTCACCGAGGATGAATATTTAAGTTCAAATGTGACTGAAAGACATGATCCTTCCATAAATTAAAAAAACAAAAACAAAAGAAGAAAAAAGATTTTCCAGGAAGAAAGTGATCCAAAAATGATGGAACTGGATGTCTCTGTTTCGTGTCCTGTTGAAATTTCGAAACCTTCAAACATCTTTTCGTGTGTCATGCTTTAACAGGTACGAACCTAAACAAAACCTTTACATCAAGCAAAACCTCCCACATCAAAGAAAAGATGTGACCGAAAACCAGAGAGATCGAGAAATCCAAGAGACACACCAGAAAAAAAAAGAAATTAAAGAAAAAAAAACATTCTGTTAGAATATCAAAAAAAAAAAAAAAAAAAAAAAAAAAAAACAGAAAAGAAAAAGGGAAAAATTTCCTGTTTTAAATTAAAGCAACAACATGATAATTATTATAGGATAAATAAATATATTACTTGATATTATTTCTTTTATAAAATACATGTTTATATGCTTATTTTCTATTCATTACAAAATGAAATCTAAATTTGCGAGAATGGCCCTAGGTACAATGAGGGTGTTGTACCTAGGGCCACGAGTGAAGTTTTTTTAAAAAAATTCTACTTCTCGGAATTCATTATTTTAGGTATTTATATTAATTCCAATTGGAAGTAATTAGTCCTAAAGATATGTACATATCAGTTTGATATTTTTAAACAGGTCAGGGGCTCTGTTTTTGGGCATTGAAAAAAAGCGGCCCTAGGTACACGGGTCTCCCCTATATACAATTAGTAGAAAAAGAAGAAAAGATGATGAAGAAGAAACAGAAAGGAAGTACAGTAGCTGTCTCTATATTGAAATATAAAGTTATTTTAAAATTTAGTATATTAAAATCTAATTTTTACACTAGAAAACAAATTTATAGGTCATATGTCAAATAAGCCTAGTCATAAATTTTCCATAAATAGTTTTTCTAATATTCAATGTACAGTTTATTAATACTTTTGTTCAATATTTAAATATATTTAGAGAAAATAATAAATAAATCCCTTAATTATTCTATAAAATATTTGAGATAGTTGTTAGATTTACTAATGCTTTTACATATTTATTTTTTCTTTTATCCAATGACTATACAGTTTTAATAGTAACACAGCTAGTTTTTTAAGCACATCTAAAAAAGCTGAAATTTTGTATAAAAGCCTCTGGTCATTGGTTTTTGTTAAAATATTTATAGGTTCAGCAATGTACAGTTTCTTTGAATTAAATTTTAAGCATTCTATATTAATTAAATTACATACTTAGAAAATATCATTAAAGTTTCTTACTGACTAAACTGACATAATTTTAGAGAATAATAGACTATAGAGTTATTTATTTATTTATGAACATAAATTATAATTAATAAGATATATTTAAAATAATGACTTGAAGGAGTGATGTAGTGAGGTTGCAAGAAAATAACAGCCTTTCCTAACATCTAAGCCAAAGGTGAGGTGGCCATGGCGATAATATAGAATCTAAGCCAAGTTATAGTGATAAATTTAATTTAATGACATTTAGAAAGGAGAGAAGTTTGCCATATACACGGTTAAAGAATAATGTGGTACACTTTTAGATATTTCAAATTTCATTTTATGTATAACTGGGATACTAAAAATATGATAGTAGGTTTTTTTTTTTTTTTTTTTTTTTAAGGTTAAAGGCAAAAGTTTAACCACAACATCGATGAACGCAGAATTTCTCATGGGTTTAAGAATGGGCTGGGTGTTGCTAGTAAAACAAAGGATTTTAGATTCTTAAAGACACATTTAACATTTAAAATCTGGCCACTAATTTCAAGATTCAAATATAAGTATGCATACAATAAATATTTTTTAATTTTAACTTTTTGTGCATTTCTAATGCACAAAAACGAATGTTGATGGTCATATATAATAATTTTATTTATATGTATATAAAATATCTTCAGTATATCATTATCCATCAACAGCTTTTAACAGATGAATACATTAGAAAGTTAAATAATTTCTTTTAAAAGATATTACATTTGGTGTAAAAATAAGAAAGCAACTATTACACGTGTATTCAGTGCGGAATTCTGTAATACAAAAATAAGGGCACAATTTAAAAAAAGAAAAAAATTTATAAGGGGCAAGAAAGGTACTTTTTTAACCAAAGGGCAAGCAGGATAGAACACCCTTCTGAAACTGTCTAGAGGAAACTCTGAAAGGGAAATCAGTAGCGAAAGTGATTTAAAAAATAGAAAACAAAATAGCTAAAGCTTAATAAGGAATAAAAGATATTAAGCTTTAGATATTTTGCTTTCTATTTTTCTAAAGAGTTCTGTGTCAGCAAAAGAAAATATTCCAGCTTTTATTTATTTATTTATTTTTTTTACTATACACTAACGATAGTGAGAAGTTAATAAATTATCCTACAAATATATCTTACAAGTATAATGAATTATTTTACAAGTACATTAACATGTTACAATATTCTTTACAATATATTGCAAAGAAAAAGAAAAGTAGTTTAATAAAATAAATTCAGAACATGATAAATGGGATTATTTATAATTTTAAATTGTCATTAAAGTTCTACACATAGAACAAATTTAAAAGCTGCTTTATTTTATATGAATTTATTTTACTTATATATTCTTTTACTTTAACCATTGATTAATTTTATTAAAAAATATAGAATTAAAACTATGCAATAAATTGTATCAGACATTTTTTCGTATTTAGACAAAAATAATTAAATATATTTATACACCAAAAAATAAATTAATAAAGAAGGTTTCACAAATTGATAAATAGTAATAAAAGAACATTTAATTAAAACAATAATGGAATAAAATTTAAGTATGATTCTGTAGAATAATTCTTGAACTAATGGTCACTTACAGATGAAAATGTAACACAAAATATTTGAACACAATGACCTTAGATATAGTGAATATTCATTTTCTTGAAAGGAATAAGAATTAATAAATCATTTTAGTAACGCAGAAATTTTTTTGTTTTATATCTTAAACTTGATGTAGTTGTTAATATTATATTACTCTATTCTTTTAAGTACTTGCCTTAAATCCCATAAAAATAGCTCGAATTATTAGTTAACCCCAGACTTCTTTCTAATTCTCCTTTTGATTTACAGTATATAATAATAGATAAATATAATAGAAAATTCTGGCTGACTATATAAAGCTGCTATCAGACGAAAGAACATATATTCTGAAGTATAATCTATTGCATCTCAAAGCTACCGAACGACCTTCTTGAGCTCAATCAAGGGTTATTTTTTTAGCATAAACGAAATCCACAAATGTAAACAACGAGCACAACATTTGGCGATAATTCCCCTCTCGGAGGTTTGAAAGGAATGAGGATAGAGGACACTCTGGAATCACAATTCTCTGATTGGAGGACTTCATTCTATAAACTACCGTATGTGATTCTAATAGTCAAAAGTGCATGAATGAAGACTATACACACCTGATTAATGCCAGGGCATGTGGGGCAGTTGCCCTGGGCCCTCCTTCTGGAAGGGGCCCCCCAACAGCCATAAGCAGAAATATTTCAACCTAAAGACCTCTTATGCCACTGCAAGGGGGCCCCACAGAATAAGCTTGCCCCGGGGCTCCAGGTTCTAAGTCGGGCCCATACATGAAGCAAAACTATCAAACGGTAGTATTTCACCGATTTCCCCCATGAAAAACCTGTTTATGAGATACTATGTGCTAATGCCTTTCATACGGAACTTCATCTGACAGCGGCTTTAGAAATAGAGTCAACTGGTTATACATATTTTAAATTTTTAGATAATAGTCTTGCTTAATTAGTGGTCACATATATTTTAAATTTTTAGTAGACAGTTTTGCTTAGTTTCCGTTGCAATACATTTATATTTTTTTTCTTTAATTTCAAATTAATAAATTCTAGACAATATATACTGTCTTAAAAGGTAAACAAATTAGCTCTTGAAAAAACTGAAAAATTATGATGTTGAAAACTATAATAAAGACATATTTGTTAGCATCTTAAATAATAATAATATTGTTAGTATAAACTTAATATTTTTGATGATGTAGTTGGTTCTAACACCAAAAATTAAAAAAAGCTTCATTTAAACCAAGTTTGTAGATAGATATAATACTAAAATTAATTTATTATGGGCAAAGTGATTTTTTTTTTTTTGTCAATTACAGTAATTGACTATTACACTGAATTAAACTTCTTTATAATCTTTAAATTAGGATAGTAATTTTATATAATTAGTTATAAATTTTAAAATTTTGACAAACTAGTATGTATTTGAAATTACTTATTAATAAGAGACAACTAAAACAATAATTAATAAATAGCAGTTGTTACCTGTATATTGTGGTCTAAGCCTGTTACAATGATACCATCTCTGCATGTGTCTAATGCAGCAAATAGAGCATGAGAAGCACGAAGTTTGAAAAGATATGAGAGGTCACTATGATGAATTTGAATGAGTTCATTAATACATGTTGTCAAGTTATGACTTTCTACAAAGCACTGAAAAAAAAAAAAAAAAAGTAATGTTATACTGCACATATAATAGTTGAATGTATATTAAGTAAACAAAAAAATATTATATATTGAAATCACACAATCAACTGATTGGGAAGAAAATCATATTTTATTGAATGCCTAAAGGTTGTCTGAGTTAGTAATGTCCACCAATGTCCACCAGTTGTCGACCTGGATAGCTCAATTGGTAGAGCCTTGACCTTGTAAGTCAAAGATCTGGGGTTCGACTCTCGGTTCAGGCATTATTTTCACTCAGTCGGAAAAAAAAAATCAACAAAATATTAATCTATAAAAATTACACTAAATATCAGTAATTTTAAATAATGCACAAAGAGTGTAAAATAGATCCATATTATGAATCTATTTAACCAAAGCATTTCAGAAGAAAAAATTGACTAAATTAATAAATTAGTATGGCACACAACTATTACAAAAATATATTTATATCATTCTATAATCTGAAAAAGCCTATAAATACAGAAAATAATGCAAGTTTATTCCACCTCTGCCAAACAGAATCTGGAAAACAGCTCTAATGCTTACAAATAAAACATACCTATACTGAGGGATTCAAAAGAAAATTATATCAGAGCTAAATATTGAACAATGATTATTTTACAAGTTTCACAAGCCACTTGTTGTACAATATTAATATATAAAAATCAAAACATAATAATACTGCTAGATAAACATCTCATATTCAAGTTTGTTCCAATTTCACATTATAAAAGTTGGGAAATAGCTATTAACCCTTTGATTGGCTGATATGAGTTTTTCTATTTAGTGAGCAGTTGTTTTTTGCCTAGAACACTCAATTCAGAAACATATAATTATATCTTCTAAGCTTGTTTTATATGTATAAAGATCACCAATAATAAGTCATGATTATGAAGTTTATATTTTGATGCATAATTACATTTTTAATTTCAAGATGAAATAACCATTACTCTAGTACATACATACTAAAAATGGTGCAGTAAAAATAACTTTGCAATTTAGTTCTTTTCTAAGATGACAGTGGCAACATCTAATGAACAAATACATCCCAAATTAATTAGAATAAAGTCTTCTAATATTATTCATGCAGAGCAAATTTGGTGTGGTTTCATAACAGAAGTTTAGAGAAGACATGGAAGAACTGGGGATCTAGTCCCCTATGACTCTAATTGAAACTTTCTTGGAAGCATCTGTTGGCAAAAGAAATTGTTATGAAGTTTAAAAATTCTATTCATTTAGAGTAAACCTGCCATTCAAAACATAATTTTTGATGCCACATTGAAAGTGACTATAGATAAAAATATAAAAGCATATTATACCAGGGTTGGTACTTAAATTTTGAAAAACAATTCTCTATATTTTCCCAGCAAGTATGCACATCAAATATAAATGCAACATGCATAAATGTAAAACTGAACAACCTATACGTATAATACTTGGAAAACAATATCCCACTGTTTTTATCCATGAAATAAACAGGGAAAGAAATCAAAATTTAAATAGTACTATTATTAAATATATGGAAGAATAAAACACAAAACCAACCTCAACCTAAAAAATTAAGAGGAAAAGAAAATTTAATGTTTAAATAAAAAAATTCTCTTCATGGCATCTCTTCATGGTCGAGCTACACTCTCTGTTCTAGCAGCCTGAGCTCTAAAGAAAAGTGCACAGAGGCACATAGACAGAAGCTCTCTATATTTATATAGATGATTTACATGAGTATAAAAACAAGGAAATATATAAATCGAAAATGATATAAAAATTTCAGTCATTATTATTCCTGTCTTTCATGTTAATGTACTTTCATGCATAAATGATACAATTTTAAATACCAATAGAAAATACCACAGTTATTCCTATGAGTTGTAGATCATGACTATCTAAATAATGAAATTATTTGACAAGTAACTCAATAAGTATTTCAGCAGCGCCGACTTTGAAAAATTTCTGGGGGGGCTCGAACCAAGGCCGTAGCCAGGATTATTTTTTGAGGGTGGGGGGCATCACATTTCTAATACAAGGTCATCAAATATGGTGTAATAATGTACACACGCTTACCCAAGGAAAAGAACATATGCACACACAAACAACGGCCTGATTAACACAGGGGCTCTGAGTAGCAAAGGGCCCCAAAACTGGACCTGAAAATGCCATCATAATCTTTGCCATTTAGTTTATGTAAATCGAATTTATATGGCAGTAACTTTTGTAAAAATAGTTATATTACTTTGCATCGATGTTTCTGAAAACTTTTGCTCCTCATGCACAAACCATAAGTGTAGCACAGTAAAGGGAATCATCTTCCTCTGAACTCACCCCGCGCCCCATACAGAGACTTTCAGCCTCTCTTGTTTTTCTTTCTTTCTTAGTCGATTTATGCCCATTTTCAATTGCAACAACCTTACTTTACAGCTATGATTTTGGTAAAAAACTAAATAAGAAATAGAGGAAAGAATTTCTTGTTTAATAGAGAATCAGTATTCAAAATTTCTGGGGGGGCTGATCCCTTACAGAAAATTTTCTGGGGGGGCTCGAGCCCTCAAGCCCCCACATAGTCGGCGCCACTGAAGTATTTAATAGTCAAACAATAGCCATTAACAAGTAAACACAGATATACAAACTGATGTAATATAATATAATGTCAGTGCCCAACTGAATACGAAATTCTACAGAATTTTTTCAGTTAAATAACAGGTGAAATTTCTATCCAAGACACACAAGTAGAAATTTTGAAAAAATAGTCAAATTCTGTTCAGGACAATTAAAAATAATTAAATCCATAAAAAATGAAAATAATAAACATTAATCTTAGGTATTAAGAAAGAGAATATTTAATTTTAATAACACTGAGTCCCCTTAGACATAGCAATTTGAAACTAAAAATGAAACACTAAATGCAAAGTAAAGTTTTTACATTTAATATCATTTGTGAAAATTCTTTTTACACTCTATAACACAAAAATTGATGGAGCAAGAAAGAGTCGTGTTTTATTCATGAAATACAGTTAACAAAGAAAAAAAATAATAATAATAATTCATTGACTGACATTTGGCAAAGATGGAAGTGGTTATCCAGCTGAATATTGACATTAGAGGTATAGATCTCTTTCTGCAAAGATATCTTGCAATACGCTTTTCAACTGGCAAGTTCAAAAAATGTTATTCACATAGTTTCATAGATAGAGTGGCACCAAATAATGATTTTTGTCGAATACCGAATATTCGGTCAAAATTTTAACCAAATCTTTGGTATTCAGCCGAATACTTAAAATTTTAGTGTAATTTTTTTTTTTTTTTTTTTTTTTTTTTATATATACCTAGAATAGCTTAAATATTTAACATTTATTGCATGTAAAAGAAATGCAATGGGCATTAAAAAGTATCATCATAAAATTTCTAATTCTGTAATGTTAAAAAATTATCAATGCAAAATTAGAAGCTGTCATTTATAAATGAGTTTGAATTTCACTCAAAAATATTTTTCTTATGTCAAAATATATTCAAACTATTTTAAAATATGTTAAAAAAAAAATAAAAAAAAAAAAAACCTTAAAGACAAAAATAAATGCAGTCAATTATGCAGAAATGACATTATTTACAATAAAAGAACACATATATAAACAACATAAGAAATTGCCAGTAAAAAAATTAATTTTCTAAAAGTAGAAAAAAAAAAAGATATCTGCAGGTGACAAAATTACAATCTTAAATTCACTTTTTCATTGAAAATATCTAAGATAAAAATATATTTTTATTTTATTTATTTCTTTGTTACCAATAGCATTTTTTTTTTTCGCCATGGGGACATTTTATACTCCCTGGTAATTATGATGTCACAAGACTGAAAGAACAATGATTTGGAGAAACTTTTTGCATGCTGGCAAATAGAGTACCTTTATTAACCAGACACTTTTAATTAATAACTTTGTTAATTAAGTTGGTAAAATTTTTTAATTAATTGAAATGTTTTCTTTGGAGTATTCGGCACACATTGATACCTCACACGATGTGGAGGATACTGCCTTTCGCAAGAAGATGAGGTCGCAATCGCAAACAAATAAATTTGATGCCTGTGACAGTAACTTTTTTTTAATATACAGAGACAACATTCATAAAAATATAATTTTCGAATTTGTAAAATACAGTAGCACAAAAAACAGTTTACCTCTGCAATGTAAACTTTTTTTTCAACATACAATATCTTTTTCCAGGTCAAAATTCTTTAATAACTATTTTTTGCCAAATGTTGAACGCAGGGTTACAGTGCAAATTTGAAATTATTTTGACAGTAAAGGGAATAGTAGTAACATCTACAAGCAATTGCCAGAAATATATAGTTGCAATATATGTGTAGCTAGGCCGCGGTAGCCTGCTCGGTAAGAGCAGTGAGTTCGTGATCGAAAGATTGCGGGTTCGGTCCTCGAGCAGGCCGAAGACCGTCGTGTACGCTAATGGCAACTGGTGCACGTTAAATTCCGTCGTGGTCGCAAAGTCCTCCAAGTTCCCATAAAAAATTATACCTCTGGGGGTACCAGAACATGGGTTTAACTCGCTCTGATCCGGATCAAAATTCGAGTTCCTGTTGTTTGGCTGGTGCTGCCATCTTTCACCAGCTTCTGGAGCTAAAGTCATACTTCCTCCCTAAGACACGCTCCTAAATAACGGAAGACGCACCCCTCATGCCTTAAAATAATCCGGATAGTTCCATATATACCATCAAATACATCATTGGGTTCAAACAATTTATGTTCAACAATTTAATAATAATAATAATTATTATTACAGTTAAAATTTTAAGTATAAAGAGATAATATTAACCAATTTGATGTTAAATTTACAATTAATTATTCATTACTGTTACAGGTAATCAAATTTGACAGACAAATTCAGCAAAGGAAGGAAAAACTAAATAAAATATAATAATATATACACACACACATATATATAAGAAAATTTAAACTTTATAATATAGAAATTTCAGTTTCTAATTGAAATTTTTGAATTTTAATATTTTAAAAATTTAAACTTACCCTTGTAAAACCTGATTGAAGAAGTGAAAATAATGCTCCATCATCTTTATCAAGCATGCTGATTTATAAAAATATAAAAATTATGTTGACGTTATGAGACACATAAAAATCATAAATTGTAATTATTGGCAAATTCCGCAAACATAGTAGTAACAGATTATTTTTTTTTTATGAATTCAGAAATAGTGTAAAAATGATATATTACTTTTTCTTAACAACTGAAACAAAGCAGCTGTATTGACTTCCTTGAATACCATGAAAGGATCTAAAAGGATACAAACAAAAGGAAAAAATTAAAGTGCATTAAAGTAATACCTTGCCTATGTATATCAAATTTCATTATATATTAAATTTTCAAATATACTGAATTTCACTAAAACCTACTGAGTATATTAAATAAGTAAGCAAACATGATTTTGGAAAATTTCTGCAGTATAAATTTCAAATTCAGATTAAACTATCATATATGTACCTATATATAAACCTAAATATATACATTAATATGCAAACATGAAATTTAACTTGAAAATTTTAAAACATACAACCTTAATTCTTCATGTTGACTTGCCGACTAGTTTTGCATGGGGCGCCCCAGATTGTTCTCTGGCGATATGGTGTTTGAAGTTTGATGAAACTGACATTTCTCTTTAGCTTCTCCACTTTTAAAAAGTGGAGAAGCTAAAGAGAAACGTCAATTTCGTCAAACTTCGAACACCATATCGCCGGAGAACAAGCTGGGGCGCCCCATGCGAAACTAGTCGGCAAGTCAACATGAAGAATTAAGGTTGCATGTTTTAAAATTTTCAATTTAAATAGTTTTACTTCATCGTTTAGTTTAGTATAAAGTATGAAATTTAATGTTTTTTTTTTTCTTTCTTATCTGTAATAAGAGTATGGGCTTAAAAGTGGTATTGTTCAAAAGGTATGGTGAATGTGGGTTGTAGGGGAAAAAAAAAAAAAAAAAATCGTACGATGCCAGCAAGGTAGGCATAAATATCATTATTGGGACAGGAAGACTACTGCTTTCAAACAAAATAAACCATTTGAAATTTTTTTTTTCCTTTGGCAACAAGAATGCACGAAATGCACAGAGATATGCATTGCCATGTAAATAAAGGTACTAACTGTAATTTTTTTTTGAAAGATAGAGTATTTACTAGGAACATTGTTTACATGGAAATTTTGTATTTCTATATTTGTTATTTAAATGCTTACTTAAAAGAATTGGTCGAGTTTTAACTATTGGCCGATATTAATCTTAATAAATGTATAAAGAAAAGTATTTAGTATATTCATTTGGCAGCAACAGTGTCAACAAGTGTATGTAAAATAAACAAAAATCAAGTAATGTCAGTCGCCATAGAAACAAGAAACCTCCTACAATTCATGTATAAGGAAGCTTCCTCAATGCTGTATTTTATACCTATGCACTGATAATTATTAAAGACTTTTTGTATTTAGACGTTTATCTGCATATGCATAAATTTAATAATAATCATTAGCACTTAACATATTTATTATATACTAGCCGCCTTCGGCGACCAGCTGGTTCGCGATCCCTGAAAAATCCGACTTTACGAAACTCCCGCTCGGTGGCGCCTTTTTCCCGTTTCAGGTCTAATAACAGCTTATCAATATATCGTGAAAATACCTTATTGAAAGCGCAGTAAATTCCCGTGCGGAAGCGCCTTCAACGTCCTCTTCCCTTTTCAATATCTGAAACAGCCTGTTCGCTCACCATGTTATGATCTTTCAAATTTCTGACTTTAGCTAAGCGCCGCTCGGTGGTGCCTAAGGCGCCGTATAACATTTTTTAAAAAAAGATTTGTGTTTGACTTATCTGTGGTTTTCTCCAAAACTTGCTTAATTCCGGGCTATATATCGTTAAAAATTATTAGTACGAAATGTGAGCGAAAATCTGAATTTGAAACTCTGTAAAATATAAAAGCATAAAAATGTTCTGGTTTTTCCGTAGTTTTCTCCGAAAGTTTCGTACAGAATTTGAACGGTTTATATCATTTTAATAGCCTGCAATAAAAATACTTTAAAATATCTTTTGAATGATGTATTATGTATTACAATAATGAATATCTATGATATATTTTAGACTCAAAATGGCTAATCTATCAAGGGGGATTAACGATTTCTATTGAAATCCATCTAAAATTTAAGAATTCCAAAACTGCTTTTTTACAACCGAATTCATAAAAAAAATGGGGGGGGGGGGGGAATCAATATTATTCTATTAAAAGTAACTCATTAACAGATGAAATTGGTGAATGGTGTTATTAACAGATGAAATAAAAATGAATTTAAATAAATATAATATGTCTATTTATTTTATTTTTAAAGCTATACTTTAGATTTTTTAACTGCATACAGGTGAGCCATAATGACGGGCAATTTCGAAGTTCTGCTTTTGATCGATTTTAAATTGAAAAAATTCAAAAACTGCTTTTTTTATTTCCAGTATACTTTGTCACGTGGGCGAAAAACAAAAAAGCAATTTTTCCCGACCTCTAGCACCTGGCACTGAAGAATCTTATTCTCTCTTCTCTGTCAAGGTCAGTTGCAAGAGTTTCAGAATTTCATCGAAAACTGCCGCGATACTGAAAATTAAAAAAATTATAACTCATTCAGTTTTTGAAATTTTCTCTCAATCTTCTGGGTATTCAATTGTTGAAGCGAGATCTATATACAAATAAAAAAGAAATTATTTATCTCTAAACGCTTTTGAGTTATAAGATGTTTTGTGAAAAAATCGATGTTTCGTAAAATCTAAAAATATGGATCGCTAATCCGTATTTTGTAAAAATGTTTATATGGTTCGAAAGAGGATTAAATGTCCTTTCCAAATATACCAGTTTTTAAGAAATGGAACAGTTACTCAGTCGTACAGGGCGTTTCAAAAAAACAATTGAGAAAAAGAGAAACTTTTGACCCTTTTTAAAACTTTTTTTTTAAATATAAAAAATCCGTATTTTAAAAAAAAAATTGTACCGTAAGAATCGGTAATAAATGCTCTTTCTTGTGGTACAGGTGTATTTTCGATATTTCCAACAGATCGGAAGCGATCGCTTTAGAAAAACCCGCGAAATTTTCCTCTCTCTGCTTTCTCTTTTGAGGAACATGCTGAAGGGCGAAAATTACGATCTGCTCGCTTTTTAATTAGGCATTGGTCGACGTTTTAATTAATATCTCCGGAACTAATTAAAATTTTTAAATTCTGTTTTCACTATCAACTCGGGAAGGCTTCTGAGCACCCGTATGTCAAATTTTATACTTCTGCGTTCAGTAGGGGCTGAACGTATAGATGCACAGACAGACAGACAGACAAACATCTTCTTTTATTATTATAGACTAGCCGCCTTCGGCGACCAGCTGGTTCGCGATCCCTGAAAATTCTGACTTTACGAAACTTCCGCTCGGAGGCGCCTGCGGCGCCTTTTTCCCGTTTCAGGTCTAATAACAGCTTATTGATATATCGTGAAAATCTGAAAATAGCTTATTGAAATCGCAGTAAATTCCCGTGCGGTAGCGCCTTCGGCGCCCTCATCCCTTTTCAATATCTGAAACAGCCTGTTCGCTAACCATGTTATGATCTTTCAAATTTCTGACTTTAGCTAAGTCGCGCTCGGTGGCGCCTGCGGCGCCTTATCCCCGTTTTAGAACTTACAACACCTTCCTCGCTCATTAGAATTTGAAACATTGAAATTTTAAAATATAGCAGCGCCATCAGGCGGTAGAAATTTCTGTAATATATTGTACAATTCCAAATCAACAAAGCTTTCAAATGATGTATTACTTATGAAAATATTTTAATTAGTAGCTGAGATACAAAAGAAAACCTAAACAGGAAACCTTAAAACGTGTAAAATCTCGAATAATACTTTCGATAATATAAAAAAACTTTAAAATATATTTCGAATGATGTATTAAAAATAATATAATCATAATTAGAATTTAAAATATTGAAATTTTAAAATATTTCAGCGCCATCTGGCGGTAGAAATTTCTGTAATCTACCGTTCAATTCCAAATCAACAAAGCTTTCAAGTGATGTATTACTTATGAAATTATTTTAATTAGAAGCTGAGATATAAAAGAAAACCCAATACCTTGCCTTAAAATCTTAATATGCCAACCAATTTCAAATGCTGTAACTCTTTTTTTTTTTTTTTTTTTTTTTTATAATTTTTGCCTTTTTTCCCTATCCCTCAAGCCCTCCCTAATAATCATACTCTTTCAAAAATATTCACAATCGAATTATCGGGCAAATACTGCAAAGTATAAAAGAAGACAATCTTTTTCCAATAAATATGTCATTTTTTTTAATTATTCATATATTTTCATGAAAATTGAACAGTAGCTTTATAATATGCTGTCTAGGCCGAATATTAATTCAAATGTAACGTGAATGAAAATTTGAAAAAAATTTAAAATTGCAATTTTTCCCCCCAGTATAAAACACATGATATTTTAATTGATTACAACCATTTCCGTTTTTATCACAGACAGTTGTCTCCGATCGAGACCGCTTAGAAAATCGTCTGCCTGTTCAATCTCGGTGAATTCTGAGTCATTGAGATCGCTTTTTGATTAAGACATAGGTCTACATTTTAATTAATATCTCCGCAACTAATTAAAATTTTTAAATTCTGTTTTGACTATCCCCTCGGGCAGGCTTCTGAGCACCCGTATGTCAAATTTTGTAGTTCTGCGTTCAGTAGGGGCTGAACGTATAGATGCTCAGACAGACAGAGAGACAGACAGACAGACATCTTCTTTTATTATTATAGATTATATTAGCATTAAAGGCACATATTTATACTCAGGCTAAGCAATCATAACCAAAACTGAATGTATGTAAACGATGGGATACGATTCTTCTTAATTTTATGGTAAATGTTTTACTTTAAAATTTATTTATTATTTTCAAAATAAATAGAATAATAAATTAATACTCTGTTTTTTTTTTTTATTTAATAGACATAAAATCATATTTATACAGAGTTAAATTTACACAAATCAAAGGCAAAAAGAAATGTTTAAATGTTTTGTTATGTAGACCTCAGTTGATTTACATACAGAAAATTCAAACTAGAGTCTTCAGATCATATTAACTTACATACTAAAGACTTAATCAAGTGTACAGTCGGTAACAAAAGTGTCCGAACACTAGCGAAAATTCCTATGTAAAAAAAGTATACTTCATACGGTTTTGTTAAATAAATCTTTATCGAATCATGTTCATAGACTCTAAGAACATGATTTGATAAAGATTTATTTAACAAAACCGTATGAAGTGTACTTTTTATATATGGGAATTTTTGCTAGTGTTCGGACACTTTTGTTACTGACTGTATTTATATACAACACCAAGAAAAGAAATTTTATTGGTTATAAATAAATAAAACTTTTCGATATACACTAAAATGCAGGTTTTTAACAATATTTTTACGAGAGAAGAAAAAAAACAAATGTTGAGTTTGTACATCAGAAAATGTTGTTTTTTATTATAAACAGATAATGATAGCTCATTTAATAATATCAGCAAAGAACATGAAATTTGTGAAGCTGATAAACCTGCCAGAATAATTAATTAAATACCAATCCCTTTATTCTTTTCTTCTACAATACAAATAAATTCATTTATCATTGCAGATAATTACCATTTTGAGTTTTCATTATACATAGGGGAGACTGGGGGCTAATGGGACGCAGGGCTAATGGGACAAAGCAGTTTGTGTGCAAAATATAATATTAATATGAAAAGTTTGTATACCACAGAATGGCAACAGTAATACAACATCTTTGAACAACAACAGGTCAGCCATTGCAGTTAAGAGCTAAGACTGAGATCATCATCATTGTTTCAAGCACATCAAAGTAAGTTTTAATTTTTATATTTAATTGAATTTTTTAAATCATTTAAAATAACTTTTAATTAATGGAAAGATTTTTTAAGATAGCAGATGTATCATAGATTATGATAATATAAATCAAGCATTGTGCGATAGAACATGTGGTTTTCTGTTCTTGAAATTCTGTATTCTTACACTGTGGGGTCTAATGGGACTGATAATATGGGGACTAATGGGACAGCTGAATAGATAGTAAACCAGTTATTATTTTGTAAAAATCCTACTTTAGATGCATGTATATGATTAAAAGTTGACTAGTAGTTGACTAAACCATGACTAAAAGTTGTAAAAATTAATTAGGCCTAACTGGTTTAGTTTTTATTTATATTTGATTATAAATTTTAAAGAATTTAAGAGCAAAAAATTATCTATGAAATTTCATGAAAATTTATTTCTATTCTATTTAAAATTGGTATTCTTAAGTACTATCTTGTAACATTTCTTCATATATTTCATTTCAGATGCCTAGAAATAAACCATTAAAAACCAAGAGGATCCGTGCACTGGAACAGGATATAAAAAGTGCTATTCATAAAGTTTTAGTAGAGAATATGTCTATTAGAGTAGCTGCTGAGATGCACCATATGTCGAAATCTAAATTATGCCGCCATATAAAAGAAGCAAAAAAGCAAGGTGAAGCTTTTGTTATTGAACCGAGAAATGTTCCTAATGAAGTGTTCACCAGTGAGCAGGAAAGCGATTTGGAAAATTATTTAATCAAAGCCTCACAACTACATCATGGTTTAACTACAATTGATGCTCGAAAACTAGCATATGAGTTTGCCAAAGCTTTATTTTTAAAATTTCCTAACAAATGGGACTTAGATAAAAAAGCTGGGAAAGAATGGCTATATGGCTTTATGAAACGTCATAGCCAATTGTCAATACGGTCTCCAGAAGCAACTAGTTTGGCTCGTTGTACAAGCTTTTAATAAGACAAACATTAAAAAATTTTTTGACAATCTTCTCGAAGTTATGACAAAGTACACTTTTGAACCTCACAGAATCTTCAACTGTGAAGAAACCGGTTGTACAACGGTACAGAAACCACCACGTATAATTGCTAAAAAAGGTTGTAAACAGGTTAGTCAGGTGACGTCGGCTGAAAAGGTCAAGACTGTAACAGTTTGTTGTTTCATAAATGCCTCAGGAAATACAATTCCACCAGCCTTTGTTTTCCCTCGTGCTACTACAAATAATTTTTTTATTTATGGAGCACCCCATGGAAGTCTTCAATTAGTGCATAAATCTGGCTGGATGACAGCAGAAAATTTCTTGCTTGTGATGAAGCACCTTGTAAAGCATACAAATGCCACAAAGGACAATCCCATTTTGCTTTTACTAGATAATCACGAGAGTCATGTAAGTTTTGAAATCATAGCTTATGCTAGAGAATATGGTGTGGTTATGTTGACCTTCCCACCCCATTGTTCTCACAAGCTCCAGCCTCTTGATGTCAGTGTTTATGGACCGTTTAAAAATCGCTACAATAGAGCATTAAATGACTGGATGATTACAAACCCCGGAAAAATTGTTTCATATTATCATATTCCTAGTTTGGTAAACGATGCATTTGTTTTATCTATGACGAAAAAAAATATTCTAGCTGGATTTGAAACAACTGGAATTTATCCATTTAACAGGGATATATTTTCTGATGCAGAGTTTTTATCTTCATATGTTTCTGATCGTCCAGATCCAAATATAGGAATATCAGCTGGTCCTTCTAACATTCCAGTAACTCCAGAAATTGTGAGACCACATGCTAAAGCTGAATCACGAAAGCCTGGTGCAAGTAGAGGGAGAAAAAGAGGTTGTACTAGGATTTTAACTAAATCGCCAGAAAAGATAGATAGGAATCAGGACAAAGTTTTTTCGCCACTAAAAATGATACCAAAACAAAAAAAAATGCTGTGAAATTTCAGACAGTTGTGTAGATAGTAGCATACAGAACTCATCAACTGAATTTAATTCTGGAATATCCAAGACAAGTTCAAAAGAATTAAATGTAAACGACTTTGTTCTAGTTAAGTTTGCAGGAAAGCGAAAAGTATTCCATTACATTGGTATCATTAGTGAGATTAGCAAAGATGAAATGCTTGTCAACTACCTAAGAAAAAAAACAGACACCTTTAAATTCATATATCCGGAAAAAGAAGATAAGAATTGGACTGATATTTCTGACGTGGTGTCAAAGTTGCCACCACCAAAAATTGACCATCAAACTATGCGATCATCCACAATTTTGAGTTTTGATTTTGATTTCTCTCAATATGATCTTAAATAATAATTCATAAATAAAAAAACTTGTAAAAGAGCATTGGTATTAATATTTTATAATTAGATAATTTCCTATACATAATTTAGATTTTATTTATTTTATTTAATACAAAATTATTTATTTTTTATATTTGTCCCATTAGCCCTGCATCATGTCCCATTAGACCCCATACATGGGGGCTAATGGGACAATGATATGGTGTCAGAAATTGAAATTAAAAAAAAAAGTAATAGGGTTTCTCAAACACATTGAGCATTTTTTATTAATCACATGTATATGCTTTCATTTAGTATAATTTTTTTTTAAATATCTGCATATTTCACTGAAATACAGCTTAAATTAAAAAAGTGTCCCATTAGCCCCCGGTCTCCCCTAATATCTCTCCCTCCCCATTTTTTTTTTAACTATCATATTGTGAGTTGTTCATGAAGTACAACACTATGTTATACCTCTGCTGTTAAATTTCAGCTATCATAACAGCACAAAATCAATAAAAATATACACATGAATTAAAAAAACTTCTTCTATGAGAAATACAGACAAATAAATAAATAATATTTTGTAAATTATGACAAAATTTTCACATTAATCATTAATACCAAATATTACCTGCATAATGCTACAGGATCAAAAAATTTTGATTGTCTGGAATCAATAAATATAAGATGAGGATGCGAGTTTTGAAAAGATTCTGTAGCTGTTTCTGGTGTGTACACAATTGTGCATTCGCAAGAAAGTTTCTCAGCGGCCAATTTAAGAGAATCGCTTTGGGCATCATCTTTCCCAAACACTAAAAGTACCTAAATTAAACAAATATAAGCGAATCATCACCATCAGATAATAATGCATAATTATGATACATATTATTTTACATGAACTTTTAATAAGTGTAATAAAAAAGTTAAAATTACGTTTAACAACTTTAAATGTCAGTACAGTACCGGATTAATAAATTTCTTTTTAATTTAAAAATTATTAAAATCTAAAAATTCACAAGATTCTCACTTTTGTATTTTTTGAACGCAAAGTGGTAAGCTGGTTGGCTGGTTGGTTAAACAAGCTCATATTTTAGAGGCAGTCTCATTTAGGGCCTGTTTTCGGTCGTCACGCGGGTTAACGCGAGTTACGCAGAGCAAGCCCAGAAGCGTTCAGAGATGGTATCACGTGGTTTGGGTTACCCAAGCCCAGCGTTCAAAGACGGCATTTTTTTCACTCGGGCTTAACTCACAAAACCCAGACAATTTCTTTGGGTTTTCAGATCACGTGATGGGTTTTTCGAGCAAAACAAAACAAAACAGAGCGAATGCCGAGCGGAGCGAATTATGATTATGAAATTGATGGAATGTTTGTTACAATTAGATGATAAAATAAATCTTTTATAGTGCTAAGCAAGATTAATTTTCGTAATTTACGTTTGTGAAACCCATCCAATACCAATATGTATATTTAAATCAGTATATAACTACGAAAATTCGACATCAGAAGATAAATTTCTAGTATGAAAATCATAATCTAAAGAAACTTATAATTAATTGATGGTAAAAATTTATATATTTTATTTCTTATAGAAAAAAATTATTTTATTTAGTTTTTTTCTTGCAAGTTTTATCGCTTGGGAAGTTCTTTATAATGCAAAAATTTTCAGACAACTTATTTACGTTATTGAATAATGATAATTAACATGTTATTATTGTCATATTAATCGTTAAAGTTATTTAGTGCATGGGTATTTTCTTTTATATATATATGTTTTCAATTCTGTTTATACAAAGAATAAAATAAGTTAGATACTGTATATGTTTGTCCATTTCGTTTGATAATGAAATTATTTTTATTTCCTATTGAATTGCATACCATTTACATATGTAAATATATTACATAGGATAACATAATAGTGTTAGATATAATTTTATTAGGAAAATATATCTATAATAATATATTGAAAAGGATAAACCTATTTTCGAGGATTGTAAAAATCACAAAATGAATCAAGTGAATTTGTCTGCAATATAGTGTAATTTAATTAAGCATTATGCTGTGGAGAAAGTTTTCTTATACTTAACAACAAGCGCTTTATAATTTACCTATTGTTATGTATTTATTTTATTGGAAATATTTTTTACTTTAAATCATTTTAGTATAATATTTTTACTTTGCAATTTTTATTTTATTGTTAATATTTGTTATAGTTATCATGGTACAACAGTTATTACCTATGTACTATAGTATATACTGAATCCCTCAACTCGGGTGATGTTTACATTGTAGTGCATTTTAACAACATTTAAACATTTATATCGTAGCAATAAATATTAATTAACAATGTTTTCTGGTTTAATTATACTCATTTAAATATTTTTTGGTTTCACTCAGTTATTTATTTTTTATTGTTTCTGCAAATGGAAAACTACCAAATATCAATAACAAATAGTAAAATGATACATTGTTTGTTATATTCTGATTATGTAGAATTTGTCAGAAAAGTTTCATTGATAATAAGTACGTTATCTTCTCTTTTATTACTTTGAAGTATTTTTTGCTTTGGAGTTCATTATCTAAAAAAAAAAAGAAAGTAAGTGTCTATTTACAGGTTAACGAAATGTGCTGGCTTATAAAACAGAAAATTAAGTGAATTTCTTTACAGTGTATATGGTAATTTCATAAAAGACCATAGATACTGTAAAGTAGTTTTCTTGATATAATAGTTAGAAGAATGAAGAATACGTGAAGAAAAAAATGAATATACATAAGAATGTCTTGGTGAAGCTGAGAAAGGAAATTCCGACTGACATAGCCAAAATGCACAGGAAGCTTTCTAAAACAAGACCACTGTAAGTAACATTCTCATTGAATTTCTTATTTTTGTTTCTTGATACATAATTAAAATTTAAGTTATAAAATTTACTAAATCTTTTTTAATGTGGCTGTAGTTTTTTTTTTCAAAGTTTTTCTTAAGAACAGTTGATTTTATTATATATTAGCCACCTTCGGCGAGCAGCTGGTTCACGATCCTTGAAAAATCCAACTTTCTGAAACTCCCACTCGGTAGAACCTGCTGTGCCTCTTTCCCGTTTCAGGTCCTACAACAGCTTTATTGACATATAGTGCAAATAGCTTTATGGGAAAATTTAGCTGCAGTAAATACCTGCTCGGTAGTGCCTCTGGCACCCTATTCCCATTTCAGTATTTGAAACAACCTGTTCATTCCCAGTGTTATGATCTTTGAAAATTCTGACTTTAGCACATTCCCATGGGATAGCACCTTGCGTACCTTATCACCATTTTAAAACTTTCAACATCTTGCTCATTTATAGTGCAAATAGTTTTGAAAATTTTAACTGTAGAGAAAAATTTTGCTTTGTGGCGACTAAGGTGCCGTTTTACATTTCATGATTTGAAACGGCCTGTTCGCTCACCATATAAAGCAATTTTGAAAATTCTGATTGTGACAAATCTAAAATCCAGTGGGGCCTACGGTCTCCTAATCTTCTCCCGATAAGTAATTTAATCAGAATTGCAGATATTGAATTATTAAAATATCAAAGCGCCTTCTGGTAAAAGAGATTTGCAATATATACTCTTCAATTTCAATGACTTTTAAAGTGATATATTACCTATGAAATTATGTTAATTAAAAGCTGAGACACAAAGGTAATATAAACATTGTTATAAAAAAAAATGTGTAATTTTTCCGTAGCTTTCTCTGAAACTTGCATAACTGCAGGCTAAAGAGTGTTAAAAATCCTTAATACAAAATGTGAGCAGAATATCGGAATTCAAAAGCCTGCATCATAATTAAAATTGGATATATTGGAATAAAGGTGTTGTGGGTTTTCTGCGGTTTTCTCTGAAACTCCCATATGAAATTTAACGACTTATATCAGTTTAAAAGTCTGCAATATTTCATATTATAAGTAATTTAATCATAATTAGAATTCTAGATATTGAATTATTAAAATATCAAAGCATCCTCTGGCGATAGAGATTTGAAACATATACTCTTCAATTCTCATTCAAATAACTTTTAAAATGATATATTACTTATGAAATTATATTAATTAAAAGCTGAGATACAAAGGTAATATAAACATTTTTATAAAAAGATTTGTGTCGGACTTATCCATAGTTTTCTCCGAAACGTGCATAATTCTGGGCTACATAACATTAAAAATCTTTAGTACAAAATGTGAGCGGGAAACAGAATTCAAAACTCTGTAAAATATAAAAGAATAAAAAAGTTCTGAGTTTTCCGTAGTTTTCTCCAAAAATTT
This sequence comes from Salticus scenicus, assembly GCA_963930645.1. Classification (NCBI taxonomy): domain Eukaryota; kingdom Metazoa; phylum Arthropoda; class Arachnida; order Araneae; family Salticidae; genus Salticus; species Salticus scenicus. The sequence goes on from OZ005650.1 coordinate 217,237,593, forward strand.
CATGCAAAATTTAAACGATTTATATCACTTTAGCAGTCACTGTATACTTAGTTACTGTGATATTCCAGGTAATGAAAAGGTAGACTCCGTGACTAAACATGGTTGCAGGCTGCAGCCTACTATCGATTTAACATGCATCTTTCAAATGATGTATTACATATAATATTAATGAATATCTTTGATATATTTTACACTCAAAATGGCTTATCTATCAAGGGCGATTGGTGGTTTCTGTTGAAATCCATCTAAAATTTAAGAAATTAAAAAATTACTTTTTTACAGCCTGGTTCAGGAAAAAAAAAAACATTATTTTGTCAAAAGAACCTTTTGTCTTTTGACATAAACAGATAAAAAAAAAATTAAATAAATATATATCTTTTTTTTAAGCTGTATTTTAGAATATTTAACTGCAGACAGGTGAACAGTAAAAACATGTGAATATCAATTTCTGTTTAAATCGATTTAAATTTGAAAAAAAAAAAAAAAATCAAACTTCTTTTTTTTATTTCCATTACCTTTTCACATGGTCGAAAAGCAATCATTCTCAAACAGAAATAAATAATTATAAGATAAAAAATTTTTTATAAACCATGTTATTTAATTTTCTGTTGAATCATATAAACGCTACTGAAGGCAGCCGGAACCCCAGCAATTGGATAAAAGTATTAAAAAAATTCCTTGCTATCGTCTTATGAGCTATTATAAAAGTTTCAAATGGCTATCTAGCCGGGAAGTTAGTTAAAAGTTGATTGCAAGCATTGTACTGGAAACGCTGCCGAAGGCAGCAGGGTCCCAAAGCAATTGGATAAAAATATTTTTAAAAAGCATTTTCACCATATTCTGAACTATTCCGAAAGTTTCAAATGTCTAGCTACTTGGGAAGTTAGTTAAATAAATTTCCTGTTGAATCATATGAACGCTGCCGAAGACAGTAGGAACCTGAAACAGTTGACTAAAAGTATTAAAAAAAATGTATTGCCACCGTGTTCTGAGCTATCCTGAAAGTTTCAAATATCTAGCTAGTCGGGAAGTTAGTGAAAAATCGATTGCAAGCTTTGTACTGGTAACGCTGCCGAAGGCAGCAGGAGCCCGAAACAGTTGGCTAAAGGTATTTAAAAAAATGCACGGAGTAAGAAATAATTGGAGGGGAAACTCCAATGGCCGAAACCTTGTAAAACTGCAATATACTTTTAGGTAATATAGATGGCGCCACTTGTCGGTAGATGTCCGATTCATAGATATATATCGAATCCTGTTCTTAGTCAGTCTAAGAACATGATTCGACAAGGATTTATTTAACAAAGTAGTATTAAGTGTACTTTTTTTTTACATAGGAATTTTTGCTAGTGCTTGGATATTTTTGCTGCTGACTGTAGCTATAATTTCTGTTTCAAATCGAAAACAAATCTTAACTTTTTATTGCATCTTTTTTGAAACTCTTCTGCTAAGTTTTCACTAAGGGTGAGGTGTCTGCTGTCAAGATTCCTAAGTTCATTCCATCAGACCCCTCTTTGTGGTTTACTATGGTTGAGTCTACATTCGAACTAGCTACTCCAAAACCAACAATTGAATCCAAAACGAAATATAAGTATAGTCAGTAACAAAAGTATCCGAACACTAGCAAAAATTCCTATGTAAAAAAAGTAGAGTTAATACTGTTTTGTTAAATAAATCCTTCTTGAATCATGTTCTTAGAAGTCTAAGAACATGATTTCACAAAGATTTATTTAACAAAACAGTATTAACTCTACTTTTCTTACATAGGAATTTTTGCTAGTGTTCGGATATTTTTGCTACCGACTGTACTGTGTAGCGAATCTTCCGCCGGATGTTGCGATGACAGTCCGTGGCATTGTTATTTCACCTGATAGCACTGACCCTCATGGCAAATTAAAAGATGAGGTGATTTCTAGCTGTGGTGAAAGTAAATCGCAAGAACTTCAGCGGTTGCTCACAGAAGAACAACTTGGAGATCGGCAACCCTCTGAACTGCCTAGTATTATGCAACGTCCCGCTGAGAACTATAACGTCACAAATGCCCTTACGCTTGAACTTTTCCTGCAACCAACAACTTCCTTCAAACGTGCAATCGGTTCTTGCTTCTGTAATTCCTCTCACTGCTCAAAAAGCTGCTGAAATAGCCGACAAAACTCTAGACATTACACCTGCACAGGTGAGTGTATTGAGAAAATTCTCAGAACTTAAAAGCGAGGTTGTCAACTTATCCCGATATGATGCAGAATTGTACTTTTAACTAACATCTAATTAATTAAACAAGTATGCAGTAACTGCTATTCTACAAAATGTCACCAAAATCCTCGTTTTCCTTTTTATTGTATAACAGAATATATTGATGATGGTGATACGAATTTTAATTTTGATATGTACATAGATTATATTAAGAAATTCCGCCAAGTTTATTAAGCTTCATTCTCCATTTTGAAGAAAGCCCACCAGTGGCTGAACGATTCTGCGTTCAAAGCTGGTAGATGAGAATTACCAGATCGTGCTCATCAACCTAGATTTCGGAATTTTCCGTGCTTTTCTCATAAACTTGCATAAATACAGGCTAGGACCCCTTAGAAAGACTAGAGCTGTACCGAGTACTCGGTATATATTCGGTACTCGGCCTATTTGCCGAGTACTCGGTACTCGGCTAAATTTAGGCTATATATTCGGCCAATACCGAGTAGTTGTGAGAATTTCACTATTTTTATGCATTATTGAAAGAAATGCGTTGATGAGAGATATTTATTTTATAACTAAACTGAAAAAGTATGAAAATATAAATACAGAGTCATTATAATTAAAATTTTTGCTATAACAGCTTTCTGCAGTTAAAACGGGCTGTTATCAAACTTTGTATAGAGATGATTCATGATATGAGCTTTTGATTATAATTATCTTGTATGTATGTAATATGCATTATTTTATAAAAACTTAGTACATAAAATTGTATCTATAAATCAGACAAAAATAAAATATTTTAGAAAAAAAAAAAAAAAACCTATGTAATATTAACACAAAATTTTAGTTATACATTTGTGCAAATAAAAGTAAGATACTTTCAAATCGATAAGAAAAGATTGATTTTGAATTTTATACTATAAAATAACCTAAAAAACTATCACCTATTCGGATACAGTCTACCATTGAGCAAAAGGTGCATTTATTTAGTATATCAAGAACAAAAATAATTAATGTGAAAAGAGGAGGGGAAATTTAACCGAGTAAAGGCTTTTAAGGCATTTTACGGTATATATAAAAAAGGTAAATACACTAAAAAGTTATTTAAAATGTATTTTCATAATCAACTCTGTTGTTTTGCCAATTATAGCCCAAAACCCCCTATCCTTTTACATTTCTGCAATCTGAAGATTAATGAAGCCTATCATGTTTGAAATTATAAAATATTTTAATGTTCCCTTTCATATATAAATTTCATGTATCTTAAATTAAGTCTTAGTGCATAGTAACTTTTATATTCTCTAAGAATTATCTGAGGATGATAATTCCGCATCTAAAGCAGAAGTTAAGAATAAAGTCATCAGTTATGGTTTCAGTAATCCACTATGCTGAAAGTATTAAAATATAGCAATGAACCTAATTCCTAATTATGTATATACACTACAAAAGTTCTGCATGAAAGCATGCTGTTTAAAATTTAAATAAATTTTATGTTCAAAAGGCTTTTTTTTTATTTTTTTTTTTATTTCAAGATGTACAAATTTCTTCATATATGCATCAATTATTCTTTCTTACAACTACTCGGTACTCGGCCGAGTAGTAAAAGGCCGAGTACTCGGTAGTCGGCTACTCGACCAAAGTGCTACTCGGTGCAGCACTAAGAAAGACCCCCCATAGAGGGCATTCCACCTGCCTACAAACAACAACCTACCATTTTGAAACAAAATGGCAAACATTACCTTAAATTAAGGGAGCTACTTGAACACTTGTCATCACAAATAACTTGAAATAGATGAATTAAAATTAGCAGGGTAAATATAAATAAAAATTGGTAGGGAAATTAAAAAGATTTTGAATTTTTTTTTTTTTTTTTTTTAAACTATATTTTAAGAAATTTTAATGTACAGTTGGCTGCAAAATTATTGAAACATGCATCCACATTTTTCATTTTTCTTTTTCTTTTTCGTCAGTTTGATCACTAATTTTTACCATAAACTTACTTTTTTTATTTGCAGAAAAAGACTAAGTTCATGACTCGACAAATATTCACTTAACAAAATAGCATTAGGTACACATCTTTTAAATAGGAATAATTGCTAGCGCTTCAATAATTTTGTTGCCGATTAAATGTATCAATATATTAAAAATTCATCAAAAATTATTTAAACTTTAAAAATTTCAAAATATTGTTTGAAAAATTTTAACATTTTTAGTGTAAAAATAGTACTTAATCCCCCCACCCCCCTCAAATTTTACATTATTATAGTTTAACTACGCACTTCAAAGATATTTGGCTTATGTATTATGTTGTGAATTTATTTATAAGTTAATTTTTTACTTTCTCTTACCCATAAGGTAGAGAAAGTATTGTCTTTGTGTCAGTTTCTTGAAATTGAGTTTTTGTTATATTTACACGGTTTAAGGTCCCCTGAATCTAAAAATCATGTTTTTAGCGGTTGATCTGTGTGTGTGTGTGTTTCTGTCTGTCTGTTATCATCATATCTCAAAAACAAATTATAGCAGAAAGTTCAAACTTTGTATTCTAAATGTGTATCATATAGGGATGCTACATTAAGTTTTCCGTTCAGATCAAGCAAATGGTTCGTGTACAGGGATACCAAAGAGAATTCAAATTCATTGCGTCTATGGGGAAAAGTGCAGGTAAGTAGAGTTTAACACCTATAGACTGCACTAAATCAAATGAAACTAATATATATATATTTATATGCGTAAACACATGTGTCATGCAGAATATGGTATAGAAATCATTCACTGTTCGTTTACAGGGCTACACAAAAGAACTATATTATAATGCGACAATACTTGAAAATTGATGGAAGTGTACTTCAGGTTGTGCCGTGTGTTATTAATATAGGATTATATTTATGTGCGCCATGTGATGTGTACATAACCACCGCTACTTTAGAATGTAGAAAAAGAGGGGAAAAAAGGCTAAAAACCCCATAGGAATAGCATGGGAAGAAAAGCAAAAAAAAAACTCACAATGTCAAGTGTGTTAAAAAAAAAAAAAAAAAAAAAAAAAAAAATTCACACCGGAAGTAATAAGGGGACAAAGTTGACTAGAAAAATACATTGAACAGCGGAAACCGGGCGGGCTGGGGCATGGGTCCTATCGTCCAGGATTAATACGACTCGCCTAGTAGCCGACTTTCAGAAGATATACAGGGCTGCCAATATTTAAGCCATAACATTCTTTTTTATTACTTTCTTCTATATGTAATATAGAGAAAGTATTGGATTCGTAAAAATTTTCGACCTCGGGTTTTTGATGAATTTACACGTTTTGAGAGCTGTAGAACACGATTTGACCATTTTTAGAAAATGTCTGTCTGTCTGTCTGTCTGTGTGTGTGTGTGTGACAAAATTTTGTGGCAACTGTATCTCCAGAACTACTGCACAGAATTTCATACAAATTGGTATGTAGTTGTACCTTGACATAAATTAGTGGCTATCAACTTTTGGTAAAAATTGTCTTACAGGTTGCGTTGCCATCCCGCTTTTTCTAAATTTTTAACATGGTGATATAGGACAAAATTTTGTATAAATGTGCATAAAGAGAATTATTTTTTAGTAATCATTATGAAATTTACAAGAATTATTTAAAATAGAGATAGTCAACTGGGAAAAAAATTTTGTATGCGTAGGAGCCTCGCCACCCCCCGTGGGGGGGAAGTCCCCCCTCGAGGGGAGTAAATTTTCAAGATGGGTATCTTTCGAAAGGTCTCGTCAATACCTTTAAAACGAATGGTTGAACTATAAATCTGTGATAATTTAAAACAAAGTTATCGATTTTTTTTACTTTTAACAAAAAAAAAAAACTTAGAAAAAAATCGTTTTTTTTTTTTTTTTTTTTAACGAAATTTAACCAGACTTGGTATTTAGTTGGCCCCTGACATAAACTGAGGCTGATTAGATTTGGGGATCAATCGCTCAACAGGTGGCGCTGTGATCGTATTTTTTCTAAATTTTTAACATGGCAGTATAGGAAAAAATTTCGTATAAATGTACATAATGAGAGTTATTCTTAACCTGTGATTGTGAAATTAATATGAATTATTGATAATAGTAGTAGTTAATTAGGGAAAAAATTTGGGGCATCGCTTCCCCCCCTAGGGAGAAGTACCCCCCCCCCCCGAGGGGGGGTGTAAATTTTCAAGATCGGTATCTTTCGAAAGGTCTCGTCAATACCTTTAAAACGAATGGTTGAACTATAAATATGTGGTAATTTAAAACAAAGTTACCGATTTTTTTTACTTTTAACGAAAAAAAAAAAAAATGAAAAAAATCTTTTTTTTTTTTTAATATATATTGTTACTGCGTGAATTTGTATAGGAAAATATAGAAGAAAGTCTTGTGGTGGCCACAACATACTAGTTTGTTAGTGGAAATGCTTTACTGAAATATACTATATCATATAATATTTTACCATGTCCAGGAAAGCTGCTCAGGAATTGAAATCAATTCCTCAAAGCTATATGGTAAATAATGTATTTTTTAAAGCTAAATATTCATCGATTGGTTTCTTGTATATTTACACGTTTTAAGGCTTCCTGAACACCGAAGTCAAGTTTTATAGTTTGATCTTTGCCAGTGTCTGTTAGAGTAAATTAAAAACAAATAATTTCAGGCGATCCAAATTATGTATTTTGAAGTGAATACGTTTGTTGCTAGAAAAGTTTGTTCAAGATTGATAAGTTTCAAGGAATGATGCGTGTGAAAGTTGTATGAAAAATTTTAAATGAACTTTTGAACTTAATAACAGATTTGAATTCTCTATAAATGTTTAGGTACAATAATCAAACGGGGGGTTGAGGGAGGCGGTAGCCCCCTCACATAGAATTATTTGCCAAATAAAGCTGTTCCGAAGCCTAAGTTGAATTGTTTTAACATAAGTTTACATAACAGTACTCGTTATTTTAAACCTTAATTTCCAATCCGTACTTATAGCATTAAATTTCAGTGTAAGAGAAAGTTGTGTGAGTGACACACCAGATTATTTTTAAATACTTTTGTTTCAATACAGAAATTTCATGCAAATTTTGACTTAAATAAATAAATATAAATATATATATATATATACACTGGTCAAAAAAATTTAAGGATCAGCCCGTTTTCTCTTTCTCTTCTTTTGCACATAATTTTTAAACAAATAAACATATGAACATAAAATTTGGATGGCCTGTTCATTATCATATTGTTAACCGAATCTTATGTAATTTTAGCATAAGAATAATTTTTAAGCTAATAAATATTCATTTTTCTCGCAAAAGTAAGCTTTTCAAAAAATGAAAAATTTCAACAGATTTAGGAAAGAACACATAATGAAAAGTGGTGTTAAGGATGCATTAGAGATAGGTAAAGACGCTCATACCTTGAAATGTTAAAATAAATCTCGATTTTTCTTTTTGTTTTAACTTTTCTTTTACTTTTATAATGAACTTTTTAAAAATATATAATTACTAATTTGTAAACTATACTCAGCACTAGAATAATAATGATGTCAAAAATAATTGTACAATGAACATCTTATCCAATTTTCATGTTTGTATGCATATTTTTAAAAAAGTTATTCACATGCGAAAGAAGAAGAAAAAATAAGAAACAGAAAATGAATGCAGGTAGAAAGATTTGGTTGTAATCTAACATAGGAACGCGTGTGCGTCTTTACCTATCTGTAAGGCATCCTTATGACCATTTTTCATTAAGTGTTCTTTCCTAAAATTATTGAAAATTTTCATTTTTTTTAAAGCTTACTTTTGAGAGAAAACTGAATATTTATTAGCTTAAAAATTATTCTTATGCTAAAATTACATAAGATTCGGTTAATAATATGATAATGAACAGGCCATCCAAATTTTATGTTCATATGTTTATTTGTTTAAAAATTATGTGCAAAAAAAGAGAAAGAGAAAACGGGCTGATCCTTAAATTTTTTTGACCAGTGTATTTAAAAAACTTTTCAATCAATCGACAAAGTAATACTCAAGTTTGTTTAGAATATGCAAATTCGAAGAGTGTGATCTGGGACTAAATTTGGCACTTTCCATCTAAAAGCCTTGATCACAGAGGCGCTTGGCCACTGGTGGGACACAGTGTTTGGCTGCCAGCTATTTCAGATGATGCACCCCTTATGTTTGTATCTTAACCATATATTTTGTCTATTACGTATTTTTTATATATCCCATTATTCATTCTAATTTGCAAAATAACTAACTAAATAAAAATTTACGTTAAGTTTTCTTTTTGTCAGATATTTCTTTTTTAAATGCATTAAAATACATCACTATAAGAAAAGTTACTTTAATTATCGATATATGTCAGAAAAATCAGTTCTACATAAATTTTTTTATTTTATTTTGCTCTGCAGCCTATACACTGATAATGGTGATAGTTTTTGCTTTAAAATGTTATTTATTTATTTTTTTTGCCCTTTAAAAAAACTAAATGGTTAGCGAGCTATTTCCAGTTGCAGCCATATTGTATAAAAATCAAAAACTAATCAGTAAATGTTCAAATTATTCATTATTAATTTTCTTTGTCATATTTTGCATGCAAACTACCATCCAGTGCACATTTTTGAAAAAAATATCTGCAGTGACTCCACTCGACTTTCCGAACATTGAGTAATTAACTGTTTCGTAGATAAAGTAAAGAAAGAGGAGTTGTTAAACAAACAAAAGAGAGAAAACCATAATAGAGTGTTTGAGTATTTTTCTCCATATATTACACGATGTTTTATTTAACACTAGTGAACTTTGAGCCCTTAGATCATAATGATAAAGAATTTTTCGTTGTGTCCCTGTAAAAACCTATAAGTGCTAGATTCACCAAAATGCTTATAGTTAGTGCAACAGTGATTTATAATATTCATATAAATTTTCAGCTCAATTGAATAAGGCGTTTAGATGCTATCGCACTTTTAAAAATTTGGTCCCATAGGCCATAATGATAAAGAATTTTTCTTTGTGTCCCTGTAAAAAAACTGTAAGTGCTAGATTCACCAAAATCTATACAGTTGGTGCAACTGTGACCTATAATATGTGTATAATTTTTTTGCTCAATTGAATAAGGCGTTTAGATGCTATCGCACTTTTAAGATTTTGGTCCCATAGGCCATAATGATAAAGAATTTTTCCTGGTGTCCCTGTAAAAAAACTATAAGTGCTAGATTCCCCAAAATCTATAGGGTTCGTACTATGGTGACTTACAATATACGTACCAACTTTCAGCTTATTCGAACAAAGCGTTTAGACGCTAGCGTGTTCACTCACAGACGTACACACATACATACACACATACATACACACACACATACATACATCATCGCAAAAATAGTGAAAACGGACTCAGGGGACCTCGAAACGTATAGAAACATCGAAATCTCAAATTCGGATTTTTGACACGATTACAATACTTTCCTCACTATAGTGTTCGGAAAGTAAAAATCTTTAAGCATATTTTATCTGCTAACTTTTTTGACACTAGGAGACTTTGGAGACGTTTTTTAAGCAAAAAGAGGCAACTTTTTTGGAGAAATTGAACAGACCTTTTTTGGATTATTCTTAAATTTTTGATAAAGAACCGTAAAAATATGTTGTCTGCTGATCTTTCTCTCTCTCTCCACCCCCCCTCTCATTTTTTTTTTTTTTTTTTCCTGTGCCATTTTTATCCCGATTTGCTTCAGTATTTTTTCCCTCCTATTTTTTAAAACTTATTCTTCGCCTATTTTTGCAATAAAGTGACCTCTTCTACAAGGCTCTAATCAGGGATGTGCAATGATACACATCACAATTAAAATTAGCATAAAATTCAGAGCAAAGGAAAAATTGTGAATTCAAAGAAGACATATTAATTAAGACGGTTAACGTCTTAAAGGAGACAAACAAAGGAAAACAATTTATTATATTTTTGTCTGTAAAAATTGAAAAACACAGTTTTAAAAAATGTAATTTTTGCCTATTAAGGCTGATACAAGACCTATTGTTTATAGTGAATTCAGAGAAATTACACAGGTCTCCTAAATCTTACTTTTCATCCCCCCCCCCCATTGTTTTGGATATTTTTTTAAAATGTTTTTTTGACATGCTGAATTTATAAATTCTTCTTTACTTCTTAATACGTAAGGATTTTTTGAAAAGTAAATATGAATCGTTCACATAGAAGCTATAGTAAAATAAAAACTCTATATGTATAAAACACATTAAAATAGGGTATTATTTACACAGTATCTTTTAAATGTCTGTTTCTTTACATCACAGCTTCATTAAGAGCTTTTCCTTTTGCACACGGTTTGAAGACATTCTCTAAGCATAATTGCCAAGCGTTATGATTATTAGGTACTGGTATTATTTTTATGGAAATTAATTTATAAGCTAATATCTTAATAATAGTTATAATAGTTTTCTATGCTTAAATAAGATAAAAATTTCTATGAAGAAAAACATTGTTAGCCAAAAAATGATAACACTTGACAGGTATATTCAAGCCAGGTCCAGCCTGCCCCCCCCCCCAAAAAAAATAAAAAATAAAAATAATAAAATAAAATAAAATAAAATAAAATAAAAAAGAGCATTTCAAAAATTTACATTCAAGTCTCCTGGGATTAGATTATCCCTGTTAATTAAGTATTTCAAGGCAAACCACCTAGAAATCTGAGACATTAATACATGAGTTCTTACATAAAATTTTTATTTTTTTCTAATTAAATATAATAATATTAATTTAAATTAAACATATTCTCATATCTAGAAAAAAAATGTTATTCATAAATTGAGTGACCAACTACGACTCACCACAACAATGAAAATTTAATGGTTCAAAAATATAAAATGGTTGACAAATATATATATCCGCGTTTGTAATGATCGATAGATGGCACTTTTTCAGCTTTTGTTGTTAGTAAATATAATAGCCACGTGTATTTATTATTGTTCTTTTTGTTATTCTACTTAATATTCGTACTATAATTTCTCCGCCATTACATAGTGGAAAATTGATTGCTTTTGGAAAAAAATATTTCAGTTTATTCAAAGTTCGATCGGAAGTAGATTTTTAACTGAAGTTGAACAAATATTAGTTTCAAATCATTTGATTAATTCTTTACTTCCATTAGCCGAAGCAACTGAAATTTTAAATTTGTCATTTGGAAATAAATGGAAGCTTAATTCTGGATTTCTTGATCCTTTGGAGTTACACTGTAGCACACAACAGTATGTGTTATCTTTTTTACCGGATTTATTCATTTTTATTCAATAAATATATGTGAAACTAAACATCAGCAAGCAATGGCGGCTTGATGCAACACCACCTGTAATAATGCCTCCGAGCTGAGATCTACGTCACGGAAGATCGGCCGATTTCATCCAATCCCCATGATCCAACATGTATCATAGGAAGTGTTGATTGGATAAAATCGGCCGATCTTCCATGACGTAGAGCTCAGCTCGGAGGCATTATTACAGGAGGTGTTGCTTGATGGAAGCCGAATTAAAGCATGTTAATTGTAATTTCACCTTAGCTCACCAGAGGGCGAGCATTTCATTACAATCGCGGATAGTAAAAGTGCACACGTTTTCTACAAATATTTATTGTTTATATCAAGTTTGTTAGATGAAAACAGCTCAACATTTCATTTTAAATTAAAAATACAAGGATTTTCTCTTTTATGTGTGTATGTTTCTGTGTTATTAATACTATACATAATTTATGCAAGACAAACTCTAAAATTAGTTGGAATTAAATTTCACTTTAAAAAATATATAAAAACGTAATTTGGAGTAAAAAGTGAATTTAAACTACGTGCTAAATAATGAGGAATTTGCACACATGGGGGATTTGAACAAAATCTTATTTTTCTGGTAGTTTTAGGCCCATAATTTTCAAAAGGTTTATTAAAAATGCAAAAAAAAGTTCTCATTAATTTTAAAATAACTTTAAAATTAACCAAAAATCACGTGACTTCAAAACGCTGCCTGACGTCACACTTTATGATGTTTCAATGTTTACATTTTGTCAGCCTAGTTAGCAAGCAGCAATTCGTTTTAATTTACGTAATTATCAATCGTTTATGTGATTTCTGAGCATTTCTTTTTCGTTTTGTAATCATTTAATATCATTATCACCATTTTCCATTATCATTATTTTCAGTTGTTTTCTTTTCATGGCGGTTGTCCAATGTTTTCGTTTAATAGGATCCTGTGGAACGCTAAAGAATAGCTTTTGAGAAATTTTTTTCGTTATATTAGTGCAGAGTGGTAAAATGCAATATTTATACTGCGATTTTTTAATATCCGGCATTAGTATAAAATACAAAACCTATTTCACTGATTCAAGGAGCAAAGCAAAGCACGAAATCGAATATAAACAATGATTACTCCCGTTTGTTGTCATAAAGAGTGACGTCACGATATATTATACTGCGTTTTCTCGATAGAGTAAATAGTGCGATGTTAAAATTGTTATAAATCCGTAATTAGATTTCAAATAAAGAAAATGTATGTATTTATTTTCTTACCTTTTCATTTTCTATCATATAAGAATAAAACGATAAAGCGTGCAAATTCTCTATTATCAAAATGATTGAAAAACAAATAAGGAAATATAAATACATTAAATACTATATTTTCTTTAATATTATTATGTAAATTATGAGTTATTTTAATTATAGATGTAAATTTCTATTTCCCAAATACCAAATGTTTTTTGCAAAAATTAAATAAATAAAAGATGCACCTTTTTAATTTTTTATCGGTGATTCGAGCGTGAACACCAGGATGTGAACGTAAACGTGAGACGAGCATGAGAGCAACAAAATAAAGAAATCGCCAATTCCTCTGGCGATTCTTTTTCCGCCAAGGAACTGGTGAAAGTGCATACACTACGGAGTATCGCGGTTTAGTTATAGCGCCTAGAATATACAGTGTCGCAAGAGCTTATGACCGAATGCTTAAAATACTGCTAAAAAAATAAACCTCCCAGATAGCGCCGCGATCGAGTTTTTTGCTCAAATCGAAGAGTTGATTGGTTTTTCCTAGTTTCGTCTGCTCAATCACGTGATCTAAGCACATAATTAAATAATAGGGAGTTTTTGAAGCAATAAATTCGATCGCACTGACCTCTGGTGAGAGGCTTAATTTTTAAGGCACTGATTCGCTGGTCGCTTTTTGCACTATGTATTCTAGGCTCTGTAGTCCGGTTGAGAATAATTGAATGGGTTTTACGTCGCATCAGAACTATGCAAAAGGCAATTGGCGATGGTCTGAGATTCATCCGTATGGTAGTCCGGAGACATACCAATTTTGAACTTCCACGGAGGGAACATTGCAACAACTACAAATTTTACGTGAACCAGCCACTATTACTGAACACGACGGTTTTCCGACGACTTGTGTATCGAACCTATATTCTTCCAATGGATCTTATCACGGATGGCAACGGCTGTCTGTATTCTTTGGCAGATAGAAAGTCAATTTTCTTTTGATTTAAAGGCTCTTTTTTTCAAAAAATTAAAAAAATATAATAAGAAGAAAATTAACTAATTAAATTAATAATTTGAGAATTAATAATTTGAATTTTAATTATTTAGTTTATTTTCTTAAAGTGAAAGCTCTAGGTTCCCATTATTGCCCATCTGCGCAGCACTAGTGCGACGTAAAACCCAACCATCCATCCATCCATCCTAGGTTCCCATTCCTTTTCGGTAATCAAGATGCAATAATCGGCAAGCTTTCTTACAATTAAACACTTGACGCTGTTTAATTTTCTATATCAATAAATTAAAGATTCTCTTTATGTGAAACATCATCATCACGATTTTTTCTGTATTTTACAGTTTCTTAATATACATATTTCTCCTAAAAAAGAGCTGTAATACAGCCATCCGGCTATAGACATTAATCCTAGGTAAGGTCAACTTCACATGTTTTTAATAAAAATAAATACTTAACACGAGTTATAAAAATAAATACTTAATATGATTTTAATAGAAAAATTATAAGATAAATAACTTTTTATAAACCATGTTTTTAAATTTTTTGTTGAATCATAGCTACCCGCGATTGTAATGAAATGCTTGCCCTCTGGTCAGCTAAGGTGAAATTACAATTAACATGCTTTAATTCGGCTTTCATCAAGCCGCCATTGCTTACCGATGTCTAGTTTCACATATATTTATTGAATAAAAATGAATAAATCCGGTAAAAAAGATAACACATACTGTTGTGTGCCTCAGCGTAACTCCAAAGGATCAAGAAATCCAGAATTAAGCTTCCATTTATTTCCAAATGACAAATTTAAAATTTTAGTTGCTTCGGCTAATGGAAGTAAAGAATTAATCAGATGATTTGAAACTAATATTTGTTCAACTCCAGTTAAAAATCTACTTCCGATCGAACTTTGAATAAACTGAAATATTTTTTTCAAAAAGCAATCAATTTTCCATGATGTAATGGTGGAGAAATTATAGTACGAATATTAAGTAGAATAACAAAAAGAACAATAATAAATACACGTGGCTATTATATTTACTAACAACATAAGCTGAAAAAGCGCCATCTATCGATCATTACAAACGCGGATAGAACTAACTGCATTAGCACTTTATCAATGCGTATGAAGTCAATTTTTGTGAGATGCATAATTTAACTTTTTACAATTTTTTTAACGCTCACGCTTAATATATTTATAGTATTTATTTTTATGTCGAAAGAAAATGAACTCGTAATTTTTTTGGCAACAATTAAATTATAGCTAATATTCTAATGGCTATTTATAAGGTATTAGAATAAGCTTATTATTTTCATATTTTAATTAATTAAAAGAAAATTATTCGAAAATCTGACTTCGAAGTATTGTGTTGTCACCGGGTTCTAAGCTACTGTGAAAGTTTCAAATGTCCAACTAGTAGGGAAGTTAGTTAAAATTCGATTGCAAGATTTGTACCGGACAAACTCACAAACAAACAAGAATAGAAGTTAATAAAAACATGGTAATAAATACTTACACGAACAGTAGGAATTTTAAGGCACATAGGACCAAACTTCAAAACCGCTTCTTCTTTCTGAAAAGTTAAAATAAAATAAATTAATTTTTAAATTGTAATTATAAGTTAAAAAAAAATTAAAAAATTATTTTTGTTTTAAAATTTTAAATTTAAACGTATTTAAAGATCATTCTATTTAAATTGCCTTGCACAGTCGATAGCAAAATCATTCGAGCGATAGCAATTATTCATATGTAAAAAAAAAAAAAAAAATACACTTAATACTGTTTTGTTAAATAAATCCTTGTCGAATCATGTTCTTAGACTGACTAAGAACATGACGACAAGGATTTATTTAACAAAGCAGTATCAAGTGTACATTTTCTATATATGAATTATTGCTAGCGCTCGAATAATTTTGCTGCCGTCTGTATGCATGTCTGGCTATCTCTCCCCGAACCGCTGAACACGGAAGGCACCAAATGTGTAAAGTAACACAAGTATTCTGAGTTCACCATTTAAATCCAATTATTTTAATTAGTTAAAGAGTTAAAAGATTGAAACAAATAAATATCAAATCTGTTCCTTTGAAATGAATCTCACTCCATTGAAATTAAATGTTTATGTTTATATTCGAAAATCGAAGTCTGTCATTTTATTTTTCCAGAGATTTGAAATTTAAAGTTAAAATTTTGGGAATTTTAAAGAAAAAAATAACTCAATCTAACACACACAGACAGGTAACTTATATATAACTATACCCAAATATGTGGATTGAATCTGGAAAATTTTTTCCTTAATGTAAAAAAAAAAAAAAAAAAAAAAAAATCCAATGGGCGATTAACATAGGAAATTTTTTGCTTGGCCCTACGGACGACGGTTAGTGACGTCATAACTTCGCCTGCGTATATAATTTTTTTTTTTTTTTTTTTTTTTTAAATAAGTAGTCAATATCAGTTAATTGGATGCATTATATTTTTGTTTAAAAATATGTCTTTAAAATACTGTGCAAATCCCAAAATAAATAAATAAATAAATAAAAATAAATAAATAAATTAGATCTTAATAAAGTTAGGAAAAAAAAAAAAAATAGAACTCTCATAAATCAAATCCTTTTTTAACTTGCGTTTATTTCCAACAGGATAAACTTTCCATCTACCATTCATCTGTTTTCTCTTAGAATAAAAAAAAATGTGTAGTCCAGAGTATAGAGATGCTACATCATACAAATTACTGTGTCTGTGTTTTTATTTGAGTTTCTAGAAATTACCAGATTTAGCAACTTTCTACTTTAGGATTTTTTCCAATATAAAAGAATACGTGTATAAAATGGAAAAATGCATAAAAAATAAAAGTATTTTTAAGTACCTTCTTGACATCGTAAGAAAATAAATTTTGTATTTTGCACATCTGGCTAATCATACCTTTCAAATGATACCATTTTCAACCATCTACTTCCATAATTAATATGTTAAAAGTGTACTACAAATTTTATGCTTGCCTATTAATATATGGATACCGTATAGAAAGTAACAAGTAAAGATATAGGCAAGTTCTAGTCTACAATCATCAACAATCACTCTTTTTTTTTTTTTTATAGTCTTGAGAATCATTTATAGAACTTCCGAAGAATTTAGTTTTGCGCTACAAACCAATGAAACGGTCACCAAGTCGCCAAATTCGATGCCAAGACCAAAAATCTACGCTGGCTACTAATTTGCAGCTTGGCAAGATTAGTGATAAAATTTTGCGGCAAATATTTTTCAGGATAGCCAGAAACCCTTTCTCAATTTTAACAGAGTTAATTATTTTGGTAAAATTTATCGTTTCTCGTCAATAAGTTTTGCCAAAGAGAAGAAAACTGGGCCATCTAACTCAAATCACTTTCACTGTACTCTAAGCTGTGCATTTGCCAATGAGAGATTCTAAGCCGATGAGAGATTCTAAGCCGTACAGTATTAATCCTGAAAAAAAAAAACTACCACATTTGTCTCGGCGGTATATATAATCGTATTAACGTGACTTTTTTTTTTTTTTGTTGAGTAGCAGTTTTTTTCCTTGCTTTATTTTTGTTGTAACGAATTTTCGTGGACCTGCCTGTTTATTTACGAATCGGTTACCTCACACAAAACTGTCAATGTTTTCACAACAGTATGTAATTCCTATGGTAGTATAATGAAATCATGTGGTGACCACATCAGATTTTTTAATCCTGATGATCAATATAAATCATGAAAAACTTCGAATTACAGTTAAAAATGTATAAAGCTATTAGAGTAATATTCATTCGAATTTTGCATTGATTTATACTTTTTTAACAGTTTTGAGGCCTATTGTTACAATGACTTTTGTCTCAAATGATCCGTATTACATAAATTCACAATAACAAGGCTTAAATATCTTATACACATATGAGGACTTCACAAACATCCATACCTTACTTGGGATTCGAACCTAGACCCTTTAGTTCTAGAAAGCTCTCTGTCAAATGGACATTGGGGTGGCTTCATTCTCAAAGACATTATGTTGAAGCAGTGCAAATTATTTACAATATGGAATGTGAGAGTAAAATTGTTGATTGTATTAAATTTCAGAGATAATGCCTCATTTTAAGTAAATTAATTCCGTTGCAAATCCATTTTGTCTTCAGCGGAATAAAAATGCATTGCTAATGATCAGAAATTTCACAAAAACTTTACAATAATGGATTTAGTTTGGTAATGCAAGAGTGAGAAATTTAATTTAATTAATTGCAGCAATATGAAGTACAATTACTGTGTTACTGTACAAAATTTTTACTTCCATTACCCGACTACCGTAGGTAATGGAAGTATTGTATTCGGTCCAAAAGCTCGATACAGAGTTTTCACCGGATTTCCACATTTTAAGGTCTCCTGAGTCCAAAAAAGTAGTTTTCGGCAATTGGTCTGTGTGAGTGTGTGTTTGTATGCATGGGGAGAATCTTCTGGCTATCATATCTTCGAAAATAATAAAGATAGAACTGCAAAACATCAGAATTGAAACAGATCTGCTGTACAGATGAATTTTCCAAATTTTGGTGAAAATTGGAAAACCGGAAGTGAGAAATCGAAACTGGAAGTGAGACATCAAAAACCGGAAGTGGGACCGTAAGTCTGTGTCTCAAAAACAGCTCTAACATTTTTTTTTAAAGCTGCTATATAAACACTTTATTAGACATACTTTCGAATTGTATAGTTGGTTAGTTCAGGAAAATTGATAGGCGTCCTGTATAAATAGCTCAATTTCAGGTCTCGCAAATGAGTTCCTTTAAAAAGGGCTGTGCGGATTTTTTTTTTTTTTTTTTTTTTTTTTTTTTTCAAACTCGTCAAATTAACTCCCTTTTAAATATCCTTTTATATGCAATTATTGTTTTACGGTCAATAATTGAGTATGCCAACTTTTGGTAAAAGTTGGTATCTCAAAAACGGCTCTAACGATTTTCTTGAAAATTATTACATAAACTCATTTTAGATATCCTTTCTCATATATTACGATATTACGTGGTTATTACAGGAAAATTAACAGTCATCCTGATTAAGTACAGTGTCCGGACACTAGCAAAAATTCCTATTAAAAAAAAGTACACTTCATACGGTTTTGTTAAATAAATCCTTGTCGAATCCTGTTCTTAGCCAGTGTAAGAACATGATTCGATAAGGTTTTATTTAATAATACCGTATAAAGTGTACTTTTTTAACATAAGATGGTTGGATGGTTGAGTTTTACGTCGCACTAGTGCTGCGCAGATGGGCAATTAGCGACGGTTTGGGACACATCCCTAGAGGTGGTCCGGAGACATGCCATCACAATTTTGATCCTCCACGAAAGGGATGGCTCTCCCTCTTCGGTGACCCCCAGAGGCATAATTTTTGATGGGAACATGGAGGACATTGCGGCCACGATAGATTTTACGTGCACCAGCCACCATTAGTGTACACGACGGTCTTTGGCTGGCTCGAGTACCGAACCCGCAACCTTCCAATTACGAGGCCGGCCCTTTACCGACTGGGCTACCGCGGTCTTTTTTTACATAGGAATTTTTGTTAGTGTTCGGACACTTGTTACCGACTGTAGGTCAGTTTTAGATTTCGGAAATAAGTGTTTCAAAAATTAACTCTACTTTTTTTTCTTATTTTTTAACTCGCTATGTAAACTTTATTTTATATGTCTTTATGCGTGTATCAAGTCTCTCTTAGGAAAATTTTTTAGTGTCTACTTCATTAGGTCAATTTTATATCTTCTGATCACATTATCCCCGAAAAATGCATAATGGATGTCTGTGGTTGTTTCACACCAGATTTTTTTTAGCTACAAATGCATCTCTTACTATGCAATTTAGATTTCTACCTTTTTTGCCTTGAATAAAAGTTTGTCTTGTCACGATTTTTTTCTTTCTTTTGTAATTCTGATTACCAAAAATGATTTTCATAAATCATAAAAAGTTACGAAGTGCAATTAAAATTGTTAAAAGGAGTTAGAGAAAAATTCATTTCCAAAGATATTATGTTAGTGGAAACTTTTAAAATTTTCTGAAGATCAAGTGTATAAATAAAATTGTTGGTTACATTAAATTTCAGAGAGATGGTCTTATTTTAAGAAAATTAATTCCCTTGTGCATTCCTTTTATTTTCTACGATATTAAATGTACATTCTACTGACCTGAAATTTCGAGTAAATTTTTATTGTATAAAACAATTTAGTTCCATAATACAGGGATGCGTAATTTGATTTAATTAAACATTACTGCAATATTAGTGTAATTGTTGTGTAACTATAAATATTTTTAGTGATAAATGTATCTCTTATTCTACAATTTAGGTTTTTCTCTTTTGTCTAGAATAAAATTTCCATGTTTGTATGAATATAAACATTTTTATTTTTAATTTTTTAACTGCAGAATGCAGTTTTTATTAGCGTCTCAAAGCAATATTTTGGAAAGTTAAGAAAGCAAATACAATTTGATAATTACTCTACTTTTTAATGTTATTGCTACTGCACATAATTGAATCAATATAAAATGTTAAAAAAATATTATTCTAATGAAAGATCATTACGAAAGCGATTGCAACTTCGTCTACCACTCAGTGCAATATTATCCTTAAATCTTTCATTTTTACTTTCTTCTATATTCAACAGAAGAAAGTATTGGATTCGTAAAAATTTTCGACCTCGGGTTTATGATGGGTTTACACGTTTTGAGAGATGTAGAACACGATTTGACCATTTTTAGAAAATGTCTGTCTGTGTGTGCGTGTGTGTGTGTGTGACAAAATTTTGTGGCGACTGTATCTCAGGTACTACTGCACAGAATCTCATACAAATTGGTATGTAGTATGTAGTTACACTTTGACATAAATTAGTGCCTTTTCTAAATTTTTAACACAGGACAAAATTTTGTATAAATGTGCATAAAGAGAATTATTTTTTAGTAATCATTATGAAATTTAAAAGAATTATTTGTAATAGTCAACTGGAAAAAAAATTGTGTATGTAGGAGCCTCGCTTCCCCCCTGGGGGGGAGGGAAGTCCCCTCTCGAGGAGAGTAAATTTTCCTGATGGGTATCTTTCAAAAGAGCTCGCCAATACCTTTAAAACGAATGGTTGAACCATCGATCTGCGATAATTTAAAATAAAGTTGTAATTTTGTTTCATTATTATTATTATTATTATTATTTTAAATGTAATATTGAGAATAAAATTGATTTTTTTTATATTTAGTGTTATACTACTTCTCTAATATGGAAATCGTCTGCATTATCATGGAAGATAATTTTTTGAAATAATAATTTTAATAAATTATTTTTACTGAGTGAATTTGTGTAGGGAAATATAGAAGAAAGTCATGTGGTGGCCACAACATACTAGTTAAGAAAGAATATATTTATTTTTCTTTAATTATATATGACAGACCGAAGAAAAATTTGTCTCATGTTTAAAATATTAGAAATAATAATAATAAAAAAATCTGGTGTAAAACAACCACACGACTTCCATTACCCACTATTACACGTATCATATGCATTTTTTGGAAATATTATATGGATTTTTTGGAATTTTCCTGTAAGAGAAACTCGATACACGTATAAAGACATATAAAACAGAGTTTACATAGCGAGTTATGAGAAAAGACATCTAAAATGGATTAATGAAGCAATTTTCAAGAAAATCGTTAGAGCCGTTTTTGAGATACCAACTTTTACCAAAACTTGGTACTCTCAATTATTGACAGGAAAACAATAATTACATACAAAAAGATATTTAAAAGAGAGTTAATATGGTGAGTTTGAAAAAAATTCGTACAGTCGTTTTTAAAGGCACTTGCGAGACCTGAGATTGATCTATTTATACAGAACGCCTATCAATTTTCCTGAACTAACCAACTATATCATTCGAAAGGGCATCTAATAGAGTGTTTATATAGCAACTTTGAAGAAAATCGTTGGAGTCATTTTTGAGATATGGACTTACGATCCCATTTCCGGTTTCCGATGACCCACTTCCGGTATTCCAATTTTCACCAAAATTAGGAAACCTTATCTGTACACTAGACCTGTATCATCTGTGAAGTTTCGTAGTTATATCTTTATTAGTTTCGGAAATATGATAGCCAGAAGATTCCACACATACATACACATACACATACACACTGCATACACACACTGACCAATTGCCAAAAACTACTTTTTTGGACTCAGGAAGCCTTAAAACGTGTAAATCAGGTGGAAACTTGATATAGAATTTTTGGACCGAATACAATACTTCCATTACCTACGGTAGTAGAATAATGGAAGTAAAAAGTAATTAACTTGTACCTTATAATAATTAACTTTAAGGAATGTTCTTATCGTAGAATATTTCTAAAAGTGACAAGTCGTCATCAAATCGTTGAAAATTATGCGTGCAATGAGTAGATTGCATGTCTTGAAAACTTTATGCATTGGGTTTTTAAAATACTAAACGTTGACACTAAGGCTCAGAGTCAACGTCGAAATTACTTATTAACAAAGTCAATACGGTATGAGTCTAGTCATTACGCTATAAGAAAAGTTCACAACTGTTGTCAAATAACTTTACATGTAATTGCTTTTGATTTGACATTGAGTGGAGTTCTAGAACTACGTATTTAGCAGCACGATTATTTTCTCCATTGGCAGATTTGTTGTTTATTGGTCTAATCTAAACCTGTAGATGGCGCTGCGCGCCGATATTAATGTTCTGTTTCTTCTTTTCTCTTTAGTGTGTGTTCTTCGTGTTCGTCATTGTAGTGTGTAATAAATGTATGTCTCAAAATGATATCATTAATTTCGTTTTAAGACTTCAATCGACTCCAATGTATAGAAAGGAACCTACAGTGGCCGGCAGTCCCCACGAATCTGGACCGATAAGGTAAGATATTTACCTTATTTAAATATAATATTCTGAAATGTTTATTAAGATTTATATATGAAACGATATATCTGAAATGAGTCGCCAAAGTAGCGACATGTGCTTGAATGATGATTTTTATAAAGTCGTTAAGAATTTTAGCGACAAACTATTGGCGCTCGAACAGGGACTGCCAGGCCCTTAAATGTGATTTAAAGCTGTTACTTATACTATAGTCCAAATTTGTAAATTAAATCAATATGGCTACCGAACTTGAAAAATTGAAGAGAAAAAGATCTACCCTAAAAGGATTATGTACGAAATTGATTAATACGATAAATATAAAATTAAATGAACCCGACGAAGGGTTAAATGTTTTTGAATTAGAATCACAGTTAGAAAAACTGCAAGTAAAGAATAACGAAATTATAGAAGTTGAAGATCAAATTGAGGCCAAAATCACGGATCTCAACGAGCTACAAACGGAAATAGAAACGAGACAAGAGTACAGAGACTCAATTATTGATGTAAAAGCTCAAATTATCAATAAGATAGAGAAAATTAAAAATTTAAACGTTACTCCGATCTTATCGCAGCCAAGAAATGAGCAAACACCCAATCTGCATTTAGAAAGAATTAATGTTAGTTCTGTGAGACTACCCAAGTTATCAATTCCTGTTTATGACGGTTCTCCAGAAAACTGGATTGAATTTTGGAGCCAGTATGAGATTACAATACATAATAACAACAACATTTCTAATGTGCAGAAATTTGTGTATTTACGCAGCTTTTTAAAAGCCCAAGCTTTAACAGCTATTCAGGGTTTAGCACTTTCAGATCAAAATTACAATACTGCAATTGATTTATTAAAATCTAGATTCGGAAAAAAAGATATTATAATAAGATATAAAATTGACGCGTTATTAAATTTGAACCCTGTTAAATCTCCAAATCAAATTAAAGAATTACGCTTACTGCACGACGCCCTTGATATTAATATTAAATCTCTCGAAAATTTAGGTGTGGATTTAAAATCTTACGGAAATTTGTTATTTCCAATTGTTACAAAATTAATACCTACCAGTATTATGATAGACTATAATAAAATGAAAACAGAATCCGAGGAATGGGATGTACAAGATTTGTTAAAACATCTAAAATTAGAAGTTCAGACTAGGGAAAAAACCTTTTTATTTTTAAAACGCGAAGTAGAAACTCACAATAGCGGATATAAAAACTCAAATTCCAGATTTGATTCAAAATCATCGGAAAATAATAATAATAATAATGCTTACTACCGGAAATCTGGTTCGGGATATAAAAATTCTAACACAATGCAAAAGGCATCAGCCTTTAAATTAACTGTTAGTAAATGTATATTTTGTGTTGATGCAAATAACGATCATGACAGTAAAATGTGTAAATTAAATTTAGAGGATAAAAAATTGTCTTTACGCAAACAGGGAATCTGTTATTTATGTTTCAAAAGAGGTAAACATACCGCAAAATTCTGTTTATCGGGTCTCAAATGTGACACGTGTTCAGGAAAACACAATACATTAATTTGCTATAAGCAAAAATCGGAAACTCCAACGGCTCATATGAAAGATAAAAATCACATCGAACATACCCAAACAAATAATTCTGAGAACAGTGTTTGCGAAAATGATAATTCTGTATTGTCCTATAAGTGTCCTGTACAAAATCCGCTTGAGAATAATGAAATATATTTACAAACTTGCTTCGCAAGAATAACAAATAGTTCTAATTTAAACTCTCTAAAGTGTGCCGTATTATTCGATAATGCATCCCAAAGAAATTTCATAAACATATCACTCGCCCGTGAATTAAAATTGCCGGTGATTAGAAAAGAAACTGTCATAATATATCCGTTTTCGTGTAAACAACCCCAATCTAACGAATATTCAGTCGTAAATTTCGAATTGTCTCATTTAAAAAACCACAAACAGAAATGTTATGTAGAGGCATTGGTCGTAAATCAAATCTCTTTTACGAAGTTACAGATTCTGGATGACGCATCATTTAGAAAACTTTGGGTTTCGAGAGAGGGGGAAAGAAATAAAATTCCGCAATTGCATTCGAAGGCTCCAGACATTCTAATTGGCGGCGGGTTATTTTGGAAACTGCAAAAAAATAAAAAGAAAATTAATCGTTCGTTGTTTGCTGTAAATACATTATTCGGATGGACATTGTCAGGAAACAATAATTCAGGAAACGATTCAGACAACTTAATTACTGGCGCCAGCGTGTTAAAGATTGAATGTGGTAACTCTTTTTGTTTACATGAAAACCATCCATGCGTGAAAAAAAATGAATCATCCGATTCTACGGGTAATGATTTGCAAAGGTTATGGTCTTTGGATTTTTTGGGAATAAATGATGATAAATTGATTTCTGCTTCCGATCAGGAAATAATAAATAAATTTGATAAACAGTTAGAATATAAACAGGGTCATTATGTTACTCATTTATTATGGAATGATCATGGTATTGACAAATTTGAGAACAATTTTGAAAACGCTAAACGCCAATTCAATTATTTGAGAAAAAGATTAAAGGCGGATAAATGGATTTTCGAGCAATATAGGCAGATAATCACAGAACAAAAACAATTGGGTATCGTTGAAGACTGCGGTCGTACAAAAAAAGAGTATTTCGCTCCACATAGAGAAATTGTAAGACGGGAAAAACAAACATCAAAGGTACGAATTGTTTTTAATTGTTCCAGTAGAGTATCGGGGTGTAAATCTCTAAATGATTGTCTCGTAAAGGGGCCATGTCTTACACCTCCAATTTTGGATGTAATTAATAGATTTCGAATGTTTAAGATTGCGTTTTGCGCAGATATTGAAAAGGCGTTTTTAATGATAGAAATCGCGGAACCCGATAGAAATTTTCTAAAGTTTTTATGGTTTGACGAGGATACCGAGAATTATAAAATAATGCGAATGACCAGAGCTACATTTGGTTGTACAACTTCTCCTTTCTTTTTAACGGCAACAATTAAGAAACACATTAAGGAATATAAGGAAATTTATCCGGATAGTTATGAAATGTTAAATTCAGCTCTGTTTGTGGACGATTTGCTTTATGGCTCAGATACCGTTAACGGTGCCTATGAATTAACTTCTACTGCGGTAAATATTTTAGCAAAGGCTGGAATGAAATTAAGAAAGTTTAGTACGAATTCACAGAAATTAAAGAACATGTGGGATAAAAATGATTCTTTTTCGGAGGTAAATAATGAAAATGTAATAAATATTCTTGGATTGGTGTGGGATAAAGATAGTGATAAATTAGGATTAGCTTTGAAATCTATAGTTGAAAATTTGGATATATCGGTATGTACGAAAAGATATGTATTACATACAGCTGCAAAATTTTTTGATCCTATTGGGATTATATCTCCCTTTTTAATTAGGATAAAGTGTTTTCTTCAAAGAATGTGGGAAAGAGGTATGGATTGGGATCACGAATTGCCGGATGATCTTAAGGGAATTTGGATAAAGTGGTGTAACGAAATTAAGGATTTATTAGAAATTCGAATAGATAGATGCTATTTCACGTATGTTGATTTGAAAAATTCGCGTGTAGAATTACACATTTTTTCAGATGCTTCACCACTTGCATATGGTTGTGTTGCATATTTTAGGGGTATCAGTAATGATAAAAAATGTTATGTAAGTATGATTATGTCAAAGGCTAGAGTTGCGCCGCTAAAGAAACTAACGTTACCAAGATTGGAGTTAATGGGAGCGGTGATAGCAGCTAGAGTAGCGAAATATATTTGTGATATATTTAAGGAAATTAACATCGAGAAATTTTATTGGACAGATTCTACTATTGTTTTACACTGGGTGAAGGGATCGGCGAAACAATGGAAACCCTTTGTTAAAAATAGAGTAGTTGAAATTCAGGAATTGTCAGTACCCGAAAATTGGTCATATTGTAATACAAAGGATAATCCCGCAGATTTAGTTACTCGTGGTATTAGCGCAAATGCGTTAGTTAATAATGATTTTTGGTTTAAAGGTCCAAAATGGTTATCTGAGCTAAATGGTAAAGGTAATGATATTGGGGAAAAGGTAGACACGCAATATATTACCGAAGAAAAAAGGAAAACACCTGAAAAAATAATTCAGTTTAAAATCTGTATAGAAACAGTTGAACCAATATTGGATCTAGAAAAATATAGTAACATTTTAAGAGTCCTCAGAATTACGGCATGGATAAAGAGATTTCTTAACAACGCGAATCCTAAAAACGAGAATGTTAGCGGTCCATTATCGGCAGAAGAAATTGGTAGTGCGCAAACAATATGGGTTAAATATACACAGAAAATTAGTTTTCCGAATGAATTAAACTGTTTGGTAAATGGGGAACCTATTTCTAAAAATTCAAATTTAATTGAGTTCTCACCATTTTTGGATTCCGTAGGAATAATGCGCATCGGAGGAAGGCTTCAGAAATCAAATTATTCCTTTAACGAAAAACACCCGATCCTGTTGCCTTCAAGGGGTAAATTAATTGATTTGTTAATAAAAAATGCGCATGAAAAAGTTTTCCATTTTGGCATTAATGATACATTAGTACAATTACGGGAGGAATTTTGGGTAATCAAGGGCAGACAGGCAGTAAAAAGCGTATTAAGAAGATGCAGAATTTGCATAAAATTTAATTCTAGAGCTGGAGCCCAGATATCAGCTCCGTTACCTGCAGATCGTATCAATGAACAAAAGCCATTTGCAGTGATAGGCCTTGATTTTGCAGGCCCTTTATACATCCGAAATACGGATAGCAAAATATATATTTTGTTGTGCACATGCGCTATCACAAGAGCAGTGCACCTAGAATTGGTAGAGAACCTTTCTACAGAAACATTTTTATTGGCCTTCAGAAGAATAGTAGCAAGGCGGGGTCTTTGCCATACGGTTTACTCCGACAACGCACGAACCTTTCATCGAGCTGATATTGAGTTAAGGCACATCTGGAAAATAATCACCCATCCCGACGTTAAAGATTACTATAGTAGTAATAAAATAAAATGGAAGTTTATCATGGAAATGTCCCCATGGTGGGGAGGCTTCTATGAACGACTTGTGCGATCTGTAAAAACTGCCTTAAGAAAGGTGGTTGGCAAAACCACTTTAACACACACACAACTACATACAGTTATATGTGAAATTGAAGGGTCAATTAATTCCCGACCCATTACATATACATATGCAGACTCAGGAGAACCTTCCCCAATTACGCCAGCACACTTCTTGGTAGGTCAGCGACTTACTACCTTACCTATCGTGCATATGAAACCACATGAGCTTCCTGGAACTTCGGCAACATATATCAAACGTTTTAATCAAAAGGAAAGAATATTGGACCAGTTCTGGTCAAGGTGGAAGAAGGAATACCTTCTACAGCTTAAAAACGCCATGACAAGTCGACACTCCAGTATTCGTGAATATACTCCAAATGATATTGTGTTAATCCACGATTCCAAATTGCCACGGCACTTGTGGAAATTGGGAGTAATAACACAAGTGTTTCCTGGTAGAGATGGAAAGGTTAGATCTTGTGAGATAAAAACCTCTACAGGAACATTGAGACGTCCTTTCCAGTTGATTTATCCAGTTGAAATTTTTGAAAAGGACTAAACAAACTTTAAAAAACTTTCATTTAAACTATGACATTTGTGTGAACTTACAATTTGAAATATATTAGATAAAGAAATGTCAGATATAATTACAATGGGAAAATGAACATAAAGTTAATGTTCATCCGGGGGCCAATGTGTTGTTTATTGGTCTAATCTAAACCTGTAGATGGCGCTGCGCGCCGATATTAATGTTCTGTTTCTTCTTTTCTCTTTAGTGTGTGTTCTTCGTGTTCGTCATTGTAGTGTGTAATAAATGTATGTCTCAAAATGATATCATTAATTTCGTTTTAAGACTTCAATCGACTCCAATGTATAGAAAGGAACCTACAGTGGCCGGCAGTCCCCACGAATCTGGACCGATAAGGTAAGATATTTACCTTATTTAAATATAATATTCTGAAATGTTTATTAAGATTTATATATGAAACGATATATCTGAAATGAGTCGCCAAAGTAGCGACATGTGCTTGAATGATGATTTTTATAAAGTCGTTAAGAATTTTAGCGACAAGATTAATCTTGTGACATGACAAACACATCCAAATAGATTTGAAAATTGCACGGAAAGGGGATGTGTATCTATCTTCTTCACATACTATTTTCATTTCATGCGCAATATTTAATATTTACGGAAAAAAAAAAAAAAAAGAAGACAGCTTTTGGTAAAACAAAGTATGGAGAAAAAGTTAAAAATCTGAAGAATTTTCTTTAAATATGGTATTATATATTTATGAAAGAATTGGGGATTAATGATTTAAGTTCATCATCTAGTATTTTAGTATGACGACAATACGCCTTTTAATACATAAAATTTATGAGAAAAGGTAAGTAACAGCAAAATTCTTTAGAATTACTTTTTTCAGAAATACTAATAAAAATCAGTGAAGGAACTGGATTCATCATTTAGAATTTCAGAGTTAGAAATGCATATAGTAACGATAAATTGAAAAAGGAAATAAAGCAATTAATTTTTACAGAAATTGCGTTTGGCAAAACATCTTGTAAAATATACCGGAATACTCAAATATTTTGGTTGAATTTAGATAGTTAATTCAAGTAATTTCTGGAAGTATCAAAAATGCATAGAAAGTGTAATAGTAGTTGAAAAGAAGAATTGCTAATAGAATGATAGAAATGCTGTGTGGTGAGTCTGAAATAAGTAAAATAATTGGATTCATTATTTAGAATTTTAGTGCAAGAAACGCATATAGTGACTACAATCTTCACAAAAGAAGTAAAGCAATAAATTTTGAGATAAATCGCGTTTGACAAAATATGCATATTGCAATGGAATACTCAAATACTTTGGCTAAATTTATATTCAAGGTTGCTACAGGCGACTTTTCTTTTTCTTTATTATTATTATTATTATTATTATTGTACCATAATTTCCATAACGTAAAATTTATGTTACATATATGCAAGCAAACTGCAGATTTACCTGCATAAATATACAATAAATTTTATTTTTTTGAAATAGCGGAGGATGAAAAAAAAGTCGTTTGTTGCAGTATACGATTGCAATTACAGTTGCAATTTTGCATATTTAACTAATGCAAGTAATATCACGAAGTTATCAAACATTCATATTGAGAACAGAATAGTAGTTGCCATGATTATAAGTAAGTTCCAGGTCAGTTTTAAAGAAATTCTGAATAAAGAATGTTATTCAATAACTTACTACTTTAAAATTAGTTGGTAGATTTCTACATATACCGCATTATTCTTTTATTTAGAAAGATAAATAAACAGTTTCATTATATTGTCATGCCTACTATTACTTACAATAGTAACCCCAAGAAAATATAGAGCACACTACCGATCTGCTAAAACAAAATTAACTGAAAGTTTATATTGTCTATAAAAATATTATAAATATATATATATATATATATATATTTATATAACTTCGTAATCAGGAATAACATTTTTAGACATAGTATATCTTAATTTCGCATCTATATTAATAAAATCAGAGTTTTGTCTGTAAATTTGTCGGAATCAAAAAATTTTGCGATATCTTCACGTTTTACACCCCATGAAAGCCGAAAATGACTTCAGAAAATTTTGCCTGTGTGTGTGTGTGTCATCGTGTCCGAATATCGCTTTTTTTGTCCGGGCATCACTTGAGAACGGCTGGACGGAATTCAACGGCGATTGGCAGGAATTTAGGTCTTCACCCAACTTAAAATTATATCTATCAACTTTTCAGAAATTCCTCCCCGTTCCCCCCCTAGGGGGTAAAAGACTAAAACACGTTTGTCCGGGCATCACTCGAGAACGGCTGGACGGAATTCAACGGCGCTTGGCAGAAACTTAGGTCTTCACCCAACTTGAAATTATATCTATAGAAATTTTCAGAAATATGTTTAGTGTTTAAATTGTGGGTAAAAAACGCCTGCGCATGCGCCATAAATATTTTTTCACTAAAATGCTTTGAATGGAAAAATAAAATCTAAAAATAATTTTTTAAGTTGAAGACTTTTGTAGTCGCGTGATTCGCACTACAAATTATGAAAAGATTGAAATGAAGTGTTGCCATCTAAGTTTCATACTTTAGTTAATTTTAAAAAAATCTAATTGTCGTATCGAAAAACTGTTTACACCCCAGGATTCAGAAAAATCACCTCTTTCATTTGGTACTGAATTTGTAATGATAGGTCTGATATTTCTAATTTATTTTTCCCTTTATCCGTTTTTCCGTTGCCACTTAAATTTCATACTTTAGTTATTTTTTAAAAATCTAATTGTCGCATCGAAAAACTGTTTAAACCCCTGTATTCAGCAAAATCGCCCCTTTCATTCGGTATCAAATTTATAAATATAGGTCTGATATTTCTAATTTATTTTACCCTTTTTCCGTTTTCAACCCAGATTCGATATGGAACAGCTTTAGTATTGGATCCCTTTGGCAAAATTTGAAATTCGGCACCGAAGTAGCTCGGACGTTTCTCGCCAAGATCTTTAATTGCACAATTGAGATAGCCAATTCAGTTCATCGCAAAAATGGCTTAAAATATTTAAAGTCACCAAAGGGTTCCGATACTTAAGCTGTGCTTTTTGTATTTATTTATTTATAATACTATTAAAGACTTCTGTGGTCACGAAATTTGGTGTGTAAATTGTTTGTATGCATCCGGCACTTATTGTAACTGCATTTCACGAAATTCGAAATCCCCCCCCCCCCCTTCTCGGAGTCGGAGGGCAATAAACATGTGTAAAAACATGTTTTTCCGTTTGAATTCGCTTTGAATTATCTTAGAATGGCGAATTTTGGCGTGTGGATATTGATTAAGTGTACGCATTATGTACATTAGTGGGATTTTGCAAAACTTCGAACTCACTCGCTGAGGGTTGGGGAAGTAAGAAGTGGGTAAGTTGTGCCGAAGACAGTGGGGACCCAGACTCCTCACATTGGGAGCGAGAAAACCTCTACCAATCACAGCGAGAACTTAGGTTATTAATAAAGATATGGCATTTTGACAACTCATTTAAGTTTAACGTCCAGCGAAGCGGGCAAAGCCTGCTAGTATTTATATAAAATTAATGTTCTTCGACTAAATTTGTTGACATCTATGACACAAGTTTTACATTCTGCTATGAACACATTTATTTACATTGAATAACGATTCCTAAATATAAAAATAACAGAATACCTACACACGAATTATTTGTCCTAGTTTAATGAAAAGGTTCAAATAATATTCCCTTATGACAGAGAATTTGGATCACCGAGTTTGAAATTTCTGCTAATATGTTTTGAAATTATGTGATAATACACACAGAGTAACTACTAAAAAACTAATTTTAAGATTCAAAGCATCTCAAATATCAAATTCTACAAAAAAAAAAAAAAAATAAAAAAAAAATAAAAGAAAATTTGACCGTTAAATAATGCTTTCTTTATTATATACGGGCAAAAGAAAGTTAAAATAATAATAATAAAATAAAGAATTAAGTTTTTAAATAATGATTTTATTTGAAAAATTCTCTTTGTAGAAAAGAAGGAAAAATCATATATCATGCACAGTTTATGAAACACTTTCCAATGTAACGGAATACAATAATAGTTAAAAAAAAAAAAAAAAAATCGTGTATCATGTATAAAATATAAAACACTTCCAACATTACAGAATATAGTGATTGTAAGAAAAAATCGCATATCATGCATAGATTATGAAACACTTTCTGACGTTACGAGATATAGTGATAGTAAGAGAAAAATCATACATTATGCATATTCCAACGTTTCAGGATATAATGATAGTAAAGGAAAAATCCTACATCATGCATAGATTATGAAATATTCTCCAAAGTAACGAGATAAAGTGACAGTAAAGGAAAAGTCATACATTATACATAGATTACGAAACACTTTCTATCGTTACAGGATATAGTGATAGTGAAAAATCCTACAACATGCATAGATTACGAAACATTCTCCAATGCTGTGAGATAAAGTGATAGTAAGTGAAAAATCATACATTATGCATAGATTACGAAATATTTCCCAAAGTTATGGGATATAGTGATAATAAGAGAAAAACATTACATCATGCATAGATTATGAAACATTTTTCAACGGGATAATATTGATAGTAAAAAAAAAAAAAAAAAAAGTCATACATTATGCATATTTCAATGCTTTGTGATATAATGATATTAAGGAAAAAAACATACATTGCATAAATTATGAAACACTTTTCCAATGTTACAAGATAAAATGATAGTAAGGAACATATCCTACATTAAGCACAGATTACAAAACACTTTCTACAGTTATGGATATGATGATAGTAACTGAAAAATGCTACATCATGAACAGATTATGAAACAATCTCCAGTATTATGAAATAAAGTGACAGAAAGGAAAAAAAAATCATATATTATGCTTAGATTATGAAATACTTTCCAACGTTACAGGATGTAGTGATAATAAGGGAGAAAACATACATCATGCATAGATTATGAAACACTTTTCAACGTTACGGGATATAGTGATAATAAGGAAAAATCATACATCATGCATAGATTATAAAACATTTTCCAACGTTACGGAATATAGTGATAGCAAGCAAAATTCATGCATTATGTAAAGATTGATTATGAAAACTTTCTAACATTAAAAGGGTATAACGTTAGTAAGACAAAAATCATATATCATGCATAGATTGTAAAACTCTTTCCAACGTTACGAAATATAATGATGTAAGGAAAAATTCATACATAGAACATTTATAGATTATGAAACAGTTTCCAACCTTACGTAATATAGTGATAGTAAAGGAAAAATCATGTATCATGAATAATAATAAAAAAAAGAAACACCTTCCAATGTCACGAGATATAGTGATAATAAGAGAAAAATTATACATGATGCATATCCCAACTTTACGGGATATAATGATAGTAAGGGGAAAACCTTACATCATGTATAGGTTATGAATCTCTTTCCAACGTTACAGGATATGGCAATAGTAGAAATGAGAGTTTTTGAAAGCATAATGTAATACTTTTGAAAATTCGAAAGCAATTAACAAAATTACGTTTAAACTATCATACACAATTTTTACACAACGGAAATACCACAATTATTTTTTCTATTTTAGCAAGGGTCTTACAATAACAACAGCAAAAACACAAAATGAATAAATAAATAATAGCAAAAACGTACAGTTCAAAATTCTTAAACCATTCAAAATGAATGAGAATACGTATTCAAATATTTCGTGAATGTATTATACATACGTAACCAAGACAGATAGTTTAAATAGCTATAACTTCAGATTTAACTCCAGAAACGTGTTTGGAGTGAATACAAAATAATTCAGAATGCTCTTTTATCTTGTATACTCAGTTCTGCTCTTTGAGACAGGTTCACGTTTTCTAAATAAGCATATTTTAGAGAAGAATTGAAAAGGATGTGTGGCAATAAGTTTGAACAAAAGTGCTCAAAATATTTATGTCTGACAAAAATCGTTTGAAACTGAATAAAAATTGTGTATCACGAATTTATAAAATGTTAGTTTTAAAGGTCATGAATTATTATAATGTCAAAGGTAAACGTGAAATAACTTCTGTGTGGAAAAAAAAAAAAAAAGATTAGATAAACCATGTTATACTGGGAAAGGAAAACGAAATTATAATAAAACCTGTGACGCTCTTTTAAAGCTGAATATAGAAGCAATTCGATTCGGCATTTTTGAATAATCGTATTAGGTCTTCTTGAAGTATATTTTTTTTTATCTTTAATTACATGATATAAAATATCGAAAAATATTTGTAAACGTAATAAAAGCGAATTAATATATATTTTTTTTTATTTTAATGAATAATGTGTATGTATGTATATATATATATATACACACACACACACACACACATGTAAACTCTGTTCATCAGAAAAAGGTTCTTCTATATCATGCTATGTAATAGTACAGCCTGTCGGTTAACATGCACAGAGAATTAACCAACATAGCTTCTTATTTTCTTATTATAAGGAATGTACATTTGCAAGTTGGTGCAATTTTATACGATAGATGCTGCAATAGAGCCATCCGGAAAATTGCAGAATGTAGGTAGAAACAGCGCTACCCCTTGGCCAATATACACCAAAAATAAAGTAGCGTTACATTTCATAATGGTTATCTCACATATCAAGTTTGCTGCATCTATCCACAACAGAAACTGAGTTATAGTCATCCCATAAACAAAGAAAATTGCAGCGTAGCAGCGCCACCCCTCGGGCGGTATACATGCACTAAATCCACGTAGTTTTTTCTAACGGCTTTTTCCTTACATTGCATTTTAATTCCATAAAGACAAATTATAAAATAAAGCATAAGATAACAAGTGCTGTATATAAACATACATTAAAAACAGTTAAAAATATTTTAGAAACTTTGTTAGACATATATACTCCTTCTCATATTTATAAGGACACTTTATGTTTTGAAATAACTAATCTAAAAATAATTGTGAACAAGATTATACTAAGTGCACTTAATATAGCTAGTATTCTAAAAACCAAAACTGTTATAATTTTTTTAATATGAAAGAAAATTAATGAAAAATATTGCAAAATATTTTGTTCTCCACGTTTTTATATGTTCATAATTATAGATACAATCAAGATTTTTTCGTTTTATTTAACTTACTAGCGGATAAATTACAGTTGACAGGCGATTTTGTTAACTACTGGGCTAGATTAGTTCATGTACAAGTCTTCAATTTTTCTTGAACGGACATTACTGACAATTCCTCGAAAAAAAAAAAAAAAGAACGTTCATACAGTGAAGTATGATAAATGTGTTTTTTAAGTGGAGGGATAATTTCAATCCGCCGTATTTCTAATAAAATTCAAAGATCTAAAATTTCTGAAGGAAATGTTATCAAACGTTGAACTGCTGGTTCGATAGGAGAGATATCTGATGCAAAATCAGAGTTGTTTTACAGAGATTGAAGACTCATAATTCCTCTTATTGCTCTACTCAAAATGACTGCTGTTCAATTTGCTCGTAATTTTTAACGAAAGGTTGGGGTCCCCACATTTATGCATGTTTAAAATAATTAATAATATTTTAAAATGAATAAAAAACCTGTAATAATCAATAAGCATTTAATGGAGGAAAGAAAGTCTGTGTTAAAGTTGAATAAAGACAATATGAAATGGTAAACTGTTGCATTTTCGAATGAAAAACATTTTATCCTTGATTAACAAAATGGTTTTAACAGTTACTAGCATGATCTGAATATAGCGAAAGACAGAACCGAATTTTTAAAGGCAGATATGAATCGGGTATTTTAAAGGTAGATCTATAGTGCTCTGGGGAGCTGTTTCTACTGAAGGAAGAACGAATTTAGTAATTTTTTCTATTATTTTGAACATCAAGAGAATATTCGCAAATTTTAAACGTGGAATTCTCAGATTTTTGTTAGATTTTAGAGAGGGGTGGGGAGGTAATAATTTTTTTTTCAACAAGACTTACATTTTTGCTCTACTTCTAGAACAATAGAAAATAGTTTGAAGAAAGAAAGTTCTGTGTTATTTCCTTTCCCATGGCCTAAAAGTTGAAAAAACCTTAACTTACCATATTAGAAAAGTGCATGCAAGTGCAAAGCAATTTTAAATAGCTTAAATGTATTCAGAATATCATCTATGCTGTATGAAATGGTATTGAAACTGAATAATATATATATATATATATACTAGAGAGAATGTCTGACTGTTTCCCACTAAAAAGAGACCCCATAAAATATTAATTTAAAGAACAACTTAAAAAAATTACTAAGATTCGAGCTTTCCTTATAACTGTGAACATCTGAAAAATCATCTTTTTGACCGTATTTAAAGTTTTTTAAGATAGAAAAAGATAAATTTTTTAAAAATATTTTCTATTAATGAAATTCAAATTAATAAAAAATATATTTGTTTAAATAATAGTGTTAGAAAATTTGTTAATATAGAAAAGCGGGTGTCTTTATAATTATGAGAGCCACTGTATTTCTGTGTGAAGGGGAATTCCGTACCCTTTGACTCCCAGACTGAGCATAGTACATACATTCATAAAAAATTAAAGTTGTTAGTAAATTTATAAGTTTATAATAATCTGGTGTGTCACTCACACGACTTCCTCTTACCCTGAAATTTAATACTATAAATACAGGTTGGAGATTAAGAGGTAAGATAACGATGTTATGTATGCCTATATTAAACAATTCAAATTAGGCTTCGGGAGAGTTTTATATGATAATTAGTTCTGTGTGAGGGTGCTACCACCCCCTCAACCCCCCGTTTCCTTAATGCACCTACATTTACATAGAATTTAATTCGGTTATTAAAAAATAATTCTGTTTTTAAAAAATAATTTATTAAGATTATTGTTTAAAAAAAAAGGATCTTTTATGATAATGCAGACGATTTCCATATTAGAGAAGTAGTATAACGTAGTATAACACCAAATATCCAAAATAAGTCCATTTTATTCTCAATATAAAAAAAAAAAAAAAAAAAAAAAAAAATCTAAGTTTTTTTTTGTTAAAAGTAAAAAAAATCGATAACTTTGTTTTAAATTATCGCAGAGCGATGGTTCAACCATTCGTTTTAAAGGTATTGGGGAGCTCTTTTGAAAGATACCCATCATGAAAATTTACTCCCCTCGAGGGGGGACTTCCCCCAGGGGGGGGGAGGCGAGGCTCCTACATACACAATTTTTTTTCCCAGTTGACTATCTCTATTTCAAAAAATATATATTCGTTTCATTTGGTTTAGTGCAGTCTATAGACGTTAAACTCTACTTACCTGCAATTTCCCCCATAGACGTAATGTATTAGAATTCTCTTGATTGTCCCTGTACACGAACCATTTGCTTGATCTTATCGAAAAGTTTACTGTAGCATTCCTATATGATACACATTTTGAATACGAAGTTTGGAATGTCTGCTATTATTTGTTCTTGAGATATGCTGATAACAGGCAGACACACACACAGACATACACGCAGACCAACCACTAAAAACATGATTTTCGTATTCAGGAGACCTCTAAACGTGTAAATATAACAAAATCTCGCTTTCGAAGATTTGACTCAAAAACAATACTTTCTCTACCTTATGGGTAAGAAAAAGTAAAAAAAAGTATCCACTCAATTATGTATAGTTCAGTATATTGCCTATAAATTATATCATATACACATTACGTAGTATAGTTAAATTTAGCACAGTATGATACAAGTTGAAATGTAATTTCAGTAATTTCAAAGTACAGTCGGTAACAAAAGTGTCCGAACACTAGCAAAAATTCCTATGTAAAAAAAGTACGCTTCATACTGGTTTGTTAAATAAATTCTTATTGAATCCTGTTTTTAGTTAATCTAAGAAAACGATTCGATAAAGATTTATTTAACAAAACCGTATGAAGTGTACTTTTTTCAGCTAGGAATGTTCGGACCTTTTTGTTACCGACTGTATAGTATTAATACACACAAATTCTTTTGTGAGAATTGTAAATGAATTTCATATCACATGTTATACAAAAGATGCTTTTATGCATGTTCAAATATATGTCCATTTCATTTTGTTTAGTGCAGTCTAAAGGTGTTAATAGTACTTACTGAAAATTTCCCCTATTGACTACTGTATTTGAAACCACTTGGATGTCCCTATATACGAACCATTTATTTAATCTCAACGAAAAATTTAGGTAGTCTCCCTATAAAACACAGATTTAGAATAGCAAGTTTAGACTTTCTGCTACTATTTGTTCATGCGATATCCTGATAACAGATACAAACCAACAGCTAAAGATTTGATTTTCTGATTCAGATAACCTTAAAATATGTAAATATAACAAAAACTCAATTTCGAAAATTTCGCTCCAAAGCAATACTTTCTCCACTATTATAAGAGAAGGAGAAAGTTATATATATATATATATATATATATATATATATATATATATATACATATATATATATATATATATAATCTTCATCATTCTCCTTAAGGAGAAATATTAAATTATAAGGCCGAAACTTATGCTTATGAGATGTAAACATGCATGAAAAAAAAAAAAAATAGTTAGTATTTTAAATTCCTTATTTATTATTCGAATATTCGAATATAATCTGATAGCTATGGATTTATCAAATAATTTTTTATACCAAAATTTCTGAATAACATAATTAAACTCTTAATGATATCACTCTAATAGAAAGTTAAAACAACAGATGATGTATTACAATAGAAATAAATGAATAAAATAAATAAATGAAGTAAAAATTAAAGACCATAATTTAGCATATGAAGAAAGTTAAATGTATTATACGAGTTATTCGGATTTATTAAAAATAATGAAATAGAGAGCAAATATACAATAAATAAATAATTTACTTCTTAAAAATATTTTCTAGAATTAAATAATACACTTTCTTTGAAAAATAATAGGCACAGAAAGAAAATGTATATTTAGCGTTTAAAATATTTAGTCTCTGTTTAGTATCAGCTTGAAATTAAATTAGTTTTATTTGTAAAATATAATGTTATGTTGCTGTATTAATTACTGCAGAAGGCAAATAGGTTTTTCATGCCTAATACTTAATTACGTATGCTAAAAGTATAATTATTTAACCCCACTCATTTAAGGCTGTTATGTTTCAAAATGAATTAAAAAAGTAAAAAAATAAAAAATAAAATAAATAAATAAATAAATAAAAACTTCTAATTTTTTTTGACGAAATTAATGAATTTTTAAATGTGCACAAATATTTTACTCTTGACTTCCTGTACTAAATATTATCTTTTGTATCGTAATTATTTCAATTAAAATAAAGAAAATAAATCCATATTTTCCCTCCACTTTTTGAATGAGTTTACTTTTTCTTACACATTTATGGTAGCGAAAATATTGTTTTTGGGTCGACATTTTTGATATATATTTACACATCTAAATCAGAAAATCATATTTTTAGTGGTTGGACCTATGTGTGCCAACAGCTATTAGCACGAAGTCCAAAATTGTTGTTTTAAATCTATATCATATGGAAATGTTATATGAAACATTCTATTGAAATTGGACAAACAGTACTCGTACAGGAACATTCAAAAGCATTCAAATATATTATATCCGAGGGCAAAATTTCGTATTGGTACATTTTAACACCTTAAGACTGCACTAAACAAAATAAAATAACCACATACTTCTTATAGGCACATGTTTCACATATTAGAATAAGGTTTATGGGGTGTAGGGTGCTTTCGTTTGAATATTGGAGCTTCATTCATAAAATATCCAAGGGCTAGTATGTATATATGTAAAATCCAATTATTCAGAAACTTGCCATTAATATCATTCTTTGAAACGTATTCGAATAATTTTGTGTAGTCTTGTATATTTCGTGAAAATTGTGTATGCACTAAAAAATTTAACACAGAAAAAAAATAAAGAAAAAGAATAATTTTTCAGGATTTTTAATATTTTGTAATCCCTTTCTGTTAATTATATTCAGTGGAGAAAAATGTATTCACTGAATTTTATGTAGCCGTGTATTTTGTCTATAAATTACATACACATCACATAATATTCTTAAATTTAAGTATGAAAATCATATAACACAAGTTGCAATGCAATTTCAACAATTTAAAAGTATGGTCCTATTATATCCGAATTTTTTGTGTTCTGCAAGTGAATGTTAAATGATTTTCATACCATATCCTGTATGAAACCTGCTTTTATGCACACACACACATACACACACACATACACACACACATATATATAGCACACATACATTTCATTTTATTCAGTGCGGTCTAAAAGTGTTAAACAGCACCTACCATAAAATTTTGCCCATTGACATAATGCTTCTGAATTCTCTAGGGTGTCCTTGTACCTGAACTATTTGTTTGGTCTCAAAGAAAAATTTAGTGTAGCAGCCCTATATGCTACACGTAGAGGTGCACAACCTGCGGCCCGGGGGCCACATGCGGCCCAATAACAGTCAATTTGCGGCCCGCGGAAGGACTGAAATTTCAGGCCGCATTAATAATCAGCAAGAGAGAAAAATAAAAAGACAGAGAATTAAAAAATATTTTATTTCTTGCTTTCAAAAACATTTGTTGCTTTCGCTATGCATTTACTTTTTTTTTTTTGGGGGGGGGGGGGAGGGGGGAGGAGAAGTAAAAAATGTTGGTTTTTATATATATTTCTGTTTGAGAACTAAGTTTTCCTTTCCATTTCTCCATTATATAATCCACAGTTACAGTATGTTACTTAATATTTTGCTGGAAAAATCATGGAATAATCTTTTTGTGGATGGTTATACCTTTATTTTCCTGAGAAGATTAAAAACTGAAAAATGTGACAGTCAGTAAGTAAAAGCTACCTCCACCTTTTTTTAAAAAATCTGTCTCCAAAACATAATTTTGTGCATTAAAATGATGACGAAGAAGCGTAAATTTATAGTAGTAGTTAATTTCTATTAAAAAAAAAGACCCTTTAAATATGCAACTAGTCAAATTTATTTCTGTGTGGATACGTAAAAAAAAAAAAAAAAAAAAAAAAGAGAGAGAGAGAGAGAGAAAAAGACAGATTGATGCTTATTATTTTATAGAGCTGATAAAATCACAGACCGTGATAATGATGGCAATCATTTATGAGGATGCTGACAGAAATGAAGCAGCAACTAAAAGAATGTATGCAGAGCGATTTTACGGCAGGCGTAGCTAACAAAACTTTTTTTTTTTACTGGGTGAGAATAGGCAGTTTTGTGCTTCAAAACAATCAACAAGATTTTCAGTGGTGGTGCATATACCGGGGTTACATTCGCGAAACTATGACATATCACACAGATTTCTAGCAACAGATGCATTTGTTGCTGGTTACTACCATGGCAGTTCAGTTGGTTGCCAAAAGAGGCATAACCACAGATGTTATCAGCAGGGGGCATGTACGAGTCTGAGACTGATTTCCTATTTTTTTTTTTTTTTCAAAGGTCAAAAATTAAATTTTTTTAAATTCTGAAATATCTGAGCCCCCCATAACCCCTTCCTTTAGCTGTACCCTTGGTTGCTATCATAATAGTTTAGCAACCAAAACCAAATCCTTATCATACTGATTGAAACTATTGCAGGTCATGTTCTTTATTTTACGCCAGAATAGGAAGGTGAATGCATTTTGTTCAAAATTCCTGTGGAAAATACAATTACAACCATAGAAGCCTTTTCACTTACAGATCTTGCCAGTGCCATCTAATACCTGAAAGCGGTATTTTTATACACATATACCTACACTTTTGGTACTCTCTATCTGCTTTTACTTTTTTTGCTAGGTGTTTTTTAGACTCCCTATACAATTTTTTTTCTCTCTGGAAAGCATACTTTTTATTTGTTCATTTTATTTATCCTTTTTGCATTTTATACAATACATTTATTTAATTCTTTTGCTGACTATTCAATAACTTTATGATTATTACGCTTCAAGATTCAATTGACTCGCTGATTGAAATTTTTTTATAAAAGGATTTTTTTTTCTTAGGTAATGTATGATGCAAATTGAAGTTCTGCACACAGACACCTGACAATGATAGTGCTCCCTGTATACATATATATATACACAGTGACGGAGTTTGGACTTTCTGCTAATACCTATTCTTGAGTGATACTAATAGCAAACTCCCTCTCTCACACACAGGATGTACACACTCACAGAAACGCACTCACAGGCCAATTGCTGAAAACCTTATTTCAGGATTCATTAATCTCACAACTCGTAAATTTAAAAAAAAAAAAAAAAAAAAATCAGTATCGTAAGTTCGATCCAAACACAATACTTTCTCTATTTATGGGTGAGAGAAATTAAAAATATAGTAAAATAAACCTATGAAATTCCTTTCATATCAAACAATGTATTGATCATATAATTGTATAAACTAAATTAACTCTGCACTTTTGACGGAATTAGAACAATTCGATTTACAGTTTGAGGAAAAAAAAAAAAAAAAAAAAAAAAAAAACTTTGTCCAAATACTTTCTATGTAATTATCTATTTGATCAAATGAAATAAACTGAAATTTGATTTAAGCACTCATTCCAAATTCGATTTTGGATATTGTCGGCCTCGTGGGAAATCATATAAAGAGAGTTTATGCCTGAGTAGCCGAAAAGTATTCTACTACTCTACAACTGAATGTGTCTTTAGAAATTTCAAGCAGAAATTCTTAGGTTCTAAAAATCATTTAAAGAATTTATAGAGCTTCT
The DNA here is from genome assembly GCA_963930645.1 of Salticus scenicus. Lineage (NCBI taxonomy): Eukaryota > Metazoa > Arthropoda > Arachnida > Araneae > Salticidae > Salticus > Salticus scenicus. The sequence goes on from OZ005650.1 coordinate 217,280,597, forward strand.
AAAAATATAGGGAACTACTATATCGTGATCGTAGGAAAAGAAGATTTGTGATTAGTATATTGTTTGTAATATGAGAATAAAATAATATTACTATTTATTAAAAAATAAATCAAATTGTAAAAGTTTTACTTTAATAATAATAAACTGTAACAGATGAACTCAATGTCTGAACAACATATATCTTTGGAAATATAAAATATTTACAATCGAATGAAAGAAAATAAATAAATCGAGAGCAGCAAAAAATGATATGTAGTACCAAATATTTAAAAATAAGTTGAAAGTTGTTCTTTATTCCTTATAGTATAATAATACGTTTAGAAACCGTAAAAAGTACCTTTGAATATTAAATTTTAAATTAATTTCTAATTATTTTTTCTAAAATAAAGGTTTGTGGCTAACTATGTGGTTGAAAAAATATTATGTTGGTCACAAATTATTATTTTGGCAAAAAGTTTAGAAATTAATTCACAATTTAATATTCAAGATAATATTTATGATTTCTGAACATTACTATAATATTATAAGGTAAAAGGAACTTTCATTATGCAACTTTTAATGAATTTATAAGTAAAATAGTAGCCCTAACTTACTGGTTTTTGTTTCTGAAATTTGCGTGAATACAGGCTAAGACGCCTCGGAAAGACCTCCATGGTGAACGTCCCAATCAGGTCTAGGACAGCCGAGTAGTTAAACTGCTTTATTCCCTACACACACCCTAACTTACTGTCAATGTTAAATTGGTTACGATGGAGAATGACCTTACATTTTTTCCTCTCTCTTACCCATATATAAATGGTAGAGAAAATAGTTTTTGGGTCAAATTTTTGAAATTAAGTTTTTGTTATATAAATACGTTTTGAGGTCCCCTGAATCCGACAAACAGGTTTTTAGTGATTGGTCTGTGTGTGTCTGTTATCATATCATATCTCAAGAACGAATCGTAGCAGGAAGTCCAAACTTGTTATTCTAAATGTTTATCATATAGCAATGCTGCACTAAATTTTTTCATTACGATAAAGGAAATGATTTGTGTACAGGGACATTCAAGATAATTCAAATATATTACGTCTATAGGAAATATGGGGTACAGTTTGAGTAGGTACGGTTAAGTTTAAGACTATTTACAAGAAAATTAATATTTACAGACTATTTACAAAAATAATTTAAGAAAAACCCTACAAGTGAGGTAACTGGTGGGAAGGTTGACCATACGTGACTGTACAGCGGCACAAAAAGTATGTTGCAGATGTCAGGGGGGATAGCCAAATGTAGATGAATAATTTATTCAATCTACGGGAATAATGAATTTAGAGTGAGAATTCTGTGTTATATAACACCAGAAGAATCTCGCCTTCTACGCTTGGAAACCGGGACGAACCCGTCCTCCCTGCAGAGGATAGCGAGTGCGCATTTCCTGGCCCTCCCTCTCGTAGGATCGTACCTTCCTATGGCGTTTAACACAGGATTCTGAACTTTTGGGACAGACCTGTGAAACTTCATCGTAAGTTTATTAATTTCAGAAAAGATAGGCCGAATTTTTAGGTCTTTAGGCATGACATCATTGCGAACGTAGCGATGGGCTTGAACAAACCTACGCAATTACTTGTTTTGGAATACTTGAAAAATTTTCAAGCGCTGACTTTAAGTCACACTGGAACACTACGGACCCATAAGTCAAGATGGGTCGGATCATGGACTTGTACAGTTACAATTTATTCTTAAAAGACAGGCGGCTATTCCAAGCCAAAATAGGAAAGAGGGGGGCGGTGGCACGATGAACTTTATTCAGAACTTCCGAAATTTTCTTGTGCCACGATAATTTAGAATCTAATTAGTGCAGAATGACGAAGGATGTTAGGATGTTAGGATGGAATGGTTGGGAGGCACCTGTGACAGCGTCACGCATCCTCCATTACCTAGATGTGGAAACTAACGGAGTGAGAGTCCCGAACAACAATTCACTGCAATGGAGAAAGGGGGGGGGACATAAAAAGCACAAAAAAAAAAATAATAACGAATAATTTTAGAGCTTATGGAAAGAGGAAACACAATAATAAAAATGAGTAGGAAGGTTAAGTACAGCATTACACAACTAGGAGAAAGTTTAGGGATAGTAAGAATTTTTTTTATTTTTCAGAGAGCAAATTTTTTTAATTTTTTTTTTGGTATTTTAAAAACACAATTTTTAATTTAATTTTTTTTTTTTTTTTTTAAACACAAGGACAAAATAAAACACAATACAAGACAGCACAAGGACGAGGACAGGGTATAATCTCCGAAGAGAAGTCAATGCCCGAAGGCGATAGAAAAGTGAAAGGATAAAGAAGTTAACATAAAAAAGATTAAAGGTGGGAGTTTAGACTGAGGCCCGCTCTGGGTGCTGAATGACGAAGTGGATCATAGCTCATATTATAGGTAAGGAAGCGGATTTTGGAGTCAGAGTAGCAACCAATAGAAATTTAAGAAACTGGAGCTGTAAGCCAATAGGAATTTGGTATATGTAAAAATCATGGAAGATATGTAAAAATTAAGAATATGTGGGTTTTATGTAATTTTTCCAACAATCCGAGAGAGGGGTACAGAAAAATCCCAATTAATGATATTTTTATGATTTTTATAGATATAGAAAGCTTCTAGAAAATCGAGTTCATGTAAGTATTTGGGCTGACAGATTAATTTAGCTGAATCAAAGTTAAAATTATGATTATTCTCCCAAAAATCCTTAGCAATAGACGATTTGTTAATTTCTTGTTTCTGGATATAACTCATGTGTTCTTTAAGACGAAACTTGAGTTTACGTTTTGTTTGACCAATATATGATTGTCCACATTGACAAAGAATACTATATATATACCCCAAGAGTTGTGTGTATCAATAGGGTCTTTTAATTTAGAAAGGACTAATTTGTTCATGGGTGGGAAAATTATTTTAAAGTCTATTGTTTAAGAACTTTAGTTATGGCAAAACTAGATTTAGAGAAAAAAGGCAAACAATACTGATATTGGAAGAGGACTTAGACGTAGAACAACGAGAAATATGGGGAATTTGTAATTTAAAAAGAACTTGAACAATAATGGAAGGGTTATAACTTCTGCCAATAGCAACCGCTTTAAAATATTTGATTTCAGAGTGGAGGGATTCAGGATCCGAATAAATGTTAAGGGCACGATTGACAAAAGTGTAAAAAGCGGCCATTTTCTGGGAAGGCGGATGATATGAACGAGCACGGGGAAGTAACGAAACAGCAAAATTTTTACGGAAAAGTTTTTTCGTTAAAATACATTAATAAGAGAAAGTAAGGCATATAGCAATGTTTAGTAAACAGAATAAAACAAGTAAGCTGCAGTAATTTTGAACAGTTTTTACATAAAAATGTGACTTCATAAACATAAAGTACTAAAGAATAAATACTTTGTAAACAAACACCATGATTAAATAATAATTAAAAAAAATATATATATCAACAAATTTTACAGTTTAAAGTGTTTGCTTGCAATGTTTATTTAGTACTTTTCGATTCCAGGATTGTTGTGTTTTTTACTGAAAAAACAAAAAAACTAAAGCTTAATTAAAAAAACAAACAGAAAAAAAAAGAAAAGACTTGACTTTAATGTGATATAATTGAGCTATACGTGTCATTTTTTTTTAAAATTTTTTTTTTTTAATTTTTTAAGTCAATTTCTTTAAAAAGCTTATTTATGTATATAGTTCATCTATCTATTTAACTATATGTATAATGGGAAATTTGTCATGACGATAACTTCCGAAATGCCGATTTGATTCGAACGAAAATCGGAAAATAGACCTATTCTAAAAATATCTTATAACAGTTCATTGCCCAACCTGATACGCCTTATTATTTTAAAATGGATATCATTTGAGGATTTCAAACTCACATATAAAACGTATTTATGAACCGATCTGCTGGAAACTGAGTATACACATACCTGATATTAATGTTTCAGCCAAATTTATTAATAAATTTGATCGGCCATTTTGTTTCAAAATAATGGGTTTCGCCACGTGAAAAGAACTCTACTGGTTACCAATATCATAGACCTAATGGAATAATTTGGGTGTCTACCAATAACAGTTTTTAAGGATATTGATTGGTTTTGGGGAAAAAAAATCCGAAGAATTTTTTTTATGAATATAGCTTTTAAATCCCTTCCCACTTCTCCCATTAATAAATAAATAAATAAGTAAATAAAATGAAATCTGTTTCCTATTTAACGTATCATACATTTTATAACTTTAGAATAACTCAATTTTTCCAATACCAAGTTATTTTTTAAACAGAAAAAATTACATTTACTGTAGAAATATATCTATTATACGTTAATCTTTAAAACATATTCAATATTATCAGTGAAAATTATGAATTTTCTTCCAGTTAGTTTTATACATAATGTAAAATTATTCAATAAGGTGCTTATAATTTTAAATATTCAGTTTAAAAACCTATTATCAGGAGACTAAAATATGCACCAATTGAGAATTTTAAAACTACTCATTTAATTATTTCATCACATTCATAATCATATGTATGATGAATATATTGAAATATACAATGAATAATGTAATATAATGAATTTTAAAAGCTTTTAAATATAATAAAATAACATTGTTGAAGAGACAGCTCTTGAAATTTGGAGTGCATGTTTAATAACAATTCATTAAAAGATTATAAGACAAAAGAAACATTTTCTTTATTAAAAACTTAAAAAGCTCTAACAATTTTTCTTTATTTTCAAGATTATAATAATATGTAAAGTCGCGAGTTAAATGAAATTTGATGTAATTACTAACACGAAAAATGATTTTGCAGTTCAGAAGAGTTTTTAATTCCCAGGACATATTTTATGAAGAAAAATAAACTTAGCTAGAAATATTTACACAAAGTATTTTCTACATCGATTTTTGTTTTATGCTACTGCTTAATTTAAGGCTGTGAAAACAAGAAGAATTTGTCGCAAATTAGTCTCTGTATTAAGAAATTTTATGCAACAAAAATTATGCAAAATTTATGTTCTATTAAAAGAAGCTAAAAGTAGAAAGTGTATTTTTGTTTTATAAGTCTGTTGCGAGACTGTAAAACATCTAATCGATTTTTTTTTTAAATAGAAAATGAAAATAGTAAAATTAACTTATGAGAGTTTTATTGGAAAACTCCATTGTAAATAATTATAAGATAAAAAAAAAAAAAAAAAATATGTGCCATGTTTTTAAATTTTCTGATGAATAATTAATAAAATACGCGAGGATAAAAAATAATATTTAAGCAATATTTAAGCACACGGACTCAGTTCAGTAAAACAATAATAATAGTGAAAAAAAAAAAAAAAAAGAGTTGGTTTTAAAAATAAAATATTATTCCTTTTAGAACATATTAGCATCGTGAACTACATTAGCGCTTATCAATGTGTAGAAAATTTTTAAAGTGATAATGACGTCAATTATTGTGAGATGCACAATTTAACTTTTTATAATTTTTTAACGTTCACGTTAATCTAAACGTATTTAGTTTTATGTCAAAAAAAAAAAAAAAAAAAAAAAAAAAAAAATAACTCGTAAACTTTTTTTTGGCAACAATTAAATTATAGCTAATATTTTAATGCCTTTTTTTTTAATTGCTATTAGAAGCTTATTATTTTCATATTTTAATTAATTAAAAGAAAACTATTCGAAAATCTGACTTCGAAGTATTGTGTTGTCACCGGGTTCTGAGCTACTGTGAAAGTTTCAAATGTCTAGCTAGTAAGGAAGTTAATAAAAACTAGATTTCAAGATTTGTACCGGACAAACAAGAATCGAAATTAATAAAAAAACATGGTAAAATAGGATGAAATAAAAAATACGTCCCAAGATGTTTATCTTCTGTAATAATTTTATTGATAAAAAGATTTTAGAAAATCTCATTTTCAAAATTTTTTGGTAATATTCATTTATGAAGTTAAAATTTTTACAAAGAAATTATGTAATTTTTTATTATTTTTCTACGCCCGAAGAAATAAAAATTGAGATTTTTTTTTTTTACAAATTTTAACAAAAGTTAAAGGTGTTTAGGAATTTTATTCATCTGCCTGGAAGTGCTTTTATTTTTGTAAATATTTGTGTGTGTGTGTTTTGCTTTGTGTATTAAAGCCGATTTTGTACACTGGTTTGGGTGGAATACCCTATGTGAGGATCTTTCTAAGGGATCTTAGTCCATAATCATGAGATTTTTGGAGAAAACTTCATGAAATTCCAAACGTTTAGATCGAGAAATAGGACCTGGTTCAAACTCGGTAAGTCCCATTTAATAGCTCCATCATTGTTCTTTCGGATATTAATGAAGCAATTATTTTTTGAATGCGTTGCAATTAATGTATGTTATTCAAGTTTATATCAACACGTTTCAGATTGAAAACTGTATAAATAGCATTACACGTTTATGTTGTGATTCACAACGATATCAACATACACACTCTGACGTGCTACTCATATATTCCATGCAGAATATGGTCTGATAAGGTTACGATATGGTATGCTTATTTTAAATAGTCACCCAAAAATATTCAGATACATTATGGGTTACAAGTGAAAATTTCTTAAAATCCATATTCAGTTGTTAAAAACAAGATATTTTTTAAAGTATCACGATACAGGTAAAATTCATTGAAGACTAAATTACGTGATGAGTGAATTTATGTGATCCACAAAACTTTTCTTTCTTGTTAGCCATACAGTTTTTAATTGTAAATTAATATCATTCTATTCTTTATTTTGGGAGAAATACTATACTCAAAACAAGCTCTGCGATCTGCACTAAAATTTGTCTGTCCATAGTCACTTATTTGTTGCGTAATTTGCTATGTGCTTGCAATTTTTATCTTATGGTATATTTTTATCTTATGGTATATTTATGTTTTAATTTTTTCTTTTTAACTATTTCATTTTAAACATTTAAAAAAAGTTATTTTGTGCTTATAAGATAAATGTATGTATGTTTACCTTTTTTAATTTTATTTGTTTTTGCACTACTTTTAACTTACGTGTGACAGCATAATCTTTTTTGAGGAAGAGACTCTATGTTTAAGCTTCATGTATAAATAGAAATGTTAACTTTCCAAAATCATCAAAGAATTCTTACTCAGTTCTTAAGTAACTTTTAAAAGTGAATTATTTTTGTTATCGTGTTAGCAACTTGTTTTCTTTATATTCTAGTTTTCTTGTTGTTTATTGTCATATTATATAAATTTTATCTTGATAAATATTTGTTATTTCGTAAATGATGAAAATGAGTTTTTTACAAGCATAATTTAAAACGAATAAGTGTTTTAACAGAGGTGCATACTAAAAATTTTGATTGAACCATCTCTTACCGATATACATGGTAGAGAAAGAATTGTTTTAGGGGTAAATTTTATAAATTGAGTTTTTATTATATTTGCACGTTTTGAGGTCCAATGAATCTGAAAAACATGTTTCTAGCGGTTGGTCTGTGTGTGTTTCTGTGTGTCTGTCTGTGAGCATGTTATCAGCATATCTCAAGAAACTCTCAGTATTCTAAATCTGTATCATACAGAAAGGCAACACTAAATTTTTCGTTGAAATCAAGCAAATGGTTCGTGTACAGAGACATTCAAGAGAATTCAAGTACATTGCGTCTACGGGGGAAATTGCAAGTAAGTTGAGTTCAACATCTATAGGCTGCACTAAATTAAATGAAACGAATATATATTTTTTACAGGCATAAAAGCATGTTTCATGTAGAATATGGTATGGTATGAAAATCATTCATCGTTCGTATACAGGGCTACACGAAAGAACTAGAGTATAGTGGGATAATGCTATGAAATTCATGGAAGTGTTTTTCAAGCTGCGCTATATGTCATTAATATAAGATTGTATTTAAGTGCAGAATGTGATGTGCACATAATTTTTAGAAGATGCACAGGACTGCCAATAATTAAGTGAAAATATTCTTTTTTATTGAATGTAATTAGTGAAGTTGTTTAACTATAATATTTTACCATGTTCAGGAAAACTGCTCAGAAATTAATTATAATTTCTCATACCCATGTGGTAGATAAACTATTTTTTTAAACTAAATAATTAGCGTTTTTTTTTTGTGTGTGTGTGTATTTATACGTTTTAAGGTTCTCTGAATATTGAAGTTCCTTGAATAAGTCATGTTTTTAACGTTTAATCTTTGTCTATGTCTTTTATCAGAATAACTTAAAAACAAATAATTTCAGGAGATAAAAATGTATTCTGAAACTAATACGCCTATTACTAGAAAAATTTGATTAAGATTGATAAGTTTCAAGGAATGCTTGAATTCTCTTTAATTGTAAGTGAAATATTGAATCGGGGGTTGGAGGGGGCTGTAGCCCCACTCATACAGAATTACTTGTCAAATGAAACTTTTCCGAAGCCTATTTTAAATTGTTTTTAACGAAGTTTTATATAACAGTATTCGTTATCCTATCCCTTAATGCCCAATCTGTCTTTATGGTGTTGAATTTCAGGGTAAGAGAAAGTCGTGTAGGTAACACACTAGATTATTAGTTCCCCATCATACTATAGGTATGGGGAACTTAGGTAATCGTGAAAACTTTCGACCTCGGTTTTTTGACTTTTTTACACGTTTTCAGGTGTGAAGAATTCGAAAATGACAAAATTTGTATGGTGTCTGTCTGTAGGGTGTCTGTTAGTCGGTTAGTGTGTTAGTCCGTTAGTTTGTTAGTCTGTGTACACGATATCTCAAGAACAAATTGTCGCAGAGAGGTCAGATCAGTTTTAAAATATTACTTTCGACACTGGCAAGAACCCTATTCATTTGCAACATTCGAATTTAAAAACTTCGTAAGTTATTAGAAATTTACGATTTTCTTAACATGGGAGAATAGGACGAAAATTCACTTAAACGTGCATTTAATGGAAAAGTTTTACTGTAAAAATGTCAGACCAGTTTTAAAATATCACGTTTGATGCCAGAATGAACATCAGTAACTATAAATATGCTACTTTGAAAATTTCGTAAATTATTGGAAATTTACGAATTTCTTAACATGGCAGTATAGGGCAAAATTTCACATAAACGTCAATTTTGAGAGATATTAGTTCCCCATCATACCATAGGTATGGGGAACTTAGGTAATCGTCAAAATTTTCGACCTCGGTTTTTTGACTTTTTTTACACGTTTTCAGGTGTGAGGAATCCGAAAATGACAAAATTTGTATGGTGTCTGTCTGTAGGGTGTCTGTTAGTCCGTTAGTCCGTTAGTTTGTTAGTTTGTTAGTCTGTGTACACGATATCTCAAGAACAAATTGTCGCAGAGAAGTCAAATCAGTTTTAAAATATTACTTTCGACACTGGCAAGAACCCTATTCATTTGCAACATTCGAATTAGAAAACTTCGGAAGTTATTAGAAACTTACGATTTTCTTAACATGGGAGAATAGGACAAAAATTCACTTAAACGTGCATTAATTGGAAACGTTTTACTGTAAAAATGTCAGACCAGTTTAAAAATATCAGTTTTGATGCCAGAATGAACATCAGTAACTATAAATATGCTACTTTGAAATTTTCGCAAGTTATTGGAAATTTACGAATTTCTTAACATGGCAGTATAGGGCAAAATTTCACATAAACGTCAATTTTGAGAGATATTTTCATCGTAAAGATGTCAGACTACTTTTGAAATATTATTTAGGATACTGGCATGAATATTAATGACTATGAATTTTCCAATATAAAAATTTCGTAAGTTATTGGAAATTTACGAATTTCTTAACATGGCAGAATAGAGCAAAATTTCACATAAACGTCAATCTTGAGGGATATTTTCATCGTAAAGATGTCAAACCACTTTCGAAATTTTATTTAGGATACTGGAATGAATATCATAGACTACGATTTTGCCAATTAAAAAAAATCGTAAGTTATTTGGAATTTACGATTTACTTAACATGTCAGAATAAGCCAAAATTGAGCATAAACTTCCATTTTGAGGATCAAAAATACATTAGACAACTTCAAAATTACATTTATGATATTTGTTTGAACATGATTGAATACAAATATTCTAATAGGAAAATTTAGTAAATTCTTCGTAATTTACGATTTTATCAACATAGCCAAATTGTAAATTTTTCATATAAATATGAATTTTGAGGATTATTGCATTGGATATAGTAGCATGAAAACTAAACAACGGAATCGACCCTGATAAAATAAATTAACAGATTAGAATAAGATAAATATATCGAAGTGAACGGTGGATAGCCTATTAGGCGGGGATTTCATTCTGTCACTGTATCAAGCTTTGATCAAATTCATTTCTTTTAACATGATTATAATATGTCTCGCACTAGAAATTTATGAGAACATAAATATGATGGGGAACTGAGCAGAGTCCACCTATGCCAACTAGTTTTCATCGTAAAGATGTCAGACTACTTTTGAAATATTATTTAGGACACTGGCATGAATATTAATGACTATGAATTTTCCAATATAGAAATTTCGTAAGTTATTGGAAATTTACGAATTTCTTAACATGGCAGAATAGATCAAAATTTTCATAAACGTCAATCTTGAGGGATATTTTCATCGTAATGAGGTCAAACCACTTTCGAAATATTATTTGGGATACTGGCATGAATATCATAGACTGTGATTTTTCCAATTTAAAAATTTCGTAAGTTATTTGGAATTTACGATTCACTTAACAAGTCAGAATAAGGGAAAATTGAGCATAAACTTCCATTTTGAGGATCATAAATACATTAAACAACTTGAAAATTACATTTATGATATTTGTTTGAACATGATTGAATACTAATAGGATATTCTAATAGGAAAATTTCGTAAATTATTCGTAATTTACGATTTTATCAACATAGTGAAATTGTAAATGTTTCATATAAATATGAATTTTGAGGATTATTGCATTGGAAATAGTAGCATGAAAACTAAACAGAATTGACCCTGATAAAATAAATTAATAGATTAGAATAAGATAAATATATCGAAGTGAACGGTGGATAGCCTATTAGGCGGGGATTTCATTCTGTCACTGTATCAAGCTTTGGTCAAATTCATTTCTTGTAACATTATTATGATATGTCTCGCACTAGAAATTTATGAGAATATAAATGTGATGGGGAACTGAGCAGAGTCCACCTATTAAACCAGGAATAAACTACTACGTCAGAAACGCCAAAGAAAAATTATTGAGGTGCATACAGCTGTTTCGGTAGCCTAAAGCGTACCGTCATCAGTGCAAAAAGAATTCAGAATCTGGAGAAGTGCTCATATAAATAGGAGAGGGACCGGATTTAGTTCAACCAATAGGATTACGGAAGAGGTGGGGAGTGTGGCCAATAGGAATTAAGGAATGTGTAGCTGTGTAAACTGTAGAAAAATTAAGGAAATGTGGACTGAATGTAAAATTTCCAACAATCAGACAAATAGGGAACAGCGAAATCACAATTTACAAGGTTTTTAAAATTTTTATAAATATGAAAAGCTTCAAAGAAATCGAGTTCATGAATGGATTTAGGTCTGCAAATTATTTTAGCTGAATTAAATTTGAAATTATGATTTTCCTCCCAGCAATGTTTAGAAATAGCCGATTTATTGGTTTCTTGTTTGCGGACGTAATTCATATGTTCTTTTAGACGAAATTTAAGACTGCGTTTAGTTTGGCCAATATATGATAAACCACACTGACAGGAAATACTATAAATGCCCCAAGAATTATGCATATCAATAGGATCTTTTAACTGAGAAAAGGTGAGTTTATTGGAAGGCGAAAATATTATTTTAAAATCATATTGTTTGAGAATTTTAGCTATGGTTTGACTGGTTTTAGAAAAATAGGGTAAAACAATACTGATATTAGATGTGACTGATTTAGTAGACGAAATACGAGGGAGTTGTAATTTTTGGAGTCTCCCTTCCTCCCCATGCGCGTTCATGTCACCCACCTAACCAAAAAATGGCTGCTTTCTATAGTTTTGTAAACCGTGCCCTTAATATTTGTTCAAATCCTATTTTATTGAAATCTGAAATTAAATACCTGAAAGCCATCGCAATTGACAGAGGTTATGACCCTTCCATTATAGACAAAGCTTTCCAAAAATTACAACTCCCTCGTATTTCGTCTACTAAATCAGTCACATCTAATATCAGTATTGTTTTACCCTATTTTTCTAAAACCAGTCAAACCATAGCTAAAATTCTCAAACAATATGATTTTAAAATAATATTTTCGCCTTCCAATAAACTCACCTTTTCTCAGTTAAAAGATCCTATTGATATGCATAATTCTTGGGGCATTTATAGTATTTCCTGTCAGTGTGGTTTATCATATATTGGCCAAACTAAACGCAGTCTTAAATTTCGTCTAAAAGAACATATGAATTACGTCCGCAAACAAGAAACCAATAAATCGGCTATTTCTAAACATTGCTGGGAGGAAAATCATAATTTCAAATTTAATTCAGCTAAAATAATTTGCAGACCTAAATCCATTCATGAACTCGATTTCTTTGAAGCTTTTCATATTTATAAAAATTTTAAAAACCTTGTAAATTGTGATTTCGCTGTTCCCTATTTGTCTGATTGTTGGAAATTTTACATTCAGTCCACATTTCCTTAATTTTTCTACAGTTTACACAGCTACACATTCCTTAATTCCTATTGGCCACACTCCCCACCTCTTCCGTAATCCTATTGGTTGAACTAAATCCGGTCCCTCTCCTATTTATATGAGCACTTCTCCAGATTCTGAATTCTTTTTGCACTGATGACGGTACGCTTTAGGCTACCGAAACAGCTGTATGCACCTCAATAATTTTTCTTTGGCGTTTCTGACGTAGTAGTTTATTCCTGGTTTAATATTCCAACGCCAAGTCTCCTGCTATTAAGAGTCCACCTATGCCAACTAGTTTTTTAAATATAATGATTACAAACAAGAAAATAAACTTTAAAAGAATCTCAAGTATGTTTAATCCAAGAATTTTGCAAAATACTTTATTTCAAATTCAGGTTTTTCGAATTTAAATCACATGATTTTTTTTTTTTTTTTTACATGTTTTTTTTTTCACGCGAGCAAAGAAAATGCAATGGTCCATAAGGACCACCAAGTTTATAATTAAGTGGTTCAAACATATAAAGATGCACACCTGAAATATCTATTTTTAATGCATATATCGATGCTTTTATGCGAAAACTATGTACATCTATGAAAGTGTTAAAAACGCTCAATGTAAACGAAAATGCAATTCCAGCAAATTTCTAATAATAGCCCTTAAAGCAACTAAATATTTTTGATTGACCCTGTAAACCTTAATGCTAATAATACTACATTCTATAGAAAGCATTCTCTTATATATTTAAATAACATATTTCATTAAGATTTGTGCAAAGCAAAGTTATTAAAATATGGTTTATAGATATACCCCTCACAAAACGCAATGATTTGAAATATTTTTGGGAGTCCCTGTACAAAAAACAGTAGTGTTATTTACTCCATTTTCGATAGGGAACATCCGATAGTGAACTTGAATTAAATATGTCAATTTCAAGAAATTCCATGAATATTTAAGATAATTACAGCGCGGAAAGACAGACAGACGAACCGAAGTCACAAATTGGAAAGTGTTAAAAACGCGAATTACAAGTAGATTGTGAAACACTTTTTAACATTACCAGGAGTGTTTGTGATCTCGGAAATTGCGACCGGAATTTTTTAATAGTGATAATATTGTCAGTTTTTTTTTTAGCAAAGTTTAACAATTAGATACTATAACCAAAAATACAATTCATAATTACTGGTGGGAAATAAAATAAAAAACACGGAACGCAAACACCCCTGCATTACATTAAATAACAAATTAAATGAATAGAAATACATAGACATAAAATTTTTACCACCCCAAAAAATCAATTCTGGTAAGTCGTAACATCTTCATAATGGTCCTTTATATACAAGTAATAAAGCAAGTGCCTGTGTAAGCGTATATGCGTACATACTAAACAAAGTTACACACACATAAAATTATCGCCTAATGAGCACACAGTATCGTACATAAAAATAAATATTTTTTTGGTATTTAATTAATTTTAAGCGTTTTCCTTTTGCCTTGGTTCACTTTATAGGTTTTCATCGAGTTTTTATGACACAAGTTAAATGAGTTTTAAATATAAGAGAAAAATTATTTTGACAGTTGAAAGTTAAACTTAGTTATTTACATTACTTATAAAAATTATAATTTTTTATGCATTAATGCTAATAAATATTTGTGTATGAAATTAATGAAAGTAATTGGAGAAAGTAAATTTATGAACAAATTTTAACATTTATTCTATTAAAATTGCCTCATACATTTAAATAATACGACTGTTTCTGTAATATCAAATCAATTTTGATAGTAGGATTAAGCCGTTTCCTAAAATTGAATCTGGGATTTACAGATCATTTTCCAAAAGATACCAATTATAAAACTAAGTATGAGATATTTCGCTTCAGAATAATTTGAATAAACACAACTGATTTCAAGTAAATTGTATTGCAGAAATAGCTTTAAACAGCTTGGAAATGTGTATGATTTCAGAAGCATTTAAGAGAAAATAAAACGCTTGGAAAAGTAGTTAGTTTAATTAGATTTCACCTCAAAAGCTTTTATGTTTCAATTATAAAGCCTCCCGAAAGAAATTTTATTCTAATCATTAGCACAAGAAAACGGGAATGCAAATTAAAAATAAATTCAAAAGAAATTAAATTCTGGATAAAACGTTCATGAAACATTTCAAATCTAAAAACAATATGTATGTATATACCTTCGTTTATATCAGATAGAAGAAAATACTGGTTTCGTAAAATTTTCGACTTTAGGTTTTCGATAGATTTACACAATTTGAGAGGTCTAAAACACTATTTGATTATTTTTAGAAAATGTCTGTCTATGTGAGACAAAATTTTGAGGCAACTGTATCTCAGGATCTGATGTACAGAATTTCATATAAATTGATATGTAGCTGTACCTTGATATAACTTAGTGCCTATCAACTTTTGGGAAAAATTGCCCATGTCATCCCGTTTCGTCTAAATTTTTTAACATAGTAGTATAGGGAAAATTTTTAAACAAAAGTGCACAATGAGAATTATTTTCAACGAATCTTTATGAACTTAAGTTATTGATAATAGTAAAAACCATTGCTTTACCCCTGGGGTGGGGTCCTCTTCCCCGAGAGAGGCAAATTTTCAATATGGGTATCTTCGAAAAGGGTTCGTAAATACCTTAATAACGAATGGTTTAACAATTGATCTGTGATAATTTAAAATAAATTTATGTACTTTTTTTCATGGAAACCCCCCTAGAAACTGTCATTTGCAGTTGCTTATAATAGACTTTCTTTGGTTATGTAGTGTTATACTTCTCTGGAATGAAACTCATCTGCATTTATCATGGAAGATAATTTTAATACATGAAAGAAATTGATACATTGCTATCAATACTTTCTCTACCTTATGGGTAAGAGAAAGTAAAAAAGAATATTAAAATTAATTTGGATTACTTTTCGATACACTTCATTTAATCGCTTTTCTGAAACATTTCTTTTTGAATACAAATGACAACAAGAGTACCCAAAATTGCACTTAAAATTGCCATACTGCAAATTTTTACAGTAAATAAAATGATTTTAACAGACATAAACTGTAAACCTACATACAAATGTTTTCTACATTACCGATTATTTTAGAACTACGACATGACTATGTCAGTCAGATATTTTCATTCGGGATTATTTGTAGTTTCACCTCGAATATGTCAGAATGTTTTTCTCTTTGGCAACAAGTTAAAAAAATTATTAAATTAAAAGTAAGTACAAAAGAAATTTTAACTAGTATGTTGTGGCCACCACAAGACTTTCTTCTATATTTTCCTATACATATTCAATCAGTAACAATATTAAAAAAAAAAAAAAAAAAAAAAAAAAAAATGCGAATTTTTTTCTAAGTTTTTTTTGTTTTTGGTTAAAAGTAAAAAAAATCGATAACTTTGTTTTAAATTATCACAGATTTATAGTTCAACCATTCGTTTTAAAGGTATTGACGAGATCTTTCGAATGATATCCATCTTCAAAATTTACCCCCCACGGGGGGGTACCTCCCCCCCAGGGAGGGAACCGATGCCCCCCATGCACAAAATTTTTTTCCTTGTTACGTACTACTATTATCAATAATTCATATTAATTTTACAATCACAAGTGTAAAATAACTCTTATTATGCACATTTATACGAATTTTTGTCCTATGCTGCCATGTTAAAAATTTGCATAAAATGCGATCACAGCGCCACCTGTTGAGCTATTGATCCCCAAATCTAATGGGCACCAGTTCATGTCAGGTTGCAACTAAATACCAAGTTTGGTTAAATTTCATTCATTGGTTCGTGAGATACAGCGTCCACAAAAAAATGATACAGACAGACACACAGACAGACAGACAGACAGACAGACGCACAGACAGACATTTTTTAAAAACTATCAATTCGTGTTCAGGACATCCCAAAACGTGTAGATCCGTCAAAAAACGGAGGTCGAAAATTTTCGCGAATCCAATACTTTCTCTATATTACATATAGAAGAAAGTAAAAAATGAATATACTAATCGTTGCAAAGGAACACAATTTCACATTTTAAGATAAAAGTCAGTTATTTATTTATTGTTTTCTTTCTTACGTTTTTTGTATATTTAGACGAATAAAAAAATGTTCTTTTCTTTTTTCCCTTTTCGCATCAATTAAAAAAAGAAATTAAAATAAAATTTAGAAAAATTGTGTGAAAGAAATAGAACAGCTTTAGTAAGGACCCCTTTGGCGAAATTTGAAATTTGGAACCGAAGTAGCTCGGACGTTTGTTGCCAAGGTCTTTCGTAATAGCTATTTTAATTTATCGCAAAAAATAGATAAATAAATAAATGAATAAATAAACAGGGGGGACTTATACAAAAGCTGTACCAAAGAAATTTAAAGAAATGAATATAGTAACGTTGTTAAGGAACGCAACACAGTTATTGCATACCTTTATATGGAATGATAGAAATATCAAAGTCCTGTCGTACTAAATTAAATTCTGTTTTATACAGAGTTTTATATCTATTATTTAGAAAACAAAAATAGGCTTCGATTTTATGGAAAATTAACGTATGTATAGTTTTCTTACATATGAAATTGTTAATAATTTTTATAATTGAAATGTTTCAGAAACTAAAAATTGAAAAAAATATGTAGGGACGATGTATATATTTTATTGTTTGTTATTAACAATTTCAGTTAAACAGTTTTGTCGAATTCGTTCATACTCCTTCATAAAGAACCATGCTTAACGAAAGTTTTCATGTTTCATTTCAAATAAATAGTATGATTCCGCGAAAAGTACATAAAAATGATAAAACATGAAGTTATAACTTATCAAAATTCCTTGTTCGACTCGAGAATGGATTTTGATTTTTGCACATTAAGAAATATTGCGTGAAATGTTTTACACATTTTGAACAGCTAGAATAGAAAAATATACTTCTTTAGTCCAGTATTATTTAATAATATACATTTTCTAAATAATATTCGAATGCCTTCATATATATATTTACTTTCTTCTATATTCAATAGAAGAAAGTATTGGATTCGTAAAGATTTTCGACTTCTGCTTTTCGTCAGATTTGCACGTTTTGAGAGGTCTGGAACACGATTTGACCATTTTTAGAAAATGTCTGTCTGTCTGTGTATGTGTGTGACAAAACTTTTGTGGTAACTGTATCTCCGGAACTACAGCTCAGAATTACATATAAATTTATATGTAGATGAACCTTGACCTAAATTAGTGCCTATAAACTTTTGGTGTCAACCGCTCAACAGGTGGCGCTGATATAGAGCGATATCTGCAATTTCAGGGGAGGCTATATCTCAGGTTCTATTGCGTACAATCAAACAAAACTTGATATGCGAGAAGACCATTATGAGATATTATGCTGATTCAATTTGAATATTTATCGGCCAATAGGTGGCGCTGCTATACTGCAAATTTCATCGATAACGGGATGGCTATATCTCAACATCTATGGCATATAACTGAACAAAACTTGATATGTGAGATAACCATTATAAAAACGCATTTTTTAAGATGTTATTTATAGACGATAAAACTGTCTTTCTTCCGATATTTAGTGTTAGATTTCCCTACCATGAAAATCATTTGCATTCATCATGTTAAAGAATTTTAATAAATAACTAGCGAGCTTCGCCCGCTAGCGGGTCAGTATTTTTAAATGTATCACTATAATTAATGAATCCCTATAATTAATGAATCACTAACAGTAACTTTTATTCTAAAGAAAAGAAAAAAAAATCGTTTCTGATTTTAAAAATTTCTGAAATTAAAAAAAAAAATTCTGAAAAATTTCTGAAAAAAAAAAAAAAAAAAAAAAAAAAAAAAAATTCTGGAAAAAAAAAAAAAAAAAATCATTTCTGAAAAAGTCGAACCGGGTCCCCACTGCCTTCGGCAGCGCAGTCCCGTTGACCCTTTGTACCCCATTAAAAAAAAATCATTTCTGATCGGGTAAAAACTCACACCTTGTCCCGACTGCCTTCGGCAGCGCAAAACCATGCGCACGTGTGAAGATATACGTCCGCTGCGTGCGCATATTTCTTCTCAACTGAAACTTTTTTCTTAAGAAAAGAAATTAAAAATTCATTTATCATCGTATAAAGAGTCGGACTGGGTCCCCACTGCCTTCGGCAGCGTAGTCCCGTGCGCGCTGCGCGTGCATACGTTAGAGTTTTAATAGATTATTCGCACTTAATGAATTTGTACAGGAAGACATAGAAGAAAGTTTTGCGGTGGCCACAACATACTAGTTTTAAATTTGAAACCGTAAAAAAGAAATGGATTAATTCATAATAAAGTAATGTGAATGGTTCACCAAATTATTTCTTTTAAACTAATTTAGCTTCATATAAGAAGTGGATTTTGAAAAATAAATATTTTTTACGAATTACATTTAATTGCAGTTTAATAAAATTTAGTCATATTTTAATGTTATTAATCAAAATATAAATAATCAACTTAAAGATATTAAAGATAAACTTATCCCGATAGACTTATCGTATTACAATATCTCGTAACAAACTGAATATATCGAAATAATTAAGAAAAACAAAATTATTTTGGAGAGATTAGATCGTTTGTAGAAATCAAGTCCAGTATTTAAAGCTTATAACTAAAGAGACCAATTATAAAATTACATATTAATTCCTCTCGAATAAATAAGAAGGAAAATACTTCATTTCAAGCAAATTAGTTTACAGAACTCAGCTTTAGCAGCTTGGAATTGTTTAGGATTTGAGAAGTTTTACAGAGAATTACGCTTGAAATTATTGTACTGCTTTAATTAGATTTGACTCCAATACTTTTAACAGTTTCATAACACATTTTTTCCGGAAATAAACTACTGTATAATCATCTATGAAATAACAGATAAAAGCTAATTAAAACTAGAGAAATCAAACTGTAAACAAACAAACCAAATCTGAAAGAGTATCGGATGTGAAATAAGTTTAAAGTAGCGATACGTTTTTCTGTTTGCAATGTTTTCTTTCATCAATGCTACGGGAGAAAAAAAAATATACGGATTTTTTTTTTAATGTATATAATAATGAAAATAGCTTGAAACATTATTTTCAAATTCTAAATTGTGATGGGCTGTTATTGTATTATTCCTTTTTTATTTTTTTTCTGTTTTTCTGTAAATATAAATTTTCAATAATTATCCATAACCTTTTACGAATTAATTAATATTAGTTACAGTCGGTAACAAAAGTATCCGAACACTAGCAAAAATTCCTATATAAAAAAAGTAGAGTTAATACTGTTTTGTTAAATAAATCCTTCTCGAATCATGTTCTTAGTCAGTCTAAAAACATGATTCGACAAGGATTTATTTAACAAAACAGTATTAACTCTACTTTTTTTTATATAGGAATTTTTGTTAGTGTTCGGATACTTTTGTTATCGATTGTACTTATTATTATTATTTTTTTTTTAATTAAAAGGCATCATTTCTTAAAAGGTATGATAAGTAAACGTAAAAAATATCTCTCTATAATTTATAATTCACAGAAGTAATCACCAATGAATATAAAATACAGAAATATGTATATGTTGTGAATAAATATAACAACCATTAAATCATAGTTGTATCTTCCACATTTAACTCCTATACTTCATAATGTCCAAAATGATCTAAATGGAATGTATCAAGAATTCCAAATATAAGTCTTATGCGGTTCTTTAAATTAATTATAAACATAAAATGAGTTACTTTTTCATATTTGTCATTGCAGTTTAAACAATTATTGCCAATAGATCACACTGCATTACATTTCATTTATGTGCCCTTAAATAATACAAATTACCCCTCATTAAAAAATAGTAAAACTAGTGGTATAATAAAATTTCAAAGGTTCAAAAGTTTCAGACAATTCTATTTTTTCTAATGTAAGTAGCTATTTTCTACTTATCTCATATGAAATAAAAGTAGAAGTAACATTTTTAATATTTCGACAAAACAATTAAGTGTGTATGAAAGTGTAATTTTTATTGAAATGTAGAAATAACTTTAAAAAAATCTAGTTTTTCTCTACAACTAAATCAAAAATAAAACTAATCACATAGTAACAATTGTAAGTCTCAAAAGGACTCATCAAAGATCACTGAAATGAAAGAAAGACAAATGAGATTTATTTTACCACTAAACCTAAATAAAACGGATGGTTGGTTGGTCTTAATGATTCTTTAATTACAGACAATGTCAAAAGTGTCAAAAGACTATTCTATTCCAAGAAAAGAAATTGAGTTTAAGAGAAAGATTAGATGGAAAAAGAGAAGACAAAAAGAAAGATAGAAAAATACAGAAGAGTAGTCTTCATAGCAGAAACGCTAACTTTAACTGAAAATATTGATAAAGCTGTTCATGAACTTAGTTTGACATTTATTTATAGTTTTTAATACAAAAATAAAACATGGAGGACACGTTTAATACTTATGAAAGAAAAAGACATGGCACACCCATAATAATAATTGCCTTTGTATGCACATGTAAAATAAAATAAGCTTCATCATTCACAAATTATGGTGTGTTTCAGCAATTTTTAAAGAGTAATTTAGTCACGTCGGTATAACAAATAACACAGGTCGGCGATAAATTTTTTTCTCCAAGGTGATGTGTTTTTTTGGAGTACTTTCGGATGCTGATTAACCCATTAACCGCCAAAACTCGAAGTAATGATTTTTTTCTAAATACAAACAGTAATACTCATTATTTTGATCATATATAACAATAATTTAAAATAAAATCATTAAAATTAGTCTGATCTTACAAAAGACAGGGTGTTGTATTTGTACAACTTCAGAGGAATAAGAGTATAGAATTATCACAAATAAATGTTTACGGAAATTTTCTTGAGGAAGCATAAAACAGAATAAATTACAGATAACTACAAAAGTAATTATTTTATTACGAAAATATTTTTTTACAAGTTATGCAAACTCATTCAAATATGAAGATTTTCAAAACTTTTCACTTGAAATGTGTTTCAAGTTTGAAATCCATTTTTAAACTTAAAACTTTTTTTCAGATAAAATTTTTTTGTAATACAGTAAACATCTATCTTTTTTTTTTTTTTTTTTTTTTACTTAAAAAATAAAAACAATACCTAATATTGTTGTTAACCTTTAATAAATACCTAATATTGTTGTTAACCTATTATTTGTTAACTCTTTTTAGTTAACTGTTAAACACAATTATTTCTGGTGTTGCTTGATCATTTAAAAAATTCCATCACGTACAGTTTGGACAAAAAAAAAAAGTATTTTTGGAGTTTAAAGGTCCACCTTTTTCAGCTCCCATCTAAGTTATTTCCCGGAAAATCTGAATGATGTAAGTAAAGAGCAAAGGGAGTTGTATTCTCAAGACATCAAAGAAATGTAGAGATCAGGGACGATGGTGTATCAATAGGGTAGCAGATTATTGTTGGATGTTGCACAGAGAATCTCCCTCCTAAAGTTCTCAAGATGTGAACAAGAGAGAAAGCTCTAAAGAGATATTCGACGTAAAGAAACACATTTAAAAAGATAATGTGGGAATAATAGCCTACTTTAATGCATTTTATGCATATATAGTTTCGGATTTGTTCTAGTGTTCGTGAAAAATTTCCCTATCTTTATACTTACTTTGTAAAAAACCTTTACGTGAAAGGAAGAAAAAACAATCATTTCCGAATTCAGCGCATCAAAACACATTAGAGACACTCAAAACAGAGAGAGAGAGAAAAAAATGAAGAGTACAATTTTGTAGACCTGGCGGGTTTTTGGTATTATATAAATGCAAAATTTATATACTAGATGAGAGAAGGGTATTATGGAATACCATTTACATTTCTTAAAATAACTTTACTTGTTTTTAATAAAAATCCCCAAAATCATGATGAGTACATAGTGTAATTATTTGTAATGAATTGTCGCTTAAAAAAAAAAGAAAAAAAAATATTTTGTTGTTATAAAAAGTTTACTTTAAAAAAAAAGTTACAAATGGAAATTAATATGAAATAGTCGGGTAATAAACTGTTTAAACCATAGAAAAACTAATTAGACTTCATAAAATCATCTTCGGAGAATTTTCTGTGACAGAAGATACTTTCGACATTTTTATTTTATGTTTCTTTAGTCGAATACATGAAGTCAATTTTGATGATACTATGAAATACCTAGTATTCCATAATACTCGACACGCCATCTTTAAAATGGACTTCTAAATAGATGGATAAAATATTTTAAGCTAAAAAACGACCAATGTATAACAAAATACAATTCTTTGAGCATACACTATGCTTAACATCATTGTTCAAAAGACATGTGTACTAGTAAGTTTGAAAACTTATCTGCAAAAACTTTTAAAAATCACAAAACATACTTTGTTCTATAGAGAATGGTACGACAGCAACAAGCGGTTGCTTCTTACTGTATTGCTTCATGGGAATCCTTTTTGAGTAATTCATAGTATTTTGATGTGATAGTAGCACTAATCAGCGCCGAAACCTCGGTATTCCATATTTCCCGACTATTCCATAATACCCTAATCTCCTCTATGTTTTTACATAAAAATGTCTTTTTCAAAGTTTACTATCAATAGTACAATGGTAGTTAATTTATGATTTTTTCTTTTATAACTTTT
Source organism: Salticus scenicus (assembly GCA_963930645.1). Taxonomy (NCBI): domain Eukaryota; kingdom Metazoa; phylum Arthropoda; class Arachnida; order Araneae; family Salticidae; genus Salticus; species Salticus scenicus. Next base: position 217,303,891 of record OZ005650.1, read on the forward strand.
ATAACTCGATTATGAATGTAAAATTTTAGTACTTTTTCCTATTACAGTGCATCTTTATATTATATTAAACTTTAGTTCCAAATTTAGACATTAAGGTTATTTTCCCCATGTGTTTTAAAATGTACCGCAATAAAGCAAAGCATGTGTAAATGTAAAAGTCAATGATTATTTTACAAATGCCTATTGTTCTGTTTGTTTTAGAACAAATATTCGCCCTACTTTCGAAATTAATTTTTGGTAATATTTTTTCCGGCCAAAAATTACTATTCGAGAGTAATTGTACTGAATCTTTATACAGTAGACTCCCGATTATCGGCGGCCGGCGCGGTCCTCAAGGGCCTGAATTTAAAAATACAGAGCAAACTTATTACAAAAAAAGATAGAAGAGAGTAATGACCTTCAAGGCTTCTGGAGATATTACACGATTCTTGACAGCATTTATGGCATACACACTGCTTAGGAGGCAGTTATAAGCAGTCTGCATTGATAAGGTCTTGGAGAAAATTTTTACCAAATATGAAAAATACTTTGCATACAGAGTTTATAGAGAAGGAAGAAATTTCTGCTCATGATTTGGCAAATTTAGCTAAATCTGTTACTGGAGGAGAAAAAGTCAATGAAGGAAACACTGAAGAGTGGATTAATTGTAATGCGAATAATCCAGGTATTGAACACCTTACAGATGAACAAATTGTGGGCCAAGCATTAGACCCAGTTTCAGAAGATAGTGAAGAAGAAGAGGAAGAAGGAGATAAAATTCAGCAGAGGATGAGCTACGACGCAGCCCTAGCACATGCAGATGGACTTATAAAATATCTCGAGGAACAGGACGATGTATCACTTTGTGACAAAATGCTGATAAAGAAACTGCAATCACAAAGAAAAAGTGTTTTAGTACAAAAAAAACAAAAATGCTTCACCGATTTTTTTGTTAAAAAATAGAGCAAAATGTAAGTAGAAATATTTATTAGTATGTTAAATTGTATATGTAGGCCATGCTTAACTGTTAATTAAATAGTATTGCTCAAAAGGCTTTATGTGTTGATTTATATCCCCGTTTTGACCATTTTGCGGATTATCCGCTTATTCAATTATCCGCGGTTGTCTATTCCCCGTTCACCACAGATAATCGGGAGTTTACTGTATTAAGAAACTATTTTTAGAGAACTAACCACAATTTTATGCACAAAAATTGTAATTAATCAAAAGAATAGCGAAGAAATTAAATCATCGTGCAAAAGTAATGAGCTGGTCAATTATTCGGAAAATAATTAAAAGGCAATAAGAATTATTATTTTTTAAATATCCAAGTACTTCCCATTCTTAATTAGCACCAAAAAACATAATTTATAGTTAATATTCAATAAAAAAAAATATTTATTTAAGATACTTTTGAATTTTTTTTTTAAAGTTTTCTTTAAACTTTTACTTTTACTGCAAGAATTTTATGCTTTTGAATGCATTTTAAATTAGAACGAACTACACTTTTTAAAACTAAAAGTTATATTGCCTTAGATAGAAACTTTCTAGCATAAATATATATTTAGCATAATTGCTGCAAAAAAAACCTCTCCAAGATATTTTATCCAAGCTCATTAAAAAAAATCTTGTTAAGAAAATTAAGTGAAACGACACACTAAACAAGTTGCTAGAGTTTTCTCTTCAAAACTGTCACAAGAAATGACTTTTAAAGTCTTGAATTAAGCACAGTTGAAAGAAAAACTGCTTTGTTTGCGTTTAATCTCCGTTGCCTCTTGAAAGATTTTTAAAATAAAAATTTCATTTCAATGAAAAGGATAAAGTCAACAAAACCAATTTTCTTGAGATTGTTTTGGATAGAAATAACACTTTGGAAAAAGAACAATTGAGTTTTGTAAAAGAAAAGATTTAGTTATGCAAATGATAAAACGTATTTGCATAATTAGTTAAGACAATCATAAAAAATAATAAAATGAAATAAAAATCTAATCAGATAATTAAATAAAATGTAAAACTTTTCTTGTATCATTTTATGTGTATATATATCAGGAAATGTTTGAAAGATTTAGTCTTTAAAGCAAATATCAATGAATTATACAAAATATTCTGTAATTTTACAAATCTTGAAAAGTTTATAACTTTGAATTGCTGTTGCCATCTAAAAGATTTTAAAATAAAAACGAATTTTTTGAATGGAAGAATGAAATTTTCCATCGTAATCAATTAATTAATCTCCTTTTCTTTTCTTTTAATCTTGGAGAAAAAGCAGCTGTGGTAGTATCTTAAAATGAGCCATTTATAAATATTTTTTACAGTATACACCGAGAAAAAAAACTATACTGTCTTCATTTAGAACGAATAAATAGTCATTTTTTGAATCCCTAAACTAGAAATATAAATTTCTGATTTATTAGTATGAGGCAAACAAATAACCTGGAGAGACGAAATTATCGAGAATTTTTAGTCCACATTTTTTCAGATGGTGAAACAATATTATGAATATTATGAATATTTTTATTCCTTTGCAGCGCGAGAAATTCTCACTTGGTTTCCTAGAATTGGGTCATACAACAAAATTAAAGTTACTAAAACTTGCCTCTTGTTTTCGAATATATTTTCAGACATTTTTAAATGAGACTCACCACGATAGCATAGGAAAACGCTCCACTCTAGAATTCCAATAGAGCTTTTTAGAACTCGCTAGCAACGGAAATTAGAATTTATAAGGATGGCATCATGGAACTATTTTAACTAGCCACTTCCAGATTTTAGTCACAAAATTGTGTTTCAGTGTACATCTTTTAATTCGTACTATGGTGTAATACGAATGAAAATTGCTTAAATACAGAGGCTTGCAGTTTATAATAAGGCAGACCAAATCAAAGTACCTTTATAACAGAGAAGCGTTAAAAAATGCTACAATTATCCAATTATGGATGCATTTTTTCATTCCTAATAAATAAGGACTAAAAATAAAGTATTACCGATTAATAATTTACTTTCTACAATTTTTTAAAACTTAGAAAAATGCCTTCAAAAATAAGGGACGTCCCCATTTGTCCCCAGAAAATGGGGACGTTTGGTCAGTATATTTATAATTGAAAATTTCCATTGTTAAATAATCAAACTTTTAACACATGCACATATATATGACATTTATTGTATGCTTGTAAGCAAGAATATAAGTTCCTTTATTATCGATTACAGAATAATAAAATCAGTACAGTCGGTAACAAAAGTGTCCGAACACTAGCAAAAATTCCTATGTAAAAAAAGTACACTTCATACGATTTTGTTAAATAAATCTTTATTGAATCATTTTCTCACACTGACTAAGAACAGGATTCGCCAAGGATTTATTTAACAAAACCGCACGAAGTGTACCTTTTTTACATAGGAATTTTTGCTAGTGTTCGGACACTTTTGTTACCGACTGTACATCATTCTGTATTTATTAAAATAAGTATCAGAAAAAGCACCCCAGTTCAAGATTTTTAATATGAGTAATAATAAAGTATTTATTATTGTTTTCACTATTACTATCATTATTAGAATTTTTATGACAGTTAGTAAACAGTTTTATAGTGCTGATTACAAACTGATAAACTTACATATATAATAAAATAAAATCTGTTATTAAGATTAAAAAATAATAAATAAATGATAAATTTTCACCAAAATACGAAAATGTAATATAATACGATAAAATAAAATTTACCTATTTAAATGAAATATTTTGGAGATAAAACAATATACGTAAAAAATACAATAAAATCACGGTAAAGACACAAAATAGTTTGACGTAAAAATTTCTTTTCACAGAAAAACTTTAAAGTGCTACGTATCAACAGAATATTTTGAAACCAACTAGAATAATTTTAACTAATAAATGACTGACAGTAATTTTTTTTTTCTGTTAATCTCTTTTAGCTTATTATTGTTTCGTGTTAAAAGCCATTATAATGTAACGGGAATTTTGAATTATTATTTTCTTAATATATTCAACAACATAGACAATTGGGAACAACAATCAAAAAACAATTTTAACAATTCAAAACACAATAAAATCATCGAAAAGATATATAATAGTAATGACATAAAACTTTCTCCTCAATGAGAAAGTTTAAAATGCATCATACTTACAGATTCTTTTTTTTTTTTTTTGTTCTTTTTTTTAAGGACTGAGGACTATTTGTCTCAATTTACGGATTTTTACGATACCAGTTTTACGATAGTTGGACATTTATCGAAATCGAAAATTTATCGAAAATATAATTGAATAATTTGAAAAAAAAAAAAAACCAATAGTCCTCCGTACTAAACTAAATTCTGCTTTTGCCAGAATTTCATCAACCCCCCCCCCCTTTTTTTTTTTTTTAAAGAAAAAGAAAAGAAAATTAATAATTATCAGTTTCGAAACGGACAACATCGAAAAAGTTTTTTTTTTAAGCTCATGGACTCAGTTCAATGGTATAATAAGAAAAAACGACGACATTAATCTAATGAGATTATCTTATTATTATTATTTTAATTTGGAAAAACCTCCTGCAGTTTCAATTTTTTTTTAAATTTATAGTATTTATTGGAAAAAAAATGGTAATATATAATAGAAACGATTAAACTAATTAAAATTTATTTATTTTATTTTATTTTATTTTATTTTATTTTTTTAACCAAGAACTAGAATAATCATAACTAATAAATTGAAAAAAAAAAAAAAAAAAAAAAAAAAAAAATCAGATTGTTATTGTTTGATTCTGACGCATGTCAGACCTCACTATAACTTAATGGAATATTTTGCATTATTATTTCCTTATTAGAAATATTCTTAACAATCTAAAAAAAAAAAAAAAAAAAAAAAAAAAAATGTGACAGACTAGGTCAAAGGCGTATGTGTTTGTTAAATCAAGGAAATAAGATCACCAAGAAAGGTCGAATCAATCTAAGCTTAATAACAATAGCTGTAACTAACGGACAGAGTGCATAATGCATATTTAAATTAATAGTGAGATGACTGATGGAATAACAATTAAACAAAGATTATGGGAAGTATTTCCTTGCTAACAGATTGTTTTTTTATGACTTAATATAACCAATATAGCCAGTATTTCTACATAAATATGCTAATATAATTTAACATGTATACTGAAAAACAGAAAAATAGAAAACATTTAAAACTTTTAGCAGAAAATATTTAATCATTCATAAGTTAAACCACTTTTTTTTTTTTTTTTTTTAATACTAATGCCAATTTTTATTACAATGATATTTTGTTCATTATAAAACAGAATTTAAAATATTTTTTAAAGCAATTTTTTTTTTTATTTAAATTGAAATATTACTAGCAAAAGAGAATATGCAAGTCGAATTTTTTTCCGTATCTTCTACTCTCTTCTTATACATGCAGAAGCTAGTAATAAATCCACTTTTTTAAGCTAAATTTCACACTTTCGCGACCGCTGGCGTAGATTCACGTCATTTGAAAATCTGTAACTCCACCAGTGGGCGTTTTTTTTCACAATTTGTATGCTATTTATTTCTTAAATATATAACCAATATTCACATTTTTACAATGAAATATACTATGGGTACAAATACTTTGATTAGGAAGAATATTAATAAAATTATTTTCTTACGATGTCAAGAACGTATTTAAAAATACTTTTATTTTTTATGCATTTCCCCCATTTTTCCCCTTCATACACGTATTCTTCAACATTAAAAAATGTCTAAAAGTAGAAATTTGTTAAATCTGTCAATTTCATAAAAATTAAATAAAACCATAGACACAGTAATTTGTATAATGTAGCATAACTATACGGAAGCGAAATGATGGCGTCAATGGCCGTCCGTGAAGCCAAGAAAAATATTTCCTATGTTAATCGTCCATTGGATTTTTTGTAAAAAATTATTAAAATTTAGCTAAAATTATCTTCCGATTTTAATCCCCATATTTGGATATAGTTATATAAAAGTTACTGCCTACATGTGTTAGGTTGAGTTATTTTTGTTGTAAAATTGATAAAATTTTAATTGAAAATTGAAATTGAAAAGCTGTAGGAAAAAAAAATGGCAAACTTCCAGTTTCGAATGTAAATATAAACGTTTCATTTCAAAGTGTGATATTTACACAATAAATATTCAACTAATATACTAAATAAAAGGAAAATGGTAATTATTCTATCATAATTTGAAGTTAAATTTCTTTTAAAATGTCTAAATAATGTATCTGATATAAGATACTAATATGTTGCAGCTTGCAGCGGAATAGATTTGATATCTCTGTTTGTCGTCCTTGGCGGAAAAAAAAAAAAATCGCCAAATTATCTGGCGAATATATTTAAGTCCTTTCAAAAATCATGGTTATTTTAACAACGTATATTAAGAGAACAATCAATAATATGAAACAATATTTCATACAACAGATATTACTAAAAGATACAGCTGATATGCATATTTTCGTATTACGTTTTTGATCGCCAAATACAAAAAAACGCCAAGGACGACAAGTTTTTGAAATTTAAAATTAAAGTTTTGCCAATTTCTTTGCGTTTAATGAATAATACATAGTTTTGAAATTTGCAAAATATGTAACATTTTGAAGTTTTAATGCACAATATCTGTTAAAAAACAGAGTTTATTAGGAAAATCGTAAACTAATATTACACATTAATAGTTGGAATAACTTGAATGCGAATGCAATGTTTAAATACAATTCAAAAAACTAGTATGTTGTGACCACCACAAGACTTTCTTCTATATTTTCCTACACAAATTCACGCAGTAACAATATTTAAAAAAAAAAAACGATTTTTTTTTCAGTTTTTTTTTTTTTCGTTAAAAGTAAAAAAAATCGATAACTTTGTTTTAAATTACCACATATTTATAGTTCAACCATTCGTTTTAAAGGTATTGACGAGACCTTTCGAAAGATACCGATCTTGAAAATTTACACACCCCCGGGGGGGGGAAGCGATACCCCAATTTTTTTCCCCTAATTAACTACTACTATTGTCAATAATTCATATTAATTTCACAATCGCAGGTTAAGAATAACTCTCATTATGTACATTTATACGAAAATTTTTCCTATACTGCCATGTTAAAAATTTAGAAAAAATACGATCACAGCGCCACCTGTTGAGCGATTGATCCCCAAGTCTAATAAGCCTCAGTTTATGTCAGGGGCCAACTAAATACCAAGTCTTGTTAAATTTCGTTTAAAAAAAATACTATTTTTTTCTAAGTTTTTTTTTCGTTAAAAGTAAAAAAAATCGATAACTTTGTTTTAAATTATCACAGATTTATAGTTCAACCATTCGTTTTAAAGGTATTGACGAGACCTTTTGAAAGATACCCATCTTGAAAATTTACTCCCCTCGAGGGGGGACTTCCCCCCCAGGGGGGGTGGCGCGGCACCTACGCATACAATTTTTTTTTTCCAGCTGACTATCTCTATTATAAATAATTCTTGTAAATTTCATAATGATTACTAAAAAATAATTCTCTTTATGCACATTTATACAAAATTTTGTCCTATATCACCATGTTAAAAATTTAGAAAAAGCGGGATGGCAACGCAACCTGTAAGACAATTTTTACCAAAAGTTGATAGGCACTAATTTATGTCAAGGTGCAACTACATACCAATTTGTATGAAATTCTGTGCAGTAGTTCTTGAGATACAGTTGCCACAAAATTTTGTCACACACACACACACACACACACACACACACACACACACACACACAGACAGACAGACATTTTCTAAAAATGGTCAAATCGTGTTCTAAAGCTCTCAAAACGTGTAAATTCATCAAAAACCCGAGGTCGAAAATTTTTACGAATCCAATACTTTCTCTATATTACATATAGAAGAAAGTAACAAGAGTTAATTACACTATATTTGGACCCATTCCTCGTTTGTTAAAATTCAAAAGTTTCCAATAGTAGAGTATGTTCTTAATTCTTTTATATACTATCCTAAAGTAATACTAAACAAAAATATTTCTCTGTAAATGTATATAAAATAAAATTTAAGGCACCTATTAATTAAAATTAAACAAAACGAGCCTTTCTTTTTAACTCATTACTGTTTTATTTAGAATTGAAAAGTTTTCCAATATTAGTGCGTGTCTTGAAAGACTTTTCACGGTATTCTAAAATAATACTCAGCAATGATAGTTGTGTGTAAGTGTATGTAAAATAAGGTTAAATAAGTCACTTATTAATTAAAATTAAACATAATGAGAGTTACATAATATTTTTAATTCATTTCCATTTTATTTCGAATTCAAAAGTTTCCGAATTGCAGTGCGGGCCATGAATGACTTTCGGTCGTATAAACCCTTAATTTCAATTCCCGGTTCAACGCAAAAAATTGAAAAACGTCTGAAGTCATGGTGCAACGCTCCAACAAAATTTGGTAGGCTGTTTCTGCTATCTAGTGTCGAAGATTTCATTTAATCTCTGATTGGTTATTTTCAGCTAAAAAATCTGAAAATAACAATGTCGCTAGATGACAGAAGCAACGCATAAAAATTTCCTGAAATCTTGCACTGTGACTTTATATGCTTTTCAAGATTTCGTATTCAACTGGGAGTTGAAGTTATTGTTGAATACAAATACAATCTCTTACATGGTATAATAATGTAATCCCGAGCAATAATATTTCTGTGTAAATGTATATAAAAGCAGATTAAAAAAAGTCACCTATTAATTAAAACTAGTATTGCCTAGTGGCCGAAACTCGACCACTTTTTTGCAAAGCAAGGCAAAGCAAAGTTATTGCCTTACCCCAAAACGGAATTAAATTGCAACACAGCTGCGACAATGTTTGTCGATATGCACTCTAACTGAATCAGCAGCGTTTTACTTAATACATTTCTGTAAGTTTGGTACGCTGTAGATGTTCAGCCTTCCCAGAAATGAGAGGAAATCGCAACGTGGAAATATTTGGGTGATACAGCACAAAAGCTAATCGGTACCATGTCAAACCAAGGTTCAACCAAATATCAAATTAGGTTAAATTAATTCCATTGGTTTGTGAAGTACAGTGTTTGAACTCAGAAAGACAGATATTTTGCAAAAATGGTCAAATTGAGTTCGGAAAATCTCAAAACGTGTAACTTCATCGTAAACCGAAAATCTATAATTTTTCTGAATCTTATACTTTCTCCTTATATATGCAGAGTAAAGAATAATAAATACACTTTTTAAAAAATAAGTAGCCAATTTCAGTTAATTGAAATGCAAGGAAATCTCACAACATGTAAATTCATCGAAAACCGGAAATCAAAAGTTTTTCCGTATCTTCTACTTGCTTCTTATACATGCAGAAGCTAGCAATAAATCCACATTTTTAAAAATAAGTAGTCAATTTCCGTTAATTGAAACGTAAAGAAAGCTCAAAACATGTAAATTCAGCGAAAACCGGAAATCGAATTTTTTTCCGTATCTTCTACTCTCTTTTTATACATCCAGAAGCTAGTAATAAATCCACTTTTTTAAGCTAAATTTAACACTTTCGCGACCGCTGGCGTAGATTCACGTCATTTGAAAATCTGTAACTCCACCAGTGTGCGTTTTTTCCCCCAATTAGTATGCTATTTATTTCTTAAATATATAACCAATATTCACATTTTTACATTGAAATATACTATGGGTACTTTGATTAGGAAGAATATAATTATAATGTATATATAATTATATAAAATAATCTCAATTTCTTATATAAATGTGAATACAGATTTTTTTTTTTTTTTTGAAATATTGTAACATGGGAGAATAACGCCCACAGGCTGACCTTACTGTCAAAAATTTAAAATCATGCGGTCACGAAAGTGTTAATATGAGATGATTCTCATGCATAAAGAAATATAATAAAAAAGTTTCAAACTATTTTTCACATTAATAAAAAAATTCATTAATTAAATTAATTCACATTAATTAAAAAATATAAGAAATGTAATACATAATTTCAGTGGTAAATCTTCCCCTAAATTTTCCCCTTGCCGCATATGTTCATGTTTTAGAAATTTTTAACTCTGTAGCCCCTGAGAATATATTTAACAGTTAAAAAAATCCTTCCCCCTCCTAAAATCAAACTTATAGTCATAAAATTACCGAAAAGTGATAAAAATAAAGGGCCGTCCCTAAAAAACGGTGGGTGATAGGGCAAAATGAACGTCATATTCGGATTCAGGAGGTCATTTTACATAAGAATTTGCCAAAATGGTGTTGGGGGCAATTTTCATGCGGAGCAGTGTTATCACTGGAATTTTTGTAAAAAAAATATTAAAAATTAAGGAAAATTGTTTCCAGATTTTAATCCCCATATTTGGGTATAAATTAGTTATCGTGAACATGTGTTAGATTAAGTTATTTTGCTGTCAAATTGACAAAACTTTAATTTTAAATTTCAAAAACCTGTCGTCTTTGGCGTTTTTTGTATTTGGCGATGAAAAACGTAATACGAAATATATATATAATAAATATATTCGCCAGAATATATAATAAATATATAATAAATATATTCGCCAGATAATTTGGCGATTTTTTTTTTCGCCAAGAACGACAAACAGAGATATCAAATCTATTCCGCTGCAAGCTGCAACATATTAGTATCTTATATCAGATACATTATTTAAACATTTGAAAAGAAATTTAACTTCAAATTATGATAGAATATTTACCATTTTCCTTTTATTTAGTATGTTAGTTGGATATTTATTGTGTAAATATCACACTTTGAAATGAAATGTTTATATTTACATTCGAAACTGGAAGTTTGCCATTTTTCCCCCCTACAGCTTTTAAATTTTAAATTAATATTTTATCAATTTTACAACAAAAATAACTCAACCTAACACATGTAGGCAGTAACTTTTATATAACTATATCCTAATATGGTGATTAAAATCGGAAGATAATTTTTGTTAAATTTTAATAATTTTTTACAAAAAATCCAATGGACGATTAACATAAGGAAATCTTTTTCTTGGCTCCACGGACGGCCATTGACGTCATCACTTCGCTTGCGTATAGTGATGCTACATTATACAAATTACTGTGTCTATGGTTTTATTTAATTTTTATGAAATTGACAGATTTAACAAATTTCTACTTTTAGACATTTTTTAATGTTGAAGAATACGTGTATGAAGGGGAAAATGCATAAAAAAATAAAAGTATTTTTAAATACCTTCTTGACATCGTAAGAAAATAATTTTTGTATTTTCCTTAACTGGCTAACCATATCTTTCGAATGATATCATTTTCAACCCTCTACTCTCATAATTAATATGTTAAAAAGGGACCACAAATTTTATGCTTGGATATTAATATATAGATTAAACAAAATGAGAGTTACTTAACCTTTTTAACTCCTTCCTTATTTTATTTAGAATTCAAAAGTTTTCCAGTAGTCTTGAATGTCTTTACGTTATATTCTCAAGTTATACTGAGCAATAATATTTCTGTGAAAATTTATATAAAATAAGACTATATACTATCACCTGTTAATAAAAATCAACGAAATAAATTAAAATTATGAATAATGTTAATTAATTCATGTCTAAATCGCTTTCAATGTATTGATTTTTGCTTAATTTCTCAATTTTTGGAATTAGAAAAAAATTTAAAATATGAAAGTATAAGGAATAACAGAAAAAGTTAAAACGAAACTATTTAGTTCTTAATTAATTTTTTTTAAATACAATAAATAAAATATTTAATTTTCTTAATAATGCATAATTATTTTCTTTTATTTTCAAAATTCCTCATACTTAATGCAAAATATCTGATTACAATATTCTCCGAATGCTTGTTTAATAGAACAACTAATTTATAATGGATTTCAGATTTATTTAGAATTAATTAATTCAGAATTAACTCCATAAAATGATAGTTAATTAGTAATCTAACAAAGAGAATTTAAATAATTTAGAAAGAAAATGCTTAATTATAATAAGGATAATACTTAAGAAAGAAGCATATAGTCTTCATTTCCAATTTAGTTTTTTTTTAAATTGTTTTTCTGCATTTAATGAATAAAACTGAATTAGAGTATCTTTGTATGCAATTAAGATTGCAATAAGTCAATTAGATAGATTCGATAGGAATATAACTTGTAATATAGTCAAGTGTAAATAAATATCTATTATTTAAATGAAATTTAAAACTATCAGAATATGAGAGTAATAATTATTGAAAAATACGAGAACGTGATTGATATTTAATATGAGAATTAATTAATCATAATAATCATATGCAATTATTTAATCATAAAAGTTTATAAATATCATAATAATTAAAGTATTTCATCTTTGAACTTATTTGTTGAACGAATCTCTTTAAATATTTCAATCCAAAACGAGTAAAGCATAAAAATGACATTTAAAAATTTTTGTTAATTAGTATTAATTATATTTTAAATCTCACATGAACGAAAATACGGCTAGTACGCTATATCTATATATTTCCTATGTGTATTTCTTGCTATAAAAATGTATTATTAGCTTAAAAAAAACACTGATTAGCCTAAAAAACTACTTGAGTTTTGTAAAAGTAAAAGTAAAATAAAATAAATAAGGCTATTGCTTATAGCAAAAACATTTTCTATGTAACCCTTATAAATTTGCAATTACCCTTAAAAATGTATAAGTCGTGCAATCATGTCTAGTCCAACCCGCGGAAAAACAAATTGGCAGGCACACAGACAAAAAAGTACAGATTGTTTTTAACTTTATGCTGTCTAGAATAATTGCATGAATTTAAATATCTTCTTTTAATTATAGATGGACATTCTATTTTTATACATTCATATTTACTGAAATAAACTGGAAATTCCTTTCATTTGAAATTAACTGATGACATACAGATGTTTATTCGGAAAATGGATTCCCTCAATCTACCAGCGATATTTGAAAAACAGTTCTTGTTTTTTATTATAGGATTTTTTTTTTCATGCATATTCATGCGTTTTCATGCTTCCGTTTTTGTTTTGTCCCCCCTCCCGTTCTTTCCTATGCAAATACATCAGTTCTAAGTGCCTCACATTATGAGTCGATTAAATTACCTATAAAATTTAAAATTTTATATACATTTGAAAATTATTTAGTTAAAAATATTGAACGTGAATACATTTAAAGACAAAACAAACATTTTGAAATGAAGACAGATAAAATTATGCATATTTTTATTTATTTATTATTTTTTTATATGTATATTTTTATAACAATCGGTGAACAATAGTTATAGTTTACATGCCTACAAATAAGTTCATATTTAGATTACAAAAAATTAAATTTTCCACTTAAGTTTCAGGTTTTTAAAACTTTTTGAAAAGGGATACAAAATGTAATGTTATAATTTGAATAAAAATGAAGGAGAAAGACAAATTATAAAGAAGGAATAACTTCTGTGGGGGTGGCCTAATGAAGATACATTTCCTTCACAATTAATAAGTACATCATTCTCCTTTTCTGTAGTACTAAATTCGGAAGTAGTGACGTCACCGAATCCCATATGACGTCAAACCAAGCCCTTCTTTTAATGAAACCGAAATGCATTGTGCTGATAGTAATCTTTATTGAACTGATGAAGGATTTACGAGCCACATGTGATTTCTTCTGCCGTGAGATATGATGTAGCATTTAATGAATGAACTGTTCACTGCTAAATAAGAAAGAGGTTTTCCTTCATTAGTTGCTCTACGAGATATTCATATTTACAAATTATATGTATTTATTTGATCAGGCACAAAATTTTACACTTTTAAAGATGAATATGTTTAATTAATAGTGATTAGATAATGCTTAAGTACGTTTGTATTCTAAGAAGCATTTTAAATGATTAAGCGCCATTTCCATGTAGGGTTCATTATTTTATCCAAATAAATGGAGAGTTCGGAAAATGATTTAATAGGTACATTTATTTTACATGCTGAATTGAAATGCGTAAAAATAATTATGAAATTGCTGATATAAACTTTTATAAGTTTAATTGGTTTGTAATATGCAAATTACTTTTGTATGGAAAAAGAAGCATACGTCTTTATATAAAGCTTTCTATAAATCAAATATGCAATTTTTTTTTTCTGTTTTTGCATTTTTGCAAACTTAAATTACAGTTAATGTTGATTTTTAGTTCCCCATCATACTGTAGGTATGGGGAACTTAGGTAATCGTCAAAATTTTCGACCTCGGTTTTTTTACTTTTTTGCACGTTTTCAGGTGTGAGGAATCCGAAAATATCAAAATGGGTATGGTGTCCGTCTGCAGAATGTCTGTTACTAGTTTGTTAGTCCATTAGTTTACTAGGCTGTGTACACGATATCTCACAAACAAATGATCGCAGAGACCAGTTTTAAAATATTATTTATGACACTGGCAAGAACCCTATTCATTTACAATATTCTAATAAAAATACTTCAGAAGTTATTCGAAATTTACGATTTTCTTAACATGGGAGAATAGGGCAAAATTTCACTGGAACGTGGATGAAAAGAAACAATTTTATTGTAAAGATGTAAAAACAGCTTTTAAATATCAGTTTTGATGCCAGGATGAACATAATTAATTATAAACATGCTATTTTGAAAGTTTCGCAAATTATTCGAAATTTACGAATTTCTTAACACGGCAGAATATGGCAAAATTTCGCATATATGTCCCTTTTGAGGGATATTTTCATCGTAAAGATGTCAGACTACTTTTAAAATATTATATAAGATACTGGCATAAATATCCTCGACTATGAATTTTCCAATTTATAAATTTCTTAAGTCATTGGAAATTTTCGATTTATTTAATATGGCAGAACAGGGCAAAATTTCGCATAAACGTTCATTTTAAGGGATATTTTCATCGTAAAGATGCCAGAACACTTTTAAAATATCATTCAGGATACTGGCACGAACATCTCTGACTATGAATTTTTTATTTAAAAATTTCATAAGTTATTTGGAATTTATGATTTACATGGCAGAATAGGGCAAAACTGAGCATAAACGTCCATTTTGAGGTCATAAATATATCAGACAACTTCAAAATAACATTTATGATACTTGTTTGAACATGATTGACTACAAATATTCTAATAGGAAAATTTCGTAAGTTATTAGTAATTAAAGATTTTGTATCACAGCAAATTTGGGCGATATTCCATATAACTATGCATTCTGAGGATTGTTGCTTTGGAAATAATAGCATGAAAACTAAACTACGAAATTGATCCTAATAAAGTAAATTAATAGTTTAGAATAAGATAAATATATTAAAGTGAACGGTGGATAGCCTATTAGTCGGGGATTTCATTCTGTCACTGTGTCAAGCATTTGGTCAAATTCATTTCTCTTAATACGATTATAATATGTCTTGCATTAGAAATTTATGTGAACATATATACGATGGGGAACTGAGCAGAGTCCAACTATGCCTACTAGTTTATTTCTTTTGTACACGTTTTTTTCATACATAAATAATAATGTCTTAATACAATATCAAGGAGAAGCGCGTTTACAATAGGAAAGAATGGAGGAAGAAAAAAATAAACATGGCCGGATGTTAGGCTCAAGTCCTGGTGTAGTTCTGCGTTCCGCCCACCAATAAACCTACAAAAAATATTTACAAGAATATTATGTTATTTTCCTAATTCTAGAGTAGCTTCCGAACCCCTGATTAAAAATGTATAATAAAAATTAGTAAATATAATCTAAGTATTATAAGTAATTATAAATATAACCTAATGTTAGTTTCCGCTTTGTCTGCAACACTCAAGACTACTTAGTTCGTCTGACGAAGGTCGTGTTTCCTTTCGACCTGAAAAATTTTTTTCCTAATTTTTTTAATTTTATGGTATTTATTATTATTATTATTATTTTTTTTTACTTTTTACTTATAATCTAATGATAATAAAATTTTGATGTTCAGGTGCTCAGACCCGCTGGACCTGATCGAAAATAGGACATTATTATTAATTCTGTAAAACGACTTTTAGAAATACACAGACAAGGGAAGTATGAATCAGTAAAATTCCTATGGAAACGAAAACAAGTTTAGATTAAATAGCACATTCGAAAACATAGGGTAGAATGTAAAATTTGCGAACAACCGGCATGGATGAAAATATGACACTAGAACAGTGTTGCCAGAATTTGTGACTTTTTTATTCAGTAGTCAATTAATGATTTTGAGAAGTGATATTTGATATACATAATAGACGAATCAACTAAAAAAATCGTTTATTATGTATGTATATTAAATATCACTTCTCAAGATTAATGGTGCCTATTGAATAAAAAAGTCGCAAAGACTGGCAACTCTGCACTAGAAGTTTTAATTGTTTCTTTAAAAGCCAAGAAAAAACAGGCCGAAGCCAGAAAAGGTGGCTCTGTGGCAACGCGTAGGGCTCGTGAAAAGAAATTGCTGAGATCAAGTCCCGGCAAGGGTGTTTTGTATCTTAAATTTTTTATTTCAATCCATTTTTAATTAAATTATTAATTTAAGAGAAAATATGCATTGTGTTAAGAAGTTTATTATTATTATTATTTATTTTGTATACCAATTAATGAAATATTATCCAGGAGTTTAAAAAGTATATATGGTTAAGAGAGTAAGTATTCTCCTCACCAGATGGCGCAACACCTCAGCTGTGAGTATTTTTGTTTTCTCTTCTTGTCAGTTGTTGTTTATGATTGTGATGTAGCCACGGCACGCACGAATTAGCAGCAAGAGCTGCTCGCAAACAAAAATAAATGTGTGAGTGAATTACTTTAGTGACTTAAATTCTTTATACAGTCCATGTTTATTATTTAGTGAGTGTGAGAACCAGCGCATAAGTATAACAAATTCATCGACGCCAAAATATTGGTCGGAATCGCCGGAGAGAATTAATTTCGGTTTAGCTTTCGCCCGCCGCTCTCGATGTTCTGAGTGACTCAACGCCGGAATAAGCCGGTAAGTGACTTTTAAACATTCTATTTAAATGTATCACTGTGAAAGTAATAATTATGAAGTTCAAGTATTGTGAAAATATATATTAAATAAACTAGTGCTATGAGAAAAAAAAAATAAATAAAAAAATAAAAAAAATAAATAAAAATTAAAAATAAATTCTTAAAATAAAAGTAAAAGTGATTATGTCTTCACAAAAGGCAATTATGACGAGGAAAAGAGTCCTTAAGGGACAAATCACTAAATTTAAAGAGAAATGTGATCTTGAAACGTCAGATTACGATATTTATCAGTTAGAATTATTAAAAAATAAATGCAATAAATACTGTTCTGAACTAGGTGAAATTTTTAATCAGTTGTATGAAGTTGCAGATGAAAAGGAATTAGATACACTAATTGATGAACAAGACAACATTCAAAATAGTCTTGACGAATTGTTATTATCACTAAACAGAAAGATTTCAACAATAAAAATAAACAATGAGGAAGTTTCAGTTTTAAAAACAGAACAAAAAGTCGAGAGTGTGCGCTTACCGAAACTGTTACTACCAACTTTTAGTGGAAACATTACTGACTGGTTAACTTTTTATGACTTGTTTACCGCTAGTGTTCATAATAATACCAATTTGTCAAATGCTCAACGACTACAATATCTGAAATCATCGTTAAAAGGTGACGCTTTTAAAGTAATTCAGTCGATTTCTATCTCAGACGCGAATTACGAAATTACCCTAAATTTATTGAAAGATAGGTATTCCAACAAAAGAGAGCAATTATTTGCTCAAATTAGAAAATTAATATCGCTTCCAAGTATTCAGAATGAATCGTCAATCGCAATTTTACAACTAGTAGATAATGTAAATGAAATTATTCGCTCATTTGAGATTTTGGAGTAAAAAGTTGATGACCTCAGTGATACTTTAATATTATACTTAACAATGCAAAAATTAGATACCGCTACTAAAATGTGGTTCGAGCGTGAATTGAAAAAAGAAAATATCCCCAAGTTAAGGGAGCTCCTTGAGTTTTTGCAGCATCATGCGCGAACTGTAGCAAATAACAAACTTCAGTTTAAGAAAAACATTCCATCAAAGGCAACCGTTTTAATTTCTAACAACAATAATGCAAATAGCAATTGTATTTTTTGTCATGAAGAGCATAATTTGCAGAAATGTTCAAAATTTTTCAATTTAAGTGTTCAGAAACGCGTAGATTTTGTTAAAAGTAACAATTTGTGTTTTAATTGCTTATCACATTTACATAAACTTAAATTGTGTAAAAGTATTAATAAATGTAGACATTGCGCCAAATCACACCATTCGCTTTTACATTTTGAGAATTACAAACGAAATCCAAAACAATTTGTGAATAGTAGTATGTCATTGAACGTTCAAGCACAAACTTTCAATCCCTCAGAATCACATACTGATAGGAATGAATCCCCTTTGATTTGTGCTTCTCTTTTTGGAAGTTACACTTCTTCAGGTAATTTAGAACCAGTTAAATGCAAGCAAATACTTCTTTGTACTGCATTGATTAAGGTGAAGGATTCAACTAACAATTATGTCTATGGGAGGTGTATTCTGGATACAGGATACCAGGCTAATTTTATTACACGAGAATTTGCAAACAAATTACAAATTAATGCGAGGGATAGTTCAATTTCAATTTCATGTTTGGGTTCCTACAACACACTAACAAGTGGGCAAGTCGATTTATTATTTTCACCCCATTTTCGGAGTGATTTACGTGTTTCTACTTCTGCGTTTGTGATCAACGAGATAACAGGAAAAACTCCAAATGTTTCATTACACAGTGACATTAAAAATCATTTTAGAGATTTAAATTTGGCCGACCCGCAATTTGACAAGTCAAATTCAATTGACATTTTACTTGGAGTTAATGTTTTCCTCACACTATTAAATGGCAATATTGTTAAAAGAAATCCTAATTTACCGTTTGCTGTAAGTTCAAAATTAGGGTGAGTAATTGCAGGAACAACTTTTTTAGAAGTTAGTGAATCAAATCCTATCGCAGTAAATTGTATAAACACTACTGACTTAATTCAGAGGTTTTGGGAGTTAGAGCAAGTTCCTAACAAAAATATAATGTCAAATGAAGAAAAAATGTGCGAGTTACAGTTCGAAAGGGAACATAAAAGAAATTATGATGGTCGCTATTCAGTTAGTTTACCTTTCAAATTTAATCGAGAAATTTTAGGAAATTCAAAAGAAATGGCTACGCGGAGATTTTTTAATTTGGAAAAAAGACTTTTAAAAATGCCTCACATTTACGAACAGTACATTGATTTCATGAAAGAGTATTTGTCCCTTGGACACATGGAGCCCATTAAAGACATTGTTGGGGTTGAAAACAAACATTATTACATGCCGCATCATTTTGTTCTTAGAGAATCTAGAATATCCACACGCCTTCGTGTTGTTTTCGATGCAAATGCTAAATCATCATCAGGAATTTCGCTTAATGATACGCTTATGGTAGGTCCAAAAATTCAAGATGATTTATTCGCAATTATTTTGAGATTTCGTTGCCATAACATCGCAATTACCGCAGATTTAAAGAAAATGTATCGACAAGTGCGGGTGCACGAAAATGATAGAGAATTTCAACGTATTGTTTGGAGAGATAACGTAAACAAACCACTAGAGACATTCCGTTTGTGTACAGTCACTTACGGAACCGCATCAGCCCCTTACTTGGCCACCAGAGCGCTAAAACAGTTAGCAATAGACGAAGGTGAAAATTATCCAAATGTGACTAACATACTATTAGAGGACTTTTACGTTGATGACGTTTTGACAGGTGCATCAAATACTCAAGAAGGCAAATTACTGATAACACACCTATCTGAATTACTGTCCAAGGGAGGATTTGAATTGCACAAATGGTTTTCCAATGATGAACAAATGCTAAGGGATATAAGGGTAATAATTCAAGAAAAAGAGCCAGAATTGATACCCAATAAGGCAATTAAGATATTGGGAATAGAATGACATCCTAATGAAGACTCATTTAGTTGTAGTGTAGTTGTGCCGCAAATAATTACTCCTGTTACTAAAAGAAAAATATTGTCAGTAATTTCGAGCATTTTTGATCCATTAGGCTGGATTGCTCCTTTCGTAATATCTGCTAAGATTTTTTTACAAGAACTTTGGAAATTACAACTATCATGGGATGAGCATACTCCTGACAGCGTCAATGAAAAATGGTTACAAATTTGTGAGAATTTACCCTCTTTGAAACACATTCGCATCCCTAGGAAAATATTAGTAACAGATCCAAGTAAGATTGAATTGCATGCATTTTGTGACGTTTCTGAAAAAGCTTACGCAGCTGTTATTTTTGTTAGGTCCATATCTGAAAATAATGAAATAAAAGTACAAAATCTAACAGCAAAAACACGTGTGGCTCCTCTGAAATCAATTTCACTTCCGCGTTTAGAGTTATGTGCAGCTTTACTTTTAGCTCGTTTAGTTAAGGCTGTTTTACCCGCATTACACATAAACATTGATGCAATTTATGCTTGGACTGACTCAACTATAGTTCTTTCGTGGCTAAATGCTGAAACTTTTAAATGACAAACATTCGTTGCGAACAGGGTAGCAGAAATACAAACATTACCTGGCGTACATTGGAATCATGTAAAAAGTGCAGAAAATCCCGCTGACTGTGCTTCGCGTGGACTACAACCTACAGAATTAATTTCACATAATTTATGGTGGTCTGGGCCTCATTGGTTATTCACATTTGACATTCCCAATTCTGTTTCAATTACAATCGACAGAGAAGCATTGAAGGAAGAAAGAAAAGGCATATCATGTACAATTTTGCAAATTCAAGAACCTTTACCTGTCATATCAAGTATATCTTCTTTTACAAAACTGCAACGTGTAATTGCATGGTGTTTACGATTTATTTCAAATGCAAGAGTAAAATCTCCAGAAAGAACATTAACGCATCTAAGTAGTAGCGAAACTACAAATGCAACAAATTGCATAATTAAAATTGCTCAAGTTTCTACCTTTCAGAATGAAATTCACTGTTTGAAATCAGGAAAGACTGTGCCTCCTACTAGCAAAATTGCTAGTCTATGTCCATTTTTAGACAACACAAATTTGTTGAGAGTAGGTGGACGATTGAAGCACGCAAACTTACCGGTAAATGAGAAACACCCAATTTTGCTTCCGAAAAAACATCATTTAACTGAAATTATAATTAAACATTTTCACATTAAGTATTTACATGCTGCTCCTGAACTCTTACTTTCTTTAATACGACAAAGTTATTGGATAATAGCAGGTAGATCAGTAATCAGATCTCTAGTGAAAAAATGTGTAACATGTTGCAGATATCGAGCTCAAGCTGCTACACAAATTATGGCTGACTTGCCAGAAAAACGAGTTACTCAATCTAGACCTTTTAATTGCATTGGTTTGGACTTCGCAGGTCCCTTCATGATCAAACATCGAACTGGACGTGGTCAAAAATCTTTTAAATGTTATGTTTGTATTTTTGTGTGTTATTCAACAAAGGCTATTCACTTAGAAATTGCAGAAGATTTGTCCACCAACGCATTCTTGAGTACCCTTAAGCGATTTATATCCAGAAGAGGAAAACCCTCTAACATTAACAGTGACTGTGGAACTAATTTTAGGGGTGCTTACTCGGAATTACAAAGGTATTTTTCACAATTCAACAAAAACGAAAAGTTCAAGGTTTTTTGGCATCTGAGGAAATAAAATGGAATTTCAACCCTCCTGGAGCCCCACATTTTGGTGGTCTTTGGGAGTCCGCAGTAAAATCCATGAAGTACCACATTAAAAGAACAGTGGGTGATACCGTACTTACTTATCCAGAGTTTGCTACATTGCTAGCCCAAGTTGAAGCGTGCCTCAACTCAAGGCCGCTCAGCCCAGCTTCTTCAGATCCTTGTGACTATTCAACTCTAACACCAGCACACTTCATTTTGGGTACATCACTAACAGCCTTGCCTGAGCCTGATGTCAACGAATCTTGCAGCAATTTTGGAAGAGATGGATCAGAGACTATTTAACGCAACTTCAACAAAGACATAAGTGGTTTAAAGAAAACAAAAATGTGTCAGTCAATGACTTAGTGTTTATCAAAGATGACAATTTACCTCCTCTAAAGTGGAAAATGGAACGAGTGAGCGACATTCATCCGGGTCAAGATGGCAGAGTTCGAGTAGTAACTGTTCAAACTAGTCATGGTTACATGTAAATGGTACAAACTGTAAATCATATTGAACATTTATTTTAGTGTTTATATTAATATTTTTTCTCTTTGTAGTTACAATTTTGATTAATCTTTGTGTAATTTGAAACCTTCCTTAAGGGTTTCAAGGCGGCCGGAATGGTTAAGAGAGTAAGTATTCTCCTCACCAGATGGCGCCACACCTCAGCTGTGAGTATTTTTGTTTTCTCTTCTTGTCAGTTGTTGTTTATGATTGTGATGTAACCACGGCACGCACGAGTTAGCAGCAAGAGCTGCTCGCAACCAAAAATAAATGTGTGAGTTAATTACTTTAGTGACTTAAATTCTTTATACAATCCTTGTTTATTATTTAGTGAGTGTGAGAACCAGCGCATAAGTATAACAAATTCATCGACGCCAAAATAATATATATATATTTATTTATAAAAAAAAAAACGATGTTTAAAGCTACAAATATAGTTTCTAATTTATAATGACTACAATTAAAAGTAGAAAATTGATGAAAGCATAAGCTTTTTTCACAATGAGAACGAGAAATATAAAAAGATTAATCACAATTAATTGTATTATAATTTTGTTCATCAACAAATATTGTTCCCCAGACATTTTGTTAAATATTTAGCTTTTCGTCAAATTTACTAGATGTGTAAAATTCAGTTTGAAATTTTTGAGATTTAAACTAATTATAAATTAAGAAAATCCTTTTGAGAAAATTTGTCGTTGTGCTGAATTTTATTGTCAGTTCCTCCGACACCGCTGAATTGGACAGTTGTTTTTATAAAATATTTGAAATAAAAGTTAAATGCGACGTCGAATAGTTAAGCAACATCTGTTGTTCATTCAGGATTTTTCATGTAAAAAATTGCATGAATAATAACACAATTAAGAGCAGACGATCAACACTTGTTATTAGTGATGTCGATAAAAAATAGAAATTAAAAATTTGCATAAAAAACTAGCACAAATCTAAATGTAATATAAAGTATTTCGCTCTAAATTATTCATTTCATTTAATTAAAATGGTTAAAATAATAATAAAACGAATAATTAAACTGTCCGCGCTGAAAAAAAAAAAAAAAAAAAAAAAAAAAAAAAAAAAAACCCTTCTTAATATAATAAATATTTTCTATTAAAGTAAGAATTTAATTTAATTAAAAATGTAAAAAAAAAAAAAAATCAGTTGAAATAAAATTAAAGTACATGACGCCATTACCGGGGTCGATAGCAGTAACTCCTACTCACGAGTCGAACGTATTACCACTGCGCCATCTTTTCTTGCTTTCGCCTGTGTTTTATTCGCTTTTATAGAAACAACTAAAACTTCAATAGTTATAACTTGATCCACGGAGCTTTGTTGTTCAATTTTGCACGCTACCCTATGTTTTTGACCGTGTTCTTTAATTTAGGCTTGGTTTGGTTTTAATAGCAATTTTACTGATTCATATATCTCTTGTGAGATTTACTTAAAAAAAAAAAAAATGTTAAGAACCACTATTTTAAACATTTAGCTAAATACTTCCTCCTCTCCTTTTTTTTCGATTTGAACAAATTTTAAAAAATAAATTTTATATATTGAGAAAGAGAAAAGAAAAATATTTTTAATAACATATAATGAAATAAAAAGTTATATTAATTAATTTTTTTACACAACAAAAACTAATTTTATTACTATTTATGGCAAAATAATCTCTATTTTGTTTAAAATGAAATAAAATAATAAAATAAAAACAAAATAAATTAATATATATTTATTTGTAAGTATTTAGTGAAAAAAAAAATAAATAAATAAAACATTCAAATACTTAATTATTTCATGAAGAAAAAATTTCATAAATATTATTCACATTTTGGGCACGTATTACTTTTTTTTGGTTTAAAAGTATAGAAATTTTAAGATGCACGCAATATCAAATTTTTAGTTGCTTAGATGAAGAGAATTTCCTGCTGTGAAGAAAGTTTTTGTTATTTTTTCGCACATGGGCTAAATTTAAGGCTTAATTTAAAACCCTTTTCCATTAGTTTCCTTTCCATCTAAATCCTTCTACTAGTATTTCCTTTTTCATTGCGGCGGAAAGAAAATATCCTTAAATCTCCTTAAACGCAATTTTATATCCCTTGTTGTGGAATTTTTAAGCAATAACGTGGTTAAAAAATTATTCTAAATTTTAAAGAATAAGTTTAAAACATTACATCATAAATTATTTATAAGGAGAAGTTTTGTAAAGAAAAGAAAAATAGCTATTGATAATTGATTAATATTTATTTAATTTTATTTGATATTTGAAAAGCATTATTCCTATGTTGCTGTGAAAATATAGAATTAACGCATAAGAATTCAAAATAAAATTAAAATCAAGTAAATCCGTTTATCTAGAAGTCGATTGGTCAATGAAAATGTGTGTCTTCATACGCGAATTGCGTAATGAAAGTATTTCTTGTAATATTAATAACCAAATTATGAAATTTCGGTTATTATTTGTTAATGACACTACTTGTTCATTTAACAGAGTGAGATAACTAATCTACAAGGCAGATTATCCGTATTTAACTTATATTTTTCCGATTTATTATTATTATTATTTATTTTTTACTTCACAATCATATTATTGTAACAATATTATTTATTATTTTTATTCATTTTTTATTATGTAAATATGCGTCTGCCATTATGCATAATAAGTGACCAAAAACAATTCTTAAACAAACAGCAATTAATTAATTAAAATAAAATAAAAGACATCAAAAGAAGAAAGGAATTATATCATAGGCTTTCTTTACAAAAAAAAAAAAAAAAAAAAAAAAGAAAAGAAAAGCTTATCTTAATACCTCCTCTTTTATGATTATATGTTACAGTTATCATACTAGAATCATCTCAGTTTTATTGCCGAAACGACAGTGGAGGTCTCCATGTGGAGACTCAAAAACATTTTGGGTTCTGTCTGTCTGTCTAGCGATAGCGGCCGCAAAAATCATGCTATTGACTTGTAACTTGGTACACATGTTCATGAGCCCTACAGAATTAGCTGTGTACTTTGAGTGTGTATTCTATTTGTAGTTCGTGTACAGGGACACACACTAATGTTTTTCTTATCATTACGGCCTATGGACAGAATTTGTATGTACCGCAATAGCTGTTGCAAAAATCCCCCGAATGACTTGCAAATTGGTACACACGATGAAGCTCTGTATAGAAATAGATTCATATTTTTTCATGTCTATATTATATAGGGAGTGTACATGGATACATCAAAGTTTTACATAACATTATGGTCTATGGGGTGAATTTCGTTTGAACGAATTTTAACGTCGTTAATCTGCATTAAACAAAATGAAATTAGCATACATTATTCAGATGCTTAAACTCATGTTTTCTATAAAAGATATGCGTGAACAGTCTTCATAATTAATGTACAGGACCTTAAAAAGTGGACAAAAGCATTTATATGACATTCTGTAATCATCCAAATGATGTCAAATGAGGTGGAAAAATCAATGAGTTATAATTAATAAGTTGTTTTCTTTTTATTGGTGTATATAATAACTGTGGCTCCTTTTTAGAGACACACAAAAAAATTTCGCACCGTTACGGTCTATAGACGGTATTTCTTAAAAGTGCATTTCAACGTGGGTACACCCCATTAAGTATAATGAAATATTATTAGAATGTGTAAAAGAATGTTTTTCTGTGGAAAATTGCGGGCATAGAATTGGTAATTAGTTTACAGGGTTACACGAAATAATTTCGATACGTTATGCAAACATTTCGCATGAAATTTGGTACAAGTATTTATGAGTTACAAGAAATTAATAGAAGGCTATCAGTTACTAGAAAAATATAAAAATATACACATATATACAGAGAGATACAACAGGGGGTCTGGGGGGTTGGCAGTCCCCTTCAGAAACTTATCTGTTGATGAAGCGAGTCAATCACATATATGTATGTATGTATGTATGTATATATATATATATATATATATATATATATATATATATATGATATAGAATAAATAAAAATGATTTTTGAATAATCAATGATGAAAATAGGACGTTGAGGCTCTTGATCTGCGGATCCACTAGTGTATTTAACTTGAGTATACTTAATTGATTATCGATTGGAATAAATTATTTTCAATTTTATATACTATGTATTGAACTTGAGTGTATTTTATTAATTATCGATTGGAATAAAGTAATTTGTATTTCTGCTTTATTCTCTTTTTAAAAACAAAAATAAATATCTTTCATAAAAAAAAAAAAAAAAAAAAAAATCCATTTTAAGATTAGATGTGTCAACTGTTTAACTAAATGAGAAGTATTTTTTATATATACGAATAGTTATACATAGAATCTTGTATAATACTATGTATAAATAAAATAGAAGCAACTTAATTGCTATTTTCCCATGAAATTTATCTATGTAATTAAAAGTTAAAAACATGATAAAAATTATTTTTAAAAAATATTAAAAGAAATTCAGACATAAAAATCCGTGCATAAGTCTGCTATAAGTTAAATATAAAACAGCAACAGTAGCAGTTTTGTTTTTATAATTAAAAAAATATATATATTACTTTCAGTGGTATTTTAAATTATACCACTTACGGTAAACTGCATCAGTTTATCATACTCAGTGAGTTTTTCATGAACTTTTTCAATGCTAATTTATTATATGTAGATATGGAAGGTTGCAATTTTTATAAACTGCATTTTTTAACCTAAAAATATAACACTTTTAAAAGAATTTTAAAGTAAGTATCCAATTTATTTTTCATACTCATTACAATATCCTCTCAACGGAGTTTTTAATATCAATAATTTACTAATATACAATAAATGTTAAAGAAAATTACATTTTCACCCGCGATATTATTGAAATATTTTTGTAATATTTTTTATCCATTGTCATTTTATTCAGCCACGTTTTGCTTTTAAGTAAATAATTCAATAAAAATAAAAATAATAATTAAAAATAAAGTAAAGCCATAATAATAATAATAAATTATATAAATCCATAAAAAAAATGTATTAAAATGTTCCTGCTGCATGAAAGAAATTCTCACATTCAAATGCATTGTATAATTTAAATATAAAGGAAATATTATTCAGACATTGGTTTCATATATACATCTGCATATAGGTTGCAAGATAGTTTTCATTTACTATAAGCATACACTGTTTCTGCTTTTTAAAGAACTAGAACATATATGCAGATACAAAGGGCGATGAAAATTTTTAAAATGAAAATCCCGCAGCAATTTTTATAAAGCTATTAGAACAAGACGCGATGATATTTTCTGCTACAAAAATTTTCATGATAGCTAGCTAATAATTTTTGTTGTAAACTTTTTACCAGTGAAAGTTTTTTAATGGAGATACAAAGATTCAAGGCCCAAAGTATTGCATTATCTTTTGTATTCTTGCAAAGTTTTATTCTTTTTTTTTTCTTTCTTACTTTTACCTTAAAAAAAAAAAAAAAAAAAAAAAAAAAAAGTTATCGCATTAGATACAAAAAAGTTTATTATTGAAAATGTTTGCATTTATTTATTTTTAAATATAGAAACGGGTTAAAATTTAGACCTGTACAATGTTCGATAAAGTCAAATAAGAAATAAAACATAACATTTTTACATACCATTAAGAAAAAATGATACATAATATATTTTAATTTATTTTAAATCATTTTATAAATAATTCTTTTACACGTTTTTTAAAGCAATAAGACTTTTTTATTGAATTCTTTAAATTGGTATTAATGCAATTAAAAAATATATACCTGAAATAATTTATTCAAAATATGTCTCATTTAAAATACATCTGATTATGCATAAATTTCAACAAGTAATTTAAAAGGAAACTTATAAAGGAAACTTTAGGAAAAACAGCTTTTTTAATACATAATGTGTGAATGTTTATAAACTTTTTTTCTTTATCAGTCAAAGTTTTTATTATTTTTCAGGTGTATGGATTGATTTCAACAGATAAAGATATTCGACCTACAAAACTCACATCCGAGCAGTTTCTCAAGAATTTAATTATTTTTGGAAAATTTGTGAGAAAACAAAAATTACACTTGTTGATTTCAACTGAAAACCTCATAAAAGCTTACCTTTTTGTTAAAATTTAATTTATTGTAAAAAATATATAAAAATGCAATTTCTGTAAAATCTGTACTATAATACTGATATGCTATCATTATCTTAATATCATAACAGTAAGTATTAGATTATTATAATTATTAACTTTAAAGTGTTATTTTTTTTATTATAGCTGCCAGGAAAAAAAAAAAAAAAAAAAAAAAAAGATTGCGTCAGAAAAATATAAGATATTTCCAGTTCAATTAAAATTTATCTGTATAACTGAAATAGTAAGCATAGAAGGTTATGTCTATTAAACATTCATGCCCTGAGAAATTTTATAGTTTCTATTAAGAATACTTGACTATCTATCAAAGAATCTATAAAACCAATTAACTTCAAGTATTTGAAGATACGTCGTAATTAAAATATTTTTCAACAAAAATAAAAATAAAAATATATAAATCAACTGAAAAGTTTAAATCTTTAATCTTTAACACAATTTTCTTTTAGTTTTCTAGTAAGCAATTTAAATATAAAAAAATATTTCACCACAACAATAAAATATTTATTCCCTAGTTTATTCTTTAAGACTTTCTTAAAAAGAATCACCCAAAACTTAAACATCGATTACTTATGGAGATGATAAATATGCTAAAAATAATTTCAACGGGTCATATGTGCTTTATAGCGACGTTCATTTCTTATTATTACTGACATTTTCATAAATTTAATGCATTTATCAAACCGTACATTTAATAAACAGCAGCAAGTAAGATGTTGTGCATATCAGGATCTTAGGCATGGAAATCCATAATATATTTATCATCAGATATCGCTCCCAGAATCTAGTGTACTAAAAAAAGTAATAAACAGAAGATATTTTCATTTTTCTTAGAGCTGTCAGCCATTTAATGGTTTTTCTTAAGCATCGTGATGCTAGAAAAAAAAAAAAGAATAAAGACGCGTATTTATATGTTTCACTCGACCTTTCAAAAATGATTTTAAATTTAATCCGTTAGCAGAAATTCAAACACTAAATATTCAGGGTGTAAATTTTGTTATTGGATTTTGTGAATTCTAAATCATATATATTTCTTTAAAAGATAAAAAAGATTTAAAAAAAAAAAAAAAAAAACCTAGGGAAAGAAGTAGTAAACAAAAAAAGTGAAAATTAAAATTTTAGGAAGTGAATAAATAAATAAATAAATAAATAAATAAAAATAAAAAATGAAAATGGCAAGATATTTTTTTTACATATATAACTTAAAAATTCAAAAGTTTAAAACAAAATAAACTTAGAAAATTAATAACTATAAAAAATTAAACAAACATTAAAAATATAAAAATCATCCAATTATTGTTTTGGTTCGTAGTTATTAGCTACGACCCTTCTCAGATAGACAAAAGTAGGCTCGAATTCAGTATGAAAGAAGCAATAAAAATTTAACTTCTATGCAAAATATTGAACTTGTTGTAATATTTTTACAATATATTATAACAAGACATTTGTTGTAATATTGTCAATTGCGTCAAATATCGAAAAGGATATAAATTCTAGTTCTAAATACGATAGAAACAAAATTCAAACAAATTTGGCAGAAGTAAAAGTGTTCGGATTCTGTACTACCACTATTTCCATAGAGAAATATTTTTTTTTTTATATTTCTACAGTAATTTTTTATGATTGAATAAAATAGAAATTACTATAGATAAAAATGGTGGTGTAAGAGTTCTGTATTCAGATGGAAACTCTTTCACCCTTGAGATTTGGAAAGATAAGGTTTAGTGTTATGTTAAAACTGAGAAATATTTTTTCCCTTGCTAAAATCAGCTTTCGAAAGTGTTTTGGTACCTTAAATTTGATCGAAGTCACACCCCATAACTATTGATTTCAATCGAACATCATTGAAGATAAGTAAATAAAAATTTATCCGCAGGACACTATCAATATTCTAGAACAAATGAAAATTTCATCGATATTTTATACGATTTATCCTGCTCAACTATGAACTTTGTCAGCTGGTCCAATTAGGATTTAACCAAACATAGATTACTGGCTTATCTACTTTTTGCTCATGGTTGAATAAATTCAATTCATTCCTCTAAGATGTGCATAGTTTACACCTGGTTAAAGTTACGCTTATTCTATTTTAAAAAATTGATTTTTTTTGGTAAGTAAATGAAAAATCAAATGATTAACCAATATAAATTTAGAATTGTTAATATTAGAACAAAAACGATACTTATTCTTGTTAATGGCAATGGCATTAAGTTTTTATCTTACAATTAAATGGTAGAAGTCACATATGAGAATAAAGATTCAATTTTTAAAAAGCATATTTTTCATATTTTTCATATTTGCATAATGTAATATTTAAAAATTTACCTATATTTCTATGCGTTTTGCATAGGAAGATATTATTACATTTGTTTATCGTAAAATAGATCAGGATTCACAAAGTTTTAGTCAAAAGGTAAAATGCTACAATCTAAAATAAATTTATTAAGTCATTAAAGAGTAAAAAAATGCTGCATTTTTAACCTGACTCAGATTTTTATGAAAATGGGCTAATTTATTTGTTCTATAGAGAAATGAATGTATACCGATTAATAAAACGCTACCTTTTTTAATTTTTGATATACAAGGCTACAAAAATGGTGTAAAAAGTGCAAATTTTGGAAGTATTGCAAATGTACGTATATTGTGTTCCTTAATTAACTTAGAGACATAAGATTAGTATACTTAAAAAGCATTACAGACTTTCAGTATGATACATCACATTCATATATTTTTTAAATTTTTCATTTTAAGGTCAAACATTTTGACCTGGAAATTTGCGGAAATTTTCGCTAGCTCATGAACAAAGTTCAGTCTTTTAGAGCACAATTTTCGGTGTGCAATCGCTCAGAATAGGTCTCTGAACAACTCTGAATCACAGTGACTATTCACAATCGCAGAAGTCAGCTCACTTTTATTTATAACTTTTGGCTATGGGACTTTGCGATAATTCTATCGAGAATACCATGAAAAGTTCTAGACCTCGGCTGCTATGCGTCGGAGAGCTTCGAAACTTCAGGGACCCTAATCTACTATTTTTCGCCAAATTATTAGCCAATTCGCCATGTTTGTCACCAAGGCTGATTTTACTGATAGTGAATGAACTGTCGCATTATTTTCACTTTGCCTGTAAAACAACTGTCACTGCAACAGAACAATTTATGCAGAGGAAAAGACTTAATCCGTTGTAACAACATTAACATGACATAAGATTTACAAAAGATTCTGCAAGTATAATAGAATACACAATATTAGTGAAACTTGATTGCAACTTCCCATTTCTCGCATTCAATATTTGCACCCTACCTATCAGGTATTCGGGATAATTGGAGACCTAGGGGCTGTTTAATTTCCCCAGCAAAGAAAAAAAAATAAAGGTCTTGTAGTAAGTAAGTTGGCTTTAATTATTATTATTGTAAATCAATGAAGGTTAATATAGTGAAAATACATACAAAAACGTTAGTATTGTATAATTTAAAGGAGGCTTTTAAACAATTCAAGGATGAGCATGTAGACCTTTAAACTTAATTTTCCGCATTCTCAGGACAAAAACTAGAAAATTACATTCTGACTATCGAACGAATGATACATATTCTGTCTGTGTTTGTCATATACTATATGAAAATGTTAAATTAATGCTGAATACTGTTTAAGCCTTGAGTTATTGCCCCCCTTAGCACACTTAAAAGGAATGCTCAACGAGCAGATTAATCTACCAAAATAACAAAATTACAGCTATTATCATTCAATTTTTCTTTTTTTTTTCTTTAAATATCACATAATTTTTAATTAGAAAAACAATATAATTAACCATTTTCCCTTTAGAAAATTTTTATGCATGATAAATTGGCCCAACAAATGAAATCCGAAAATGTTCTACAATTTCAGTATGAAAATATTGATAAGAGGTTGCATTTTAATTTATAACTCAGCATCCCATGGTGGTCCTAAGTTGAAAATCACAATAATTATAGACAATAAATGCAGATATAACTTATAATTTTTAAAAGAAAATTAAAAAGCAATGTACTTTCTCAGTTACTGAAGGTCAAACGCCAAAATGTTTGACTTTGAAATAATTTTTTTTTTTTTTTTTTTTTTAAATATATGCATGTGCATATATTTTTAAAAAAATAATATCATTCGGAATGATAATATCAATTAAAAAATAATATCAATTAGAAAATAATATAATTCCAAATAATATCATTTGGTAGCCTGTATTAAATGTTTTCTGATTATACCAATCTTATGTCTCTAAGTCAGTTAGGGAACAAAATATACGCACATTTGTAATGCAATAATTTACAATATTTGCACTTTTTACCCATTTTTGCACCCCTTTATATCAAAAACTGTAAGGGACAGGGACAGGGTCTTATTAATTGGTATACATTCATTTCTCAATAGGACACATAAATGAGTCCAGTTTCACAAAAATCTGAGGAGGGGTATGGTTTTTAGCTGCGTTGATTTGACGTGGAATGACCCTAAAGTAATCGCAAACGAAATAGAAACATAAAATATATTCTACTTTTTTTCCCGTTTTTATCAAAAGAGACATCTAATATACATCGAATAAATGTCATGCCATTTATGGAACCTAAAATGTCAAACTAAACAAGATTTAAACACTGATAACAGAATGTTGTCGTATATTTATCCACTTCAAAGCCAAATCCCACGGAAATATAAAATTCGAAATAGCGATCTGGGTACTAAATTTTAGATTTACTTTTTCTGAAGCGAAAAATCAAACGTAAATGTAACAGGAAATTTTCGGCAAGTGCACCAGAATTTTCGAATAGTTTTTGAAATATTTTACGACTTGGATCGGAAACTTCAAAATAAATTGCGAGAGTATGACCTTCGGAGTGTAACACGAAACATTTTTACGATCGTCAATAAACTTCATTGTTTTTTTGTTTTCGGTCACTATTTTCCCAAAAGAATTATCCCAGTCCGAAATCGAATTTTTATCTTTCTAAACTTCAATATATCGTGGTATAGAGTGAAAGATATAGTTTATTCCTTTTGCAACATATCCTAATACTTTATCGATATGTATGTTTCTCATACTTTGCAAGTCAAATTCTGTGATAAACGTGTTTGGCATTTTGAAGAAAAACTATCTTTCATGCTACTAAGAGAAAAGATTTCTTAGAAAGCAATGTAATATGCATAAAACAAGATAAATGTAAGAAAAATAGGCTTTGATATAAGATTCTTTTTTCGAATTTGTGCTATGGTGTTATAAATGTCATTATTATAAATGTTATCTATGCTAATAAAAGAAAGTATTTGTTTGTCTGTGTGCGAGTGCGACGTACAGAAAAAGTACGTTACGTACAGTTCTGATTTTTTTTTTTTCTAGATAATGGAATGCGTATAGTTTTGAAACACATCTTTACATTTTCTGTAGTAGATTTTCTATTAGAGTTTTAAAAATTTTATGCTTTATAATTTTTTTTTTTTTTTTTTTTTTTTTTGCGTTTTTTCCTAAAATTTTTCTGTTACATGTAATTTTAAGCTGATGCCAATAAAAATTAAATCGGTACAGTTTTTTATTTTACTTACTCATTTTTTTTTTTTTTTTTTTTTTTTACATAACGAGAAACATTTTTTTACACGTGAATAAAAAAATTGGAAAAGTTAAACTTGTAGCGTAAAAAATTTCTAATACAGCTGATGATATAATAGCTTCAAAATTATCAGATATATTTGATGGTGGTAATAAAAATAATAATGATAATTATAATAATATATATTTACCCTTTAAAATACTTTATTTTGATTTATTTACAATTTACACTATTGAAATATTCCAATAATTCTTTTTTTCTTTTGATTTTACAGCCTGCAAACTACTGTGAATGTGTATTTAGTATTTACTTTCTTTAAAATTAATCATGTTTCTAATCGATATGATGACACAAATAAATAAATAAATAAATGTCTTCTATATTTCAATGGTGGCTGTATATCACGGTATTTGGCGATGGCTTTAATTTGGGCAATATATAGTCATCAATGAAAAAATTTATTTAAACGTTTCAATTCTTTTTTTTTCTTTTTTTTTTATTATTTCATTAAAATATAATGATCAGCAAAACGAGCAAAGCCTTTTAGTTTATAATAAGGCTTAATTATGTACATAATTTTCACTAATTCACGAAAAATCTGCATATTTCTTAAATTGCTGCTATGCAGCCTTTCATAATAATAATAATAATAATAATAATAAGAAGAAGAAGAAGAAGAAGAAGAAGAAACATTTTTATCATTTAATAACAGAGTTGTCAATATTCTAATTTATTCCGGAGCATTTTTAGCCCCGCTTTCATTGGAGAAAAGGATTCTATAAATAAAGTGATGCTAAATAAAGGAGGGGCTAAAAGTGCTCCGGAATAAATTAAAATGTTGGCAACTAGATTTAATAATATCATTTAAAGGATTACAGTCCCCCCCCCCCCCTTTATTTTCCCTTCTTTATTTTCTTCTTCTTTTATTTTTTTTTTTTTCAGTTAAATTTTTAGCTTCAAAGATAATTACTATAGCAATTGATAATTAACGTATCTCAAAAACAATTGAAGAGAATTTGATTATTTCTATTGAATTAACATAAATAATTTAGTCTATGATTTAGTATAAGCAAATTTGACGTCATAAGGGCATTTTAAAAACGAACTTATGTGAAGAAGAGCGAAAATAATTTACGAAGATACATTTGTGACAATTACGATAAGCCATAAAAATAGCTATTTCCCAAAACAAAATAATTAGCTAATCTGTTACTAAATCAGTATGTTATGTGGTAAAACACAGTACAAACAGTTTAAAATTCCAGTGGCGTATAATTTCATTTAGATGTATTCGGAAGAGCTCTTTTGTATATAGATCACATATATTAAAATAAAAAAATGAAACGCCTTTATTAAAAAAAATGAAAAAGTATTGGGTGCGAAAAGATTTTCACTGTTACTGTAACAATGTAATACAATTATAAAAAATAAATAAAAAAGTCAGCATGCAAATGAGAGGTTATAAATTCAAAACGTTATAAATTGATTGAAATTGTTTCATTTTCAAACTTTTTTTTTTAATTGTTTTTATTAACACTACTGTTTATGGAAGATATTACAATTAAATCTATTTTAAAATATACAACTATGTAGCAAATATTTTTATTTGCTATAATTAACCATATTTCTCAGTTGTTTGAAATAATACATGCAACAATAAACATATTTCTGTGTTTGCTCAATAACGCATTCATTTGAATTGGGTCAAAAATGTATGACATATTTATACTATTGTTTTGTTAATTCAGGATTTATATAAAGCGTTTAGTTTAGGCAATTAAATATCAATTATTCAGTTGCATTCAAAATTTATACTTAAATAAATCCATATTTTGCAAATTTTTATTGACATCAGTAAACATTAATATGTCTATATACGATGAGCATTAATGAGATTTATTAAATATATCAAATGTATTTACATTTATGATATGATATAATATAATTTATTAATAATAGTTGTTAAATAGATTGATTCAATGTTATGTATCGCATAATAATAGTAATTTTTGTTAGTCATGTCATAAGTCGGACTTGAAATAAACATATAAGTATATAGAAACACATAATATACAGAAACACGTAATAGTGATTATTACGCTTAATTACCTAAACTAAATTCATTTTGTTAACTGTATTACGATTAAACAAATTTAAATGATTCTTAATATTTAACTTTTCACTCATGACATATATAATTTTACATTGCTCAGATGCAGTTGTAACATGATTTAAAATTGAGTTACATAACATACTGATTTCGAATTAAAAGCGATATATGTTATTTTCTTGCATATAAAGAAAAATAACATTACATTGTAAAATTACTATTATAAATTCAAGCGAAAGAATAAAGTAAATATCGTATCATTAATTACAGAAACAACGAAATCTTTATGCAACTTATCTGCATAGAAACCTTTAACGAATTTTACAATTTTTAACTCAATTATTTTCTGTTCGTATTAAATATAATAAACTTCCTTTGATCGCAGTTTAATGAATTTAAACAAATTTTAGTCTTTTAGTTTATCCTTCATGTCATACATACTGATTTTCCATTACTCAATCATAAAATGACTTATAACTCGGTAACATAACATGCTGCATTTGCAGCAAAAAGCGATATTTCATTTTTCTCCCCAAAAAAAGGAAAAATGGCATTAGACTGTAAAATCACGATTATAAGTTCAAACTATAAATATATATATATATATATATATATAAGCAACCAAAGTTTTTATAAAACTTTTCTGTATAATAACCTTTTAAGAGTTTTAAATCTATTACCTTTCGTTTTAGGACATAAATAATAAATTTACTTTAATGATTGTATTGCATTAAAAATAAATAAATAAATAAACAAATTTTAATCTTTTACTTTTTATATGATTAAAAATCATATCATACATACTAATTTTTACATTGTTCAGCTTTAGTCTAAAATTACTTACAATTCTGTAATATAACATAGTGATTTACTGCTGAAAGCGATATTTTTTCCTCTTTTGGAAGAAGAAAAGAACGGCACTACATTATAAATCACAACGAAAAACTCAAATTATATATAGAGTAATGCTTTTAACATACATTATATAAGCAAACAAAATTTTATTTAACTTAACGATATAGTATCCTTTAACGAATTTTACAAATTCAAATGTATTAATAATTTTTCGCTGATGTTATGAAAAGTAAATTTGCATTGCAATTTAACGAATTGAAACAACTTTCAATCTTTTACTTTTCACGCATGACATATATATTGATTTTACATTGCACAGATGCAGTCGTAAAATGACTTACAATTCAGTAACATAACATACTTCTTTGCCGCGAAAAGCGATATTTCATTTCTTTCTTCTGAAGAAAGAAAAATGGCATTTCCTACAATCTTCTTCTCAATGAGAGCGAGCAATTTCTTTCCACAGTTCACATTATATTGACAGATATAAGACGTTGGTTGGTGGGAGTAAAGCAATCTTTTTCGCTCAAATCGATAAATCTGGAATTCCGATAGTAAAAGAATGTTAGGTCAATAGAGAGAAAATGGCGTGGTAATCAAAGAATTATTCGTTACAAATGAAAAATCCCTTTGTTTAAGTGAATTCATTCAATCGTAATAGAAAATTAGGAAGTTTATTTTCTGGGTTTGTCATAGGTTAAATAGCGATTACAGTTAAATTTCTTTAAAATATTGTTAAAATGGGATTTGTATTAAGTTATTTTTGCATAAAAATGAAAGATATACTGAAATATATTGTATATAAGAAGAAACCAATTTAAAGAACGAAAATCTAAAGATAGTATACTGATTTACACGGCATTCAAACAATTTTTATTCGAGATATTAAAGAGCTAATGCATACTTTCTGTATAAAGTACGTATTACAATTAATGTTTTAGAGAGAATATAATCGTATGTTATAAAGAGAATTTATATGATAGTAACATGGATGAAATATAAATAAAATTTAAAACATGGAGAACAAATTCACATGTACGAATACAAACACGCATGCACATACACATATACATAAAATTATTACTTTTCGAACACTATAGTGAGGAAATTATTGTAATCATGTCAAAAATCCGAATTTGAGATTTTGATGTTTCTATACGTTTCGAGGTCTCCTGAGTCCGTTTTCACTATTTTTGCGATGATGTATCTATGTGCACTGCATAAAAAAAGTAGACGGACACTTCTTTACAATTTTTTAAAACTCCGTCTTTGTTTAATAGGAAATGTCAGTTAAAATTCTTTAACATGTTTATACTTATCAATCTTCATATTTTTCACAGACAAATAAAAATATTCAATTATTTATATTTTAATGTAGGGAAATGCAAAAAAAGAAAAGATATACATTTGCACAATATATTAAAAAAAAAAAAAAGTAGACGGACACTGGTAAAAAACTGCAATTATCTAAGTGGGTTTGTTTCTTGCTAATACCAGTTTTGCATGTACATATACATTTGGAATTTTGGCAATTGCTAACGTGCTTGACAAGATGGTTTTACGTACTTAAATTTCTTGGAGATGAATGCGCCATGCCACGAGAAATTCCTCTAACTGATTACCAGAAAAAACAGATTATAGCGCTGAAAAATGTTAATAAGGGAGTCAGAGAAATTAGTAGGCTACTTCTAATAAGCAAAAATAGCATCAGCGATTTTCTACGTGCTCCTGAATCCCATGGCGTAAAGAAAAAGAGTGGTCGGCCAAAGAAAATTTCGCTTAGAGACCAAAGAAAAATTTTTACTGAGCTGAAAAAAACTGCAGCATCAATTCCCAGAGTTCGAATAAGCACAGGAATTACTAACGTAACTTCTCAGACAATTTATAACTACATGAAGCACTCAGAGCTCTTTCGATATAAGAAGAGAAAACAACATCTATGCTGGAAGGATCACCACGTGACAGAACGCCTACAATGGGCTCAAAACCATATGTCTTGGACTACAGAATGGATATCTGTAGTTTTTTCAGATGAGAAAAAATTTAATTTAGACGGCCCAGATGGATATCAATATTATTGGCACAGTTTGGAGAAAGAAGACGATGTGTACGCTACTCGGCAAGTTGGTGGTGGTGGCGTGATGGTGTGGCTAGCTGTTGGCTATAGTGGAAGGACAAATTTAGTGTTCCTAAGAAAGAAGCAGACTCACAAAGATTATATTGAAACACTAAGCAGTGAGCTTTTGCCATTTGCGTGTGATCTTGGAGGAGAAAACTGGATTTTCCAACAAGATGGAGCGCCAATTCACACCGCTAACAACGTTAAAAAATGGTTTCATGAGAACAATTTCAATGTTTTACCCTGGCCAGCCAAGAGTCCGGATATGAATCCTGTAGAAAACATTTGGGCTATACTTGTTCATAAAATTTATGAGGGTGGACGCCAGTATGAATCAATTCACCAGCTCAAAGAAGCTCTTACAAACATATGGGAAATTTTCTGTCAAAAAAAGATTCAGAATCTCATTGATTCGATGCCTAACAGAGTATACGAACTTATTAAAGCAAATGGGACACGAATCCCTTACTAAAAACTTTTTATTTTAGAGATACAAGATGTGTCCGTCTACTTTTTTTAAAGAAAAATTACAGTGCAAATATGCACCATTTTTGTTTCCTGAATTTTTCCACTACATAATTCAAAAGGATTGAATCTATATCCAAAAAATAATAATATATGATGTCTCAAGAATATAATTATATTAGAGAAATGAACCTTATATATCTAATTAAAGAAATAAACAGCTTTAAAGTATTACAAGTAAGTGTCCATCTACTTTTTTTATGCAGTGTATGTGTGTGTATGTATGTGTGTATGTATGTGAGTGAACACGCTAGCGTCTAAACGCTTTGTTCTAATAAGCTGAAAGTTGGTACGTATATTGTAAGTCATCATAGTATGAACACTATTGATTTTGGTGAATAGTTTTTTTTATAGTTTTTTTACAGGGACACAAAGAAAAATTCTTTATCGTTATCGCCTATGGGACCAAAATCTTAAAAGTACGATAGCATCTAAACGCCTTATTCAATTGAGCAAAAAATTTATACACATATTATAGGTCACAGATACTCAATCTGTATAGATTTTGGAGAATCTAGCACTTATAGTTTTTATACAGGGATACAAAGAAAAATTCTTTATCATTATGGCCTATGGGACCAAATTTTTAAATGTGCGATATGATCTAAACGCCTTATTCAATTAAGCTGAAAATTTATATGAATATTATAAATCACTGTTGCACTAACTATAAGCATTTTGGTGAATCTAGCATTTATAGGTTTTTACAGGGACACAACGAAAAATTCTTTATCATTATGATCTATGGGCTCAAAGTTCAGTAGCGTTAAATAAAACATCGTGTAATATATGGAGAAAAATACTCAAACACTCTATTATGGTTTTCTCTCTTTTGTTTGTTCAACAACTCCTCTTTCTTTACTTTATCTACAAAACTGTTAATTACTCAATGTTCGGAAAGTTGAGTGGAGTCACTCCAGATTTTTTATAATGTATAGGATAAAAATTACATTAAGGATTAAGAAGAAACATATAAATAACCATGTAAAAAATAAAAAAATGCCTTCCTGATGTTTAAAATTTAATATTTTCTGCCTTATCTCCAATTTAATAACATAGATATAGCATAACTGACAAGTTTATAGTTTGTGAATAAGGATTATTATCACAATTTTTTAATAGCAATCTACAATACTCACTACTTGAGATACAATACCATTAAATGTACTATTCTAAAATTTCAGTATAATGTCTTCCGGAAAAATCGAGATAGTTGGTAGCTATGATATAGTATATACTAGGTTAACGTTGACACCTGCCATGTTTATATATAGTTAAATCAGGCTAATATCTTCGTGCATTTTTTTTTTAATCTCACTGTTATATTTATTTTAATATGATATTTTGATGCAGTAATGACGTAGAATAATCTGCAATTTTGTAAAATAAATCTCATCAACATTATCAAAATATTGACCAAAATGAGGATCTGGAAAAAAAAAAAAAATCTAAATTTTAATA
The DNA here is from genome assembly GCA_963930645.1 of Salticus scenicus. Classification (NCBI taxonomy): domain Eukaryota; kingdom Metazoa; phylum Arthropoda; class Arachnida; order Araneae; family Salticidae; genus Salticus; species Salticus scenicus. Next base: position 217,344,871 of record OZ005650.1, read on the forward strand.
CATTTACCCCCACGTATCTTGTAAATATTCAATGCAGAGTTAAAAAAGAATTCAAGCCAGATCACAGGCAACGACCGGCAGCAGAGGCTTTAAGGCAAAGCTCGTAAAAAAAAAAAAAAAAAAAAAAAGGACCGTAAACGATGCATTGCCCCTTAATATTACGTTGTGACAAACATATAATTTTGAATTAAATTCTTTGAATTAAATTAGGAAAACAATAGCTCATTTATATCAGTTGCTATATGTATTGAATGGATAAATAAACTCTCTCAACGAATAAAACTACAGTTGTATTTTCAGTTTCAAATATGAAGTGATTCTGATAATCTGATATGATGTCACTGAAAAGCTAATACTTTACATTTAAAGGGATTTGACCGTAAAAATGCAGTTAGATGGTAGAAATAAACAATTTACGTAGATTAATGGATTTTACCCGTAAAAAATGCCAGTATTCTAAAATTATACTTTCATGACATCAATTTATGAGCTTTGGCCGTTTAGCTAACAAAACAGTCATTTCCCGTAAATTTATACTTTTAAATCCCGCAATTTTACATTTTTTTTAAACAATGTATACTATTTTTATGCTAATATGTTCCATTATAATATTGTTTTAAATCAATAATCATGTTGTAAGCTCATATATATATATATATATATCTTTTACAATGAAATTTTGAAACAACGTTAACATAGAATAATATCTTTAAAAATACATTTTATTACTGAATAGTTTTGTGTTTTATTAACGTATCTCATTTGCCAGATGCTTAGAAAAATATATAAAAATACAGAATAAAACGTTTGTACTGAAAACGAGTAATAAAATTAGAAAAAGTTATATAATCAATATTTAAAAACGTACTTTGTTTGTTAATTTTGGGGATTTCAATGACATTTAAAAAACTTTACAATAGTCACGATTCGCAAACAAATTTGAAACTTTAAATGAAATAAAAAGAATAGTTTTATAATCTTAACTATGAATATATAAGTAAATTGTTATTTTTCTCTGAAACAGTATTTGAAAATTAACGAAGAACATACACTTTAATTCGCTAACGTTCACTTTACAAAACATTTATTTGTTTTGAAATACCGAGAAAAACAAATAAAATTCTTAACTTCAACGTTCATAAAATAAAAGAACTATTTATATTTTCTTCTACTTTTCGAATAAGTTTGTTTTACACAGAGATATCAGCAGCTCATAGGGAAAACCTAACTACTTTAATTAAATTTCTTTTATCTTTCGTCATTTGTCTTTAGAAGTTAATTCGTTTTAAAATCAGATAAACTCATTTTATTTCGTATTGAGAGGAATTACAATAAGTTAAATCCGGTTTGAAACGGAATGGATACTGATTATTAACTATCTGTAAAAGAGAAAAGGAAAAAAAAAAATAGATGGCCGTGACAAAAAAATTTTAACCTACATATAGTAAATTAAAATAATGAGTCATTACACAAAATGTCTTGCGACATGATTATTTTGAATTTAAATTAAGACGATTGGATTACTTTCCAGAAACTAACTTAATTTTGAGATTTTTTATTTATTTTCCAGATAAAATATAAATCCAATATTGATAAAATGCAACCCCAATGATCCAGTTGGCAGTGGAACAAAAGGGTCCGGATTTGAATTCCAGATAAGGCACGGATGTTTGTGAAATTCTCATTCGTATATAAAAACTGTGCATTATTATTGTGAATTTATACAATATGGATCGTTCGAAACTAAAGTCATTGCAACTAATATGTCCCACGATAAATATAAATACACAAATATTGTTAAAATAAATATTCTCAAACTTCTTTAAAATCAAATTTTTGGCTCGAAAATCACTTTTAATGAGGCCTGTATAAAGCTAGTTTTTCATTAAATAAGTAGGAGTTATTACAAATATTAATTTCTTTCTATAACTGCATAAGTAATCGCAGAACAGATGAATATTTCCAATTTCCAATTGAATGAATAAGTGCCGATCAAATGTCAACCGGATATAACTCACTTGGCAACATTTTAGTTCGTTATGCCAGTGATCAGGTTCTAATTCTGAGCTGTTACTTTTCGTTCTTGTGGAAATAAAGTAGTCCTTTCCATCTAAAATATATATGCTACATTTCAATGGAGTTATAAAATTCATATAATTGTCATCCAGCAACATTGGAGTTACAATAACTATTAATTAATTTACAGAACTGCGTCATTAATGTCAGAATAGAGGAATATATTTAACTTTCCAATGAGCATATAAATGCCGATCAGATGCCGCCTGGAAGCTCGGTTGATAAAGCGTTGGCGAGCTGTGCCAGTGACATTATTTCGAGCTGTGAACTGCTTACTTTTCGCTCCTATGGAAATTGATTCGCCTTTCCATCTAAAATGTACACATCGTTATCTGCTGATGTTTACTGTTTAAACAGCATTAAAAAATGCTTTACGTTTTAAAATGAAACGAAAAAATATTATAATATTTAAACATTTGAGTTAAAGAAAAAGCTTCAGCTGTGAAACATTAATTTCTTTAGCTAAAATGTTGGTTTAGCATTTTGTAAAATATTTTCATCAGGTCTGTAGCAATTAATATTTTACTAAAATGTATATTTGTACGTTTTCTTTTGTTTCCACCCCCCCTCATCAATGACCAAGAGGTTCTCTCTTTGGTAGACAAGAGGTATCGGGTTCGAGCCCAACTCACACTTGTCGGCCTAACCGTTCGGGGCCTTCCACATTTTTCTTCTAAACTAGCGTAATGCAGGCTGAGATCGCTAAGAAAGACCCCCTTTCCTCTACTCCATGGAAAGTGTTGCACTTAGAGGTAGTCATGTTTCTAGAATAGACAATCTGTCTCAATCCACATACTCACATTAATGCATCCCATTGTTTACTGGTGGGATTTCAAGTCTTCACTTAGGCATAGTTGTTTGTTCTAGTTCGGAATCCATTATTTAAGAAATGAACACAGGTGTTAAAAAAATATAGGGCGACAAATCAAACCAAACCAAATAATTTGTGGCCAGTTTATATTCCCAGATACAATTATCCGATTATGTCAAACCACGTTTCATATCTGTAACATAATACAAAATGTTAATGTCACTTTCACAGCAAGCTTTGAAAGACGATTTTATTGATTATAGCAAAGTTGCAACATTACACTTAACAAAAGTTACTTATAAAATTTCCAACAGATGGCAGTATTATGCAATATTTCATAACAAAATTTAATTTATCAGAAGAAAAAAAAAAGATTCTGAAGAAAATATTTAAAACGTGAAAGCTTTACACAGATGCAATATGTGAGACATGCGGTGTAGACCTTCGTTACAACAAAATTAATAATTGTTATATAATTTCCATATTAACAGAAGTCTTGAAAATTTCGATATTTTTCATGTCATTTTACATGATGCTGTAGACATATATAAAAAAAGTTTTAGTCAATAAAAATTTAGTCTTCTGTTAAGTATTTAATTTCTTTACAGCTATATATATCTATCTATCTATGCATCAAATAATGTATTTCAAATGTTAAATGCAAGTTTTGAAATCCAAGCTTTTGAGTTATAAGGGAGGTTTTATTTGCTTGTTTCTGATTTTCATAATAGTGAATTAAATAATACCAAGCTTTAGAAGGTTAGATATATAAATTTTAAAATTTTCATATTTTGCTTACACATATACTTGTATAATTTTTACTTTCTTCTATATTCAATAGAAGAAAGTATTGGATTTGTAAAAATTTTCGACCTCGGGTTTTTGACGGATTTACACGTTTTGAGAGCTGCAGAACACGATTTGACCATTTTTAGAAAATATCTGTCTGTCTGTCTGTGCGTGTGTGTGTGACAAAATTTTGTGGCAACTGTATCTCAGGAACTACTGCACAGAATTTCATACAAATTGGTATGCAGTTGCATCTTGACATAAATTAGTGCCTATCAACTTTTGGTAAAAATTGTCGTACAGGTTGCGTTGCCATCCTGCTTTTTCTAAATTTTTAACATGGTGATATAGGACAAAATTTTGTATAAATGTGCATAAAGAGAGTTATTTTTTAATAATCATTATGAAATTTACAAGAATTATTTATAATAGAGATAGTCAACTGGGAAATTTTTTTTGTATGTGTAGGAGACTCGCCACCCCCCTGGGGGGAGGGGAGTAAATTTTCAAGATGGGTATCTTTCGAAAGGTCTCGTCAATACCTTTAAAACGGATGGCTGAACTATAAATCTGTGATAATTTAAAACAAAGTTATCGATTTTTTTTACTTTTAACGAAAAAAAAAAACTTAGAAAATTAATCGTATTTTTTTTTTTTACGAAATTTAACCAAACTTGGTATTTAGTTGGCCCCTGACATAAACTGGTGCTGATTAGATTTGGGGATCAATTGCTCAACAGGTGGCGCTGTGATCGTATTTTTTCTAAATTTTTAACATGGCAGTATAGGACGAAATTTCGTATAAATGTACATAAAGAGAATTATTCTTAACCTGTGATTGTAAAATTAATATGAATTATTGATAATAGTAGTAGTTAATTTGGAAAAAAATTGTGCATGTAGGGGCATCGCTCCCCCCCCTCCCCCCCAAAAAAAAATATATATAGTAATTTTTTTTTTTTTGTTACTGAGTGAATTTGTACAGGAAAATATAGAAGAAAGTCTTGTGGTGGCCACAACATACTAGTTTACTAATGTATTTATTTTGTGAAAAATCACTTAAAAGTGTTTTATCAAGATTTTGGTTTTAAGATGGTATATCTTAAAAAGAAAATTAACATTTTAGTGAGATAATCAAAGAGCTGTAAGAATTATTTAAATTATGGTTTACGTAAACATAAAAAAAAGTACTTTTTAATTGCTTTAATGCAATATATTTATGGAATACAGAAAAAATTTCCAGAAGTAATAAAAAGAAAAATATAATATAGAAGCACGAAAATAATTAATCGGTTAGAAACCTTTGCTGATGAATTTCTAAAGCAATGAACTTAAATAGTGAAAACATACTTCTGTAAATAATCTGCATTAAAAAAAAAAAAAAAAAAAAAAAGATAAGTACTAAAGCTTAATTTTAATGAAAGGAAACCTTATTTAATTGCATTTCAAATTACGCAATAAACTCCTCCGCTCCTTTTAAATAATTAAAAAATAAATTCTTTTCATGCGCTTTAGATCTAATTTATTTTATTCACTAATAACAGAACAGAGGGTTTTCTTTAATTGCTTTCAGTTTCGGTTAAAAAAAAAAAAAAAAAAACATTTATTTTTCCTTTTTAGTCAGTTTATTTTAAAACAAATAAAAAAGTCTTTTTTGTAAAATTTTTATAAAATTTACTTTAAAAGTTGTAAAATTTAATGAGATTTAGACTAAAGAATGAAAAGAAAAATCAAATCACTTAATTATTATTTTTGTTTTCTGATAGATTACAAAACTAAATATACGCAGAGCTAGGTAAAATGTTTGTACTATATTTCTTTAAATACAGATAGACAGCCAATACTGTCAATAGATGCAATAATTCAGTCAATAGATGCAATTCATGTATACAATGTTTTATGGTACATATAGTAAATAAAAAATTCAAAATCCAGCCCAAGGAGATATATTAAAAAAAAAAAAAAAAAAAAAAAACTTTTTTTTCCTGTTATGTAATAATAATAATAATAATTAAAAGAACTTTTGGATTCCGAAAATTATTTTGTGTGATAAAATTTATAATGAAGGGAATTCCTGTTAATCCAGTTTCAAAACCAATTAATGTAATTATTCATTAGTTTAACACAAACAAAAACACTTTTAATTGCAAATCTCATTAAAAAAATGAAATAAAAAATTATTTTAGTTCTTTTTAAATAATTTGGGTATTTGAAGAAAAAAAATAAAGAGAGAGAGAGAGAGAGAGAATTTTACATAAAAAGAATAATTTATCCATACTAGTTTAGATTACATTTTGACGAATAAAAATGACGTTAAAAGAATATGAATTCGAATATTTACATAATATTTTGAAGATACCAGATATAAAAGATAAACACATTCATACAAACCTTCAAATGATTTGCGTAAAAGAAAAAGTATGACAAATAATACAGCTCTTGATCATATCACTACAAAATATTTGAAATAGTAGTTTCGTAAATAATTTACTTATTTGTAATTCAAACATTAAATGAATTAAAAAAAAAAAAAAAAAAAAAAAAAAAAATGACTATATGGCTTTTGGATTAGAATCATCCCATCGCGACCAACAAAATATTTATAAAATGTTAAGAAGGGATGTTAATCAAATTCCCTCTTTCTCCCTTCCCATATAATACTATGAGATTTTTGTCGCTTTGTATTATAAGAATATCTCGTTAAAAAATAAACTTTATCAAATTCTGTTTTTTGAATTTCACCCTTCGAACATGCAGGATATTATCTTACAAAGAAACATTCAAAAGGTGTCGTCTTAAAAAAATATTGAAAAAAAAAAAAAAAAAAAAATGATTCTACTCTTCATAAAACACCAGGAAGTGAAAAAAATATCGGCTAAAATGAATTAAAACGACCACAAAAAATGTCCAAAATTAAGCATATTTGGCGATTTCGTACAGTTAGGCGATCGATTTTGCGTACTTGGCGGAGAAGCAAACCATGGTTCTGTTCGTACACAGCAATCTGGGTGCTAGCGAACTTATCTACTAACAGCGCTAAATCGCCAAAAAGGCTTAATTTTGATAATTTTTTGTGGTCACTGTAATTAATTTCAGCCAATAATTTTTCACTTTCTGGTGTTTTATGAAGAGTAGAACAACATATATATATATTTTCAATCTTTTTTGAAGACGACACCTTTTGAATGTTTCCTTGTTAGAGAGCAATTTAAAAAAAAATAATAAATTGAAAAATTTTATGCTATTAAACAAATTTAAGGTTCACATTTTCAATCTCGAAAAGAAATATTCAAACTTATTATTATTTTTAAAGTGTTTCCAAAGATAAAAAGTGACTTGTTCAAAAAGTGGAATTAAAAAAATCTTCAATTTTGAACACGATATTCTTATAACACGAAACAAAAAAAAAAAAAAAAAAAATTCTATTGAATTACATGGAAAGGAAGAAAGAATGAAAACTACTGTCGCTTCTTAAGTCATTTATTTTTACTTAAAAATCACGTTAAATGTTGCATAATGAAAGTTATTTTCTTTCTTATACTGTTATAATATGTTCAGAAATCATAAAAAAAAAGTACCTTTGATATTAAATTGCGAATTAATTTCTAATTGTTTTTTGCTAAAATAAAGATTTGTGACACAAAATATTGGGGCCATCACATGTTACATTGGTCACATTTAAACTATTAAAAATTATTTTTTGCTATATAGATTTGTGACACATAATATTGAGGTCATTACATAATGCTACACTGGTCTTATTTAAACAATTAGAAAATAATTTACAATTTAATACTTGACACATTTTTTTTTTTTTTTTTTTTATGAATTCTGATTATATTATAATATTATACGAAAGAAAAGAACTTTCAATATAGAATTTTTAATGTAATTGTAAATAAAATTACTGTCCTAACTTACTGTAAGTGTTATCTTTGTCATCATGGAATCACTATAAACTCGTAGAGCATGCTTTAAAAACAAGGAGTGCGGCAAGTAAATTATATAATCTTCCAAATAATTTAATGAAAAAAAAAGCAAACAGCAATAAAGTATTTCAAAAATATTTTGCTGATTTAAAAAATTATTATTTGTATAAAACTTTACACATTATAAAAATTCAGTTGGTTTAAGAAAAGGAAAATTTATTTAGAACTAACTGCGTTAATGCTTAAGACATTGTAATCGAAACAAAAAACTTAAGCTTCTAAATAATTTCCATAAGAAAACTAAAGTTTTAAATATTGATGCGAAAATTATTATTTATTTATGTATTTCAAAGTGTCATGTAATTATTATTAAATTATATAAAGTAGTTAGCTACATGTAAAATTTTTATCAACTTTAGATTTAGGATAAAATGAATAAAAATTGTGAACATAAATATAAATTCTTAAACACGTGTCTCAAACTAATATATTTAGCAAGCATGAGTATAAATAGAGTTTACGAAGCAATTTTAATGAAAGAAAAATTACAACCAGTAAAACTTTTATTAGAAATAATAATTATTTGATGTTTACAAATAAGTGATTATTATTACTTAACATTACGTATTTTAAAATTCGGTCGCGTTAGGTGTAATATATATATATATATTAGATATATTTTAAATTTAAGATGGAATAAAACTTGAATTTTTAAATATAGAACTAGAACAGAGTATTTATAAACCTATGCGCAAATGCAGCGAAAGGAAAAATAAAACTATAATAAATAAACAAAATTACCAAGGATAAATGAAAATTAATCCCAAAACACATGAGGGCATACTTCAGGGGGCCTCCCCCACGTAGGGAATGAAATATGAGAAGTTTCAGACGAAACGTTGGTTATCTAACCCCTCCCCCCCCCCCCCCCCCCAAAAAAAAAAAAAAAAAACGTTTTTAGCCCCCAACTTTTCATAGATGGAACAAGACCATACACAAAACGAATTTAATTAATACAAAGCATAAGAAGCAATTAAATTCATAAATAAAGTACCAAAGTAAATACATCAAAATAAAATACAAGAATATGAATAATACAAGAATATAAATAAATACATACTTGGACAAACTTGAATAGTGAAATTTGAAAGGGGCTCTATGTTTAAGATGGGGGGGAGGGGATTTCAATTTTCTCCATTTTCGTCATTCTACTGACTATTCAAGTTTGTCCTAGCATGTATTCATTTATATTCTTGTATTTTATTTTGATGTATTTACTTTTGTTACTTTATTTATGAATTTAATTGCTTTTTATGCTTTGTATTAATTAAATTCGTTTGCTGTATGGTCTTGCTTCCATCTATAAGAAGTTGGGGGGGGCTAGAAACGTGTTTTGTTTTGGCTAGATAGCCAACGTTTCGTCAGAAACTTCTCATATTTCATTCCCTGCATGGGGGAGCATCCCCGAAGAAGGCCCTCATGTGTTTTGGGATTAATTTTTATTTATCCTTGGTAATCTTGCTTATATATATATATATATATATATATATATATATATATATATATATATATATATATATATATATATATATATATATATATATGTATATATATTTGTTTTCAACTACGTAAATTTTAAGCTGTTAAAAATGTGATTAACACAAACGAGCAAATTTCTAAATTATCTTTATAAGGGAAAAAAAAAAAAAAAAAACCGACAAGTATTAAATTTGTAGTTTCAGTAAATTATTATTTAACCATATTTATCAAACAGTTACGTAACAGTGAAAAAAAATAATAAAAAACAATCGCGCACTTTAAATTCAGTTCACTTTGTTTTCCAATTCATTAATATCCGGGGTCCACTTATTGACTTTCATCTTAAGTAAATAGACATATTCCTTTCCGCATCTTCAGTTTATTTTGAGAACTCCTGGCTCGTTCCTATTTTCCGAGAAAACAGCTTTGTCCGTAAATCGATACTTCAGGGATTTCAATCTTTGAAGGATGTAAAGAGAAAGAGGAAGTGGGTTAAATGGGTAAGAGTTCATTAGGAGTATATTGCCCGCTGGAAAATAGTGGTTTAATAAAATCTACGAAAGGAAAATTCCCAGCATAAATATTTTCTTGATAGGTATATATATATAGTGCGAGAGTCAGAATGAAAACACTTTCGACAATTTAATGTGTTGTTAAGCTTAGCGTATATGGACATAAAATCGCATATATTGAAAAATATAAGTACATAAAATATTAATTTTATTAAATGCTATATTTTAACAAACAAAATTTAATTAAAATGTGTTTAAATTAATACATTTGTATCATAAAGTTTATAAATCTGTTTGAAGAATAAGGCAAAATTTTAATAATAGATTTTATAAATAGTTAATTGAATATAAGCTTCATAATGGGTTAGTAATTCATTTAACGAACCTTAATTTTTTTAAATACTTTTCCACCTTAATTATTATCGATTCAGTAATATAATTATAAACAGTACATATACAAAAAAAAAAAAAAAAAAAAAAAAAAAAAAAAAAAAAAAATGTTTTTTTTTTTTTTTTAGATAACAAATTTTGTAACTTAAAAACAAAATGTGAACCATAAACTACTACAAGATTACATTTCTCTGGTATAAGATAATAAAAAATTGAAAAGTATTTGCTGGTTTTTGAGTTGCTACTTAAAGCAAGAGATGGAAGAAGCGTTCATATTAAAATACATACAAAATAAATAAATAAATTAATAAATAAATAAATATTAAATTTTATAAATTAATGTTAACAATTTAATTATAAAAACTTGCAAATTAATGGAATCAAGTAATAAAAATTTTCAATTTAATTGCTGAGTAAAATTGGAAAATACTAATACGTATTACAGTAGCGAAATAAAATGAAAGCCTTGCAATGGGTTAGTAATTTAGCTTGAGGACACTATCTTTAACCTTTATTAGCTCAATAACGTATGTATAAAGAGTACACAAACCTGTTAAACTTACTGAAAAATAGCGAGAAATATGAGACGGCATCTCTTGGATATGGTGATAAAATTCAATTTCTAAGCTAATCACTGATATGACAATAAAAACAAGAGGGTTGGTTAAAATCATATGTAATTGTAATTTAAGTGATTTATTATTTGTCATAAAAAAGCCTGAAGGTAAGTAGGAAATTTAGAAAAGTATACACTGTTGTATTCAAAATGCAACATAAGAAGGGCAAGTTATACAAATTTATTTTACGAATAAAAAATATTACAAATATGAAATGATTGAAAATACAGTCACCTTCGAGTTAAATAACACGGGCGAATTAATATTTTTTGTAGCCTCTTTGACTGACAATAACTTCTGCCATACGACTATGCTTTGAATTTAAAAGATTTTGGATATGTTATATTAAATGATTGAAAATACAGTCACCTTCGAGTTAAATAACACGGGCGAATCAATATTTTTTGTAGCCTCTTTGACTGACAATAACTTCTGCCATACGACTATGCTTTGAATTTAAGAGATTTTGGATATGTTATATTAAATGATTGAAAATACAGTCACCTTCGAGTTAAATAACACGGGAGAATCAATATTTTTTGTAGCCTCTTTGACTGACAATAACTTCTGCCATACGACTATGCTTTGAATTTAAAAGATTTTGGATATGTTATATTAAATGACTGAAAATACAGTCACCTTCGAGTTAAATAACACGGGGAAATCAATATTTTTTGTAGCCTCTTTGACGGACAATAACTTCTGCCACACGACTAATGCTTTGAATTTAAAAGGTTTTGGATATGTTAATGGGGTAGTTTATTCGATTCTTCTTCCCCTTGTTGGAAACGCTCATATTACAGGGCAGTGGTTGTCATATACTGGACCAGTCGGTTTTTCAATCATCGAAAAGATGTGTTCGATTGTGGTAACCAGAAGAACAGACAGGTCAAGGCAACAATGCAGTCTGATGTGCAACGGAAAACTGTTGCCCATTGCGTGCCACATGTAGTTTCGTTTTTTCTTGTTGAAATATGACCGCAACCAAGTCTTGAACATAATGTAAGATAACATTCTCAAAATCTCAGAGATATAAGGCTGGCGGTTTAACATACTGACAAAGCATATTAGGGGCTACGGAAATAAAATGAGGTATCACTTCAAAACATAATGTCAGGTGAAGGACCGGTATCGAGATGAAAAATGCAAGAATTACGTATACAATGTCTTGTGATCAGATTTGATTACAACCATCATGGTATTGCAGATTGAAATATCATGATGATTGATACCATGATCTTTTCAGACGAATGGTAACGTCATTCGTCTGAAAAGATAACTTTATGCCATTCGTTTGTGCATACCCGACGTTCATTGTATCACTGCAGACGGAAGTACCCGTGGTCTAGCTAGATTCAACGGCAATTACAACCAGGGTTGGTAAAAACCTGGGTTTTCCTAGAAAAACCAAACCCACTTGGGTTTTCCTGGTTTTTTGCGGGTTTTTCTGGGCTTTTGTGTTTTTTTGCTTGAATATATTTGCATTGTAATGTTTGAAATATGTTATTTAGCATATTAGTTGTAATACACCTAATTATACTAAACTACTAATTAATAATTAATCTAATATTTATCTCAGAAATAAAAATTGGTTTGATTCTAATATTAAAATAGTGTTAATTAGTGAAATTAAGCTATATTTTATTTTAATGTACAGTCGGTAACAAAATTCTCCGAACACTAGCAAAAATTCCTATGTAAAAAAAGCACACTTATTACAGTTTTGTTAAATAAATCCTTGTCGAATCCTGTTCTTTGTCAGTGTAAGAACATGATTCGACAAGGATTTATTTAACAAAACTGTATTAAGTGTACTTTTTTTACATAGGAATTTTCGCTAGTGTTCGGAGACTTTTGTTACCGACTGTATGCTTATTCAAATATTCTTAAAGACAATAACTGATAAAATAAAAGAATTTAAATTCTTAAGTACAATACATATCATTTAAATTTTTTAGTTCCCCATCATGCTATAGGTATGGGGAAGTTAGGTAATCGTGAAATTTTTTGACAATTCTAAAGTTATTAAAAATTTACGCTTTTCTCAACATGGGAGAATAGGGCAAAATTTCACTTAAACGTGCATTAAATGGAAAATTTTTAACGAAAAAATGTGAGAGAGACCAGTTTTAAAATATGAGTTTTGATGTTGGAATGAACATCAGTAACTAGAAACACAAGATTTTGAAAATTTCGAGAGTTATTGGAAATTTATGAATTTCTTAACATGTCAGAATAGGGCAAAATTTCACATAAATGTCAATTTTCAGGGATATTTTCACCGTAAATATGTCGGACCACTTTTGAAGTATTATTTAGGGTATGGCATGGATATTATAGAGTATGAATTTTCCAATTTAAAAAATTAATAAATTATTTGGAATTTATGATTTACTTAAAATGGCAGAATAGGGCAAAACTGAGCATAAACGTCTATTTTGAGGATCATAATTATATCAGACAACTTCAAAACAACATTTATGATACTTGTTTGAACATGATTGACTACAAATATTCTAATAGGAAATTTTCGTAAGTTATTCGTAATTTAAGATTTTATCAACATAGCAAAATAGGGCGATATCCCATATAAATATGCATTTTGAGGATTGTTGCATTGGAAATAGTAGTATGAAAATGAAACTACGAAATTGACCCTAATAAAATAAAATAATAGATTAGAATAAGATAAATATATCGAAATGAACGGTGGATAGCCTATTAGGCGTAGATTTCATTCTGTCACTGTGTCAAGCCTTTGATCAAATTCATTTCTCTTAACATGATAATCATGTTAAGAGAATGTCCTGTACTAGAAATTTATGAGAACATATATATATGATGGGGAGCTGAGCAGAGTCCACCTATGCCAACTAGTTTTAATTATAAAAAATAGTTGCACTGCTTTATCCTTTTTTTTTTCTTTCTTTCTTTTTTTCTTTTTAAGTTTTTTTTTATAGTTGAAACGGCTATAGAAGAAAATTTTATTAGATTTATAATTACGCTGCTGTCGCTGCTACTAAAATTAAAATAAAATTATTATAAAGTTTTTAAACTAAATAATTTAATTAGTTAAATATTGATTCTGGACAACATTTATGTCCACTGTTAAACAAAAATACTGTTCGGTTTTACAGGAAAAGGAAAATTTAACCAATTATAGAAGATAAACTTGCTTTTATTATATTTATAACTGTAATTACTTCTTATGTTTAATACTATTTTCTAGAAAATAAAAATAAGAGTTTATTCTTAAAAGGTAAGGTGTTTTCTACACTTTATAGATGGGATTTGTAAATTATAAATAATTTTTAAGAAACACCCACTTATTTGCAAAAACCCAGCGGGTTTTTGTTGGTGGGCCCGCCCAGAAAAAACCGGGCGGGTTTTTCTGGGCTGGGCCCAGTTTGCCAACCCTGATTACAACATAGGCATTTTGCTGAAATTGTCTTGCTTGCAAATGACGTCGAACGGCACATGTTGCTACAGATTGTCGTATGACACACCCCATTTCTTATGCTATGGTTATCGATATTGCAATACGATTTATCATTGACTTGAGCATAACGTACCTGTCCTCTCATGCTGCGCTGCGACAAGGCTGATACAACCGCTCCTCTCAGTCAGTATATCTCTCTTGTACGATATAAGCAAAATTTTGGCTTGATTACAGTCGGTAACAAAAGTGTCCGAACACTAGCAAAAATTCCTATGTAAAAAAAGTACACTTCACACGGTTTTGTTAAATAAATCCTTGTCGAATCCTGTTCTCAGTCAGTGTAAGAACACAATTCGATAAGGACTTACTTAACAAAACTGTATGTAGTGCACCTTATTTACATACGAATTTTTGCTAGTGTTCGGACACTTTTGTTACCGACTGTACATCCGAAATGAATACTAGTATATAATCTTATATATATAACTTTGCAGAATTTTCAACTAAAACTTACGTCGGAAAATTCCACATAGTTACGTTATAGTATAGTATGCATTAATATGTTTAATAAGGAATATGCATAATATGTAAAATATGTATAATACGGAATATATATAATGTATATAATATGCTTAAATTATATATTTTTGTCAGAAAACATTTTTCCCCCCTTTTAATACACCTTTGTTCAATTATTAATATTTTGTTTACATTGATTATTGTTATTTAAATTTTGCAGTGACTAATTGTGCTTAATCAGTCTACAATGCACGGTTCTTTTAAAAATTTCGTGCCTCAAAATACTTTTAAATATCGAATCTGAATAAATAAGTATCTAAGAAGAGACTAGGTTTAAAAGAAAACCTAAATGACAATTTAAAGACATTTTAATGCTACAGTCCTTTTTGAAAAAAAAAAAAAAAAAAGATTACAAACTATGTACAACTAACTCCCCATCTTCTTCTCTACTCTCTTTTTTTTTTCAAGTATACATAATAGATATTTATATATACATAAAATATATATCACGGTCAGTGAAGCAAATGGATAATATATAAACTGTTTTATTTTCCCTGAAGCTACTCCATTTCCTTAAATGGATCCAGAGAACGTGATCTTCATTTTGAAAAGGTGATTTTTGTAAAAGATGGTGTTTTATTTTCATCTGGTAATATTAAATAACAGGTTAAGATTTATATATGCAGAATAAATTTGCGATAAATAATATAATATTATAAATGTTTATTTTATATTTATTTTATTTTAATTCCTACTTTAAATTTATTAATAATGGAAAATTTATCCAGATTACAAATATAATAATATAAATGTCAAGAATTGGTAGCAAAAATAGCTTATTTTTTTAATCACGATCATCTCAATATGACTTTAAGCGAAATTTATGAACAAGAAAGATTGTATTTGCAGTAAAAGATATCAAAATAATACCGGCAAGCTACACTTGTACCGGTGTTAAATAAGAAATAATAATAATATTGCAAGTTAATGGCATAAATTTCAAATATTCACAGTATTCTCGGTTCTAAATAATTAAGCACGACTCTTCTTCAAGCAAAAAATAACAGGTACAAATACTGTGAGAAATAAGAACACTAAACTTATAGTATCGACAAAATGAAATAAAAGAAGAAGAGTAATAAAAAAATTCATTGAAAATCTTGATGAGAATTGAAGTAAATAGGAAAAAAAGAAGAGTGGACAAAGAATGAATGACGCATGTTGGAGTTTATAATATTTGTTTATAAAATTATCATTGTTTAAGATTTTATTTATTTATTTATATGAATAGGAATTAGTATGTTAATATATTCCAAATCATATGCTTTTTTTTGGAGTAATATAATTTTATATGAGTTATTTTTTAACAAAAATGTTTTTAAAATTACGTTAATATTCTAAATGAATGCCTACAGTAATGGGCACGTGAATTTTAACCAT
Organism: Salticus scenicus; assembly: GCA_963930645.1. NCBI lineage: Eukaryota > Metazoa > Arthropoda > Arachnida > Araneae > Salticidae > Salticus > Salticus scenicus. The sequence continues at coordinate 217,360,932 of OZ005650.1, forward strand.
AAATGAGGTAATTGTATTTCATAATATGTAATATTAACATTGATGGCTGGTGCTAAAGTGACCATTTTATGTTAACAATCGCAATAGTTCGAGTTTCAAGTCTATCTTCTTCTCAAAATTATTATATTTTTCTTTACCCTGAGTGAAATTACTTAAATTTTATTAGTATATGGTTACAATATTTTACTAAATATTACCGCATAAAGTTTTCAATATATTCGGTCTCTTAAAACTCTAAAATTGCTATTTCGAACTTAGCAATTTTCGAACACATTTTAACTGGTTATTTCCAAAAATAATATAGTTTTAAGATTACAAAAAGGTAATAAAATACAAGTATTTTTCAGCGTGAGAAGTTAAATCATCCACTTAATGTATTATACACATATAAAATTTCGAATTATGCAAAGTGCTAAATATTCTTTTATAAAGATAAGAAGAGTCAAGCTTTGAATTTGATGATAAAAATATATAACACTTAAAATAATTTTACATCTGTAGATTTATAAACAATAATAAATCTCTTCAATCAAAAATTATGAAAAATTAGAAAACTGATAATTAGTACTAATGCCAATTTTTTTTTTTTTTTAAAGTAGCGTTAGAATTGTTACAAAAACTTTCTGAACTTATTTTGTCACTAATATGCAATTTGTTTTTCGTAATATATATAATGGATTCAGTATGAATCAAGCACAAATTTTAAACAAAATTGCATCTTTCATATCATAAGAAATATTTAAAGAAAAATTCTAATTCAAGTACCATTAATCGAAATATTCTTTTAAAATATTTATAATATAATACGTAATATTGATCACGACTATTTTTCTTTTTATATAGCAACTCATACACATATATTTTCTGTGTACATACACAAATCCAACTCAGTTATATATATAATTATTTATTTATTTATTTATAAACAAGTTTATCCATCTGTGACACGTGCCTGTATATTAACATCAATGCATTGAGTAAACATATAACGTAAAAAATATCTCATGGTATCGTTTAATTTTAGGTCAGATCTTATCTATCACCTCTAGGGCTGTTTAATGTACTCTATCAACTATTATATTTAATCAGAACATCGCGCGACAATATCGGTTAAGTAAATATTAATCTATAGCAGGAGAGTATATATCTTTTTAATCTAAAAATAATCTTTACTTCTTTCAGCTGTTGTAATAAGGCACGAGACAGAAAGAGATTATTGCTTCAAAAGTGTTATTTAACTAGCTGGGCAATAACAAGAATGTTCATAGCAAATATAGAGATGGCTATAAAAATTGCAAATCTCATCTTAAATATTAGAACGTTGTTATGTGGCGGGATTTTTGAAGTTTCAATAGAATTTAATGCTTATGATACTAGTAATAATAATAATAAATCATCATTGAATAATAATAATAATAAAATACTATTTATAATAATAATACCCTTGTAAAAACTCTTTAAAATATGCGATCAAAATTAAGCGAACTTAAAATTTTATTGAAACTGAAGTTTTTCTTGCAGGCAATGCGTGCAAAAAGTAATGTTTTATGATATCACAAGAAATTAGTTTTTCAAAGGGTTGGATTTGAGTTGAGGGTATCACTGTATGGTCATAGTTTTTTAAAAGGTCGTCACACTGAAATATGCCAGAGAATTTTCACAGTTAATTTTATTGTAAACAGATTTCAATTGAAAATATTGGTTATATAGCTTTCCCCAGACAGTTTCAGCAGGATACTGCGCCCTCCTTGCCCTTATATATATATATATATATATATATATATATATATAATAGCACCCTTATTGACTTTTGTATTATAATACATGTTTAGGAGGAAACAATCTATAAACATAAACCTAATAAGTATTATACACTGATGATAAATGATATACATAATAAATAAAACTATTATGTATGACCATCAGCATTCTTTTACTCATTAATAAAATGAAAAAGTAAAGAAAGTTGAAATTAAAATATATGTATTGTACGCATACTTATAACATAATTTTGAAATGAGTAAGGATTTTAAATTTTAAATGTGCCCTTGAAAAATCTAAGAAAGTGCTTTTTTAACTAGCAGCACCTTTCCATTTTTTTTTAAACCTAAGCTACTCAGTATTCGTATTAAATTAAGCTGAAATATTTGATAAGCATAAGATTTTATATATATATATATATTTAATGTAAAAAGTTATTTTTTCATGTCACTTACTTATTTGAAAAGACATAGACGAAAAAAAAAAATGTTATACATTTTGTATGGTAAAAGATATTTATATATAAGTATTACAAAAAAAATTCTATTAAATTATTGAAATATGAGTCTAAAAAAGGTAGATTATTGTAAACATAAAAAATTACGTGTTCTTTAAAGTTTATGCCAATGTAACTCACAAAGAAAAAAAATATGGTCGTATGAAGCTAAATCTTAAAACACATTTTTAAGAACATTTCTCACAAAAGAAAGTCAGCAAAAAAATATTTTAAAAAATAACATTATGCATAACCTTGATTTTAATCCTCATATTAACATACCGTAGTACAAAAATTTTTTAACAGCAGCAATCAGTTTTTCGTCCAATATCTCAAACTTATAAAGAAAATACGAAAAGGGTTAAAATGCCCTAGTCAGATATACATCAAGCAAAAAACAAGAATGAAAAATCATGCGGTTGGCATTGATTATCAACACTTTCCAACTATACGTAATTCTTGCGCTGTTTAAATTTCAATGTTCTTGCTAGGTTATCACACAACAGACAAAGGGACAAAAAAAAAAAAAAAAAAAAAAAAAAAAAACAGAGAAATTGACTAATTGAATTCATAAATTCATAATCACTCTTAAACATATTGTTAGAAAATGTTAAAAAAAGCTTAACACAAATGGAATGCATTTCCAGCAGTTTCCATTTGTAGACCTTAATGTGTCAGACTATCTTAGTGTAGCCCTGTAAATCTGAATATTAAATATACAGTCGGCAGCAAAATTATTGAAGCACACATCCACACTTTTCACATATATATTTGTTTTACTTTGATCGCTAATTTTTATCACCAACTTGCTTTTTTATAAACAGTATAAGACCAATATCATGATTCGACAAATATTTACTTAGCAAAACAGTATTAGCTGCTCATTCTTTAAGTAGGAATTATTGCTAGTGCTTCAATATAGCTGCCGACTGTATCATGTTCTGTACAAAATATTATTTTAGCATATTAACAATGAATGTGAATTTCATTATGATTTTTGCAGTAGAAAGTTATTCAAATGTGATTCATAAAGATTTATAAAAATGTCTTTCATGAAACGGAATGCATTTGCATTTTTTGTAGGGGTTCTTTTACACAAATGAGATGTACAGGACCTGTTAATGTCAGTTCAAACAGGGAACATTCTGCAGTGAATTTGAATAACACATAAAATTTTCAAGAAATTCATAAAATATTTACGGTTGCTGGAGGCGAGCTGGCTGACAGATAGATTAATTCAATTCAGATTCACTCTGAAACATAGTTTGAAAATGTTAAAATGCTTAATAAAAATGAAAATGCAATCCCAGCTACTTCCTTAAGTAGCCCTTAATATATCTGAATATTTTTTATGCACTCCTAATTATACTATATGCTATTGAAAGCATTCGTTTGTGCATATAAATAATAAATTTCAATTTAATTAAGATCTGTGCAAAGTAAAGCTATTAAAATATGGTTTATAGAATGAACGCAATGCTTTGGAATAATTTCGGGTTCCTTGTACACAAACTCCTGGTGTATATACTCAGTTTTGAATAGGGAACATCTGATAGTGAAATTGAGTAACATATTTCAATTTCAATAAAATTTATTCAAAATAAAGGTATTAAAATATGGTTTATGAAAATGCAACTTATAGAACGCAATGCTTTGAAATATTTTTCGGGTGTCTGTACACAAACTAATTGTGGTATTTACTCCATTTTCAAAAGGGAACATTGGATGGTAAACTTGAATAAAATTCATCAGTTTCAAGAAATTCCATTAATATTTACTTAGTTAGAGCGCGGACAGATATACGTATAGACAGACAGCCAAACTGAAGTCGCAAACACCTTTCAACTTTGTATTACCCATTGCGCAGCACTAGTGCGACGTTAAAATCCAACCAACCAACCTTTCAACTCTGTTGGAAAGTGTTAAAAAAAAAAAAAAAAAAAAAAAAAAAAAAAAGAATTTCAGATTTACATTAAATTCGTCTACCGATTTTAAATTCTAGTACATAAAATATGCAAAAACATTTTTAAGAATGTATAATATAAATGAAAAGGAATAATAAAATAGAACAATTTTAAACGGTTTTAACAGGAGATGTTTGTATTGTGATTAGGAAAAAGGAATAACAAAGTTAAATATATATGTAAATCAAATAAAAATTTTACAAAGGATATGTTATTTTAAAATCTTTAAAAACTTACATCTGCTTTAAAGCAAGTTTTGCTTCATTTTCTATCATTTGATGATGCTTTAAAGAAACAAGGGACGTTGAAATTAATTATTTTTCTTTTACATTTTATCGCTATGTATACTGAGAAAAAAAATATACCGCCTTCATATAGAATGAATAAGTGGCCATTTTCTAAATCCCTTAACTAGAAATATAGATTTCCGAGCTATGCGCATAAGGCACGTCAATAAACTGAATAGACGAAATGATCGAAAGTTTCTAGTCTACACATTTCTAGATGATGAAACAATATTCTATATATTCTGAATCATGGCGAGAAATTCTCGCTTGATTATCCAGAATTGGGCCATAAACCAAGATTATAGTTGCTGAAACCCCCCTCTTGTCTTATTTATTTGGACATATTTTCAAATAGGTTTGGTCTCGATTCGGTCTAGACAAACTCTCTAGAATTCTAATAGGGGTTTCTAGAACTCGCTTTCAAAGGGGACTAGAATTTATAAGGATGACATTGAACTATTTTTTCTAAAACCACAATTCAGATTCTAAATGTCAGTTACTGAATTTTTTCTCAGTGTACTGCCATAAAAGTTATCGATTTTTTAAAAATTCTTAGAACATATTTTACAGGATAAAAAGTAGTTTTAGAGTTGAAAATGCCTTTTTTAGGAAAAAATAACACAAAATAATGAACAATTTCAGAATATTCCATAAGAATTCTGAATTATTTTTAGTCTCTATTTTTTCTTTTCTCTCTCTCTCTCTCTCTTTATATATATATATGCTTTTCTGTATGTAACTGAACATAGTTAGGTACTTGATTTTGTATATCTCAGTTACAGAATCTGTTACAAAAAAAAAAGTGTAAAATTTGAATTTTTTTTAAAAATGAATTTTGATCTTGTGATTGAGAGTTCGTAATAAAGGTAATAATTTCTTGACTTCAAAATAAATACGAAGTTTTCTGACAAATATACAGATTACCATGCATCGGATTTTTAAAAGTTTTGGAAGAAAACAATTTCGCATGGAACATTATGAGTAACTGATTGTTCCGAAATTTGGAACCCAAGAAAAATAAATTTAAAGCTTAAATTTTTGTAAAAGCGTTTAAATAATGCTTAAAGAACTATCAAATTATATTACTTAGTATTATATAGCATCATATATTTTACAGTAATTATCTGAATATTTTAATAGTATCGATTTTTATAATTTTAATCGTCCCTTGTCCCTTAAAATGATAATTTTTATACTTTATTACTGATTTTCGAATAAGAGATATTTATTATATAAATTTTATTAGATTTTTAGAATATCTTCAATTTTATAACGTTTTTGTCAAATGGTTGGTGAATACAACGCTTTTTTAGAACAAATACAAATTTAATTTTCTTTGATTGGACTATTGATGCATGAATTTAACGGCGTTCATTACCCGAAACAATCTTGTCGGATATTGATTCGATGTAGACTTCCGTAGAATTTTTAACAATACACTCTGAAAACAATTTATTTTATTACACGTTTTCGATTTAAATACATTATTCAGCTTGAATAATTAAACTTTCTGAAAATTTATCATTTTCTTTTTTCAACCACTATTTTTCGACACTATGCTAGCTTCTTCTATCTTCTACTTATGATTGCCACACTTTTTCTTTTTTGTTTTCTTTTTTGTTTTACTCCATTGATCACAATTTATTTTCTCTTGTGGCAACTGTAATGTGATATATCCTGCCAAATTATCATTAACACTTTCCAACAAAGTTGAAAAGTGTTTGATTTGGTTTGTCTGCCTGTCCGTGCTTTAATTCCCGTAAATATCAATGGAATTTCTTGAAATTGATATCTGTCATTCAAGTTCAATATCGGATGTTCCCTATTGAAAAAAGAGTAAATACCACAATTGGTTTGTGTACTGGGACATCCGTACGTATTCAAAAGCACTGCATCCTGTGAGAAGTATTTCTATAAACCCTACTTTAATAACTTTACTTTGAACAAATCTTAATGAAATTGAAATATGTTGTTTATATACATAAAAGATTGCTTTCTGTAGTATGTAGTACTATTAGCAATAAGATTTACAGGGCCACATAAAAATATTCCAATGTATTAAGGGCTATATGAAGAAATAGCTGGAATTGCATTTTCATTTTTAAAAAGCGTTTTAACACTTTCTAACAATGTTTAAGAGTGAATATGATATGTATAAATCTATCAGTCCGTCTGCCCGCCTCCAGCGTCAGTAAATATTTTCAGAATTTTTTCAAAATGATATATTTTATTCAAGGTCATTATGGAATGTTCCTCATTTAAAATGCTACTAATAGACCCTGTACAATTTATTTTTATACAGGGAGACTCCCCAAAATGCAATTGCATTGCGTTTTATGAGAGACATTTTTATAAATCACATTTAAATAACATTCTACTGTAAAAGCCATAATGAAATTTACATTCATCATTATTATGCTAAAATAATGTTTTGTACGGAATATGATATGTTTAGCGTTCAGATTTACAGGACTACACTAAAATATTCAGATACATTAAAGGATATAATTGGAAATTGTTGGAATTGCATTTCCGTTTGTTTTAAGATTTTTCAATGCTTTTCAACAATACTTAAGTGTGACTGCGAATTAAGTTAGTCTATCTGTCTGCCTTTCTATCTTTCTGTCTGTTCGTTATGAGATAACGTAGCCAAAGGACCTTGAAAATTGTACGACGCAACGAGTGCGTACAATTCGAAAGTGTTTATAACCAATTCGAACTGCATAATTTTTCGTTCTTGTTTTTATTTCTGTTACCGAATATATTGATATTGATTCACCTGTGACTTCATAATTTTCTAATTTTTGTTAAAATAGTTGTTCAATTCAACTAAAATTTAGTTTAGATTAATATAAATCTCATTTTTTTTAATAATTGTAATTTGTGAAATACTATAGAATATTCGTCAATTTCTGTGACTAAAGTAAACAACTAACGTCTACCTAACTTAACAATAATTATATTATGTTTTAACAAACGATATGGCCCTTAAACAGTTACTTATCCATTTACGTTTTTATAGTAGATTTTTTACAAAAAGAAATATACGGAGATCATTTATCAGGTATTCTTTGAAACTAAAGAAAAAAAATCAATGTCTGAATTTTTAGATTTTTCCCCTTACAAATATATATGCATTTATAACAATAATGTGTTGAGAGAAAAGTGGAGTTTAAAAACTAATATAAGATATTTCAAACCAATAATTGACATGATATTTGAATTTTTCATTTGACAGTTCGACTGTTTAGAACACTTATTGGAAAGTCCATTAGGCACAAGCATTTTATCGAGTGATTATGCAAAATTATTTGAAATCAATAAATGCTTTAGATAACGGGAAAAAATCAATAACTTTCCCACGGCCTCTTATTATTGTGTCAAAGCGTTAGGCTAGAAGTGAAATACGACGGTTTAAATTTGGAGCGGATATGACGGTGTAATAAAGGACTTCAATTTATTACTTTCAAGTTTCAGGAAATTACTTTTCCAAAAATACATTTTGAATAATTTGACTCCTAATTTTGTATGAGGTTTGCCTAATGCTTAAAAAGCATTAATTTTCACCTAGAGATTTAAAGTGCCATAAAAGTATTTTTAACATTTAAGGAATTTCTGATAGAAACTATGTTAAATGACATCACCAACTGAAAGTGTATCATCCAAAAATATGCGAGTGTTAATTGAGGAATTTTTTTAATTTAAATATCTTAAGTGAAATGCCATAAATAATGCAAATAAAGTATTAAAATATAAAGATAGTCAACTACTGTGCTGTGGCCTTGGCCACAACAAAACATTTTCTATATTAGTCGAAATCACAAGGCTACCTATCGGTTAACATGCACACACACAGAAATAAATAAATAAAAATAAACCGATATAATTTCTAATAAATATTTTGCGTATTCAATTTGGTTTAAAAGTTAAAAATTTTTCATACTTCGTAAAGCTTTATAAATTCAGAAATAGTAAGTGGAAATATAATCTCTTGAAAGAACTGCACTAATCACACAGGTCTGCAACCAAAAATCTGTAAAAAACTGCAAAAACAGAAGACATTTTTTTTTTTTTTTTTTTTTTTTTTCAAAAATAATTTACCCACTAAAACAACAACAGCAAGTTTAAAAAAAAAAAAAAAAATTATTACTTGAAGGGAAAAAAAATTATATTTCGGCACTAAAACAACAATAACATCTCCCCCCTCCCCCCCCCCCCAAAAAAAAAAAAAAAAAAAAAAAAAAAAACTCTTATTTTTAGTTGAATTTTGGGGAAAAACATAAAATTTAGTATCCTATTGTTTATTGTACAAACCATATTCTTACTTTAAAACAATATTTTTAAGAGTGAATCTAAAAAATAATACAAAATTAAAAATAGGAAGGATGGTGAGAGGGGTGGGGGTGGGGCAGTGGAATCAGCGAAAGCGAGTCCGGAAGAGTATAAAAAAACAAAAGAAAAAAGAAGAAAAAAAAAAAAAATGCTTCGTATGGAAAAAGAAGGAACATAGAATGTTAAATATATCATACAGGAATTGGTTATTTGAGAAGGAATATGTTTAGTTCAACCTAAGAAAATTAGTGATTTTTTAGTGTAAACCCCAATTATTTTGCTGAAAAAACGTGGTGAGCAGAAATTGAGGCCATTTTTGGATTCAGTATTCTCGAAAACATAATTTTATATATAAATATATATAAAGTGAAAAATTTAAGAACGTTATAAAATTTAGCAATTATTAGATACACGATAATATCAACAACACTCAAATAAAAGTTATTTTAATTCAATTTAAATGTCAGCATTCATTTTTTCTATGATTTATTTATAGTATATCAATTAATAGATAAATTCATTTTAAATTACTTACGTTGATGTTAGCAATTAGGACCATTACACTAAGTCCAACAAGGTGTGATTTTTATCATGCGATAATCAAGAAAGTTATCACACGGAAACCAAGAATTTTATAAAAATATGAAAAAACGATAACTGGAGATGAGAATTGGAAATGGAAATGCTCAAAAATAGAAGGATTCAATCTTCAGGGAACATGTCGTTCTACGAGCAGAGAGATCGCAAGATTTCGGAAAACTGTATAGCTAATTCAAGCCAAAAATACAGTTCATGTTAATATCTTGCGACAAAACCCAAATTTAAAAAGGAATGAACTAAATTATATATATAAAATAATATAGCTGTATTTTATTTTATTTTTTTTTTTTTTTAGTCTTGTGTGATTAATTTTAAAAAGTACACGTGTAAATTAGTCATATCAGACATCATTAAATAAAATTGAGAAAATAAACATCAAATCAGAAATTTATTAGATTATTTTAAATTAAAAAGTGAAACATTTTTCCTACATTGTAAATCTTTGTAAATTCAGAAATAGTAAGTGGGGATACGTTCTATGAAAACAGTTATTCTAATCATATAACTTGATGAATATTGTTCCACATGCTTAATTTTTAATCTAATCATCACTAATCATCACGACTGACAAAAGAGATTCAATATTTAAAATAATAATAAAATAATAATATAGCTCTAGCATAAAAAAAAAGAGTCGTCGTATTTGATACCATAAAAAAAAAAAAAAAAAAAAAAAAAAAATTAAGAAAATAAATTTTAGGAACAAAAATAACTACATGTTCAGTTTTTATTTTCAATTCATACACTTTCTCGTATTAGAATTTATACACTTTTAATCTACACACTTTCTCTCATTAAAATCTACACGCTTTAATTTCAATTCATAAATTTTCAATTTATAAACACTCTTATTTCAATTTATAAACTGACCTTTATTAAAATTTTTCGTAGACTGAAAAATTTCTTATCAAAGACTGTGAATATGGGATTAAGTATATTTACTTGGCGACGGCGTTCAATAAAACTTCAACGTCGCTTTTCAAAAGAATAAATAACTCAGTACTTTCACCCAAAGATCTTTTGTCAAAGCGAAGATTATCTAAAATCAATAAAGCTATTTTATGCATTTCCAAAAATAAATAAGTTATGATGTGGCCCAGATGTTTTGAATCACTAAATATTTTATTTGAATGAATATCACTTTATTTGAATATGGTTATTAATAAATAACCTGCCTCGATATAAGATTAATTGTTTGCGCTGTATTACTTTTATTAAAATAGATTTAAAAGCTCAGATTCGGAAGACCTGTAGTATGCATAATTTAAAAAAGAATGAATTTTTTCAAGCAGCTGGCGAAATAATTTTATCTTATTTGTGGATAATGCATTTGAACAACAACAAAAAAAAAAAAGTTGTAAAGAGATTTTAACTAGTCTGATTTTATATATTAAAGTGGAAAATTTATATATAAAAAACAAGAAATTCTTTTTTTGTAGGGTTAAAAAAATAGTTCTACATTTCAAGCGATATTTTTATTCATTATATATACATAGATAATAGCAGGCTTTGTTCGCTTCGCTGGTCCCTATATTTTTATGATTTTTCAAAAATAAATAAAATAAAAATAAATAAAACAAAATAAAATAAAATAAACAATCGAAGCACTTAAAGAAATATGTATATATTGGTGATTATTTTCTCCAAATTAAAACTATGGCTAAATATCGTGATATACAACCATTAATGAAACGTAAAAGACAGTTATTTATTTGACTTTCATCATGTCTATTAGAAACACGATTAATTTTAAATAAACTGCAATAAAATCTCGATCATCCACGGACGCGGAAAAAGGACGGGATCAAGATAAGGCGGAATTTTCTCAACAAAAAACAAAAACAAATGATTGCTTAAAAATGTAAATGTGAAGAGCTACATTGCATTTGTTTTAATTTTTGCACAGTACAATACGATATTGTTTAATTTAGTGCATAAATTAGTTTATATTACAAAAAAGTACCACACTGCTGACGTTTATAAGCAATAAGTAAAAAAAATATTGAAAGTTTTTTACTTATTAATATTATACATTAGTTTACAGATTGTACCTTGGCTTCATCGTAAGTACACTTTTTTACTTTCCGAACACTATAGTGAGGAAAGTATTGTAATCATGTCAAAAATCCGAATTCGAGATTTTGATGTTTCTATACGTTTTGAGGTCCCCTGAGTCCGTTTTCACTATTTTTACGATGATGTATGTATGTGTGTGTGTATGTGTGTATGTGTGTATGTGTGTATGTCTGTGAGTGAACACGCTAGCGTCTAAACGCTTCGTTCGATTAACCTGAAAGTTGGTACGCATATTGTAAGTCACCATAGTACGAACCCTATAGATTTTGGTGAATCTAGCACTTATAGTTTTTTCACAGGGACACAAAGAAAAATTCTTTATCATTATGGTCTATGGGAGCAAAATCTTAAAAGTGCAATAGCATCTAAACGCCTTATTCAATTGAGCAAAAATTTTATACACATATTATAGATCATAAATACTCAATCTGTATAGATTTTGGAGAATCTAGCACTTATAGTGTTTTTACAGGGACACAAAGAAAAATTCTTTATCATTATGCCTATGGGGCCAAATTTTTAAAAATGTGATAGCGTCTAAACGCCTTATTAATCCGAGCAAAAAAATTGTACACATGTTATAGATCACAGTTGAACTAACTGTATAGATTTTGGTGAATCTAGCACTTACAGTTTTTTTACAGGGACAGAAAGAAAAATTCTTTATCATTATGGCCTATGGGACTAAATTCTTAAAAGTACGATAGCATCTAAACGCCTTATTGAATTCAGCTGAAAATTTATATGAGTATTATAAATCACTGTTGCACTAACTATAAGCATTTTGGTGAATCTAACATTTATAGGTTTTTACAGGGACACAACGAAAATTTCTTTATCATTATGATCTATGGGCTCAAAGTTCAGTAGCGTTAAATAAAACAACGTGTAATAGATGGAGAAAAATATTCAAACACTCTATTATGGTTTTCTCTCTTTTGTTTGTTTAACAACTACTCTTTCTTTACTTTATCTACAAAACTGTTAATTACTCAATGTTCGGAAAGTCGAGTGGAGTCACTCCAGATTTTTGTATATTGATTTAACATCCGTACGTAAAATACAAATAGTTTTATTATATTGTGAATATTTCCACTATTTGCATTATGTTTTATATATAATACAATCAAGTTGTTGAGTTAGAATATGTATATTTTTTTTAATCTCATTTGCTCCTCATTCTCAAATTTTTGCTATTTATTCACAAAACTCGTGACATTCAATTCCACGGATAATCGGGAGTATACTATCCGCGATTGTAATGATCGATAGATGGCGCTTTCTCAACACTGCAGTTGTTAGTAAACATAGCCACGTGTGTTCCATTAGTGTTCTTTATGTTATTCTACTTAATATTCGTACTATAATTTCTCCGCCATTACATTATGGAAAATTGATTGCTTTTGGAAAAATACTTCTGTTTATTCAAAGTTCGATCGTAAGTAGATTTTTAACTGAAGCTGAACAAATATTAATTTCAAATCATCTGATTAATTCTTTACTTCCATTAGCCGAAGCAACTGAAATTTTAAATTTGTCATTTGGAAATAAATGGAAGCTCAATTCTGGATTTCTTGATCATTTGGAGTTAGATTGTAGCACACAACAGTAAGCGTTATCTTTTTTACCGTATTTATTCATTTTTATTCAATAAATATATGTGAAACTAAATATCGGCCAGCAATGGCGGCTGTATGGAATTCGAATTAAACCATGTTTATTGTAATTTCACCTTAGCCCACCAGAGGGCGAGCATTTCATTACAATCGCGGATAAATATACATTTACATTAGTTTGCAGATGATAAAATGAAGAAAAAAAACGAAACATATTAGAGTATTTGATTTATTGAAATTGCAAGTTAGATCAATGTAAAATATTTAAAAAGTGAAATGTATATGTACTTCTTTTATTACCACCAACAAGTACCAGCCAAATTTCTGTAACTTTCTTATTGAAAATTTCTGTTTTCTAAAACTACAGAATTTTTTTTGCAAAATTAACCTTAAATTAGCCCCACCACAGGCCGAACGGTTCTCCCTTCTGCTGGTAGATGGGAATTGCCAGGTGCGAATCCAGGTCGCAATCGTCGGCGTAGCCGATCATAGTTTTGCGTGTTTTTCTCCGAAACTCGCGTAAATACGGGCTAGGACCCCCCAGAAAGACTCACACGGAGGGCACACAACTTTAAGCCTAGGACCACAGTGCAGACAATCGGCTTTACTACCAAACACAAAATACCATCTTAATATGTCAAAAGACAAATTTATTCTTTTCTTCTGTAACCAGATAAAATTTTTAACCACTGATACAGATTACATCTGGTGGTTACAAATTTACTGTGTTATTCATACTCAGAACTTGCTATCACAGCAGGATTGGGAAGTGTTAAGTAAAAGCAGTAAACGTGATTCGATGGGAAAGAGGTAACATCATCGCCTACAATGTGGTGGACCCTGGTTTGATTCAGGATGATCAAACTGGAAAATGCTATTTAATGTTTTTTTTTTTTTTTTTTTTTTTGTTACAATGATGGGTAAAAACTGTTGTGTACGAAAGTTTTCCGTATTGTTCTGTTACGTAAAAATTATACCAGCATATATATATTTTTAATATTCTGTACAGATATTTTCCGACGTTTTTGCTGCATTTTTTTAAAAATGTAATATATATATATTTAAATATAACTAGGGGGCTCTGCCCCCTGCTAGCTCTGCTCACCAACCCCCGAAGGACTTCGCCTCCCCCATATTCGCTTCACTTATTAATCCCTGCGGAGCTCTGTACGCTTATTCGCTGCTTTGCCTTTCACTGAATAGGAATATTAATAGTGCATAACGGAAGACATTTTAAAGCAGAAAAATGTTATAGAAATGTTGAATTCAAATACACAATATTTAACACCACATTTTTATATTTTATTTATTTATGTATATTTTATGAAATAGGCTAAAAATCAGTAATTTTTTCAGAATAGAAATTCGTAACATCTAGACCATTTAGCGTTACAGTTTTATTATATGACCCCTTTTAATTTTTTGTCACTGTTTGGCGATGAATCTTTTCGGTATAACTGCTTGTTATAAGAAAAAAAAAAAATATATATAGTACCCATTTTGGCGACATCTATCATCCTTGGCGATTTTTGTATTTGGCGATCAAAAACGAAATACGAAAATATACATACCAGATAAATATTTTCGCAATATATATTATACGAGATATATTGATTCATATTACTCTTTGCTCTTTTAATATACATTAATAAAATAACCATGATTTTTGAAAGGAATTAAATATGTTCGCCACATAACTTGGCGTTTTTTTTTTTTTTTTTTTTTTTTTAAATCTCCAAGGATGACAGATATTAAATCTGTTCCCCTATTTTTTCTAATGCCTAAATTTTTTACTATTGCATTTTTTAGTTGATTTAGGGCAGTATATAATACTCTCTATATATATTTCTAATGTACAGTTAGGTAATAATTTTACACATTTGAAAACATATGAAAATTTTATTATTATTGCTATTGTCATTTTAATTTGGAAAAATGAACTACAGCTTCAGTTGTTAATTCTCTGCTACCAACTTCTTAAAATAAGGAAAGATAAAACATACTCGATACTCTATAAAAGTTTTAGGTGATGATTTTCTTCTTGGCCATAAATTTAAAATACTTTAGATAGATTTTATGCCAAAATATATTCGACGTACTCACAAAAAAAAAAAAAAAAAAAAACGTTTGTAAGTAAAAAAGGTAAATACACTTTAAAGACAAAAAGAAATTTAATTCAAATATACAGATACGACATTATTTCATTATTTAGTGATATATATATATATATATATATATATATATATGAAAAAAATTATAAACAACATGAAAGATTGCTAATAAAAAGAATTATTTTCTAAAAAAAATTGAAAAGATATTTGCTGACAACAAATTACAATCCTAAATTTATTTTTACATTGAAAATATCTTTTTTTTTTTTTTTTTTTTTTTTACACCATGGTAGTCCCAGACCGTCGTCAATTACCCATTGTGCAGTACCAGTGCGTCGTTAAACCCAGCCAAACAACTTTGAAACCATGGATCACATTTTAATTTTCCCGTGGAAAATGATAAAAGAAACTTTTTCTACGGCGGCAAATAGAGTACCTTTATAAATCCTAAGTTTTTAGTTGATAATTTCGTTAATTAAAATGATAGAAGTTTCTAAGCAGCTGAAATGCCTTCCTTGAAGTAGTCGGAATACACTGATATATCTCATGACGTGGAGAACCCTGTCCTCTGCGAGAAGTTGCTATCGCAAAAAAAAAAAAAAAAAAAAATTGACGCCAGCGACAGAAACCTTTTTTAATATACAGAGATAGTGTATCGGAATACAAATTTTCTGGTAGGAATTTTTTTAAAGAAACTTTTTCAAATGGTTCTTTTAAAAATGGAAGAAACCTTTTTTAAATTAAAGTGTTGGCTTTAGGATTGCTGATTTTTGTGAAGAGTCCGTCAGAAGATTGTCAGTTTTTTGTCAAGCAGTCGTTTTCAAATCAATTTTTCTAGACAGATATCTGAAATTGTAGTTTTTTCTATAATTAATTGATGAAATTTACGCTTTTTTGTGGCTAATTGCCATTCCCTTAAAAATATAGGCTAATTGCTCAAATGTGGGAATTTTGCTTAGCTGATGATTGTGGAATTAGGAGATAATTTTGCCGCAAATAAACAAATTCAATGCTTTTTACAAAGTTGATTTCCAAAATACATGATTATTTCACCGCATGTAAATCAATGAAATTCCTGCTTTTTTTATTTCTGTATCCGGTTGACAAAATATGTGATAACTTTTTCAGAATATTTCTATGTGCAAAATCGTTTCGCCGCTGTTTGTGACCGATGTTGCTACTGCGCGACGATTTCGTCTGTAATCCACAATTTCTGCGCTTTTTCAAAACTGATTCCCGAAGCACACGAAATTTTTGCGGCTGAATACTGAAATACTGAATAATTTCGTCGCTAATTAAATAAAATTATTTTAAATTGCAGCTAATTTTTTAAACATTTGATTTTTTTTTTTTTGTGATGAATGCTAAATTAGGTATTATTTTGCCAATAATTTACAATATTCACACATTTTTTCAAAGCAAATTTCCGAAATTCTTATTTTTTTTAAATTAACAAATTAACAAAGTTTCTTTTCACTTCCATCACACCCAGCACCTTTTTTTGAGTTTGTATGCATTGGTTGCTATATTTGTATGAATTTTATGTCTGATCAATCAAAATGCGTAATTCCTTGTCCAAGTTTTCCAAGAAACTTTTAAATGTTCTTTTTTTTTTTTTTTTTTTTTGAAGAAAACAGTCGCTAGTTTTGAAATTTTCGACGCCGTGATGATCTGGTGGATGAATTCTCAAACACCGCAGCAATGAAAACTTGTAATTAGGATAAACATAAGTAATAATAATAATAATATAACAACATAATAGTATAACATAAGTATACAAATATGAAGTTTATATTTGATAAGTGAAAATTCATAAAAAAGTAAATACCTACACAAATGTTGAAGATAACAAAGAAATATTTTGCTAGTACTTAATTGTAGTTTAATACTCAAATGAATTATTATCTTTATTTTTTCAGAGTTTATAAAGAAATTATAATCAATTTAAAACTTTATTTTAGATTTTGAATTGTAGCAAATATTTTGCGTAATTTACAGGGAGTATATATAGGAAACGAATGGTATATGGTAGACATTTAAATAGTTAAATTTATTGGTCGAATGCTAGCTAACAGTATTGTCTAATAACAAAAATTTATTCGGCTAGAAAACATCCGAAGACAGTGAAAAATTGTATCAAATATAAAGGTTATTCATCTTTTTTCATAAAGGAAATAAATATATCATTCTTTCATCTTGCTTTTGGAGAAAATTTTATTTTTATTTCAAAGGGGAAAAAAAAAATCACTTGTAGAATTTTTGATGCAAAATGCACTTTTTCACTTAAAGAGAGAATATATTTAGTTCTTGAAAAATATGAAAGAGGGAGAAGATGGACAGTTCAATAAACAACACAGGCAGTTGTTTATCGAACAAAATATAAGTTTCGAAGATAATTCTTAAAAAGAGTTCTAAAATATTATTTATAAATTTATGTTTTATAATTATTGCAAAGTAGCAAAAAAAAAAAAAAAAAAAAGTTTAAAAGCCACATTGGGCTCCTATGCTAAAGCTGTACCAAAGAAATTTTAAGAAATGAGTATAGTAAACGATGTTAAGGAATGAAACACAGTTACTACATGCATTTATGTGGAACAATAGATTAAACCTCCTGTCGTACTAAATTTAATTCTGTTTTACATAAAATTTTATATCTATTATTTATAAAACAAAACTCGGCTTAGGGTTTATTATTGTTATTATTATTACTATTACTATTATTATTATTAGAATATGAAAAATAAATAAATCGTGTATTTTTAACCGATTTGGACAAAAATTAAAAATTGGCTAAAAATAATGGTTTATTATTTATTTATTTTTATCGCAGCGATAAAGAACTGCTCGCAGCAAGAGAGTTCGTGGAGCAATTGTGTACTAATTAACTTACATATAAAGTTTTATAGAATTCTATTTCATAGAAATTGAGATATAGCTTTAATTTAAATCGTGAAAACTCGTCGTCTGTAAATGCAACGTCATCTGTCAGGGTATGAGCAGTACAGAGGTGTACTGTATTTAAGTAGTTCCTATTAATATTCGCCGTGTATTTAAAATACTGGGCTATCTCATAAAGTGGTACATAGCTATAAATGTGAAAAAAGTAACGTAGCATAGCAGAGGTATTTTCCAAATCTGAATAAAAACAGTTTCTCGTCAATTATGAAAAGGGCAGCATGGTAGCGCCACACTTTCCTTGATGTGTGTTAATATCTATTGACACGAATTAATATAAAAGTCCAATATGTACAGCATTTAAAATTAAAATCCAATAATACTCCAAGTATTAATTCTAGAACAACTGAGTTCACAGAATATGCGTTACAAACAGATAAAAAAGAATAAGGATAGATATTTTAAAAAATCTCCTCAGAATCTGGGGCCCACCAGCTGCCAAGTGGTTTTGGTAGACCAAAGCTGGTAGACCTGAGGTCCCGGTTTCGATCCCAGGTCACGCGCGCCAGCCTAGCCGTTCGGAGTTTTCCGTGGTTTTCTCGGAAACTTAAACTTGCGTAAATACGGGCTAGAACTCCTTGGGAAGACCCCCCCCCCTGCGGAGGGCACTTTTCCGCAGGCCTAGGACCCAGTTGCAGTCAATCGGCCTTAATCCCTACAAGCAAGCAAGCCTCAGAATCTGGTTGTTTAAATTTTCCCGACTTTAGTATTTTCTTCTTATAAATATATTTATGTAAGCATAAGTTTTTTAAAGCGTGAAAGCAGACTTTCAGGTAAACTAGACTTCAAAATAATTTTACCTATGAATAAAAAAAAAATCTTTATCTTAATACGAGTAAAATTACCAAGTGAAAAACTACCAATTTTCTAGTCTTCTACAAAATTTCTAACTTCTTTAATATAGCCACTATTAAAGGTAATTAAAAATTGCTTTCTATGACATTTTCTTTTCTTTTCTTTTCTTTTTTTTTTTTTTTTTAAGTAGAGAGAAATGTAATATTCAGTTGATAAATTTTCGATATTTAAAGCCTGGTAGAGTAAATTATATTACCAAAGTGATCCCCAGTATTTTTCAGTAGTATTAATAAGGATTTATTAAGAATTGAAAAAAATATTTAACAATAAAAGGAATAACTAACGTTTTAACTATCTTTTATAAGTTTTCTTGCTCCATAAAAGGCCAACAATCAACTAACCAATCCTTCATAAGTTTTAAATGAAAAAATAATTGGGAAAGTTTATTTGGTTTTTCAATTATAATTTTAATTTTATTCATTGTTTAATTAAATTTTACTTGTTTAGTATTTCTTTTTTTTTTTTTTTTTTTTTACATTAAAAATATTTCATACTTTGATTTTTTTATTTTTTTTAAATGTGATTTACACAAAAACAAAAATATTTTTACTTCTCGACTTTTTAACGCAATTTTAATTATAAAATGGTTAGGATAATATCTTGCAGCTTTATTACTTAACATAAATTGAAAGAAAAAAAAAAAGAACATATGAATGTTTCGTTCGCTTTTATACGTCACAGACACGCTACATAAAACTTTATATGGATGAATTGTAAAAAGTTATGAGCAGACGAAGAAAATATTGAGATAACGAGTTTAAATAAATTAAAAACTCATTAAGATTTACATAAATTAAAAAGATTTTTTTTTAATTACACACATATAACTACTGTTTTTACTACTTAACAACAATATATATAACTAAGGAATTAATAATATGAAGAAAAATCACATAATTCGCCTAGATTATGAAATATTTTCCAATTATAAGTATCCAATTACGACGTCATATAACTTCAAACTTTCTAAGCAATGAAAACACATATGAAAATTACACTTCAGCCAAGTTCCCACTTATATCCCACAATGTATCTGAATATTTTTGTGTGACTCTGTAAACTAATCAAAAATGCTAATAATATTGAATTCTGTGGGAAACATGCTTGTGTGCATCTAAATAATATATGTTAATTTTGTTATGTTTTTTGCAGTATAAAGGAACATTATTAAAATAACTTTTACAGACTGAAGGCCTTTGTGAGTCCTTGTAAGACATTTAGTAATATTATTTATGCAATTTTCAATAAGAAACGTAATATAACGAATATTAATTCCTTTTAGTCTGAGTAAAATTACAAATTGAAAATTTAGAAATCCTGTAGGAAATTTCAGGACAGAAGACGTCACAGGTGTGAAAATTTGTAACTTTTTTTTTATATGGTCACTATTAAATTTTCCTATGTAATTTCCAGTTTTATCTCATAATGTATGTGGATTTTTTTGTGTGCACTTGTAATGCTAATCACACTATATTCGGTGAGATATAAGCTTTTATGCATTTAAAAACAGATGTTAATTTCCTTATATTTTGAGCAATGTAAAGAAGCTTTAAGAAATAACTCTCAAGGTTCGGATTACTTTGTGAATGCAAAAGTTAGTAATATTATTTATATAATAATATATAAGGAACATGTTATAGGGAAATTGAATAATATATATCAATCTCAAGGCATTAAATACTGTTGAAAAGCACTAATAAATGTTGAAAGAGATAGAAATGTAACATTATCACGTTGCTTCATAGCTGATATTTGACTACATATGAACCGTGAAAATTGATCAAATTTGAAATTCCGTTGCAGTATACACGTAGAAATAGTAATATTTGCGTATAGACAATTTACTCATACTTATATACTTATGTGCATACATTCATTTATCAAATATTGAGCAAACTTCCCAGCAAACACAGAAGTGACATATGGTAAAAAAAAAATAAAAAATAAATAAATAAAGGTCTGATAGACGAGGTGTCATTTCGAAGCCAACGTTTCGCAGCTTATTTACTGTATAGAAAGTGTTCGATAAATAAAAACTCTTATTGATACGTGGAATAGTTGGTTAGTTGATGGGTTTAACGTCGCACTAGTGCTGCACTATGGGCAATTGGCGACAATCTGGAACTCACCCCTAAGAATGGTCTGGAAGCATGCTATCACAATTTTGATCCTCCATAGAGGGTATTACGTGAAATAGTTATCGGTCTGATGTCAGATACCCGACATAACTTTGAGCGTCAATGATAGTTCCAATCCATAATCGTCAAAAATGTATGCCATTTCCGACATCACCAATACGGAACTGATATAAAAAGGATGCCTAACTGATTTCACCGATATCTTCTAAGATTCTAAGACGGAAGGAGGCCGCTCACCACTATGCAGCGGTTTTGAGCGTTTTTAACCTTTAGAGAGGGGCTCCAAAGCCACTGTGGAGATTCAAAAGAGCCCGTCTCCAAAGGTTAAGCCTCCTCCGTTGTTTATTGCATAAGCAAACAAACAAACAAAAAAAAAATACAATGGTCGCCAGAGCAGAGCTCTCCCGCGACGAAGTTGCATGAAAGTGAAGAGGACCGGAGTCGAGTGGTAGTCTATTTACAAAGTTCATACAGGTAATGTACAAATTTCACAGTCTTTATATGGTTATCGTTTTAGATTTAATTTCCAATACATATACAGGGCACTTAAATTGAAGGGATCCCACAGTTAAAGGGCCGATCTTCAACTCAATGGGTGGTCTTTATCTTTCCTAATTATAACTGACCGTATATACAGATTAGTAAGATTTTGTACTACAGGTAGTTAACAGTATCGCAGCATACAAGCAAGTTTATTTATAAATATTTAGTGGTTGTAGTGAACAAACCGAGCCAGAGAAACAATGCAATATTTTGATTCTTTAAATATGATTTTAAAAAATTGTCTTCTCTGATATCAGGATAATATTTTGCATTCTATACTTTAGTGGGGCCTCTTATAATTGTCCTGTGTCGGCAATTTTTATGATAACAACTATTTGATATTTCTGTTTTACTGTGTAAAAATATCATATTTTAGGTATCATACAGACACTGTTTATGAAATACAGCATTATTTGTCATGAACAAGGTACCTCAGTATTACAAGAAAATCGACATACTTGACAAATCTGATATTTCTAATAACAGAACAAAACATTTTTAATACTTCTGTATTTGCTGTTTTGCATTTTACAGATATGCCATAGTCATTAGAAAATAATAACAGTTGTTAAAATTTTTTCTTACTCTTGGAAATTGTTTCAAAAACCACTTGTGAAGAATTTTTTTTTTTTTTTTAAACCTTTTAATTCTGAGAAAAGAAATTACCCCATTTCCGAAAGAAGCCATAATAAAGAGAAAAACCAATAAATGAAAATCTTTAGGTAGGACCATAAAATTTAGTCGTAAAATAAAGATCTGAATACCTTATTCATCCTAACGACTCAGCTGAAAGTAATTTCTATCAACTCCTCCGTTTGACTGAATTAAAGATGAAGATAATGTTTAAACTAAGTCTTGCATGAGCAGATTAAAAGTGTTTTAAAAAGAAAGAAAGTCATAAAATTAAGGCTGAAATTCCTTAGTTTAAAACAGATCAAGCAAATAAAAAGTGCATTGCAAACATTTCAGGATACTTGTCAATTTTGCTTCTTTAGAAAGTAGTAATGATTTATTTTCAAATAAATAGAAATAGTTACATATAAAATGATATTTACTGTTATAAAAATGAATCATCCATAAAGAATAACAGCAATTGTAGAAAGATAATAATTAAAAATATATATATAACTTCGTTAAAAGAGATTAATAAAGTTCATCAATTCATGCTTTGCAATTAGCGTATTATTTAATACACTGGTTCTCATAATTATAAGGATACCCGTTTTTCTATATTAACTAAACACTGAACACTATTATTTAAACAAATATATTTTTATTAATTTGAATTTCATTAATAGACTATATAAAAAAAATTTTATCGTTTTTCTATAACTTTAAATACGGTCAAAAAGATGATTTTTCAGCTGTTCACAATTATAAGGACAGTTCAAATCTTAGTAATTTTTTTTCAGTTATTCTTTAAATAATTATTTTATAGGGTCTCTTTATAGTATCTCTTATCTCTGGTATATATATATATTAATATTCAGTTTCAATACCATTTCATACAGCAAAGATAATATTATGAATACATTTAAACTATTTAAGATTGCTTTCCACTTGCATGCACTTTTCTAATATAATAAGTTAAGGTTTTTTCAACTTTTAGGCCACGGGAAAGGCAATAATACGGAAGTTTCTTTCTTCAAACTATTTCTTATTGCTCTAGAAGTAGAGCAAAAAATGTAAGTCTTGTTGAAAAAAGTATTATTACCCCCCCAAAATCTAACAAAAATCTGAGAATTCCACGTTTAAAATTTGTGGATATTCTCTTGATGTTCATAATAATAGAAAAAATTACTAAATTCATTCTGCCTTCAGCTGAAACCGCTCCCCAGAGCACCAGAGATCCACCTTTAAAATGCCCGACTCATACCTGCTTTTAAAAAATCTGCTCTGTCTTTCGCTATCTTCAGATCTTGCCAATAACTGTTAAAACCATTTGGTTAATCAAGAATAAAATGTTTTTCATCCGAAAATGCAACATTTTACAATTTAATATTGTTTTTATTCAACTTTAACTCAGACGTTTTTCCCCCATTAAATGCTTATTGATTATTACATGTTTTTTTTATTCATTTTAACATATTATTAATTATTTTAAACATGCATAAATATGGACCACAACATTTCGTTAAAAATTACGAGCAAATTAAGCGGCAGTCATTATGAGTAGAACAGTAAGATGAATTATGAGTCTTCTATCTCTGTAAAATAACTCTGATATTGCATCAGATCTCTCTCCTATCGAACCAGCAAATCAACGTTTGATCACATTTCCTTCAGCAATTTTAGATCTTCGAATTTCATTAGAAATTCAGCGGATTGAAATTATCCTTGCACTTATAAAACACATTTATCATACTTCACTACATGAACGTTCTTTTTTTCCCGAGGAATTATCAGTAATGTCCGTCCAAGAAAAACTGAAGGCTTATATATGAATTATACTAGCCCAGTAGTTAACAAATTCGCATGTCAACAGTAATTTATCCGCTCGTAAGTTAAATAAAACGAAAAAATCTTGATTGTCCCTATAATTATGAATATCTAAAAACGTGGAGAAAAAATATTTTGTATTATTTTTTATTAATTTTGTTTCGTATTAAAAAAAAATTATAGCAGTTTTGGTTTTTAGAATACTAGATGTATTAAGTGCACTTACTGTAATCTTGTTCACAATTATTTTTACATTAATTATTTCAAAACATAAAGTGTCCTTATAAATATGAGAAGGAGTGTAGTATAAGAAGTAAAGATAGCATATAGAGCTGTGCAATAAAAGTTTTCTCCAATAATTCTCTTAGTTTAATATACTATGGCAACGTGGTAAGAAACGTATTTAAATTTTTATAAGTTAAAAGAGTGCAGCTAAAAGATAAACTCTGAAATACATGTTTCACAGATTTTACCGACTAGTTTTGGGGTACGTAAAATCAGAGGGCAGACGATAGAGCATATGGCTCTGTAATAACAGGAGACTTGGCGTTGGAATATTAAAACCCGAATAAACTACTACGTGAGAAACGCCAAAGAAAAATATTTGAGATGCATACAGCTGTTTCGGTAGCCTTAAGCGTACCGTCTTCAGTGCAAAAAGAATTTCTTTTGCACTGAAGACGGTACGCTTAAGGCTACCGAAACAGCTGTATGCATCTCAAATATTTTTCTTTGGCGTTTCTCACGTAGTAGGTTTCACTCAATTGTTGTAATTATTCTAGATATTTAATAAAATAGTTATTTTTCGATTCAAATGTACATAAAAGCATAAAAAATTCAATTCTTCATCTTAGTCGTGATCTTAAGTAACAGTTACTAATTTCTTTCGCACGATTGCTCGCAATTTCATTTTAACTCTATTTTTAACTTAATGATGCTAGAAAATAATTCATTTTCATTTGGTCTCTTTCGTGAAATAAATAAATAAATATTCTCATGACATTAAAATAAGTGATTATGGCCATTATAAGACCTTCTGCTACATTATTTTATACAAATTTCCGTAGTAGAAAATTATTTAGAAAACTGTTATTAATTAAAATTATTTTTCATGATGGATGCAGACGATTTTTATTTCAGAGAAGTGTAACACTAAATTCGAAAGAAATATAATTTTATGTTGACAAAAGAGAAATGCGGTTTTTTGGGGGGTTAAAAAAAATAATATATATATATATATATATATATCGATAACTTTTTTTTAAATTATTACAGATCTATGGTTCAATCATTCGTTTTAAAGATATTGACGAATTCTTTTAAAGATAATCATACAGAAAATTTACACTTGCTCGGGTTTTTTTCCCAGAGGGGAGGGGGAGAACAATGCTCCTTCATTCACACAATTTTTTTTTTCTAATTTACTACTACTATTATCTATAATTTTTATTAATTTTTCAATCATTCGTTAAAAGTAACTGTCATTACATTTATACGAATTATTGTCCTACACAGTCATATTAAAAATTATGATAAAATGGGATGCCAGCGCCACCTTTTGAGCGATTTATCTCAAAATATAATCAGCAACAGTTTAGGTCAAAGTACAACTAAATACTATGTTTGGTTAAATTTCGTTCATTGGTTCCTGAGATACAGCATTTACAAAATTTTCGATTCGCACACACAGACATCACACAGGCAAACAGGCTGCATTTTTTAAAAAGAGTCAAATTGTATTCAGGACATTTCAAATTTTGTTATTATTATTATTATTATTAGTTATTTTTTACAATAATGTAAGTGTGTAGCATTAGGTTATAGACATACAGGATATTAATTTTAAACGCAACAACTTTATATCCACATCTCATTTTTTATGAGAAGTAAATTAATAAGAAATATTTGAAAAATATTTCTGGCATTAAAAAAATAATTTTTAACCATTAATTTTCATTAATGTTATTTTTAGTAAATTTTATAGAAAATTACTTTTCACCCTGTGGCATATTGAAAAATTTAGTTTTCTTTTCTATTTTTAACTTCATTTCCATTTCTTGGAAAAATTTCAGTTAACTCTTTAAAATTAATTCGAACGACTTTGTTATGATAACTTTTATTAAAAATTTTATTACAAGGCTTGATGATGTCACCCCTCCTAACTTTTTTTTTTCATTATACGAAAATAAAATTAGTAACTACATGGGAAAAAAAAAACTTTCATGTTTTACAATAATTTTTTCTTGTAATTATCTATTTTAAGAATTATCTTTTGAAAACTTAGGTCAATATAATTAAAAGTTTTTTTTTCACATTTTTTATATTAAGTTCTGAATTCATAGTATGAAGGAAACATTAATTGAATTTACACAGGCGGTCTGTTTAAAGTGCAATATTTTTTTTCATTATAAGTTTTAGGAAACATGAGATCAGAAAGGTTAAATGTTTAAAAGATAATTTTTTAAGTATGCTTTTTCTCTACAAGTAGATGCATTAGAAAGGCAAAGATTCAACATGAAGCTGGTTATAAGAAATAAGAATACTTTAAAAAATCCGTTTTGTTAGGCATAAATAATTTTAGACATTCCAATATGTATAATATAAAGCTAGTGTACCGACCGTAAGAAAATTATAATTTTGTTTAAAACATAGTTTGTTATACGTAAAACGTTCAAGAGAAATTGTAAAAACAATCTGGTATGTTACTCACACAACTTTCTCTTACCCTGAAATTTAATACTATAAATACAGGTTGGAGATTAAGAGGTAAGATAACCAGTACTGTTATGTAAACCTACGTTAATCAATTCAAATTAAGCTTCGGAAAAGTTTTATATGAAAATTAGTTCTGTGTGAGGGGGATTACCGCCCCCTCAACCCCCCATTTCATTAATGCACCTACATTTATATAGAATTTAATTCTGTTATTAAAATTAAAAGTTTACTTAAAATTATACAGACAATTTTCACACGCAACATTCATTGAAACTTATCAATCTTGATCAAACTTTTCCAGCAACAAACTTATATTAACTTCAAAATACAACATTTAAGTCTCGTAAAATTATTCGTTTTTAAGTTATTCTAAGAGTAGTATAACACTAAATATCCAAAAAAAGTTGAATTTCTTCTCAATATTACTTTTTTTTTTTTTTTTTTTGTTAAAAATGAAAAAAATCGATAACTTTATTTTAAATTATCGCAGATCGATGGTTCAAGCATTCGTTTTAAAGGTATTGGCGAGCTCTTTTGAAAGATACCCATCAAGAAAATTTACTCCCCTCGAGGGGGACTTCCCTCCGCCTCCAGGAGCGGGGGGGAGACGAGGCTTCTACATACACAATTTTTTTTTCCCAGTTGACTATATCTATTACAAAAAAATCTATATTCGTTTCATTTGGTTTAGTGCAATCTATAGATGTTAAATATATATGTTATATTTCCCCCATAGACGTAATGTATGTGAATACTTTTGAGTGTCCCTGTATACGAAACATTTGCTTCATCTCAACGAAAGGCTTACTGTAGCATCCCTATATGATACACATTTAGAATACCGAGTTTGGAATTTCTGCAACTATTTGTTCTTGAGATATGTTGATAACAGACAGACACACACACAGACCATTCGCTAAAAACATTATTTTCGTATTCAGAGGACCCCAGAACATGTAAATATAACAAAAACTCACGTTCGAAAATTTGACCCTAAAACAATAATTTCTCGACCCTATGGGTAAGAGAAAATAAAAAGTATCGCATGGTTGTATCTATTTTAAGAAAAATAATTCGAAGTTTTCTAGAAATGAAACTTTTAAAAGTTGGTATTAGGAATCAAAATACTTAAATATACACTTTATACCAGAGAAAATAATTGAATTTTAATAGAAGATTTAAATAAAAAATTATGTAGAATGAAACATGAAATGAATCGTTTTCAAATTTTTGAAAGATTAAAAAACTAACCTTAGGTATTCCTTTTAAATTATAAAATTAAAAATATGTTTCAATTATAACGTTCAAAATTTGTAGGGAGAAAAAAAAAATAAATAAAAAACTCACAAAGATAATTAATTTTTAAAGTTCAACAAACTTTTATTTATGTATTTATTTATTTATTTATTTATTCAAATTTCAGTAATCAGAATTTCATTGTATTTTAGAAAAAAAAAATGCCATTGTATTACATTTATTTTATAAGTCCTAATAAAAATAAATCTGTTATCATCTGGAAAATATTAATTTGAAAATTTGTCTCTAAAGACTGAACAGGTGTTTTAGAAAGATACTGAATCTGCATAGCGGTATAAATTACTCTCGTTAATTGAAATGTTGCAAAAGAATAAATCTTCCATTAAAGTTTAGAGAAATTTCGTTAAAACTTTAGAAGCTATTAGTTGAATTAATCCCTAGCGATACTTTCAAAGAAACGAAGTTAAAGAGTTCACCATTTATTTGGGCTTTATAAATAACACAATCTCCTTGCTTACTTTCAGGATTATGTACCAAAATATGGCAACAGCTCGTCACTAACTTATTAGACGAAGTACACGAATATGTTAAAACCGTACAGGAATTTAAATCTTTTATAGGTTCTCTCCAAAGTTTCAATTATTAATTTTTAACATAGAACTTATTTACAGAGCTGTTGTTTTTGTCATTGTTTGTTTAAAATTAATAGTCAATTTAAATTGTTTTTGATGTGTTTTTTTCTTTAAACATCTATTATAAGAACTATTTTATCGTTTATAATAACAATGATTATGCGTATTGTATTAAACAGTAAAGCTTGTAAAGAAATTAATATTAAAAATTTTATGTTTTATACTTCAAATGCCAAACATATTACCAGTTACACAGTTTTTAATGCAACATACAGGAATAGAATGTCTAATGTTGCGCATTTTTTTTTTTTTTTTTTTTTTTTTTTTTTTTTTTTTAACACTGATAAAAATTTTGATTCGAGAATGAACCAAATTTGGTACTACCAGAAGATGTGATGTACGAGGTTGAACTTGGTACTTGGTACAACAGTAGCTGCAACTATACGATGGTGGAAAACACCAAATCATGGTAAATGATTTCACAATCATATGGTTGCACCTACTGTGGTACACTCTCAGAAATAATATACTCAGTTTTAAAGATTCAGACATCCTCGGGCTTCATTTCGTTGTTTCTGACAACCATTTCGTCAAGCGATCACGTGATTTTTGAGGAAACGTAAACTCTCAAATATTTGACGAAACTGTTTACTCACTATAGCATGTGCTAGCTTTCATTACTGCCATATTGGTTTTTTCCCTGTGTCGTTTCGACTTTACGTTGCAATGACTTTTATTTGCCGGCCTGGTGGTTCGGTCGGTAGGACGTTGCCTCTGGATTCCCAGGTCGCGTGTTTCTAATCCCGGTGAGGGCATGGATGTTTGTGATGTCCTATGTCTACAAAATATTGTGTGCGCTTGTTTATGTGAGTTACTGTAAAAATATGGATCAATTGAGACATAAGTAATTGTAACTATAGGTCTCAAAGCTGTCAAATAAATGTCGAAATGACTTTTATTTGTTTGCACTGTTTTATTTATATTTTCATAAAATATAATTAGGATTTAATGTCTAAAGCAACGAACTTGCAGGTAATTTTATAATTTGTATTTTATTCAGTATCACGAAACTAGGATGAAAAAATGTATCTTTACTATTGACGAAATTCGCATGTTCAAAAAAGTGACGAAAGTAATTTTCTCAATTTGACGAAATATTCGCTCGGAGTATTTCCCTGGAAACGGTTTCGTGAAATTTGAGTATCCATTTCTGAGAGTGTACAAAGTTTTGATTTTACCAAGTTCCAAATCATAGTAAAAGGTTTCACCATGTTTTATGGTTGCAGCGCTACTGTAGTACCGTGATTTAGTTAAACCCAGCACAAAAATTTTAACAGTGAAGATAATAAATTTGTCTTCAGCAGTTACAGCGCAGATTCTTAAAACAGAAAAGCGCAAACATATTAAAGTCAAATTATTTTAAAATGATGCATATTTGCAATATAAGCTATTTCAGGAAAGCTAGATCTGGTGAGCGATAAGTTAGCGATACTGACGGATAGAAATGTAATGTTTGAACATGCCAGTATAAAAAAAAGCTCATCAAATCGCTAAACAATTTAAATCTATTCACAAAAATAAAGTTTAAAATGTAAGGCTTAACTACTGTTTCTACTAACTTAATTGTCAGAATGAAATTCTATATATGAATGGAAATCAATATAATGTTGAGATATTAACGTTGCATTATTTATAACTGAAATGTTAAGAATTAGTATTGCTCTTTACAAAGGTCAGAGAAGCATCTGCTTACACTGCTTAATTTGAATTGAAATGTAAACGTACAAAATAATTTGACCGTCAAATGAAGATTATAAATATGTAAAAAGCATTTCGACGTGTCGGTATAGAAGATTAGCAATAAAATCTTTCTAAAAAAACATCGTAATTGAATTTTCTAACATATATTAAACTGCAGAACTTTAAAGATTAATTTAACCTTTAGCGCCCAGTGTCCTCATTAGAGGACAGACATAAAATGGCACGTATATTTTTTGTGTTTTCTTGGAACGATTTCTGCTTTTTAGTGTCAGTTTATAGCGTCACTCTGATCCCTGAAAGTTTTATGTGTCTACTATTAATTATTATTTCATAATTTGGATAGTCATTTTATTATTTTTCATTCATCGCACATATATTTGCGCAGGTATACTAACTTAAATCAAGTTAAATAATAGTATATATTATAATACTTCACTTTTGAGATCTTTGTCAACATATAATAGGAAATTAATCTGTTATCTCGAAGTTTTTCTATCTCGAAGTTTTCTCGCTAGAAAACTAAACGTCAATGAATGACGATGGCTTTAAATTTAAAACTATCAGAAGAATTGTTTAAGTTAATACATTTTACTGTCAGTTCTCTATATTAATTTAGAAGTGAAATAATCAGCTAATAGTATTTAGCAAAATTAATTCTGGTGTTAACGGGTTAATCAGTCGCTATAATAATAATGATAATAATAATCATATTTGTAAAAAAAAAGATGAAAAATCATAATTTTAATGAAAATATTCAAATAAATATTCACATATTCCAAAGACTTATATGAAGTTAGTTAATCTGAAATAAGATTATTGTAGTTAATATTCTTGGGAAGTCTAATCCATCAGATATACTTAGAATAATTTTATTATTTTAAAGAATCTGTAAATACGGTAATTTCACCTCATATGTTCCTGGAAAATGTAATTTGTTTGAATTTTCCAACGGTAATTTTTTAATTTGATCAGGCATTTTAAATATTTAATAAAATTATACTTTTTTAAAGTAAATTTTTAGGTAATATAAATGCAATCTTACCTTGCATCACATTGTGAATGTATGTATTTTAGTAGAAAAGCAACTTACCTGCAAAGAAAAAACACATTTATTAGAATGATTGATGCAATAACCTAAAATTATTTAAAAATAATAAAATAATAATAATAATGTCAAAAAGTGTGCTTTTAATAACAGATTAATTTAATTACAGATTTAATTACCATTTTGAAAAAAATGTGTGAATTTTAAAAATAACATCAACATTTTGGGATGATTGAAATGAAACTGAAATCAAAAGAAAATAGAATAATTATATTAGTTACAATTTTATGAATAAATAAGGGGAAAAAATCATGCAACACACATTGATTATCAATCATTTAAAACTTTCAATCTGTTGAACGTAATTTATTTTAATTACGTTCAATATATTGGTCAAAAATAAAATAAAATAAATAAATAAATAAAAAATTGAAAAAAAAAAAATATTCTAAAAAGTAATTTTTACAGAGCATCATTATATATATATATATATATTTTAAATGCGTGGCCATTTATACGATCTTATATAGATCCAAAAATGTATTAAGTTGCTTTTTCACTTGAAACATGCATAACGTAATTGAAAAAGCACCTCTAAGAATTTCATTCTTTTAAAATGTTTATTAATATATTTTTTTTTTGTGTGTACTCCTATATATGATCTTTAGGACTTACACCTAGAATACAGCATATTAAAACATAATGAGTTAAAAGTGTATAAGACAACTAAAAACAACCTTTCTGCTATACCTTTCTGCCTTTCTGCATTTCTCAATAACGTATGAGATTTTTTTATGCAGTCTTGAAAATGAAAAGTATGCATTTTTTCTATCTGGAACATGTTGGGAAGCAACTCAATAAATCAGGTCTACTTCAATACGTTTGGTTTGAGATATTATCATTAAATATATAGCAAAAAATAACAATCTGTTGATCGTAATGTATCTTATTTCTTTTGCTTATCTCTGTAAACGAATCCTAATTCTGCATCATTTCCAGTAGGGTACAAGTTAAAGGGCGAAGAGACAGATTACAGAAGTTTGGAACACTTTTCAAGACTGAGGGCAAATGTTAATTGTTTTATAGCATCGAGATGGGTAGGATTTTGTATTAGTTAAAATCTCTGCTACAACAAAACCGATACGTACCATAATACTGAGTAGATATTAAAATTGATAATATCTGACAACTTTTTATCCGATTTTGATATATAAATAATTCTTTAATGAATAAAATCATTAAGATACGAATTTATGTGTGAATGCTGGCACGTTAGCAGCTGTATATTAATTTTCTATATATTTTTCTATTGTGAGTTTTTTTTAGCTTTGTAAAGTTTTACCGCAGCTAACAGGTAGAATTATCATTGATCAAAATTATAAATACGCCATCCCTACTCCTAAAGTGATAACGCTTAACAGATAGCTTTGGATTACAATATAAAGCTGCACTTACAAGATATCTTAGAACCACGTTTTTTAATGTTTTTCCTTCGATTTCTGCTGTACTATGTAATAATCTTTGATTTGTGTGACATTTTGTTTTTCAAAGTGGTGTGTTTTTCTGAAGTATTTTTGAATGTTGAGTAAGGGAAAAATATTGTAAAATTTACATCATGTATAGTTTTGACAGGAAATGGAATTTTTTGACAGAAATAAGTTTATAA
The DNA here is from genome assembly GCA_963930645.1 of Salticus scenicus. Taxonomy (NCBI): domain Eukaryota; kingdom Metazoa; phylum Arthropoda; class Arachnida; order Araneae; family Salticidae; genus Salticus; species Salticus scenicus. The sequence goes on from OZ005650.1 coordinate 217,394,181, forward strand.
CTCCCCTTTCTCAACTCCTATTTCAGTTTTTCGGGGGAAAATCTAGGCAATGTAAATCAAGAACAAGAAGAGCGATTTCATCATGACATCAAATAAATGGAAAGGAGGTATCAGGACGATGTTACGTTAACATGTTAGCAGATTATTGTTGGATGCTGCGTAGAGTGTGTCTTCAAGCCGTGCAGAAGCGAAAAAAACTTTAAAACAGAGCTTCAATGTAAAGTAAAAGAGACATTTAAGCCATAATGTATAAATAATAGCTCATTTTAATGTATTGCATACATAAAAAGTTTCGATTTTGTTATAGCCTCTGTGTCAATTCTTCAGATTTTTCATCCTTACTTTGTGAAAAACCCTTATGTGATAGAAAAGACAACCATTTCTGAATCCAGCCTATTAAAAAAAATATTAGAAATGTCATAGCAGTACAAAATAAATAAATATATGAATAAAAGTACGATTTTACAGACCTGTACCTATGATTTAGTTAATACCCGTACTTTCTGGATTTTTAAAAAAATAAATAGAGTAATATCTAATATAAATAGAATATATGGAGTACTTTTTACTTCCATTACCCGACTACCGTAGATAATGGAAGTATTGTATTCGGTCAAAAAATTCGATATCAAGTTTTCACCAGATTTGTACGTTTTAAGGTCTTCTGAGTCCAAAAATGTAGTTTTTAGCAATTAGTTAGTGTTTATGTATGAATGTATGTATGTGGGGACCATCATATCTCCGAAACTAATAAAGATAGAACGACGAAACTTCAGAATTGAGACATGTCTGGTGTATAGATGAAGTTTCCGAATTTCGGTGAAAATTGGAAAATCGGAAGTGGGACCGTAAGTCTGTATCTCTAACGGTTTTCTTCAAAGTTACTATATAAAAATTCTGTTATATGTCCTTTTAAATGATATAGTTGGTTAGTTCAGGAAAATTGACAGGCATTCTGTATATATAGCTCAATTTCAAATCGCGAGAATGCGTTCCTCTAAAAACGGCTGTACGGATTTTTTTCAGACTCGCCTTATTAACTCGCTTTTAAATATCCTTTTGTTTGTAATTATTGTTTTCCGGTCAGTAATTGAGTATGCCAAGTTGTAAAAGTTGGTATCTCAAAAACGGCTCTAACGATTTTCTTGAAAATTGTTACATAAATCCATTTTAGATATCCTTTCTCATGTATTATGAGGTTATTACAGGAAAATTAAGAATCCTCCTAAATAAGTAGGTCAGTTTTAGATCTCGGAAATTAATATTTCAAAAAAAAAAAAAAAAAACTCTACCGACTTTTTTTTTTCTTATTTTTTAACTCGCTATCTAAACTCTATTTTACATCTCTTTACACGGGTATTAAGTTTCTCTTACCGGAAAAGTTTTAGGTGTCTACTTCGTTAGGTCAATTTTATGTCTTCTGATCACATTATTTTTAAAAAATGCACGTAATACTTGTAATAGTGGGTAATGGAAGTCGTGTGGTTGTTACACCAGATTTTTATTAATTTATATCAACAGAAACTTTATGTTAAAATAATTTCAGGACCATGATCAAAACATTTTGATGAAGATTTTGTAAATGAATCCAAATGATGTTTTTACATTTCTATGACCATAAAGGTGAAGAATAATTACCACATCACTAAATTATTACCTCTTATGCGTAAAATAGGAGATGTGAGTAAGGAAATTAATGACATACACAATTCATGGTTGCCAAATAAAATTCGCAAAAACCTTCACTATTTCTCTGAGAATTTTAACGACAAATTATCATTACATGGGCCAGAACATATAAGAAGTGATTAAATAACTATATCCAATACAATATAATTTATTGAGAATGGCTGAGATGATGTTCAGATGTGTTACATTCCATTTAAAAATTCCTTACCGAATAATTGATATCATACAAAAATAAAAGCTTGTTATATGTATATTCTCTCCAAAGCATGGACTCTGCAAAGAGTAATGAATGATCTTTACCATTAATCCAATTATGCAAATTAGTGATACAAGTGTTGCATTCAATATGAAGCATCCAATGATTTAACTTAATCTCCAATTCGACAACCAATATAAAGATTTTATATCTATTTAATCAGTGGCGATAAATCATTTCTAACTACACTGAAAAAAAAATTCTGTGACTGACTTCTATGAAACGATTTTGTGGTTCTAATAAAAATAGTTTCATGACATCCTTATAAATTCTAGTTCCTTTGACAGCGAGTTTTAAAACCCCTATTAGAATGCCAGAGAGTTTTCCTATATGATCGTGGTCCAACATTTCTGCAAATAAATGCGAACACAAGAGGTGAGTTTCAGTAACTGTAATTTTGGTTTATGACCCAATTCTACGAAATCAAGCGAGAATGTTTGTACGAATACGAAATATTGATAATGTTTATAATATTGTTTCGCCGTCTAGAAAAGTAAGGACGATAAATTCTCGATCATTTCGTCTGACCAGGTAATTTGTTTACCTTATATGCATAACTTGGAAATCTATATTTCTAGTTTAGGGATTCAGAAAATGACTATTTATTTGTTCTAGAGGAAAGCTGTATACACGTGTCCTCAGTGTAGAGAGTTACTTCTTCACGAACTTAGTAAGGGTTGTTACGACAGTTCAAACAAATTTACGGTATTTTAAAACAAGAAATGAATATTACCAAGCGTCAAGCAAATAGTAAAAAGAGTTTAAATGCAAATATTTATTTATAAAATCAATTGAAGCAACAATTGACCTCTTCTATATATTCAATTTTTTATTTCTTACAAGGAAACATTCAAAAGGCGTTGTCTTAAAAAAATATTGAAAAAAAAAAAAAAAAAAAAAAATGTGATTCTACTCTTCATAAAACACCAGAAAATGAAAAAATTATCGGCTGAAATGAATTACAGCGACTACAAAAAATTACCAAAATTAAGCATATTTGGCGATTTTACACTATTAGGCGATTGATTTTGAGTACTTGGCGGAGAAGCAAAACACGGTTCTGTTCGTACACGGCAATCTCGATGCTAGAAAACTTATCGTCTAACAGCGCTAAATCGACAAAAATTCTTAATTTTGATAATTTTTTGTGGTCGCTGTAATTCATTTCAGCTGATAATTTTTTCATTTTCTGGTGTTTTATGAAAAGTAGAATTACATATATGTTTTTCAATATTTTTTGAAGACGACACTTTTTAAATGTTTCCTTGTTACTTTTTAACTAGTGTGAATTGATGTTTCATTCAGCATCTTTTACTGCATTGGAATTCTCTAAAATCAATGTTTGTAAAAATAATTATTTTTACTAGAGCTATTTTTAGAACTATTAATTATTATAACTAGAACTATTTTTCCCTTTTGATTATTATTTTTGTTTTCAGTAGCATCGTATCCATGCAATTTGCTACTTTTATTTAATTTACAATTTTGTTTTTGAATAGTGTAATCACTAAAATTATATATCACTAAAACTAATTAAAAGTTCAAAATTACAAAACGATTATGTATACAAATAGTGTATAAAATTATTGCTTGATTTTAATACAATAAAGAATTAAATTACAAAAAAGAAATTCAACAATTCGGCATAGAGAAATGTGTTTAAAAATAACTAAATCATTGAAAGAATTAGTAACCCAAATATCAACATTTAAAAAAATTAACCAAATAAAATAAGAAACCTGAATAGCTTTAACAAAAACGTATTCTAATACATTTTAACTGAAAACACTCAGAAGTACTTCAGAATATTTTAAACGCAAAATACAGATAAAAGTACGTGCAAAAGTTTCTCAAACTTTTGTTTTATCCCCAACATTCCAGAAAATTCAGATTTGCATTTTAAATTTTAAAGTATATTGTCAAGAGAATTTACACATGAAATAAACTTTAAGGAAATTTAACAGTTCTTTTTCTTTTTTTCTTTTTTTTTAAGATATTACATAGCAACATTACGTACATTATAAGATAAATATTTATAATTTAAAAGTATTGTAAGTTTTAAAGCACATATATTTTGCCATTTAATTTTTTTTTTTTTTTTTTTTTTTTCGTAATTTCTCTTCATCAATAAATGAAGAGAAATTACGAACAGAAAAGTAAAAATAATTTTTGAAATTTCGTAATGGCTTTCAATATACATTCATATCCTAAATTGAATTCACATCCTGTTTTCTCGTTTCCTTCTTTTGCGCATAATTTTTAAACAAATGAACGTATGAACACAAAATCTGGATGGCATATTTTAATAAAACCATTAATCGAATTCTATAGAACTTTAACATTCACAACAAATTTAAGGTGGTATTAATTCAAATTTTTTCAAAAGTAAGCTTTAGAAGAAATGAAAAACATGGACAGTTTTAGAAAAGAAAACTCAGTGAGAAACGGTATTCAGGATGCCTTACAGAGAAGTGAAGATACACATGTCCCCAATGTTAAATTAAAATCGAATTTTTCACCCTGCATTCATTTTTCTTTTCCTTCGATAGCGGACGTGAAAAATTAAAATTATTAATTTGCGAACTACGAACGCTCCCAGAATAATAAAAATGCCAATGAATAATTTTATAAAGACTATCTGATCCAATTTTAATGTTTGTATATGTTTGTTTTAAAAATGTTTTTCGCAAAATAAGACAAAAGAAGGAGAAAGAAGAAAAAAATAAATGAATACAGGAAGGAAAACCGAGTTTTAAATTTAACATCTGAAGAATTGTGTACTTTCAACTAACACCTCTTCTGAAATAGTTTTCTTTTCTAAAGATGTTTAAATTTTCCATTTTTTCGAAAGCTTAGTTTTGAGAATGAATGAAGTAATATCAGTTTGAAAATTATTGCTTCTGTTAAGTTTTATAAAAATAGATTAATGGTTTGATAAAATACATGCTACCTAATTTTTATGTTCATACGTTCATTTGTTTAATGTCATGTGCAAAAGAAGGAGAAAAAAGGTTGAACTTTAAGTTTAGACAGGAGTGTATATTATTATCCCATGCTTTTTTTACAGAATTTTAGCCGGTAGTCCGAGGACGATCAAGTCGTTAAGGCATGACATTTTAATTATTAATGCGATTGGTAACAGATAGGGTAAAATTTGAAATGTTATGCATAATATTATTATATTAAACGTTTATAGTTAAAAAAAAAAAAAAAAAAAAAAAAAAAAAAAAAAAAAAAAAACGCTTGGTAAAATGATTGTTTTCTAAATAAAAATATTTCACAGAATTTTAAAATTGTTATTAAATTTCCAAGTATTTTATGCAAAAACTATGTTCACATACCCTTTAAAAAATAAAGTAATAAATGCTTGGAAATATTAGAAAAGTTTACGAAATCTATAAATAATCTATAAATCTAAATCTATTCATAGATTTCCTAAAGACTTTTTCCTTTTTCTTTTCAAATAAATTTTTAAAAATGACGATTAAAAACATTTTAAGATGATTTGTAAAATAATTTTAGTGAAACTGTATTCAGATTCAGGGGCAAGTAAAATTGTTTTCAAAGCTTTAACGTCAGAGAAAACAAACAAATAAATATACATCCAAATGAAAAATATTTAGAAAGAGGTAATGAATGAGGTAATAAGGAATGTCAAATTAAAATTAATAGACTAAAAGCTTAGTTAACTTTTAAAGATATGAATTAAGAAAAACAAAAGATTAAAAAAAAAGTCGATTAATTTTTAAAGATTAATTTCATTATTCGATTAATTTCAATACATTTTATATCCATTTTTATTACGTTATTGTTTCTGTACTTCTAAACATCGTGTTCTTATTTGCTTATTTATTACATGCTTGCATAAAAAACAGATTTACCTAACACATAAAAAATAGTCATGTAAATCAACGTACAATACATTAATACAATTCTGAACTTATTTAACGCAAATCTTACAAAAGGTCCACAGTTCGATTCTTATAAATATATTAAAGTACAGATTCAACATAAACCAATTTCCCTCCGGACACCTTATAATTCAATTTTCATTCATATAGAAAGTTACTTTTAATATTACCTATGTATTTGCATATAATTTGCTCTCATATATATAAATTTTTTATGCGTATACATAGGGGCCACCTCGTACAGTTTTTTTTAACACCAGTGTTTTTTGTAGAAAAATTCATCACATTTAATTGTTGAAAACTGATAAAACAATTAATAAAATTTTATATTAAAAATTTCTGGTAGTAAAAAAACAGCTATGTGCATATCTTATATCCGACGTATGACTTTATAAAACTACAACCTGTGTTCAAATGATTAATGACATGCAATTTACAACACTTGGTGTCCAGGTATTTCATATTTTTACAACTTAAGGCGTATAAACATGTATCACGGTGTGAATCCCATACACGTATTTTTCAAATAGATTTTGTATATACTTCTTTTCTTAAGCATTTTCATACATCTTATTTTCAATACATCTTACTTTACAGCCATCCATATTACTCTACCTAAATAAATATAATACATTTGTTCTTATGTTACATGCATTTATCCTACATTCTTATACATATTTTTTTAAAAATAAATATCAACTTATAATAATACACAACTTAATTATATATACATATACGTAATGCGATATTTTCGCAACAAACAAAAATAATACAGATTGTTCTGTTGCTAATAGTATATAAAAATATATACTATCAAATTGAAATATCATTTTTAAGTTTTATTTAATAAAAGCATTTTTACTTTCTCTTACCCATAGGGTCGAGAAAGTATTGTTTTAGGGTCAAATTTTCGAACGGGAGTTTTTGTTATATTTACATGTTCTGAGGTCCCCTGAATACGAAAATCATGTTTTTAGCGAATGGTCTGTGTGTCTATCTGTCTGTGTGTCTGTTATCAGCATATCTCAAGAACAAATAGCAGCAGAAATTCCAAACTCGGTATTCTAAATGTGTATGATATAGGGATGCTACAGTAAGATTTTAGTTGCGATGAAGCAAATGGTTAGGTACAGGGACACTCAAAAGTATTCAAATACATTACGTCTATGGTGGAAATTGTAGGTAAGTACAGTTTAACATCTATAGACTGCACTAAACCAAATAAAACGAATATATATTTTTTGTAATAGATATAGTTAACTGGAAAATTTTTTTTGTGTATGTAGGAGCATTACTCCTACATACCTGAAGGGGAGTAAATTTTACCCTCAGGGAAAAGTAAATTTTCCTGATGGGTATCTTTCAAAAGAGCTTGCTAATACCTTTAAAACGAATGGTTGAATCATCGATCTGCGGTAGTTTAAAATAAAGTTGTCGATTTTTTTCATAAATAAATAAATATATATATATATATTTAAATGCAATATTGAAGAGAATAAATTCAACTTTATATATATATATATATATGTGTGTGTGTGTTTAGTGTTATACTACTTCTCTAATATGGAAATCGTCTGCATTATCATAAAAGATAATTTTTTTAAATAATAACTTTAATAAATTATTTTTTAAAATCAGAATTATTTTTTAATAACCGAGTTAAATTCTATATAAATGTAGGTGCATTAATGAAACGGGGGTTTGACACACAGAACTAATTATCATATAAAACTCTTCCGAAGCCTGATTTGAATTGTTTAACACAGGTTTAGATAACAGTAATCATTATCTTACCTCTTAATCTGCGTCCTGTATTTATAGTACTAAATTTCAGGATAAGAGAAAGTCGTGTGAGTGACACGCCAGATTATTTTTCTGCAAGTCATGAGGTTTTGAAATTTTATTGATAAACTACTGCTTTATAATTATATAGGAAAACAAGCTTATTTCAACATATTCAAGATTTCTTTTTTTTTTCTTCCAAATATAGCTATTAAGCCGAAAACAAATATGTGAATTTCGCCATATACAATAAGTCATTGTATAACATTATGTATATTATGGATACTTATTTCACAGAATAGTTAGCAGTGGAACTTTTAATAAATGTCAACCTGAATATGGTTTGACATTTGAGCAAGACTTATAGAATACATTGTTAAGAGAATTATGTTTAATGACATTTAGAAACAAGTAGTTAGATTATATCTTATTTAAATAATGTTACAGTTACCTGGAGCAAGATTCCAAGTAACGTTGATAAAATTTATTTATATATTTCATTAGGTTTCCATACAGAAACGATTCGATTGATTTATTCGAATAATATTATAACTTTCTTAAAAATCGATTTTATTTTAATTTTGGCTTTTTTCTTCAAAACATAATATATGTATGTATATATATAGTTTTCTTAACCACAAACAATCAATATATATGTAGATATTTAATTGTATACTTAATACAGATAATTTTTGAGGATAACAGTTGAAAAAAAAAAAAAAAAAAAAAAAAAAGATTTTTTCTTATTTTAAATTTAAATTAAATTTATCAGTATTTTATCAAAATGTATTAATATTGTATAATTAAGAATAATTTATTAAACTTGTAAAATAATAACCGTTATGAGGTCGGAATAACTAAAATACAACCTTTCATTAGTCAAGGACAGAGAGAGAGAGATTAATGCAACGTTGTTGCCTTGGTATTGCCGCCGCGCCGTTCCTAACGTAGTAGTTAGAAAAAAAAAAGTGTTAGATTTATAAAAGTTTTTTAGATTTTTTTTTTTATTTATTTACAACACTTTGTACACTATTTTCCAATAAGTATTTGGACACTTTCTAATTTAGACATGTTTTCAAATATCTAGAAAAGCTCTTTAGGAATCATTTTGACACTTTGGAAGTATAAAGACCATGCTATACCTCATATATTTCAGCAAAAGTTTTGTCCTAAAGAGGAAAAGGAGACCTGTAAAAAAATGAAACAAAAATCAAAATGTTTTGGATCACTCTGTAGAAGGCTTGAAATGCGTTTTGGTTGTAGCATGTGATTATGAGGATTCTTCTAATTATCTGTAAAAAAAAATTATGAGGCTACCACATATACTCATGGAGATATAACGGTTTCTTAAAAAAAATTGCAAATAATATTATCACTTTTAAAATTATAACACATAAGGTATTAGACCCAGCGCAAAGCCATTTTTAGGAAACTTGGCATACTACATTAGATTATTACTTACAAACTTTGAATAAACACCATAAAATGCAATAAACTCGCAACAATTGTTTCGGGTCGAAAAAACACACGAACTTTCATCAGGCGAATAAAGTAAGCACGAGTGCTGCAGTCAAAGCGGCAACGCACATATACTCATGGAGATATAACGGTTTCTTAAAAAAATTGCAAATAAAATTATCACTTTTAAAATTATAACACATAAGGTATTAGACCCAGCGCAAAGCCATTTGCGCTGGGCGTTGCCGCTTTGACTGCAGCACTCGTGCTTACTTCATTCGCCTGATGAAGGGTCGTGTGTTTTTTCGACCCGAAACAATTGTTGCGAGTTTATTGCATTTCATGGTGTTTATTCAAAGTTTGTAAGTAATAATTTTTACAACGCCAGTTTTGTGGTGCTTTTTTATTAAATACTACATTAGACACAGCATACTGCAATCAGAATACAAGAATGTTCAATATCTTACGAAATATGAGTATTTTACTAAATAATTTTTAACTACGCATGCGCAAGCTTCTAAAAATTTGATTTGCATATTTTAATAGTCAGAAGTATTGAGAAACTTATATGGAAACCACAAATAAATATCGTTTAAATTAAAGACGTTTTGAGAGATAGAATGAATAGAATTTCAGTTCTTTCAAAATAAAAAGCAAAACTATAACAGGTTTTGCTTACATTTTTATTTTGATTCAATTAATGATAATTGATTGTAAATAAATATTGCATCATCTTCCCTTTTTTTGAGAGAAATTGAAATTTTGTTCATTCTATCTCTCATAATTTTTTTTAATTTACAATATATATTTATTTGAAGTTTTCATATAAGTAGCTCAAACCTTTTGGCTATTAAATTATGCAAATGAAATTTTTTAAAGGCTTGCGTATGCGTAGTTAAAAATTATTTAGTACAAATGCTGATTTTTCGTAAGATATTTAACACTTTTGCATTCTAAATGCAGTATGCAGTGTCTATTGTAGCATGCCAAGTTTCCTAAAAATGGCTTTGCACATGGGTCTAAAATATCCCAAGTGTTAGAATTAAAAAGTGGTAATTTTATTTGCAGTTGTTTAAAGAAACCATTATATCTCCATGAATATATGTGGTAGCCCCATAAAAATTTATACAGATAACTAGAAGAATTCTCATAATCACATGCTACAGCTAAAACGCATTTCAAATATTACTTTCTGTAGGGTGATCCGAAACATTTTGATTTTTGTTTAATTTTTTACCTCTCCCCTTTTTCTCTTTAGGACAAAAATTTTGCTGAAATATATGAGGTATAAGATGTACTTTACACTCCCAAAGTATCAATGTGATTGATAAATAATTTTTATAAATATTTATCAAAACATCTAAATTCGAAAGTGTCCACATATTTATTGATATATAGTGTATATCTTGAATGTCATTTGAGTTTTTTCCAATCGATGTCTGTGTCGATTATGATTCGATATGTGTTAAAAAATTTCTTTGTTCAACATAATTTTAGATCCAGTTCATGGAATTCAAAGAAATTTTACTTGTTTTTTCACATAAATTGTGGCTGATTATGTTTTATTGAATATTGTTCAATAATCGCAAGACAATGGGGGGGGGGGGGGAAGGAGAAAATCAGAAATACATGTACTAGCTAAATTTTTTTCTTGAAAATTAGCAGCAAAGTGTTACTTAGTAAACATTTTACTCGAATTTATGGAAAAAATTACTATATGTACTAAACATTTTCCACAGAAGTTCCAGTTCCATATTTCAGCATTTTATGTTATTTAATTAATTATATCTTTTACATCGTATTCTTATCGTATTCTTTTCAAAATGTATATATTATTTAGCTCTTGCTAGTGAGATAGCACAAACATTAATATGTAAAATTCTTTTATATTATATATATATATATATATATATATATATATATATATAAATTATATGTTTTAGTTTTACTTTTGGTCACTTAACAGGTAGCACGGAGGGGGGAAAAAATCTTTGTTTAGCTCTGTTTTTTTTTTTTTTAAATAATTGTATTGTTGGAATTATATATATATTCTTCGACCACATTTAATGAAACCATGGAAGCATCTGCGCATGTGCTAACTTACCGAGTCCAATGCTAAAATAGGGGTGACAGTCATGTAACTGAGAGAAAATGAGCAATAACAGAGCGCGGAATTTCTGGATGTTTTCCAAATTTCAAGATGGTATCCCTCCAACATGTTGGACGCGTCCTCACTGCTAGTTTTAGGATCTGTGGCCGCACTGTATATATATGTGTGTGTTACAAAAATTTAAGAAACAATATCATCATAAGGTGCAAGTTTGTTAGTTTTGCTTATTATGATTGGTCTTATAACGACAATAAAATTTCAACACACCACTAGTTAATTTTTTTTTTTTTTTTTTTTAAGAATGTAAATTTTTAAATTTGCTTTTTTTCCGCAATGAAAATCCGTTAGGTTTTATGACATCCACCCTCACGCAAGCTGTTACGTTATTTATTTTCACAGAGCATACACAGAGAGGGCCGAAAGTCCCTCACACATTTTAAACACAAGAGAGTGCTGTTTATTCTATAATTTTTCTTACGATGATAAGTCTTGCTTAAGAAAATAAAAAGTTAGTTCCAAATTTTTCTCACAGAAGGTGCTGTACCTTAAAAATAAAAACACTTTCATTTAATTAGATTACCATTTGAATGTGTTTCGAGCTATAAAGGGCACGCGTATTGAAATATTGCAATGAACTTAACAAAATAAATGCCTTGCGATTTTAATGTTTTTTGTTGCTGTTTTTAAAGAGATAAAGCCATCCATGAGCAAAATTTTGAGCATTTTTTCATTTTGTTTAACTTTTCATAGTAAGATGCACTGTAGTATAAGCCCTAATCTCTTGCGTGAACTACTTGATTTTTTAAACTGGAAGTTAAAATGTGTCAGTGACTTCTGACCTACCCTGTATTTTTTTAAAAATTTAAAATATATTGTGACATGTAAATTCTTTTTGATATTTTATCTCGCAAACCTACGTTTTCTATGCTTTAATTTGTTTACCAATGATTTCGAAATTATAGTAAAAACAATTATAATTGTACAGTCGGTTACAAAAGTCTCCGAACACTACCAAAAAGTCCTATGTAAAAAAAGTACACTTCATATGATTTTGTTAAATAAATCCTTATCGAATCATGTTCTTACACTGACTAAGAACAGGATTCGGCAAGGAATTATTTAACAAAACCGTATGAAGTGTACTTTTTTTACATAGGAATTTTTGCTAGTGTTCGGACACTTTTGTTACCGACTGTATTTACAATGAAAACGTAATCATAAAATCTTTGATAGCACTTTTTACTCATTAGATAGTTTCACCATTTCCTCACATCTTCAATAAATTACTATACAAAAACTGTTTAAACAATAGTTTATAACTGCAGGGAATATGCTGTTTTGTTCTATCAAGTTTTTGACAGAATTAGCAAAACATTCTCCGACAAACTAGCAATTTCCTTCCAACAATTCCAATTCCAAACAACAATTCCAATTCCAAATTTTCTTAATCGATATCTATTTCATTAAAAGAAACATTTCAAAACAATTCAGCATTCAGAATTTTATCGATCCTTATTTTGTCCAATGAATTACAAATATACCTAATGATATTTTATTAATAAAATACAATTTTAAATAAGGTGACCATAAAGTTTTAGCCCCCATAACAATAATCCATAACCTCTCAAGATTTTAAGATAATTGAGTGAAATATACGTCAATTTGAAGAGAAAATAATTAAGTTTATTTTTTTTTATTAAATCTTCATTATGTGGTGATTGAAGCACACCACTGAAGAATCTGAAAAAGTACAGAAATTTAGAAAAAACTAAAACAGTACAAAAAAATTTCCACACAATGTAAGGAAAAGCAGAACCAAATTAAAAAAAAGTTATACCATAAGGAACCATAAATTCAGACGAACTTGAACTGCACGGTGATATCTTGAAAATTGCAAAGCTATAAAATTTTATAATGGGTAAGTATTTTATGGGTATTTACTTAAAATATGGTTATTTTCCCTTCAATTTTACGTATATTTCAGTCTTGTGTCTTAAAAATCCGAGAAGTTGAGAACTCTTGTATTTGGGTTAAGACTTTATGGACCCCATGTGTATTTGAAGTTAATAAGGTTGGTTGGTTGGTTGGTTGGTTGGTTGGTTGAATGGCTTTTTTTGGCGCAAGGTCCAAAGTAGGACATGCTGCGCCAAACAAATAGGTAAAAGAAAAAGGAGCCTCTGGATGGGTTTTGTACTATCCAGACATATTTGTCCAGACATATCCTATTTTGTCCAGACACCCAACCAGAGGCTATTTGTACTATCCAGACATATTTGTCCAGACATATCCCATTTTGTCCAGACATATTCTATTTGTGCTATCCAGACATATTTGTACATTATTATAGTATATATATATTATTTAATAACGAAATAAGAATTATTTTTTTATTGTGACCGAAAATTCGGTACGAGTAGAATTATTCAAACAGGGCAATAACTGGATTAATAACGAGTTAAAAAAAATATACAAAAATTGGTTAAAAGCGTCTTTCGTCAAACAAGGCACAATTCTGACAAATACTTTACTAAAAAAAGAAATTATCACAAGTTTAATGTATACGTTGTCGTTCAAAACATATCAAGACATTTTTAGATAACAATGATATTTTATACAGATTATGATAAGAATGTGTTTGAACGTAAACATTAATCTTATCAAATTAACAATCTGTTGTGATCTAAAAAACTGGCTTTTATATGGAGCAAAAATCCTTTTTATCAATTTTAAGTCGAAAATATTCTTTTTCTCCTTTTCAGAAACCTTTAATAAAGATAAGATTAGTAACAAATATATCATTAGACAACATATCATGACAAATTCGTTTTGTTTTAACAGTATGTGTGCGAAAGTGTTTTTAAAAAATATCATTTAAAAAGTTGTCAGTTGAAATAAAATCAACCAAAAAATAATCAGTACTGAAAAATGTTTAAAAATCATTCCTCGAGCGACAATAAATATGAAACTTAAAGTAATATAGTATACAATTATTTGTGGTACATGATAATAATAAAATGTGATAAAACACTTGCACCTAAAACCGATAATTTCTTTTGCGTAGTGTAATAATAATTCCTAAAAATTTCACATATTGGTAAAAACCAAATTTGGTAACTTTGGGGCACATTTAGATAAAACAATTAATCAATTAAAAAATATGTCAACTTGATTTAATATAAAAGTGATTATTTATTACATTAATATAGGTAATTAGCGAAATTAACGTTATTATCTTGAAAAATCGAAGTGAATTTACAGTATTATTCAAAAACATTAATATATATATATATATATATATATATATACCTGCTCATAAGTTTAGCAAGATTTACAAATGAACAGTTTTTTTTTTTTTTTTTTTTTTTTTTTCCCAATTTAAAGACTTATCTCTAAATGAAATACTTTTAAACACTGGATATGTAGAGATCAGGGCCTTCTTCGTTTTATTCAGTGAAGATTAGGTTACGACAATTATTAGGGGGCTGGCAACAAATTGAGCTAAATCAATAATGTTTGCAATCATCATCATCATCCTGTATCGTTAAGTGAAAGAAATGATGATCTGTAACTTTAGGATATGTTAATATAGACTCAGTACAGTTTGTGAATGAATTTATGTGACGATAGCATGTTAAATAACGGAGATATAAGCATTTATTTTAAAACTCCCAAAAAAATCAGTATGTTTTTTATTTATAATACACAGAGTTTTAAAAGAAAATTATTCCCACTTTCAGAGAAATTGAACAAATACTTTAGAAACAATATACTGCAATAGAAATGCAAATATCGTAAATATCTCATGAAATATGAGCATTTTTATGAAAAACGTTTTTATTGAGCATGCGCAAAAGATAGACAAATTTTTATTACATAGATTAAAAGCTAGATATACTAGTCATCTTTTGTCAAAAGTTAATTTTAGTAGAGTAAAAATTAAGCAAATTGTAGGCAAAAAAAACGAGCTAGATTTTAATTACTTTCCAGAGTTGACATTTCATAAGGGGTTTTTCACATGCCGTGTAATTAATTTGAAGATCCAATTATTTCAGCCACTTTGCGAAGCTCTTTTTTGTGAAAAATCCTTTATGATCTCACAAATCTTAGTAAATAAACAGTAATATGTTAGAGCTACAAGCTTAAAAGGATTTTTCACAAAAAAGTACTTTTGGAGCGTGATTGAAATATTTGGGTTGGGTTGGATTGTGGGGATTAAGGTCGAATGACTGCACTAGGGTGCTAGGCCTTTGAAACATTTGGATTTACATAACAAAATTATTATTTATTATTATTATTATTATTTTTTATCACCCGACGTCTACCGTTGTCTTAATGATTTTAGAGTCACCCTCGTAATTAATTTTCTGTTTTTAAATTTAATTATAAACAATTTCATGGTTTTTTTTTTAATCAGAACAAAAAAAAAAAAAAAAAAAAGCATACAATGAATAATAAAATGAATTTTGATTGCCAAAAGATATTGATTGTTTTTGTGAAACGTTTCATCATCAACTTTAAGCTTGTCATTGATTGAAATACTTTTCTTTTTAAACAATTTCTTTGCATGCAATTCAAAAATCTTTCGAAATGTTTTTAATTTAAGACAGTCAGTTTGAACACAAAAGAATGTATTTATTTCGGATGTGTTGCAATTGATTTCAACAAAACGTAAAACAACATATCAATGAGGATTTCTTTTTCTTTCTATAATTTTCTGTGTGTTCCCTTATGCAAATGTTTTTTTAATGAAAATTAGAAATTAATTGCATTTTAGCAAAAGTTTATCAGTAAAAGTTGTGTTGTGTTAAATAGAGTTGAAAAATGTCTGCAATGCTTTTTAATAAAAATGCGAAATTAAACTTTTCGAAAATGTCAACTTTAGATAATGGATTCATCGATAAAGTTTTCTTTGTTAAAAAAATATTTAATTAAAAAAGAAAAAGAAAAATATTTTTGAAATGTTTACATTTACTAACACAATATTTTTTTTAATATTTCGCAAAAGAAATTTTATGCAGTTTATGTAGTTTGTATTTAATAAATAATAATAATAATAATATATATAGAGGATAATTACCCAAATTACCCGAATAAATTATGCATTGTCATCGTGTTCTGAGCTATTCTAAAAGTTTCAACTATCTAGCTAGTCGGGAAGTTAGCTAAAAAAAGTCGATTGCAGGATTTGTACTGGACAAACAAGAAAGCAAATTGAAAGCGATTAAAAAAAAAAAAAAAAGTTAGTTTTAAAATTAAAATAGTATTCCATTTAGAACAACATGTATTAGCATCATGAACTACATTAGCACTTTATCAATGTGTAGAAATTTTTTAAAGTTTGAATGGCGTCAATTTTTGTGAGATGCCTAATTTAACTTTTTATAATTTTTTAATGTTCACATTTAATTAAATGCATTTATTTTTAAGTCGAAAGAAAATGAACTCGTAATTTTTATTGGCAACAATTAAATTATAGGTAATTTTTAAATGGTACAATTAATAAATGTATCTAGAAAATTAATGGCGAATTTTAAAGCTATTAGGAGGTTATTATTGTCATATTTTAATTAATTAAAAGAAAAATAAAAAATTCGAAAATCGGGCTCCGAGGTATTGCGTTGTCATAGTGTTCTGAGCTATTCTAAAAGTTTCAAATGTCTAGCGGAAAGTTAGATTGCAAGATTTGTACTAGATAAACAAACTAACAAGAAAGCGAGTTAATAAAAACTTGGTAGTGTAAAAAAAAAAAAAAAAAAAAAAAAAAAAAAAAATCTATCTATCTATCTATATATATATATATATATATGTGTGTGTGTGTGTGTGTGTGTGTGTGTAATAGATAACGTCACTACAAATAGATAGCCTCCATTAAATGCGAGTCCTTTAAGTGGCTGTAAATTCTTCCAAATATACTTATAAATATCAAATTTTGAGCGTATGTTTCAACACAAAAAGTTAATATTTTTCAATTTCTTTAAGAAAATATGCATTTCAAACGTATTAAATTAAATTATTGTAGCTGAAAATTCTAGAATGATCAAAGAATAAATTTGGCTGCTAATCTTGGTTGATCAATCATATAGCATCTTACGTCACTATCCTACCGTTTCGACAAAATTTAATGCTAACGGGTTCACGTTAGAGAAATATTATATAGATTTTGAATATCCTTTACATAAATGTACGCTTAAAACTTTTAGCAACAGGTAAAAATGATTTTTCAAAATCTTGTGGGTAGTGGCAAAAAAGCATTTTTGAGAAAATAGGCTTTAAAGTTTAGAAATGAAGTTCAATACTGATATCAGTTACAATCTTGCTCAAAACTTTGGAACCAAAGTACGTAGAAAAATAAATGAAGCATTAAAATGTTCAAAATTGTTCATATTTAACATATATATACATATATTTATTCAAAAAGTTATTATTATTATTATTATTATTTTATAAATGGGAAAACTTCCTAGACCCCTTAAACAATTATTGCGTGCTTGTCCAGTTTAGGGTGTTTGTTTACAAGTTTCCTATTCTTTACAAGAAGATATTTCAAAATTATTTGTCATATAAATGTCTAGTAATTGAAAAAAGTAATGTAATAATCAAACATGCAACTTAACTTTTTGACTAAGAAACTGTTTTAATAGTATTAATAGGTCCGTCCTAATTAAAGCATATTTTTTGTTTTATGGTGTTTGTTTACAAGTTTCTTATTCTTTATAAGAAGATATTGCAAAATTATTTGTCGTATAAATGTTTAGTAATTGAAAAAAGTAATGTAATAATCAAACATGCAACTTAACTTTTTGACTAAGAAATAGTATTAATAGGTCTGTCCTAATACAAGCACATTTTTTCTTTTATCGTGTTTGTTTACAAGTATCTTATTCTTTATAAGAAGACATTGCAAAATTAATTGTCATATAAATGTTTAGTAATTAAAAAAAGTAATGTAATAATCAAACATGCAACTTAACCTTTTGACTAAGCAACTATTTTAATAGTATTAATAGGTCCTAATTAAAGCATATTTTTTATTTGGAATTTTTAAAAAAGTAGGTTTTAAATATTACTCTCAGTGAGATGCATATGTACTCGTCAAATTGGTTGAAAATTAAGTTTCTGTGTATGTACAGAAAATATTAAAGTTAATTTAAAACTTGAACTTTGGATAATGAGCAAATCATATGTTTTATTAAAATTTTCTTAGATAAAACCTAGACTGATAAAAGATAAAAGGAAGATGAATCCATTGAATGATTGTCCTTAAATATATCTCAAAACTATCACTCCAAAAATGCTATTTGTTTTTATAAAAGATTTTTTTACTTTCTTCTATATTCTAAACAAGAAAGTATTGATTATGTAAAAATTTTCGACTTCCGGTTTTTGAGGGATTTGCACCTTTTGAGAGGTTCAGGACACGATTTGGCGACTTTTGGCAAATGTCTGTTTGAGTGTTTGTGTGAGACAAAAATTTTGTGGTATTTCTAGCTCAAGCACATAATTTTATATTAATTTATATGCAGATGTGTCTTGACATAAATTAGCGCCTATAAAGTTTTGGTGCAAATCGCCAAACAGGTGGCATTGCCATCCTCTCTTTATAATTTTAAATATGACAGTACAGGACAAAATTTCGTTTAAATGTACACAATGACAAATATTTTTCACGAGTCATCATAAAATTGAAAAAGAAAAAAAAAAGTTATTGATTTTTTTTATCTGTAATAATAATAATAATATAAAATAAAATAAAAATAATTCTGAAAAGTGAAATTTATAAGATGTCGATTATTGGTCACAAAATTGTTTTTCTTTGACATTTAGTGTTATATCTCTCTGAGATGAAAATCGTATGCATTCATCATGGAAAATAATTTTAATAAATAATTTTAAATGCGGGGGTTTGTACAGAAAAATAAAGAAGAAAGGTTTGTGATGGCCACTACATATTAGTTTTTCTTTGTTTAAGACACAGTTAATTGAAAAAAAAATATTTCTCATAAGAAGGTAAAGGAATTTCCCCTTTCACTTAAATAATAATCAGATGAATCTCGCCAAAATCAAACAGAAAAGTAAAATAAATAAATAAATTACATTATCTTTTTTTTATTTAATGCATCTTCATATTCTTAAGGACTAATGAATACTTCAAGAATTAACGAAGCGTGAAATGCGAGCAGAAAATGTCATTCTGTTAATTTAAAAAGACAGTCACAGAAAACTCGTTAACAATGGTAAAAAATGCATACGTTATCACTAAATGAGGAGATGATAATTTTTTTTTCACATAACAATAATAATAATAAATTATATGTAGAGTAAATACCCTAAAGTAAAAAAGATATATCATCCATGTATAATTTTACCTATTTATATTTTCAAAGTTATTTTCAAAATAACTGAAAGTCTTATGTAGCGTAATAATCATTAACTTCAGAAGATAATGTATTTTGTATGAATTTCTTTAAGTAAAGATAAATGTGAAATTTCGTTGGGGAATGAAAAAAAAAAAAAAAAAAAAAAAAAAAAAGAAATATTTCGAAAATGAAATATAAAGCATGGAATGTTATGAGAATAAATAACATGATTGCCCTATTCATATCGTGATTCAATAGAATTGTAATCATAATATTTGGATGCATTTCATTTCGATACATTTCATTTTCTATGCATTTTATTTTCAGTCAAATTTTACAGTTAATGTCTAGAATACAAAAGTTAAAAAATTTTCAATGTAATGTGCCAGGCTTTCAGAGATGGTAGATCACAAGCGTAAATCTTCTTAAAATGCAAATAAAAGTTCAAGTGTTGAAGCTCTAAATATAGTTGTTTTAATGCTAAAGGGAGACCTGGTTTCGGTGGTACAGGTTAAATAATTTATGATATTATTTATGTACGATGTTAAAACCAATCAAATAACTTATACGAGCTAAAGTAGAAAAGTAACAGAAGGAAAAGTGACGCATTTTTATTTTATAGAACAATCTAACTCAAGAAAAAGAATGAAACATTAGCCTTCAACCGGTTTAAGCAAGAGGAATCTTCTTTTCCTTTTTATAGTATTGCACTTAGAGAAAAGTTTTGTTGCTTGAAGAAAAATGTGGTTCACACAATGAAAATTTCTGTTTAAATTTGTTCCAATAAAAATTTTGTTTAAATTAACAATATATAGAATTAACTATTATTTTTGTGATCCTAGCAAAAAAAAAAAAAAAAAAAGTTTCTCTTGTAGAAAATTGTTTTGGTTATTAGAAATATACAAAAGGGTATAAGGTTATGTAAAGTTAAGCAGAATTCGTAAAGTTAAAGAGAATTTGTAAAGTTAAACGGAACGTTTTGTTAATTATAGCAAATGCAAAAACATTTTGCTCAAATTTCGTTAAAATGGGCTAATAAAATTTTTTTGTCGTTACAACAAAACTGGCTTTTTATTTCTAACGATTAAAGCAACAAAATCACTTAAAATTAGAAAATGTATTTTAGATATAAACTAAATCCTTTTTCTTCTGGCTGTAGAAAACTTACTGGCAATAATACTGGGTTAAACAATGTCATTTTAGTAGATTTGGGTCTCAGATAGTTCTCGATGACTACAGTTGTTTAATTTATATTCTGTTCTAGATATATCAATTTATAATTTAAGATCTTTTCATAGTAAGGAAAATTGTCACTCAAATAGCATACGTTACTTTGAATACTACTATTATCTAATAATATAATTTATTAAAAGTTACCAAGTAAATTAGGAATCGCTATTGCCATGAGAATTTCAAAATACATTTTCTCATATAAAAAGACCCACCCTATGCGTAATATTGAAATTTTACGAAAATACAGTATTTGATATTTTTTATAGGAAAAAAGTCCTCGTTATCTTAAAGTACATTCTGTCAAATTTTCAGAAAATTATTCCTGTTAGAATGCTTGGCATAGCTGTTTTAATAAACATACATTTTCCATTTTTCCTTTTAAAACGAAATTCTCAAACTCATGTATTCTGTTCGTTTTTTTTACAGGTTTTCGATATCTTCAAAATGTTAAGGCTTTGTGAAATATGTTTGAAATTATTCGAAAATATTTTGAAAGAAACATTATTTTAAAAGGGAAATTTATATCATACGTAAGAGATTTAGGGTCGGATTTCAATTATTTTAAATACCCTCAAAATATTCATATACATAATAATAAATGGCTTATTTTTATTTTTTACATAAGATAGTAGTTCTGATTCATTTTTTTTCCCCTTGAATAATTTCGATATATTGCTATTGATATTATATAACAAAAAATGAATTCTTTTCTTTACTTTTTCTTTTTTTAAGGGAGGGGGGGGGAGGACGAATTCCTCTCAGAAACAATAATTAAGGCTCGTTATAAACAATATCTATTTAATTTTATTAAAACAAAAATATTATTTATTTATTTTATAAATTTATCTTTTTATCTTATATATTTATTTTATAAATTTATTAAATATTCTGCAAAATAGTTTTTATCATCAAGTAAATAATGGTAACGTTGTTTTTTTAACTTAAAAAATATTTTTAAATTTACTTTTGTATTACATGAAAAATTCTTTTTATTTGACAAAGCTCATGAAAAAATAAAAATTTTTATAAGTAAAAAAAAAAAAAAGTATTTAATGTATCAATATATATATATATATATATATATATATATATATATATATATATATATATATATATATATATATGGTATCGGGCCTTGCTTCCAAGAACATTGGAATCTAAAGCTACTTAGTTTCTGTTTGCCGTACCTGGAATCCAAAACAGCTGAGTTTTCCCGTAGCGATGTGAGCTTCGACGGAGAGAGAGCAGAATCTGAGCGGAAGTTCGTACCTATGACGAGAGACGACGCAGCTTCCGGAAAGGCACGGCTGCTAAGAGCGTTTGAAGAGAGAGGGTCAGAGTGCAATTGACGGCCGGATGAGAAGGCACGCACGTTTCGACGAATGTTTATTTAGACGACGTTTACGAGAACTAAAAGTGAAGTAATAAATAAATTGTTTATGCCACGAACTGAACTATAGTAGACGAAATGTTAAATGAACATCTGAACAGTATAGTTTTAAATCATTAACGTTTTCTGTAAATAATGTATCATATTTTAACTTTCTTTATTAAATTTTAAATAATTAGTAAATAATAGAATTAGTATTTTATTGTTCTTAAAAGCCCACAATAGTCGGATTCCACATCTCAGAAGCGGGATAGAACGCGAATTTTAATTTAAAGTAAATTTTAATCGAACGTTAAGTTTTAGTTAACATAAATTTTGGTCGCTCGTAAATTTTAATATAAAGTGGATTTTTAATGAACCACAAACTTTGAGTAAACACAGACTGTTATTACAATATAAACTGAACTTTTTATCCTAAAAACTGTTGCTGAACAGCTGAACCGTGATCAGTGGTGAATTATAAAGTTTTTCTCTCTATTGATATTTATGGTGTGACATTCAACAACTATGTGGATAAAACCGAAAGTGAGAACTGAATAAGTGACAGATCATACTAAGCAACGAAGTGTGAAATATGTTCCGCAAAGTGCTCAAGGATTAAAAAGTGAAAAATCAACTAGACGGCCAAAATTTAGAACAACAAACCACCTGCTGCTTCGGTTCTACAAAGGTACGTGTATTTTTGTTTTGTTGTACAATGGTCTCTCTGGGGGATATTCCCAAAATTGGTGTTGCACTTAGGACAGAAAAATACAGCAAAATTAGAATTCTGCATCGGTTTTTATTCAATGACGAAAGTGACAGAAAAAACAGATGCAGAATAAAAAAATTTACAGGATTTAATTTTGTCATTGACGATGAAAATTATATTAAAAAGCAAAAATTCATCGACGAAAATTTTTCGTTGAATGAATTGATTATTATAAGTAACTTATTAAGTGTTTCATTTGACGGCACGAAAGAAGAAATACGTGATAGATTATTATTAAAATTAAATGATATTGAATTACTCAAAGAGGAAAACTCCGACAATGATTCGGAATATGATGAGTCTGAGAACGAATTTAGCAGTGATAATGACGTCGAGAAAACTCCTCTGTGCAATGCCATATAAATAATGATAATGAATGCCACATAAATAATGATGATAAAACTAAAAAAAAAAGTACAAATTGTAGCAATAATGTGAATTTTGGATCACATAGTGAAACTGTTTCTTTCAATGACTTTGAAAATAATATTTCCAAATTTAGCGACGAGCCGCATGAGAATATTACGGAATGGCTTACTGAATTCGAAGAGATGTCGAATATGTTTAATTTGAACGAATTACAAAAAATTATTTTCTGTAAACGAGCGTTGAGCGGAAACGCTCTACTCTTCATTAGATAAAAAAAAACACTTTTCACATATAAAAAACTAAAAAAAGCACTCATCAATGAGTTTAGGTTTGAGATTAACTCTGCTTCCTTACATGATATCCTAAATAAAAGGAAGTTTAAAGCCAATGAATCAGTTACGGAATATTATTTTAAAATGCGTGAAATGTCTAAGAACGGGCACATTGATGATGCCGCAATAATGCACTACGTGATCCAAGGAATTAATGATAAACCTGAAAATAAAGTTATTTTGTATGGTGCAAAAACCCTTCACGATTTCAAAGAGAAAATAAAATTGTATGGAATGTTTAAGAGAGACAATAAGAAAAATAAATTTAGATTGAATAAAATAGATAATACAAAATTGAAACCCATAAGATATAATGTACATGAAAAATTTAATCCTAAAATTGAAGTAAACAAAATATGTTATAATTGTGTTGAAAAAAACCACTTATCCAGGGACTGCCCCCATAAGGCAAAAGGCCTAAAGTGTTTTGCATGTAAGCGGTTTGGGCATAAAAGTTCAGAATGCCCGGGTGCAAAACCCAAAGTTGAATCCTTATGTATTAGTGTAAATCGTAATTTGAATAAAATTATACAAATAAATGATGTAAATTTCAGTGGCATCATTGATACGGGCAGTGAGGCAACACTGCTCCGTAAAAGTGTTCTTGAAAAACTAGATGTTAATGGGTTAAATCCAGTGAGTACCACTTTGAAGGGAATTGGAACAAATTTCATAAAGCCGTTAGGCTCATTTAAAGTGAATCTTAAAATTGATGAATTGCAATGTGAAACCAATATTTATGTTGTACATAATGAGGTAATACCCCATGACGTCATCGTTGGGCTAAACGTGTTAATGTTGGGCGAGACGACAATAAATGAGAATGGCATTATTGTAAAAAATAAGCCTAACCCTATTGAAATTAACTTTTTAACAGTACTTCCAATAAATGCATATCAAAACGAAGTCGAGACAGATATTGCTTATGATGCCCCCCCCCGACTTTCAAAATGAAGTTAGGGATTTGATTTCGAATTATGAACCTAAAAAGACATTGTCAACCGATATCGAATTAAATATTATGTTGAAAAGCAGCGAACCTATTTATCATCAGCCGCGGAGATTACCCTTTTCTGAAAAAAAAAAATTGTGGAAGGTCAGATAGCCGAATGGCTAGACAAGTATTATCGAACCAAGTTCCTCCGAGTACAGTAGTCCAATTGTACTAGTAAAAAAAAAAAGGATGGTACTTCGAGAATCTGTATTGATTATAGGCGTTTAAATAAAATCATAGTTAAAGACCGATTTCCCCTGCCGCTGATTGAGGATATTTTGGATCGTTTACAGGGAGCACGAATTTTCAGTACGATTGATTTGAAGAACGCTTTTTTTTCACGTAGATGTTGACAAAGAAAGTAGAAAATACACCTCATTTGTGACCCACGAGGGTCAGTATCAATTTCTTAAAGTGCCATTTGGACTGTGCAATTCGCCTGCCGTATTTCAAAGATACATAAACACAATTTTTCGACCATTAGTTAATTCCGGTATTGTGTTACCCTATTTAGATGACCTCATAATATTAGCATCTTCCTATGAAGAAGCCGTTGACAACTTAAGACAGACCCTAACTCTTGCTAGTAAATATGGCTTAGAAAATTTTTTTTAAGAAATCTCATTTGTTAAAAAAAAAAGATTGAATTCTTGGGCCACGTAATCGAGGGAGATAAAATTTTTCCATCTCCCTCTAAGACGCAAGCCGTCATGAAGTTTCCGGAGCCAATTAACTTGAAGCAGGTCCAAAGTTTCCTAGGTTTAACTGGATACTTCCGAAAGTTTATTCCATACTAATCCATCATTGCTAGACCATTAAGTGACGTGTTAAGAAAAGATCGCAAGTTTAAGTTTGGTGATGAAGAGAGAAATTCCTTTAATTGCTTGAAATCTATTTTGGCTGATAAACCGGTTATGGCCTTATATAGCCCTAACTATGAAACAGAGTTGCATACTGATGCCAGTGTTGAAGGGTATGGCGCAATTTTAATGCAGAAATCACCAAATGACACTAATTTCCACCCTACATATTACATGAGTCGTAAAACCACAGATGCTGAAAAAAAATATTCAAGTTACGAGTTGGAGGTGCTAGCGATTATTGAAGCCCTGAAAAAGTTTCGTATATACTTATTGGGAATTCCATTCAAAATAGTAACTGACTGTGCAGCATTTCAAAAAACAATGGAAGAAAAAGATTTAACCACTAGAGTGGCACGTTGGGCTCTTCTGCTACAGGAATTTAATTATACGATCGAACACCGCGCTGGAAGTAGAATGCCCCATGTTGATGCATTAAGTAGAGTATCAATAGATGTGTTGTGCATATCCATACAAAATGTCTTACCACGAATTAAAAATGCTCAGGATGTTGATTAGCACATAAAAACCATTAAAGAAGTATTAAAACATTCTAGTTATGAAGATTATTGTACCAGAAACGAAATTTTATATAAATTCATAAATGGGAAGGAATTAGTTGTAATACCAGATAGCATGCAAACCGAGATCATTAAAGAAGCTCATGAGAAAGGACATACGGGAATTAATTACACTGAGAAACATATTGAAGAATTTTACTACATTCCCAAACTGCGAGAAAAAATTCAAAACGTTATCACTAATTGTGTACATTGCATTCTCATGAATCGTAAAAGCGGAAAGAAAGAGGGACTGCTACACCCACTACACAAACAAGACATACCACTTCATACTTATCACATAGATCATCTCGGGCCATTAGAGAGTACACATAAAAACTATAAACATCTTTTAGTCATAATTGACTCATTTACCAAGTTTGTGTGGATGTATCCTACCAAAAGCACGACGACTTCAGATGTGTTAGCTAAATTAGAAATTCAGAAGACTGTTTTTGGCAACCCATCACAAATAATTACTGACCGCGGCCCTGCCTTTATCTCTAAAGAATTTGCTGATTACTGTTCAAGTGAAGGCATTAAACATCATTTCACTACTACCGGTTTGCCAAGGGCCAATGGCCAGGTCGAACGGATCAACAGGGTCATCATATCAGTACTTTCAAAATTATCACTAAAAAATCCTGCTGAATGGTACAAACATGTGACCGAATTGCAACGCACAATAAACTCGACATACCAAAGAAGTATCGACATGACGCCCTTTGAACTATTGTTCGGTACTAAAATAAACACCAAGGGAAATTAAGGAATAAAAGAGATACTCGAGTTCGAATTCCAGGCTGATTTTGAGTCCCAGAGAGAAGATCTGCGCAAACATGCAAAGGGACAAATTCTCAAAGTTCAGGAAGAGAATAGAAAAAATTATAACTTACGGAGAAAACAACCTAAAACTTATAAAGTAGACGACCTAGTTGCCATCAAACGAACGCAATTCGGTCCTAACCTGAAATTGAAATCGAAATACTTTGGTCCCTATAAAATCGTAAAAATGAAAGGTGGTAACACCTATGATGTACTTAAGGAAGGATGCCATGAAGGACTCCATTGCACATCCACTCATGTTGAATTTATCAAGCAGTGGATAGCTTAAAAGCAAAATATGAAGATTTGTACATAAACTGTAAATAAGTATGTTATTATTTTGTGTTGCTTTTGTGTTTTTTTTTTTCTTTTTTTTTTCTTTTTTGTATTTTTCAGTGTGGCCGCCTGGAGGACCAGACGACGCAGGATGGCCGAGCTTATGGTATCGGGCCTTGCTTCCCCGAACATTGGAATCTAAAGCTACTTAGTTTCTGTTTGCCGTACCTGGAATCCAAAACAGCTGAGTTTTCCCGTAGCGATGTGAGCTTCGACGGAGAGAGAGCAGAATCTGAACGGAAGTTCGTACCTATGACGAGAGACGACGCAGCTTCCGGAAAGGCACGGCTGCTAAGAGCGTTTGAAGAGAGAGGGTCAGAGTGCAATTGACGGCCGGATGAGAAGGCACGCACGTTTCGACGAATGTTTATTTAGACGACGTTTACGAGAACTAAAAGCGAAGTAATAAATAAATTGTTTATGCCACGAACTGAACTATAGTAGACGAAATGTTAAATGAACATCTGAACAGTATAGTTCTCAATCATTAACGTTTTCTGTAAATAATGTATCATATTTTAACTTTCTTTATTAAATTTTAAATAATTAGTAAATAATAGAATTAGTATTTTATTGTTCTTAAAAGCCCACAATAGTCGGATTCCACACACACACACACACATATATATATATATATCCTTTGTTCTTCATATGTGTTTTTCTTCTATTGAATAATATTGACGGAATAGGCCATATAATGGTGAATTATAACATGTTGACAGAGAATATCAAGTCATTAAATTAAGAGTATGTGAGTGATATGTTTTAACAATGGAAAAATGGACACATACGTTATCAGGAAAGGAGTAGATAATGTTTCATTTAAATAATAAAACTGAAATTAGAACAGAGAAAACACTGAAACGTAAATAAAATTTTATTTTCTGTGTGTTAAAACACAGTGCAATGAACTTGTATAAACAATACATGAAGTTATAAGAGTTACTTTTAGATTTTTACATTCTTTGTCAAAAGTAACAATTGTCTGAAAGAAATGCTGTTCATATTAATATTACAAAAGCTTAAATAAAAAAAAATAAAAAAAAATGAGATAAATCAGACAAATAAATAAACTGAAATAACTAAATAGTTTAAAAAATTAAATCAGACAAATAAATAACTGAAGTAACTAAATAGTTAAAAAAATAAATAAATAACCCAAGCAAAAATGTGGAAACCAAATGTGGAAAATATAATGATATTCGGCTTTTGCATATAATAGATGTCTTTTATTTGTTTATACAGAGAGCAATGCCCTCATACAAATCAAATTCAAATGTTCTGCTTGTTCTTTTCAGAAAACTTACATATCTGCTGCCAAAAGAAAAAAATCTCAAAACTAAAAGAAATGCAGTTCGGGCAATTTTATGTAAAAAAATTCGGAAAACAGTTTGTAAAAAAAAAGTTCAATGTACAAGTAAAAAATTTAATATATAAAACAAAAGAATTTTGTATTTAAAGTTTTTGGTGGTTTGCTTAAGACACTAGCAATATAAAAATCACAATCTTTGTGTTTAAGATATTTTTATTGAGTTAAAACCTTTTACCGCAGTAAAACATGAAGGTAGCCTGAGACAAATAGACCGAAGGATATATTACAATAAAAGTTTCAGAAGTTGTAATAGGAAACATATAACTCTCAAAATGAAATATTTAACCTTAGACGAAAACTTTTTGAAAGGAAATACTTTGGAAAAATTTAATAAAGAAATAAGATGAGCGAAAGAAAATTAATTAATTTAACTGTATAAACACCTGTAAAAGAAGCTTTCTTATGTGACTTTAATGAATAGGAATAATGTTTAATATCAAATTTTTTTATGCTATATATTTTAGTATTTAATTTTTTAACATAAATGACTGGGATGTGAGCACATGCATTTATTAAAAGATAAATAAAAGAATCTGGTGTATAACAACCGCGAATTTCCATTACCCAATACTACATACATTATTAACTTTTTTTAGAGACATGAAACTGACCAAACAAATTTTGACATAACACTTTTACACACTAATTTAACATTTTTAACACTAATACATCGTAAAGACATGTAAAAGAGAAAGGTCGTAACACGTCATTACACATCGTAAAGTCATGCAAAAGAAAGTCTTCATAACGAATTAAAAAAAGAAATCGTTAAAGCCGTTTTTTGAAATACTAATTTCCGAATTCTAAAATTGGCCTGCTTAATCAAGACGTCTGTCAATTTTTCTGTCATAATCGAATAATATATGTGCGAAAATACATCTGAACTGCCTATGTAGGAAATTTCAAGAAAATCGTTAAAGCAGTTTTGAGATAACGACTTTCCGTCCACATCCAATTTCACTAAAACGACAAACCCACCTGCTCCCCGGAAAAAAACAATTACATACAAAAGGACATCTAAAAGGGAGTTGACATCGCGAGCTTGAAGAAAATCTGTTCAGCCATTTTTAAAGAAACGCGACCACGAGACCTAAAATTGATCTTCTTATACGAGAAGAGTACCAAATTTCTCTGTAGTAACCAACTAATACATATGAATTAATACATGCGAATCAAAAAGAAGCATATGTCGAAATTTTAAAGAAAATTGTTACAGCTGTTTTTAAGATACGGACTTACAGTCCTACTTCCAGTTACTCAATTTTCACCAAAAATCATCTGTATACCAGACCTGCCTGAATTCTGAAGTATCATCATTCTGTCTTTATTCATTTCAGAAATATTACCCACGTACATATATACGCAAATGTACATTCACTGACCAATTTCTAAAACCCCTTTTGTTTTTGGAGCCAGGCGACCTTAAAACATGTAAATTAGCTGAAACTAAATATCGGTATTTTTGACTGAATACAACACTTCCATTACCTATGGTAATTGGGTAATGAAAGAAAAAAATATTAAATTAACAATAGAAATTGCTGTTAAGTTACTTTATTGTTATTATTATAGCCAAGCTTTATAGTTGTGCGGTGCGAAAGTGTAGCAGCAGATTCAAATTTACCCCTTAAGAAAATATTTTGGTTTGTCATTCATAATTTTTTCTCTTATTTTACATTTTAATATATAAAAATTAACAGCATTACATTATTTTAAAATTCTTGCTGTGCAAATGAAAACAATTTTATCGGGGATTTTCAAGTATATAGTATAACTTAATAAAGCTGTTTCATCAATTATATACAAAATAATGTATTCAATTAATTTTCATTACTACTGTTGTGGTTAATGGAACAGTACAGTACATTATCCACAAATCGTATATGCAACATATTATGTATTATATTTAGCATAGCTAATAATAATAATAATAATATCACATCTTAAAATACACTTATACACAAATATAATTCGTCATATAACAGAATTTCTTTATGCAAACATATAAAAGAATGATCAATATGTAAACATGTTGCAGTGTACCAATAAGGGATTTTGCTCACAAACTGTAATTCAATTGAATTCTTTTGTTGGCCACGCAGTCCCTGCATACAGACCATTCGTTCGATTCGAGTAAAAAGTTTCAAATAAAATCATATTTTAAAGCAGATTTAGAATACAGAATTTCAATTTTCTGCCAAACCCTGTTCTTGAATTATGCTGATAATCGAAATATACGCAAAGATGGACATAAGACCTATCGCTAAGATTTTGATTTTCGGATCAATAAACTTCACACATACAATTATACTAAAAATTCAGTTTCAAAAGTTCAATCCCGAAATAATACTTAAAAATAAAATAAAATAAATAAATAAATAAATAAAAGGATAGGGGGTAAGGAAAAAATAGAAAAACGGAGAAAAAGAAAATCAAAATTGTATAATGTATTATACGCTACTAAATTTTCTTACGTGGAATTTTTTACACGAATTTATTTATCTATGTTTTTAAAGGGACCTTTGAATTGGAACCACTGAAGTTTTCATATAAAAGCTTACATTTCCATTATATACTATTTCGAAATTGAACTATATTAGGTATGTTTATAAAATACACATTTAGGCAAAAAAAATAAAAATAAAAATATGGTTTTGGATACATATATTGTGGATTTGAAATCTTTATATTGAGTTTTCTTAGTTTGCATATTTTCCTAAATTCATGATCTTCAAAATGCTAAAACTTCTACATATATCTATGAAAAGATTTAAAATTTTTTAATGTTTAATAGAACTTACTTAAAAGAATTAGGGATAGATTTTTACAATATCTTAAAAATAAATAAATAAATAATATAACGTTTTTTTTTTTACAGACATGCAACCCCCCCCCCCATCCCCCCCCCCCCCAAAAAAAAAAAAAAAAAAAAAAAAACTAATTAATAAATATTTTAAAATCCACCCCTAATTCTTTTAACTAGGTTCTACTAAATATAAAAAAAAAAATGAAGCATTTTCTTGAATATCTATAGACGTTTTAGCTTTTTGAAGATCACGAATTCAAGAAAAAAATGCAAATTGAAAAAACGCAATTTAAAGGTTTTAAATCTGTAAAAAATATATACAAATCAATAAGAATTGTTGACTGAATATGCATATTATTAAAGAAACTTGATATAGTTCAATTTATAAATATTAAAGCTTTTATATGAAATCTTTAGTGGTATCAAGTCATTTTAAAGCTTCTAAATGCTTAAGGAAATTTTAAACCTCTTTAAAAATGTCGACCAATTTCCATTTGAAGGTTCTCTTTAAGAAAAAGAAATACATTAAATACATATCATCAATTCGTTTGCCTCATTATTTTCAAAACGCAAGTTTCCATAAGAGTTTTTATTTGAAAAAAGCAATTTATGTTGTCGAATATATATATATATATTTTTTTTTTAAATAATTATCTAGTTAATTTTTTAAATAATGAAATAACTTTTTTAAGTAAAAAAGACGTGACGCCAAAAGTAAATTTATTTAAGCAAAGTATTAAACGCTCCTTACCAGAAAAAAGAATTGTGTAATATTTTTCTGTAAAATCTATAAATTATTTTTCTATAAAATCTATAATTTTCAGTTGGAAAAAGGCCAGATGTAAATAATAAAATGTCAGCACAGGATTGACCACAACTTTAATTAAACACTAGCTTTCTTTTAAATGTCTAACTTTTAAAGGAATTTAAAGATTTTTTAATCAATTTTAATTGATTTTTTGACCCATAATCACTATTTTTACTTAAATTTAAATTTTTGTCAAAATTAGGAAAAACATTTGTAATTTTTATAGAAGCTTTATTTATATATATATGTCTATATACTTTAGAGGGTGAAAGACCTTTTGAAACCAAAAATTGTGCATTTTGATATGCTTTTTTAAGTCATCATAAATAGAAAACTTTTTCTAATTTTAAAATAAAATAATTTGTGCAACAAAGTACAAGATTTAAAAATCTAAAAACGATTTTGCAATTAAATAGATGTAAAATAATAACAATAATAATAATAATCTTATTTCCAGTTTCCCACAAGATATAACATTTAGATTGATTTCTTTAGAAATCGACCCATTGCAATCACTTATTTTATCGATATATCTATTTATCAATATGTAATGAAAGATTTGCCATCACAATAACTTTAGAAATAATGAACAAAATATAACCAAAGTTGAACAATCGACTTAGCTTACAAACATCTTGAATGAGTTCGTTGCCCAACATGCTCTGCCATTTTGTTCCCAAGTGGAGGCCATTTGAAAATTAGTCATCACAATAACACTTGAAATCCTGAACTGATTAAAACCAAAGTTGAACAATGGAATTTTGTAAAAAATGTTATGAATGAGTTTTCTGAGCAACTTGCACCGCCATTTCGTTTACAAGTTGTGGCCATTTGAAATCAGACTGCTACTTGAAAACCTGTCCTTATGATAGCTTTTGAAATACTAAACTGATTCGAACCAAAGTTGGACAGCGGACTTACATTACAAATATCTTCGATGAATTCACTGGGCAACTTGCTCCCCCATTCTGTTTTCAAGTTCCGAGTACTTGAAATCAGTCTACCGCTTTAAAATATGTCGTCATGGTAACTTCTTAAATAAAAAAAAAAAAAAAAAAAGATTGTATAGTTTGTGCATATTGGAGATTTTTGAATCATTTTACTGATTTGAACCAAAGTTTAATAGTGGGCATATGTTACATATATCTTGATTACGTTCACTGGGGTACTTGTTCCGCCCTTTTGTTTTCAAGTGGCGGCAACTTGAAAATTAGTCATCACAACAGCTCTTCAAATGCTGAATTCATTCGAACCAAATTTGGACAGTGGACTTATCTTGGATGGGTTTGCTGCACAACTTGCTATGCCGTTTTGTTTTGAAGTGGCGGTCACTTGAAAATTTGTCCTCATGATATTTTTTAAATACTGAGTTAATTCGAACCGAATTTGGACTTATTTTAGAAGTTCATTCGATATGTTCGTTGACTAGCTTGATTCGCTATCTTATTTCCAAGTTTTGGCAACTTGTAAATTTCAAATTCACATTAAAGGGATATTTATTAAGAATTGATTAGCTTAAAACTCTTTAAGTGAATAGCTCACACAAATGACTCCACCAAGTTTATCAATAAAATTTATCCGCATTCTTGTTTCAAAGTGGCGGCCACTTATTGAGAAAGAGGAATCAAAATTCTCTTTCCACTGAGTCTGAAGGACTTGTTTAAATATATAGTACAACCTATTTTCATATATGAAATTAAATTTAAATATGAAATTACATCTCATATAGAGATAGTTAGATACCACGTGTCATTGTAAAAAACTACTAATTTGATAAAAATTACACTTTAAAACACGTACAAAGAAAGAAAAATTTAATTAAAACCATTAAAAATTACAAAAAATTTATCTTGTCAAAGCTTTTCGCCCTGCTTATCAGGGCTTCATCAGGACAAATTCAAGCCATGTTTAATTACAAGTGCAGCAACAGTTCAATTATATATATCAATAAAAACATATGGCAGTTACAGTTAATTTCGATAAAACAGTCTGAAATTATAAATTCGGAAATTTAGCAGAGCTTCACTGGGTCACCATATAGCCACTTACAGTCTGGAGGTAGAGAACTTGTATTTGGTTGGAGTTTTATAGGAAACATGGAATAACTTTGTAACTGCAGCGGTTGAGGCTTTACTGTGCTTAAATTTAGTTGAGCTTTACTAGGTAACTATGTAGCCACTTACAGTCTGTAGGTAAAAGAACTTGTATTTATTTGGATCTTTACAGGAAACATGGAGAAATTTTGAAACTGTAACGGTTGAGACTCTTTTATGGAGATTTCCTTGGGTAGAGTTGGAGAGGTATTGGCAACAACAGGGCAGATGATAGACGAGAAAAGGTCAGCTTGGAGTTAAGAATCTGAAGTTAGTTGCTGTTTGGGGTGACCTGGAGCCACCTGGAGCCACCTTCAGACCTTGAATGACTGTTGGAGTTTCTTGGATCATTTGTATTAAAATTAGGGGAGTCTGGATTAGCAGTAACAGGAAACCAGGACAGTTAAAAACTTTCGCTGTTAACACCTATTGAGACAAACATTCTATTGAAAAGAAATTCAAATTCGATATGTGGTATTTGGAAATGTCATATTTGTGGAAGGAAAGTAGCATCTTTAGAATTAATTGAATTATTATATTTAATTATATTTATTGCTTTGTAGACTATTAATTCAGAAATAGTTAATTCTAATAATAATTCTGAAATAATAATTTCAGAAATAATTTTAAATGCTAACTAATTTATTATAAACTACAAGTTTGGAATTTATCTGATATTTAGAATTTTCAAAAAATAAAATTTCGTATAATTTTGAAACTATTATTCTTTTCTCGATCACGCTATAAAATAAAACCTTTTGGTCCTTTTATTAAAAAATTGAGGCTAGAAGAATCAAAATCTAGATACACAACATACATTAAAGCTTTATAGTTTTCGATTCATATCTTTTTCCGTAATCTTGTGGGTACAAATAAGAAAGTGAGAAAATCAAGTTTAAATATTTATTTTCCTAAAGGCATGGGACCACCTCTTGGGGTGTGTCCCAGACCGTCGCCAATTGCCCATCTGCGCAGCATTAGTGCGACGTAAAACCCAACCAACCAACCAACCTAAAGGCATGTCTTTGTTAGCTTTTAAACTTTTAATTGTTGGGGACATAATTTACACTCAATTTTCGTGCAGTTTGTTTTAAAATGTTCTTAACATTTTGAATTATGTATTAAAAATAATTTTGAAAAATTTCATTTGTTGTAGATCTAATGCTCTTTTCCTCCTTAATAATAATAATAATAATAATAATAAACATGACTTATCATCTAACAATTGTTCAAAAAGTAACAGCTCATAAGTTTTAAAGTACCAATGTGAAGTGGCCTGAGGAAAAAAAAAGTTTATATATATACAGTCGAACCTCGTTGACGTGAATCTCAATGGGGATAAAAAATTTGTTCATGTTATTAGTAGTTCATGCTATCAAAAACTAATCTTCATACAACTAATCGACATTTTGACAGGGATTGTGGAAACAGTTCGCGCTAAAAGTAATTCACGTTAACAGTGTTCACGTTAACGAGGTTCCACTGTATAATCTCATTTTAAGAAATAAATAAATAAATAAATAAATAAACCCTCACTAAAATCAATTTTTAAGCGAATTTAGAAATTTTTTAACTGTGAATTTACAATCACTATTTATAGTAATTTTAAACTTTTGTGAAAATCGGTTTAAAATCCGCTAACTAAAAAAAGTTTTTTTATACTCCAATCTAAAAAAATATACGATTTATTATCTATTTTTTACCGCATTTCTTGCGATCATGGGAGCCTCTGCGCAAGTGCGAACTGAACGAGTCCAGTATTAAAATAGGGATGATAATCCTTGTCGTTGAGAGAAAATAAGCAATAAGGGAACATCGTGAATGTCTAGATGTTTACCAAATTCCAATCTGTTGATAAACTTGGCACCCTTCCAAGCTTTTGCAAGCGTCCTCACTGCCAGCCGTGGTTACACTATAACATGGTTTAAAAGTTGGAAGATTGCCTGGTCGAAAATTTTATAAAATATGAATGCAAAGTTGCTTAAAAACAACAATAATTAATTTAAAAATATCTATCGAACAAATTTTCATCAAATATCATCAGAACAACCAGATATAATTAGCCTTCCATTTAAAAGGAATCGTATTGAAATCGGTCTATTTGTTTAGAAGTTACAGTGCCACACAGACACTGTCCTCATAAATTGCTAAAAAGGCCTAACTCCAACCTTTTTCTAAATGCTCTTTTTTAGTGTTTCTGATAAATTGGAGTTAGGGCTGTTATAAATTTTAGTATAACTCATCACTGTATTGGATTTAGAGCTTACTAATGTCATGAAAAAAACGTTTTTTTTTTTTTTTTTTTTTTTTTTTTTAAGATCGATTCGGAAAAACTACAAAAAAGCATTCAGGGGAAAAAAAAGAGTATGGTCTTTTTAATTTACGGGAGCAGTTCAGACAAATGTTTCAGACTTTTTTCACCCCTCTTTTTTGATCGGGGGTGGGGTGGGGTTTAATAACGTCTTTTAATTTTTTGAAACACTGGCTTTCAAATTGTTATTTGCTTTTATTAAAGTTCATAAACATTTTTTGTATGATATAATATAAGACGAAACAAAATATTTAATAAAAGGAAAAAGAAAGCTCATTTATTAAATTAATTAAAAAACTGGCAGAATCTTAACGAAAACTTCTTTCATGAAAGCTCATCGTTCACTGAGAGAGAAAAAATAAATTATTTTATCCTTTGTTCCTTAATGCATCCTCATATTTTTAAGCCCTAATGGAACATGTCAACGAGTAACGAAGTGTGAGATGTGAACAGGGAATGTCATGTCGTTATTTTAAAAGACACTCAGAAATATCTGGTTAACAATGTTAAGATGAGCATAAGTTATCAGGAGTTGAGTAGATAATAAGTTTTTCTTTAAGCAAGAATAAAATAAAGAAAACACTGCGCTTAGAAAATTCGAGAAAATATAGTTTTTTTTAAGTTTTTCATATGATACAATGTGCTTACAATAAAATAGTTTGAGTGACAGTTTCAGAAAATTACACTATTTATTGTGATGAGTATTGGTAGAAGATAATAACAGCTTAAAATTTTTTGAATAATAACAATAATTACGTTAATAATTATCAATATTGTTCATGTTTTAAAAATGTTTTTGTACTGATGCGAAAAGGTAAAAGAAAAATCTTGTAACATAAGGTAAATGATACAAATGTGGCCAATGCACGTAATATGGCCAACCCTCAATAATGTTATTAATATCAGTGAAATCCGGAAGATGGAGCTTAAATCTAGTCGGTCATGTAAAACTTGATCAAGTGCACGGGGGGGGGGGGGGGTCAGTCATTGTGTATTTGTTGTTAGTTGCAATGACATTTTATAAATTTGTCTCTTGTAAGTTTGTTACTTTTCTAACGAAACAAAGTATCTGTACAGTCGGTAACAAAAGTGTCCGAACACTATCAAAAATACCAATGTAAAAAAAGTACACTTCATACGGTTTTGTTAAATAAATCCTTGTCAAATCCTGTTCTTAGTCAGTGTAAAAATATGATTCGATAAAGATTTATTTAACAAAACCGTATGAAGTGTACTTTTTTACATAGGAATTTTTGTTAGTGTTCGGACACTTTTGTTATCGACTGTACTTAGTGTTATACATAATGTTTTACCTGGTTTAATGGCCTTTTCAATTGGTCTTTCTTCTTAATGGGCATATTACCTTCATCAACTACTCTTTTTTTTTTAAATAATTCTTTCAGGCTTAAATCTTGATTATTGTAAATTAATTTTTTTCCAGTGCTAAAAAGAGTCCTCTGTTTAGAGAATTTTTTATTTATTTATTTATTTATTTTTAAATCGATTACTACTATCGCTAAAAAATTTCTATCCTTAAGATGGCCATATTACCTTCAGTTGCCTTGTAATTTTACGAAAAAGAAAAAAATCTGATGTGGACACTGCATGACTCTTTTATACACCCATTGAAATACATTGATTGTTACAAAAATATTGACATTTTTGTATGTGGTTAATGTTTCCTAAATATGCAGGCAGGTTCCAGTCCATGAATATTCCCGAAACAAGCCAATAAAATTAATTGGATTATATACACCATAGAGCATGACTATCACTTGTTCAACAATAGAATTATACAGTTTACTGCAGGATCTCTCATTCGAAAATGTGCAACTTAGAGTTCAATGGAATTAAATTGAGTGTAGATGGCTTCTTTTTATATTTTTCTTGAAAAATAGTGACATGATAGCCATAATAGTGACATACGTCTAGCAACAATTTGAATCAGAAAATGACGTAGCTTTTACGTTTTTTCTTGTCTTCTAGGATCTGATTGTTGAGAATCTTTCCTGTTTCTGTTCGCAAGATTCTTGTAGTCTTCAAGCAGCTTATGTTTCAGCACATTTCTGACGCATGACTTATGCAAGTACTTCAAGTTCTTGCATTCTAGCCAAAGTTCGTTTCAACAAATGCACAATACCTATTCGACAGTTGTTTCTTGTCTTCTATTAGCTCTCCTTTAATACATAGCTTAGCACCTCGTTTCTACTTACTCCTGAATTTCTCCCTGAAATTTTTCCTGAAATGATTTAACCTGCGACTGTTAAACAGTTTCTTGCTGTTGTTCTCTTTGTAATATGATTCAAATTGCAGTTATTTTTACTGCAGAAGTCTTTCCGTGAGAGAAAGACTCTGTTTTTGGAGGTATTACAGTTTTTATTTAGATTTAAATGCTAACTAAACAAGTTTTAACTATCAATATGATTTTTATATCTTAGTATCAAAACTATTAAAGCGTTGGAAAAATATTTTGGCATAAAAAGAAAACTGTGAAATGATTCACTAAATGTTTAGTTTCAATAAAATCCAAATTATAACTACACGTTCATGTTTACCACGACGTAAAAAAAAAAAAAAAAAAAAAAGGAAATATATTTACTTAAACGCAATTAGTAAAATTTGAATAAAATTTTATCAATATATAAGCATTTTTTAAAGGTATAAAGACGTCAATTTTGCCAACTGTATGAGCAAATTTAACTTTTGATAAAGTTTTATTTCAATTGTATTATTCATGTGTAAAAATATATACAGGGTGATAAAAAATTATTCAGCGTATTTCATGTTTGTAAGAAAAAAAGAACAGAATAAGGTACTTACATGTTTATTATTTTCTTGGAAAAATAATTTAAAATAGTATTACACAACAAAATTCAGTTATCTTTACATGGTAATGTGCACAACGTTTTAAAATTTAACAGAATAAGTTTAAATGTAAATTAATTTCTATTATAATTTTTTACCATTTTCATTTATAAATTATATTTTTTATGGCGATTATGGCATAATCTGCATGTGATTCGCTATAGTTTGTACCAAATCACTGAAGTCATTCGAGGAAACCCTGATAGAATGCAACATAAAATTTGGCATGAAATTGATTATCGACAGGATCGTGTCACAAATGGAGTTCACACAGAAGTTATTTAAAGTTTAAAAATTTGTTTTGAAAAACTTTTTTTAATTTGTTTTTCCAATAAAAAAAATAAACATGTACGCACCTTATTAATACACTCAATAATTTCGGTACACCTTACAATTCTTTGTATGTCGAGAAAAAAAGAGGAGCGCATAACCTTGTTCTCTGCCTCAGCTTGGTATATCTTTATAATAACTTTAAAGTTAATATGAGGTGTTTATTTAATACGTTTGAGATATTATCTGATTGAAATAAAAGTTACAGTGTTAACTAGATGTAGTCCTGATTAATAAGTGTACGAACTTTCGTGGCAATAAACTGAACGGTGTCGATTTGCATAGCGAACTAGGAAATCCAGACATATTCACAGACAAACTTACAGTTACACACACACACATATATAGGTATAGATTAATAGATAATAATGGATATAGACTTTTAAAACTAAGAAACTCCAATATTTCACTGATCTTTACTTAAAGCTCCATCATTCTTAAATGTATTTTAAATAGTTTTACATGCAACATAATAATAACAAAAAGAAAGTAAAATAAGTAAAATAAAATATGAAATAATAATAATACTATTGTCTAGCCCAGATAAAAGTATCATAGCATAGTATAAAGAAATATAATTAATTTCGTCCGATAACATACATTTATAGCTAATACATAAATCTAATGAAAGTAGCAATTTAATGAATTTAATTAGATTAGGATAATAACATGAAGCACAAAAATGTTAATAGGAAAAACAGAAAAAACGCTACTCTTCTGGTAATTTTACTCACTTATGTAATACGATGTCACTTTTCAAAGTTTGCCCAAGTGTGAAATGTGGAAAGGTCGTGTCTGACCGTCGATTTTTAATGAGCTTTAGATTGCATTTCATTAAAAAGAACGAAATCTATTCATATGTGTTATAATCCCGTGAAAATAGATTTGAAAGGTAATTTTTCAATTTAAAATATAAGTTTTCTTTTATTTCTCTCCTTCTTTTTTGACTGTTTGTTTAGTAAGACATAGAGGAATGAAGTCATGCTTAATGTATACCTGGTGCCCCGTATACATTATGAGTTTTTAAGTATATTATATACGGAACACATTATGAATATTTTTAAGAATTTTTAAAATGCTTACAGACTTCTGTTGACATTTTAAAAATTCATAAAAATTACAGGAATTGGTAGAATGGAACGCGGTTTGCAAAAAGGTTATTCTCGTGAAGGGAGTGTTTTTTGGTTACGAAAAGAAATAGTTAAAATTTTCGCTGATAGAGGGCGCTGCACATACGTACAGTCGATAACAAAAGTCTCCGAACACTTGCAAAAATTCCTATATAAAAAAAGTACACTTAATACAGTTTTGTTAAATAAATCCTTGACGAAACATGTTCTTAGACTGACTAAGAACATGATTCGACAAGGATTTATTTAACAAAACTGTATTAAGTGTACATTATTTATATAGGAATTTTTGCTAGTGTTCGAAGACTTTTGTTACCGACTGTATAACAAGAAATATGCAAATCAGAGTCCTATAAATTACACGGTTTTATGATTAACATACAACTCATTTTTTATAGCCCCTCCTATTTGTGCATAAATGAAGTTTTAATTGTGATGCTCACTTGGTGGGTAAATCGTTATTGGTAAAGATGTTTTACCTCAGCTACGAATCGC
This sequence comes from Salticus scenicus, assembly GCA_963930645.1. Classification (NCBI taxonomy): domain Eukaryota; kingdom Metazoa; phylum Arthropoda; class Arachnida; order Araneae; family Salticidae; genus Salticus; species Salticus scenicus. The sequence continues at coordinate 217,435,604 of OZ005650.1, forward strand.
CGACAGAAGTTGCACTTAGTGGTATTGTAACTCGATTGGAAACTGTAATTTCTGGTGAAGGTGGCCACGTAGTATAGGAGTTATATGCTTGTAAACATTTGCATGCAAATAAATGTAATTTTTCATGGAAATGTGTGATTTGCTCGCTTACAGCGTCTTCTTTCGACGAAAAGTTTATAATTACTTTCTTTCTTCAATAATTTAAAAAAAAAAAAAAAAAAAAAAAAAAAAAAAAATCCCATTCAAGAAAATAACTTTTTCGCACATCACCTCCAATTCTACCAATTCCTTCAACTTTTATGAATTTTAAAATACCTACTGACTTATAGGACACCCGGTATATATATCATTTTCTTGGTTTCATAACAGTAAATTTTATTAATTATTAAATACTAAAATTAGCAATTAGCACAATGATGTAATTATGTCTAAAATCATACAAAAACTATGATGTTTTTTTTTTTTTTTATTTGTTATGTTCAAAAAACAAATTACTTTCATTATAATAGATATTCCTTAGTTCTATCAATAATTTTACAGTCGTGGACAATCATATGATTAAATAAAATAACATTTTCTAATAAAATCAAAATTATTGCTTAAGATAAAATGAAATAATCTTTAGAGTACGTTGGATTAAACAATTTTATATATTAAAAATTGCTAAAGTAGACAAAGCTTTACTTTTTACTTTCTTATACAAAGTATAAGGAAGTATAGTAATCCCGATTTGCGAAATGGATTTTGTATTTCACATTGCTCGAAAACGAATGATCGCTGAATGTTGCCAATTTATACGTGTGACTGTCATGATGTATAGTTGTACACCTGCAAGTGTCGTCTGAACACGAGCTCTCGTTTTAGAGATATAAGCGGTTTTACACGATTTTTCGTGACGTCTGTATGTGTGTGTGTGTGTGTGTGTCTGTGTGTGTGTGTGTCTGTGTGTGTGTGTGTATGTCGCATAACTCAATAACGGTTGGACGTAGAATGTTGCGAATTGGTACATAGGTTTGTTATAAATTCTAGTTGTGCACCTCCCTTTTTGGACTTTGTATGATTTTTCGTTATGGAGATATTTAGGAAAATTAGGTTCCTAATGACAAAAATACATAGGTTTTGGCCATAATGTATCAAAAAACGGTAATAACTCAATAACGGTTGGACGTAGAATGTTGCGAATTGGTACATAGGTTTGTCATAACATATAGTTCTGCACCTCCCTTTTTGGACTTTGTATGATTTTCCATTTTGGAGATATTTAGGAAAATTAGGTTCATAATGACCAAAAATACATTGGTTTTGGCCATAATGTATCAAAAAACGGTAATAACTCAAAAACGGTTTGGACAAATCTTACAATTTAACTGACTTCCCGACTAGCTAGACATTTGAAACTTTCAGAAAAGCTCAGAACACGTTGACAATGCGTTTTTTTTATATTTTTGGCCAACTGTTTCCGATTCCTGTTGCCTTCGGCAGCGTTACCAGTACAAATCTTGCAATCGATTTTTAACTAACTTCCCGACTAGCTAGACATTTAAAACTTCCAGAAAAGCTCAGAACACGATGACAATGCATTTTTTAAATATTTTTTGCCAATTGTTTCGTGTCACTGCTGCCTTCAGCAGCGTTTATATGATTCAACAGAAAAATTATTTAACTAACTTCCCGACTAGTTAGAGATTTGAAACTTCCGGAATAGTTCAGAAACACGGTGAAAATGCATTTTTTAAACACTTTTATCCAATTGTTTCGGATCCGAAGCCCCCCCCCCCAAGGCACAACTTTAACATGTCCCCACAACTTTGACATGAGTCCCCCCCAAGATACAACGTTGACATGAACCCCCCCAAGGCACAACTTTGACATGAGTCCCCCCCAAGGCACAACTTTGACATGAGTCCCTTCCCCAAGGCACAACTTTGACATGAGTCCCCCCAAGGCACAACTTTGACATGAGTCCCCCCCAAAGCACACGAGTCCCCCCCAAGGTACAACTTTGACATGAGTCCCCCCAAGGCACAACTTTGACATGAGTCCCCCCAAGGCGCAACTTTGAAATGAGTCCCCTCAAGGCCCAACTTTGACATGAGTCCCCCCAAGGCCCAACTTTGACATGAGTCCCCCCAAGGCCCAACTTTGACATGAGTCCCCCCAAGGCACAACTTTGACATGAGTCCCCCCCCCCCAAGGCACAACTTTAAAATGAGTCCCCTCAAGGCACAATTTTACTTTTATTTTTTTTTATTTTTTTTACGTATGCGTGCATTTTTTAAAAATACTTTTAGCCAACTGTTTCGGGTCCAGTGACAATATTTTTTAACATTATGTATACTTCTAAAAGTGTATAAGGAAGTCATGTGGTGCCCACATCAGATTTTTTAAACATTATCATCAGATGCGATACATAGCGAGGTCAGCATACATATATATATGTAGTAATTTGATTACAATAGCATTTAAACGTACAAATATAATACATAATACATAAACATACATCTGTTCTAGTTGTGATCTTGCTTTGATGAAACCACTTTTTTGATTCAGGAGACCTTAAAACATGTAAATGAGGTAAAAATTCGAAATCGAAATTTTCGACCGAATATGATACTTCCATTATTTATATTAGTTGAGTATAAACAAGGTTTATTTCGTTTACTTCACTGAGCTTTCAAAGATGCAATAATAATACGGATATAATAATTTCACTTGACAATATGGAAAACTTTTAGAGGGAAAATAATGTAACAAATGACATATATATATATATACAGTCGATAACAAAAGTGTCCGAACACTAGCAAAAATTCCTATGTAAAAAAAGTACGCTTAATACCGTTTTGCTAAATAAATCCTTGTCGAATCCTGTTCTTAGACTGACTATGAACATGATTCGACAAGAATTTCTTTAGCAAAACAGTATTAAGTGTACTTTTTTTATATAGGAATTTTTGCTAGTGTTCGGACACTTTTGTTACCGACTGTGTATATATATATATATATATATATTTAGCTTTCAATTAAAAAATAATTTAAATCAATTAAAAATAATACATTCGTATATGTTTAAATCAGTCAATAATTTAATAATATGCCATGGTATATAAAACAATATATATCAAGAACACTTATTTAAAAAAATGTACAGGCGTAAACATAGTTATTTATTAAAGAAGAACTACCAGATGACAGCGGAGATAAAGTTCCTAATGCTTGAAGACAGCAATTAATTAGTGTCTTTTTTATATTATGTTTTTTCACCTTAAACCTTACTACAGTTAATGACCTATTATCAAAGATCTGAGTCTAAGGTCTTTCATTTTGTGTCATCTGGTGCTTAACACAATTTTTTTTCCCATGGTCTCAAAGAAAAGACACCAACTCAAAAGACTTAAAGGAAGTGGAATAAGTTTAATTATACTAAAGGTTACATACAAACGGAACGCTTGCAACTTCGATGACGTAAATTCTGCAAGGTTTTTGCAAATACAGTCGGCAGCAAAAGTATCCGAGCACTAGCAAAAAATCCTATGTAAAAAAAATACACTGAATGCAGTTATGTTAAATAAATCCATGTCGAATTCTGTCTTAGTCAGTCTAAGAACACGATTCGACAAGGATTTATTTAACAAAACAGTGTTAAGTGTGCTTTTTCTACATAGGAATATTTGCTAGTGCTCGGATACTTTTACTGCCGACTGTAGTGATACATTTGGAACGCTTGCAAACGGCTGCAGACGGCTTTGCAAACGGAAGTGTTTCATTTGTATGTACCCCTAAGAATGAATTAGGTGAGAAATGACGAAATAAGAAAGGATTTATGTTTACGTTAATAAGTGTTTTTCATACACTGAAACATTCATATTTTTAAACATTCTTGCATTAAAAAAAAAAAAAAAAATAGCTATAATATTAACAAACATTTTCGTTCCCATTTATTTATTTTGTACATGCATGATGTTGAAATAAAATGTGTTATAAAATTATAAATTTGCGATTAGTTTTTTAAATGAGAATTTAGCTTTAAATATGACAATATTCCTTTAAAACGAAATAAAAATTAGGACTTTATAGCCTGCTCTAAGTAAAAAAAAGTATTATTAAATATTATGTGTTATAAACTAATTAGAATACGAGTTAGCACTTGCTTTTTTCTTTAAATCTCTTTTTCTCTCTTATTTTCTCAGGTCTCTATATAATACAGCACTATTTTAAGCCGAATTTTCGAAATAGAGTTTTTGCTATAATTATGCGTTTTGAGGTTCAGTGAATCTTAAAATCTGGTTTTTATGGATCCGTCTGAGTGACTTTGGGCCTCAGTGTGTATGTTTTTTTGTGAATCAGTTATCAACGTAATTTAAACAAGTCCTTCCGGCTTATTCGGAAGGGTAGGTTGATTTCTTTTTCCTTATCAAGTGGCCGTCATCATGTTTCAAAATGGCGGCTACAAATTATTAACGAATTAGTAGAAATATTGATGTAGGCTATCTACATATGGAGTTTTAAGCAAATCGGTTCATAAATACCTTTTTATGTGAATTTAAAATTTTCAAGTGGCCGGCGGTTGGAAACAAGATGGTGGTCCAAGTTCACAAATATATCAAATGCATTTGTGAGATAAGACTACTGTACAAATATAGTTGGAATTAATTCCGAATCTCAGAAGTCATCGTGTTGAAAAATTAAGTGGCTGCCACTTGGATAAAAATGGCAGAAAAAGTTGCTCAATGAACTAATTAATCTAGGACATTGTTGCAAATTTGAAAATAATTCATTTTTTTTTTCTTTGTAGAAATTCTTTCAAAGAGGCTTAGTAAGTTGATTAAATGTTATTTTTCTGCATTTCTAGTTTGTTTTAGCGATAAAATAGCCTAATTTTCCCTTAAAAACGCATTAAAAAGCTCCAATATGGCAGGTAATGGATTTGGCGCCAAATTTGGCGACTTTTCCACTTGGCGAGTTTTTGGCGAGAAAATCCATAGTTCATTAATAAACTTCATTGAGACATTTATATAATCTATGTATACATCAAAATTCAAACAAATTCGGAATACGCATTTTACAATTTGAATTGGAAATTTTCAAGCGGTCTCCACTTAAAACCAAAATGGTGGAGCAACTTAGTTAAGAAACTCATCCAAGATATTCATAACACAAGTTAAGACACTGTCCAAATTTGGTTCAGTTTGGAGTATTATTTCGGAAGTTATCGTGATCTTAAATTTTCAAGTGGTAGCCTGATTTCAAGTGGCCCTGCTTATCTTAAGATATCCGCCACTTTATTAAAAATGGCGGATACGTTCATTAATAAACTTCATTGAGAGATTGAGACCCTTATGTAGTCTAGATTTACATAAAAATTCAAGCCAATCTTGCTTTAAATACGCTTTTTAGAATGTGGGTTAGAAATATTCAAGTGGCCTGCCACTTGAAAACAAAAAGTCGGAGCAACTTGGTTAACAAACTCATCCAAGAAACTCCTCCAAGATATTCATAACACAAGTTAAGACACTATCCAAATTTAGTTCGATTTGGAGTATTATTTCGAAGTTATCGGGATTTTAAATTTTCAAGTGGTAGCCTGATTTCAAGTGGCCCTGCTTAGCATCAGATATCCGCCACTATATTAAAAAGGGCGGATACGTTCATTAATAAACTTCATTGAGACACTTATATAGTCTATGTATACATCAAAATTCAAACGAATTCGGAATACGCTTTTTACAATTTGAATTTGAAAATTTCAAGTGGTCTCCACTTGAAAACAAAATGGTGGAGTAACTTGGTTAAGAAACTCATCCAAGATATTCATAACACAAGTTAAGACGCTGTCCAAATTTGGTTCGATTTGGAGTATTATTTCGGAAGTTATCGTGATTTTAAATTTTCAAGTGGTAGCCTGATTTCAAGTGGCCCCACTTTACTTAAGATATCCGCCACTTTATTAAAAATGGCAGATAAATTTCATTAATAAAGTTCATTTAGACACTTATGTAGTCTAGATTTACATAAAAATTCAAGCAAATCTTGCTTTAAATACGCTTTTTACAATGTGGGTTAGAAATATTCAAATGGCTGCCACTTGAAAACAAAAAGTCGGAGCAACTTGGTTAACAAACTCATCCAAGATATTTATAAGATTAGTTCACTGTCCAAATTTGGTTCGATTTCGAGTATTATTTTGGGAGTTATCGTGATGACAAAATTTTCATTATATATATATATATATATATAGATAGATAGATAGATAGATAGATAGATAGATAAACAAAGTGATTGCAATAGGTCGATTTCTAAAGAAATCAACCTAAAAAAGATACTAGCAAGAAATCCACACTGGGTTTTATAATATATATCATTTAAGGATACATAAAAATTTTATTGAGATTGCACAAGTGATTCATGCACACGAACATACAAAAGAATTCAAATACACTACACCTATGGGCGAGATTTCTCGTCGTTATATTTTAACTTCTTTAGACTGCACCAAAATTTCATTTGCATAATTACTTATTTTTTATTTTTTGGTAAACTTTATATTTTCAAGAGCCCACTCGAGAACAAAAAGTTCTCGACATTAATATCATTTTAATAAACATATGTTTATAATTCCTATTCATATAAATATATTTATAAACATATATTTGTAATTTTGAAAATATGTGTTTACTTTATTTTCTTTAGTATGACTTCAAGCTGTTAAATTGTACTTACTAGAAATTTTGCCCATTGATGCAACATGTTTGAATTTTCTTGAGTATGTCCGTACACGAACGATTTGTTTGAATCGAACAAAGTATTTCAACTGGCATTACCATATGATACACATATCAAATTCTGAGTTTGGACTTCCTACTAATAATTGTTTTGAGTTATGGCGATAACAACATACATACAGACAGAGAAACAGACACTACCAGTGTCTGTTTCAGTTCACAATGGTAAAAACTCGTATGACTTGGCGGAGAAAATTAAATGCATCTCTCCTCCTAACTATACTATGATTAATTTAGGTGTTTAACTTTTTACTAAAGTTCCGATTCAAGATGCTCTGGTTTGTTTAGAGAGAAGACAGCGTGAATTCCGTTATTCTTCTATTGAAATTGAGGATCTTGTGAATTTAGTTCATTTATGTATCAAGCAAACTGCCTTCAGCTTTGATGGTACTTATTATTCCTAAAATAAGGTAATGGCAATGATCAGTCCTCTCTCTCCTTTGCTTTGCGACATTTATTGCACTATTTTGAAGAAAAACTCTTCGGTGTATATAAATTTTCTCACTCGTTTAGGTATGTTGATGACACTTTTGTTCTTGTTCCCTTTGATGTCGATTTTTCCAATTTACTTCATTTGGTCAATTCGATTGACCCATGAATTCATTTCACTTTTGAGATTCAAAAGGATTGCTCTTTGCTTTTCCTTGACATTTTTGGGTCTAAAGACAAGGATTGGTTCTCAACCACTGTCTTTAGAAAACCCTTCTCGGTGTCTCTTCCCCCGCATGCTCTCACTAACCACGCCCCTCAATAGAAAATGTCTGTTTTTTGTGCCTTACACATTTGCTCAGTTCCGTCTAATCTTTCGAAAGAAATTAATTATTTAAAATCACTTGCTCTTTCTCGAGGCTCTAATCCCTTTATTATTGATAAAGCTCTATATAAATTCAAGTATCCTAAGCGTTCTGCTCTCAAACTGAACGATGACAGTCTCATACCAGTTGTTTCACCTTTTTATTCACCAATTTCTTTTAAAATTTCTAAAATTTTTTCCATTTGGTTTTAAAGTCATTACAAAGCAGTCAACAAAATCAAATTATCTTCTCTTAAAGATCCCATTCCTACTGAAAACCATTCTGGCATTTTTTTAATCCCGTGTTCGTCGTGCAATTTAGGTTATATTGGTCAAACTAAAAGGCGTTTGAAATACAGAATAAAGAAGCACCAACGGAATGTTCGTAATGAAGAGATTTCCAAATCTTCTATTGTTTCCCACTGTTGGGCTCATGGTCATCGTTTTGATTTTTCTAAACCTAACATAATTTCATCTCCTGTCTCCTCTTCCCATTTGGATATACATAAGCTTTTTACATATTTAAAAATTCGAAAAATCTTGTTAATGATACATCTTTCATTCCGTTCTTGTCCGATGCTTGAAAATTACTCACCTCACATAAGTCCATTTTTGTTTAATTTTGATATTTTTAAGCTTTTTTGAATTTGTTATATTTTTTAAACTTATTTATTTATTTATTTTCTTCTTTCATTTGATAATTCTGCTCACACCAGTATCTATATTTACATTCGTCTTTATATATTTTTTCTCTTCACTTAAAACGGATTTGTGCATTGCTACTTTGATTGTAGCACGCGTGCCTACTTTCTTCGCCTGACGAAAGGTCGTGTGTTCTTTAGACCAGAAACAATTGTTATGAATTTATTGCATTTTTTGGTGTTTATCCAAAGTTTTGTACTTATTACTTATCACTAAATACCTTATTTTCGGATTCAAGGGATTCCCAAAAATGTAAAAATATATCAACATATCAATTTTGAAAATTTGATTCAAAAACAATAAACAAAACCGTACTTGGGTAAGAGAAAGTCACTTACGCGAGCATGTCTAAAAACTACTTTAAAAATATTTTTTAAAGAACTGTAATCTTAATTTTCTTTGTTATATTAAAAAAAAAACCTTTTTCAAACGTTTCCATTTTTTTAGAATTTTCATTTTTTTTTTGACAATATTTATACGACGCCGAACTTTGAAAACATTTTTTATTTGCAGAGAAATTTGCAATGTAAACATGATATTTCAGGTACAACGCATTTATTCTTACATTCTTTTTTTTTTTTTTTTTTTTTTTTTTAAGTAAATAGGAATTAGTGAAAAAAAAGTGTAAAAAGAAAAAATAATAATAATTATATGGCAGCATAACAGAACTAAGAAAATTAAATTTAAACAAAAAAATCTGTAATAAAAGAGATACAATAATCTAAATACGTTAAAAATTACATTTATTTAAAGTCCTGTTCTTTGAAAATTAACTAGTTTGACGTAAGAAATGATGAAGCATAGATAAACGCAATAATAGATTATGAGGCAAGAAATTCTAAATTATAACGAAGAACTTATATGTCTAACTATACTTATGAACACAGTAAGAAACTAATTTTAAGAGCATATAATTTTCAAACATTGAGTTGCAAAATATTAATTCTTTAGTGTTTCACAATTTAAAATTAAATTATCTTAATTAAGTATTTTCACTTTAAGCTCTATTCTCATACTTAATTTACTAGAATGATGCAATACGTAATGAAAATGAAACCGCTGTAGTAACTATTTTTATACAAATGGATTGTTAGTTAAAAAAAAAAAAAAAGCCTTTGACTAAATATTTTCAAAAATTTGCACTTTTTCGCTTTACGTAGAACGAAAAAAAAGTTGCAGTAAGTAAGAGAAGTTACATCAGAAGTAATTGCAAAACATAATGAAGTATAATGCTAAAATAATTGACGAAAAACCAGCGTGATCTCCCTGTTGAAACTCAAAAGTGTTTGATATCTATGTAAATTATGATAATACATAAATACATTTGTACATTATGCTAATACATAAGTACATTTATGATAATATATAAATGTACCGCTGAAATGCATTAACTCTCCCCCTTCCCCCTACCGCTAGTTTTTTTAATGATTACCTTCTCTTATTCATATATATGGTAGAGAGAGTATTGTTTTTGGGTCAAATTTTCAAAATTGCGTTTTAGTTATAATTACATGTTTTGTGGTCCCCTGATTTCGAAAATCAGGTTTTTAGCGATTTTCGTTTGTACGTGTGTCTGCTATCAGCATATCTTAAGTACAAATAGTAGCAGGAAGTCTTAACTCGGCATTGTAAATCTGTATCATATAGGGATGCTGCACTAAACTTTTAGTTGAAATCAAGAAAACAGCTATAGGGACATCCAAGAGAAGTCAAATACTCTGCACGTATGAGCGAAATATTTGGTAGGTACAGTTAAACATCTATAGGCTTCACTTAACAAAATGAAATGAACACATATTTTTTATATTCATGTAAACATACAGGGTGTTTATAAAGTCCCGGACCCATTTTGCTGCTTAATAACTCATAAAATAATAAAGATAGATTAAAATTAATAACATAAATTATTAGATAGACTCAAAAAGTTTCATGACCCTTGTCAATGAACTTCCACGTGTGCCCCCTTCGTCGCACGGAGAATATCAAGTCGATAGTCAATTTCATGGACATAATTTGTGGTCTTAAATTTTGTGATTTTCGTACATGTCAGAAGTAAATTACTAATTTTACTTGTATATATACAGGCTATATGCATTTGTTCTTCCAGGAATGCTGTAGAACTATTGCTAGAAGGTTGAAAAGTCAGGAAGAAAAATATCTAAAGGCTTCTGAATATTTAAAATGTTAGAAAAGGCTACTTGGTACCAAAATGTTTTTAAAGGGCCACCAGATGCTAAAATGAACTGAAAAAGGACTACAGGGTGCTAAAATGTGTTTAAAAGGGCAGTAGGGGGGGGGGGGAGCACTCTGTCAAACCCAAGTAACACAGACTGTTGGCCCAACAGCGATTTATTGTTAGTTCGTTGGGGAATGGTTATCGTTGGGGAAAGGGCTCAAAATAACAGTGAGTCAACAGCAAATAGTATTGTTGGCCCAACAGTCCTAAAATGCTCTTTTTTCAACTGCAAAATATAACAGTTAGCCTACAACGTGTTCACCAACAATGGCCCAACAGTTCGCCAACCAGGAACCAACCGTTCCATAGTTGGGCCAACTGTCACCCAACGGTTGGCTCAACCGAGGGCCGACGGCCAAAAACAACCGTTGGCCAACGAAGAAGGAATCGTAGGGCCAACCGTTTCCCAACCATTCCGTGTTACTTGGGAAATTAGCCTAGAGTTCGGGCTAATAGGGAAATGGGTCCGGGACTTTATAAACACCCTGTATTTCGCGAAGAATATGGTATGAAAATCATTCACCATCCGTTTACTGGGCTACCCCTCCCAAAAAAAGTACAGTGGGACTGTACTTAGAAATTGCTGGAAGTGCATTTCCAATTTGTGCACTGTGTTATTAATATAGGACTATATTTAAGTACAAATGTGGTGTTTACATAAATTATAGAAGACATATACAGAGCTACCAATAATTAAGCGAAAACATTCCTTTTTATAATAAGTAATCGGTAAACGTGCTTCATTACGTATTTTACCATGTCCAGGAAAACTACTCAGGAAGGAAAATTAATTCATCATAACCATATGATAAATAAAGTATTTTTTAAGTTAAATTTTCAGCGCTTGTTTTTTTTGTATAATTACGTGTTTTGAAGTTCCATGAATACGAAACTCAAGTTTTTAGCGTTGATCTTTACATTTGTCTGTTAAAAGCTTAATCATAAAACAAAATTGCAGGCAATTCAAATGTTGAATTTTGAAGTTCATATGAGGTTGCTACTTGAAAAGATTGATCAATATTGATAAGTTTCAATGAGCGGTTAGGGTGAAAGTTGTTTGAATAATTTGGAATAAACTTTTAAATTAAATAACAGCCTTGAATTTTATATTAATGTAGGATACTATATTCTAACGGAAGCCCTCTTCACATAGAATTTTTAGTGAAATAAAAATGTCTCTAAATCTAGTTTAAATTCTTTTTAACGCAGGTTTTTATACAGTACTTTTATCTTATCCCTTAATCTGGAATCTGTCTTTATAGTGTTGAAATATAATCTAAGAGAAAGCCGTTTGAGTGCCACACCAGATTATTAAAATCTCAAATAGATCAAAAATTAGCTCTGAATGAGCTCTAATTTGTTTCTGATGCTAGAATATGCTCCGTGTTCGTTATCAAGGTATTTCAATATGAACGGTGGGTGCGTGATTAGATTGCAGTAAACATAATGAAATTAACCCCTTACCTGCCGACGAAAAATTACGAGATTTGCTTCCCAGTGCCACCATTTCTGGCACAGGCGCGCGTGTATTTATGCGTTCACTGTTTCAGAAACATTCCCTTTACATTGCCTTCCACTCCCCAACTTCTCTGAAATAAGTAAACCCTTCGAAAACACTGTCATGGCCATTTAATTATATTCCAAAGCCATGAGAATAGTTTCACTGGTAGCAGCGTAACACAAAGAATCGTACTTCGGCAAGACGTGTATATACGTCTAGGACAGTTAAGGGGTTGATATATATTATTAAATTGCTTGAATGCATAATTTCTGTAAAAAAAAAAAAAAAAAAAAAAAAAAAAAAACGATGAGCATATTATTGATTATCTTCAAGGCTGTACGAAAGATTTCCGATATGTCATGTAATCTTTTGATTGACTTTAAATTTTACAAATATTTTTGTTTTACAAAAAACTAGCTGTACAATTTTTCATATAATATCGTGTTTGTGGTGCATGTATACATAGAGACATTCAAAAGAATCAAGTATTATGATGGTCTATGGATGGCTTTTCTATTAAGTGTATTGGTTACTCGGCATTCAATATAATGAAATTGATATACATTGTTGAGATGCTTAGATGAATAAATTTGCAAAAATAAAGGTGCGCATGTAACTAATAATTAATATATAGAGCTACGCAAAAAATACCGACATTTTATATAATCATCCGATTGACTTCAAGTGTGATACAAATATTTATGAGTTACATATAATTATCTGAACAATGTTTGATGTAGTTGTCAGTGTTTATGGCTTGCACATAGAGTCACATAAAATAATTTAAATGTATTTCGATTTACAGACAGGATTGTTTCATGAGTATTTTATCATAAGTACATCTAAATCAATTTAACATACTTTATTAAGATGCTCAAAGTATGGTTTCGCTAGAAATTGGTGTGCATCGAATTAATAATTAATTTAAATCGAAGAAATGAATTATGCGTGGTGACTACTATGAGCATTTTCAGTCTGTTATACTCATTTTATGTAAAAAAAATCGATTGGGGGATTGCCTTCCTCTTGTAGAAGTTAATTTTATTATGAATAATCATATATACGTATATAATATACAGTATTGTGTGTACTGGGAACGGTATATTGAGACTTCTCATGTGTAAACTAATTAGTTATTATTAGCTTCTACTCTTTATCAATTATTTATTTTAACGCAACATATAAGAATTGGAGCAAGTGATCATTCTTAGAGAGATTTTCATTTACAAATGACATATAAGACGAGAGAGTTTTTCTATTCAAATTTAATGAGGAACATTCTTTTTAATTTTTCCTTATTCACTTTTACAGAGGATGTCCGGTCTTGAATTCCATCTGTCATTAATGATTAACGCGTTCTGCTTCTTAACTGTGAACAGTTTAGAGTATGTTTTAGCTGTCAAGTAGCCACAAGATTTTAAATGAAAGTAAAATTTGCACGGCATTTACGCAATAATAATTATAATAATACAATAGAAAACAAGTAATTGTCAAAATTACACTTTTATTTTTTTTTTCTTCATTTTAAAAATAAAAAATTTCCAAAGAACATAAACTAAAAAAATATTTTTCCGTATTTAATGGGAAAAAAAAAAAATAAAATAAAAAAAATAAATAAATAAATGAATACAAAAATATCATCGATTTTTTTTTTTTTTAAATACTGTAATCATTTAAATCTTAGATATGTAAAATGTTCATTTTCAATACCAGGAGTCGATTCGTATTAACAGGTCAGTGGATAAATCAACTAAACAATTCCAATCTTATAAGAAGTCTATTCATAATCAAAAGCTTTTTTTCTTTATTAGGACCCACATTGTGACAAAAACCTTTAATACTTTTCAAGTATATAATCATCTGCAGTTTCTTAAAAGTAAAATTTACTTTTACTTCCCAAACGTTTATAAATGTAAGATTGATTGTTGTTGATGTTGGGGATTGAGGTCGACTGTCTAAGCTAAGCTTAGCTGAAATGCCTTTCGTGGAGATCTTTCTAAGGGGGGCCCAGCACGTATGTAGAAATGAAAGATAAAGATTTGGAAACACATACAAAGGTTTTCCAAAATGAAGATATACTATTTTGCTCTGACATGTTGAAGGTTGGACATCACACAATATTATGTATAACTTAAAAATACGTAAATGAAAGGATGGACTTTTTAAATTATAAATAGATACTGAACTAAACTTTTAAAGAATGCTACTTGTGGTTGAATAAAAATCGTTTATGTAACATACAACCTTATAGTTAGGAAAATGTGCATGCATATGTATTGAAATATAATAATATTATTACCATTAAAATTTTTCAACAACTACTTAAATGACACACCTATATACAAAAAAATAAAATAAAAAATTTAATGCTTTTAGATTTTTTAAAATGCTCACCCCAACTTAATTTAAACCTCCTCCTTAAATTTTGTGTTATAATAATCTTAAAACATATTTTAAACACATTTGTGTGTCCAATTATGGATTAACTGGTAAGATAATAATAATAATAATAATAATAATATATATATATATATATATATATATATGTATATATGTATTTGAATGGTGAAATGTAATGCAAATTTTTAGCTTAAATAAAAAAAAAAAAAAAAAAAAGAAAAAAAAAGAAATCTTACTAATGAATTTACAAGGTATTATCTAAATATGTTTAGAATATACTATTAAATATAAAAGTAAAATAGATGAAAAAAAAAAAAAGTAACAGAAATCATTTTAAAAGGTATATATATAAAATAATAATAATAAATTCCGATTTTTATTTATTTATTTTTTTTAACTTAAATAATTGTCAAGAAATTTTAATTTACTTAGTTTTGCTAATGCATATGTATTCAAGATTTAGTAATTATAAGGCAGTAACTTAGAAAAATAATTTATTATGTAACGCCTTAAAGAATAATTCCTTAATTTGGAGCCCTAAACTACTCATCTTCCAAGAGTTACCAAGCGTTTTGTCATTGAATTTAATGAAAGAATTTTATAATCTATATATATAAAATCGTTCATCCTGAGTGAGTGAGTGAGTGAGTGAATGAGGGGGTGATTCATCATCGCCCAGACCAAACCCCTAGACCTAGAAGCATGAAATTTTCTGTCAATGTTCTTTCTATGACGTAGGCATCCACTAAGAAGCGATTTTACAAAATTCGCCCCCCAAGGGGGGGTGGGGGGCAAAACGTGATTTCACAAAATCCTTCATATCTCAAACAAAAAAACAGATACCCGTAAAATTTTTGCTTTAAAATATAGTTAATACAAATGTCTAAAAACAAATTTCTTTAATTTTCCAAATTCGGTCCCCAAGGGGGGAGGGGGGGGCAAAATGTGATTTCACATGCGTAAAACGTGATTTCGCATAATCCTATATATCTCAAGCAAAAAAAAAAAAAAAGATATACGTAAAATTTTTGCTCTAAAATATAGCTAATGCAAATATTTAAAACCAATTTCTGGAATTTTAGAAATTCAGCCCCCAGGTGGGGCAGCAAAGGGGGGGGGCTATGGGGCAAAAACAAATAGAAATACAGTTAGGGCGTTCAAAATTAGTACAGATAGGTTTTAAAGGCCTGCAAGCCGAATGGGGATATTTTCGAAAGTGTAAAGTTATTAGTAGGGGCAGGAAGGGGGAGGGGAGAGGAGGGGGGCAAAAAATAAAAATAGAGTTAGATCGTTCAAAATTGGTACATAGAGGTTTTCCATACCTGCAAATCGATTGCGGATATTTTCAAATTTGTAAAATTATTAGGAGGGGCGGTAAGGGGGGGTATGGGCAAAAATAAATAGAAATACAGTTAGGCCATTCAAAATTGGTACAGATAGGTTTTAGAGGCCTGCAAGTCGAATGGGGATATTTTCGAAAGTGTAAAATTATTAGGAGGGCCGGAGGGGCAAAAAAAAAAATAGAGTTAGATCATTCAAAATTGGTACATAGAGGTTTTCGATACCTACAAATTGATTGCGGATATTTTCGAATTTTTAAAATTATTGTGAGGGGCGGGAAGGGGGGGCAGAGGGGCAAAAAAATAAAAATAGAGATAAATCGTTCAAAGCTGGTGCATAGAGGTTTTTGATACTTACAAATCGATTGCGGATATTTTCGAATTTGTAAAATTATTAGGATAAAAGGGAGGAGGGGGCGAAGGGGGAAAATAATAGAAATAAGAGTTAGAGCATTTTAGGATTTTTTTCCGAAGGCAGTGAAAACCCGGTGCGACATTTTTCATAATCAGATTTTGTTTCTCTTTTTTTTTCACGTGATAAAATTTAATGCAATTTTCAGAATTCAGTAATTATAGTGATTCATTTAAAAATAGGGACCAGCGAAGCGGGCGTTGCCTGCTAGTATATTTATAAAAACTGAAAATTTTAGCATTATAAACAGCGTAAATTAAAGTAACCGCGAGTAAATAGAATTATATTTAAAGGGATTTTTTTTTCGTTCTGTTATCAGTAAAGTTACGATACAACAGACGGAGTAAATAAGCGGTTCTAACAAAAAAAAAAAAAAAAAAAAAAAAAAAACCTGTAATAATCAATAGCCGAAAAAGTCTTTAATTATCTGAACTAAATTATTGTGATATGAAAGCAGCAGATAAATATTTACCTCAAAAAAGATTCTTTTATATATATATATATATATGTAAATATAATCTCACGCATAAAAAGGCATAAATAATCTCCCAGTATTCTTAGAATCTCGTGATCTACGCTCATCTAGCAAAACAATCTTGGAATGTTAATCTTACGTTTTATCACAAATACAATAGAAGTTTACCCAAAGTATTCAATAGTCGTCCGCAATGCTTTTCTTTGCGTCCATGACAATAAATCTCTGCCGTAACTGATCTTTATTCCTCATTCTGTTTTGAAATCAAAAGTGTTAAATCAGAGGAAAAATTCTACTTAGAAGTTTGAGTGATGATATATTTGAATAATATACTTTTAATGCACGTGAGACTTGTATTTATCCTACGTGTGTTTGAAAATGAGACAAATTATAATTTTTAGTCGATTGATAGTTTATTAACCATGCAAAAGCATGGGTGGTTTAAATGCAAATATGAAAACATTTGGATTATAAAGGTAGGGGACCACTTAACTGAAGAGGAAGACATTTATGAAATTTGCGACTTTTTAATTAATTTGTGTAATCATTTGTGACCATTACGCATGTACTTATTTTAAATCATTTTATAATTTAAGATGCATGTACGGTATATCTTTGAATAGATCAAGTCAAAAAAATGTCTAAGTAGATTTGATTATGAACTTAACGAAATATAAATCATGGAAAAACTTAAATATTAATTATTATCGCACGTTTTTAAATTTGCACTGGTTAATAGTATTATATATAAAAAAGAATTTATGATAAACTTACTAGAGAAGTAGATGTTTATGAGATAATAAATAAAAAGGAATGAATAGTCGAAACTTTAAATAACATTTCAAAGGATTCCCTTGAATATAAATAATGATCAAAGTTTTTTTAGATGATTAAAATATCGCTCTTAAAAAACGTTTTTAATTTTCAAAAATATGTAGGGGAAAATATAAAATGAAATAAGTTTGATTTTTGTGTTTCAAACAGCATACTTTTTAAAATGTTGGATTATTTTTTAAATGCGCATATAAAAAGCTTAAACTGATGTACAAAGAAAATGAAAGGCAAAAAAAAAAAAAAAAAAAAAAAAAAACCTAGGAGTGAACTAAAATTAATAAATTTATTCTCAGACTTTAACCACTTTGAATAAACATTGGCACTGTATTACACAAGAAATAATCCATGCTTATAACACCTTGTTTACTTTGTAAATGTTAGATAAACATCAAGGTGCTTTGAGAGCTGATATATATGCGCTCTACGAGTTAGAATAAGCAAGTGCCATAATGATTGAACTTTAAATAAGCTAATTTAAATGATTCAAAAAATGTAAAGAATGTTTTCAATATTTTAAACGTTAAAGTTAAGGAAAAAAAAAAAATAGAAGTATACTTACAAAAAAAAAAAAAAAAAAAAAAAAAAAGCTTTTAGTTAAAAGGGAAAAAAATCACAAGCATTTATCTTAGTTTAAATAAAATAACTATTAAAAATTTATGAAAAAATTAAAAAGAAAAAAAATGATGATTATTTTATTGATAAATCACACGAAAAATCAAACTTTTTCTACAGGTAAGAAAAAATAGAAAGATAAAATAAAATAAATAAATAAAGCATAGCGAATCAAATCGTTGTAGAAAATTTTACTAAAGGGAAAATTGTACTATAAAATATATATACTTACACTACAGTGTCTAAAATAAGCAGACGGGGTATTAAGGAAAAATATATCTATTAAAAAAGTACTAAACATTTTATTAAAAAACTAACACATTATTATTAATAGCGTGTCGATCCTCCTTTATTATCAAATAATGTTTTTATTCTAGCTCGCTTACTATCAAGTAAACTATTGATCTGTTCTTGATGCAAATTACCCCATCTTTCAACTAGCACTGTTTCCAGTTCTTTTTATTCGAGGAATTCGCAGGTCTTTTAGCAATAGTACTTCGTAAAATATACTAAACATTTTCGACTGGATTCATATCAGTCATTGACACAGCTACGGGAGAATTGTAAGCCCTTTTTTGGATTTTCAGGCAGTCGCTTTTCGAGCTCTGTGACACGGTGCACCATCGTCCATGAAAACGTATTGCGATTGAAATGGCGATTGAAATTATTGCCTTGAAAGATCGAAAAAGACCATCTTTTAGAATTTCAATATATTATACCGATTAATTTTACTGTCAGAGAATACCAAACTACTTCTTCCATCATACCAAATAGCCCCCTACACCATTTCACTTACACTGCCGTATTTTAGAGTTTGCTGCAAAAATCGGTCTTCCAACTTCTAACTGCATTACAGAAAGACACAGCACCCATTTTCGTCCGCTATAGCTAAATTGACAGTATCGCGATTCGTCCCAAAAAATAACTTGCCTCTTAAAGTTTTTATCCTTAGAAATCATTTCTTTTGATCAATCAAATCTTTGCTTCTTTTTTTTTTTTTTTTTAATAGAGCTTTTTGGCTATTCTTTTATAAAGGCCAATGCTATGTAGATATTTCTGAACAGTTCGACGAGACAAATTCAAAGATACAGCCGCATCATCTACAGATGTTTTGGGATTCCTTATGACTTCTCGAACTAACGCCCTCCTTTGTTTGGCAGACGGTTCAGATCTTTCTGATCTTGGTGAAACACTTGTCTTTTCATCTCTTTTGAACTGCACGATTACGCGATTAACAGTTGACAAAGACACGTTTAATGCAGCACTGATATTGCGCCACTTTCAAATTGGCCAACAATGCGACCTCGAGTAAAATCGTTTAAGTCCAGTGATTCACTTATTCGTGGCATTTTAAAATAGTGTTAACAGACGGAATTTACGTTCCGTAAACTCTTATAGATTCTTCACAAATACAAGTTTTTATATTTTTAAAAATTCATTACATTTTTATGGAGTCTATTTACTTTTGACACAGTAGTGTACATATTTTAATGTCGTAGTACTTGATAATTAAGCATTGGCAGGGGACTGGGCCGAATTACTGGCCATTTGTGAAGGGGCACTCATTGGGAGGCCGTCGCTACCACTAACAGAGACAACGCAGGCGAAATACTCTTTCCTTGTCTGGAATTCTGTATTATAAAATTACACGAAAGAACTTATATAAAGATCCACATTGTTAAGATACTTAAAGGAAAAAAAAATATTTCAAAACTATTGGATAAGCAAAAAAACGATACACAATTCAGCATCACCAATGTATTAATCGTCTCTAAATTGCGATACGTTAATTATCCGTCGTAAAATGAAAGGATAAATAGAATTCACCACTAATTTATAAAAAGCAAAGTACACAAAGTAGTAAAATATATAGTACTGTCTTCATCTAGGACGAATAAGTAGTCTGTTTCTGAATCCCTAATTTAGAAATATAGGCTCCGGTGCTATGCATGTAAGGTAAATAAATAACCTGGAGATTAAATGGTAAAAAATTTCTTGTCTATACTTTTCTAGATGGTGAAACAATACAATGAATATAATGAATAATATGATTCCTTTTTATTTCGAGAAATTCTTGCTTGATTTCTTAGAACTGGGTCATAAAGTAAATCTATAGTTACTGAAATTCGCCTCTTTTGTCCACATTTATTTGCAAAGATTTTTAAATACGTTTTCCCCCCCGATAATATAAGGAAACGCTCTTTAATTCTAACAGGGGTTTTTAGAAATCGCTAATAAAGGGGACTGGAATAATTTAAAAAGATGACATGGAACTATTTTTACTAGTAGTTTCTAAATGCTAATTACAGAATTTTTTCATTGTAGTAGAGAAATTTAATTAAATAGATGAAATTTCAGAATTAGCAATTGAAAACATTCAAGAAGTAAAAATACTAATTATAAGAGAAGAAGCAAATTTTGTTACTGTAATAGTTTAAACACCATTTAAAATCAGAAAACTGTCCTTCCCAATACAAAAAAATTCTGTGAAGTAATATATATAAGATAACTCTAATATATATATATATATATAATTGCATATTTGCTCACCAATTGTAAAAATTGAATTAGACTGTCGTATGAAGAATTAGAGCACAAAATTTACATTACTCGTCTCCAAATAAAAGAAGAAAGAAAAGCTATGCGATTCCCATATATTTTAAATGCTATCCAAATTTACTTGCTCATTTATATCGTTTAAATTTCTGTGTGTTTTACCAACCATGATAACAGCAGTAAAAAGATTTTTTCCCCCTGTTTGTCATCTAAAATTTGCACACGCATCATATAGTTTACTATAAAAAATCCCTATAACACCAAAAAATTTACATTAATTCCCATTTATATCTCATGATGTATACGAATATAAATTTCTGGGATCCTGTAAAGAAATTAATTACCCCAATCGTATTTTATTTTACAGGGAAAAGGTCAGGTGTAGAGTTCTGCTCGGATTGGGTAATTTTGACCCTAACTCGACCTGCATAGTGACTTTCGACCCGCAACCTGACCCGCGACCCGCAATAAAGTATTGTTAAGTTAATGTCGCTTAAGAAACCGAATTAAAATTGTAACGCACAAAATACTGTTATATTATTATACATACCTTTCAGAAAAATAAATATTACATAAAAAATTACCAGTATATAAGTACAATTATATTAATTACTATTCTAAATATTAAAAATACTTCAGTGTGTAATATAACAAAATTTATTATGCATTTACATATATATATATATATATATATGTATGTATAAACCTACTTTTAAAAAATCCACTATTCCAAATATTTTGATCGCAAAAAAAGTAAGGAATCAAATATATATTTGAAAGCAAATAATTTTTGCATGTAAAGTTTCCAAAATTAAAAAAACTATTAATATTTGAGCAGTTGTGATTAAAGCCCTATATTATGAGTGAGCGTGCTTTAAATTACTATGGGGGAAGAGAATTTCATCCAAATTCTGCATTTAAATTATAAGTTCATAAATAAAACAGCATAAAAAATTCTTTGAAAAAAAAAATCTTGCGGGTAGAACCGCGGTTTTATTCGCGGTCAAAAATTATATTAAAATTTGACCTGCACCCGACCCGCAAAGTCCTTAAAGTCCTATATTATGAGTGAGGGTGCTTTAAATTACTATGGGGGAAGAGAATTTCATCCAAATTCTGCATTTAAATTGTAAGTTCATAAATAAAACAGCATAAAAGATTCTTTGAAAAAAAAAATCTTGCGGGTAGAACCGCGGTTTTATCCGCGGTCAAAAATTATATTAAAATTTGACCTGCACCCGACCCGCAAAGCGGGTGCCCAACCCAATGCAGGACTCTAGTCTGGTGTCAGGACTAGGGAATTTTAATAATGTAAGTTAATTTCATTATATTGTGTGCAGTATAAAGGTATTAAAATATACTTTTAAAAATAAACCTGTCAGAGGTCGTTACCTCTTTTGAGGCCCTGTACACAAACCAGTTACCTTTTATACCTTTTTAATACAGAACATTACATAGTAAAATTGAATAACATATATCAATTTCGATGAATTCTAAAACAATTACAGAATTAGAACTTTGACAGACAAATCTAAGTCATAATCTTCTTTAACCTTTGTTTAAAAGTGTTAAAAATGCCGAACACAATAGCAAATTTATTTCCAGTAAATTACTATCACATCTCTGACGTACCTAAATAGTTTTGTGTTGTCTGAAAATCAATCATTATTACTGTCCATAAAATATTTTATAGAAAGCTTGGTTTTAGACATTATGGATATATTTAACTTTGTATGAAAAGTTTATGTTTATTTCAATATGTATTTTATTATTTTATAGTACAAAGATACTAAAATATGCTCTATAGAAATATCTCTCACTGAACGTAATGCATTGGAATTCTCTTGGGTGTTTCTGTATACAAACAAGTTATGCTTTTTATACCATTTCTTTTCTTTTTTTTTTTTTTTAATAGGAAACGTGTCAAAAAGAATTTAAGTAACATATATCAGTTTAACTTTTTTCTATGGCTATTCAATATGTTTTATGATTATATATAAAATTTACGAAAATTAGAATTCGAGTAGGTGGATAAACGGGCAGACAGAAACAGAAAAACGAAGTCATAAATCTTTTAAATTTTTATTGGAAGGTATTAAAAACAGTTCTAAATGTGATTGATTCCTTTTTTTTTCATTAAAATTGTAAAACCTAAAAAAAAAAAAAAAAAAAAAAAAAAAAAAGAAGACATATCTACATATACAAAATGAGAGTTATGCAATCAGAATACAGCCATGTAATTTTCAGTGTTAATGGTAAACAATTAGAAATTTGTTAACAAATGCCTTACAATAGAAAATTACATAGTAGCCATTTCGTTCTGAAATACTTAAGCATGATTCTTCTTCAAGAGAATAACTGTAGGCAGATTAAATGTTTTCAGAAATTATTTTCCCAGGTACAAATACATGATTTTCCACTGTGAGTAATTAAACAAAAGTTATTCCTTATGCATTGTTTAGTAAGTTTAAATTAATACATGAAAACTAGTTGATCGAATAAATTTCATAATCCAGTTACATTGCATCTGTAAGCTTAAAAACAAATTTTATAAATAGCAGTAACATGAGCGTAACCTTTAAAAAATAAATTAATGTAATATTCATTTTTAGAAAGTTGAAATGATACCTCGACAGAAAATATTACTCTCGTGTAATTAGAATCGCCCACGGATACATTTTTTTTTCTTTTTAATCTCATAAGTTTTCATCTACAATTATTACATTAACTATGATAGCCTAGCAATCTTTCTTTGATAGTGCATTAATAAAACGAAAAAACATGCATTAAATAGTCAACGAATTAAATTTCAAATGAGACTTCCCAAATCTGTAAATGATATCTTGAGAAAAAATATTTTCCATAGGTAAATCGAGAAGAGTCAAGGTAACAATTTTTTTTCTATCATTTTCTTGCTTTTTTTTTTTTTTTTCATTTAATTAAATACAGATCAAGTAACTTTTGATGAGGTTTATTTTTAAATATTATTGAAAACAATATATGATGAAATAATGTTTCCGTTTTCTAGTCAGATGATTTTAGGAAGATATATATACATTTCAGGGCACACAAAAACACTTTATATATAGCTTGTCAATTTATAATTATGTGGAAAAAACAAGTACACGGAAAGTATTTCACTTAAACGATTTAATGAATCAAAAATTTCGCAATAAAACAGCTTTTTCAAGGTTATTTTTGATGATACTTGTTCAAGAAGATCTTTTTTCTTTATAATAGTAATTGAATTTCTTAGAATCACTGAGCCATGACTTCGATGTCAGAAAAAAAGAGAACAGAGTACTTTATTGATTATTATATTATATATCAGAATAAATATCGATGCTATAAAAAATACCTTAAATGGTACATATGATTAAAAACACTCTGAATTCACCAACAGCGAAATATTGATTTATCTGAGTTTTTGATGGTTGTAAAATTGTCCAGAAAAAGACGGTCAGTTATAGTTCTTCAGATATTTCTTAAAAAAGTCAATTTAAATAACTATATTTATTTCACAATATGCATTTTGTAAAATATAAAACTATAGAATGTTTAATGAGTTTTCCTTTCTTTAAATAGAGAGTTTGTTATTAAGAAATGTTTAATTTTACTCCACGTTTTTAGCACATTTCTGAAAAACTCTCCTTGATACGTTATAAAAATACCGCTCTCCCCCCCCTCCCCCCCCCCTGCAAAAGAGTGCATCCTACCCATGTTTAGAGCCCACACGTAATCGGCCTTAATCCAAATACTTTAACCCTCTGTAACTCATGACCTTTAATATTTTTGTGTTTATTTGTTTCGTAATAATTGGAAAAAAATAAAATACACGTGTTTCAGGTTTTTTTTTTTATTTCTCATAAATTTCGAAAAAACAAACAAAAACACCTACAGGCAACAAACACTTTTTAGCATAAAATCCTATAAAATACGTGAAATTGGGTCAAAATCAATATTATACAATGAATTTGAAACACTTACCTCTTCACTGTTTCAATATAAAACACAAATCACACGAAAAACTATTTTTTATTATTTTTTGAATCAGAGCCGGTCCGCACTTGTCGTTAGTTACCCACTGTCGAGTAATGAACTTCAACTTACGACATACGGCGCCATCCAGTTGTGTTTCTAGATACTAGATTCTCTAACTGTGAGTGTATACGACAGGCTACAGTGCGTGATTACGTTGTAGAACCGATTCTTTGAATTTGAACCACGATCGAACGGTATGTTGCCTACAGTCTACAGTATGGTACAGAGGGTTAATAAGCCTGATATATGAATTTTACTAATTACTGTTACATTCGAAGAGTGAAAATAATTTGTTGTGTCACTCACACGACTTTCTCTTACCATTCTGCATTTCAATACTTTTAAGATAGTAGATTGCAGATTAAGTCGTAAGATTGATAAGGTAAGATAATAAAGTTCAATCAACTTTGAAAAAAATCTGTACTAGGTTAAAGAACAGTTTTATTTAACATATTACTCTGCGTGAGGGAGGTTACCGACCCCCTTAATT
This sequence comes from Salticus scenicus, assembly GCA_963930645.1. Classification (NCBI taxonomy): domain Eukaryota; kingdom Metazoa; phylum Arthropoda; class Arachnida; order Araneae; family Salticidae; genus Salticus; species Salticus scenicus. The sequence goes on from OZ005650.1 coordinate 217,460,778, forward strand.
TTTTTTTTGTTTTAGTCTACTGGTGGTCTGCTTAACGGCCCTCTTCACTTACCGTCGACGGAAGCCCGAGCCAATGTTATTCTATGGGGAAATTTTCTTTACAAATATCTTATTAAGTAATACATATTTTTAAATTTTGTTTTTACATTCAGAAAATTCCCAACTGTTAAATTGATGGATCTTTTCTAAAAATGTATTTTTTTAATATTAAATATTTTATTTTGAAATTGCAAAATGAAAAAATTTCACATATTGAAAATTCGTATTTTGGAGCTTCAAAATAAAATATAAAAAATAAAAAAAATAATTTTTTGCAAACGATCCATCAATTTAACCAATTGGGAATTTTCAGAATGTGAAAACAAAATTTAAAAATATGTATTAGTTAATAAGTTATTTGTAAAGAAAAATTTTTCATAGAATAACATTAGCTTCGGCTTCCGGCGGCGGTGAGTGAAGAGGGCCCTTAAGTGCTGCAATCTGTGAATAGCAATTTCTTCTAAACTTGAAGATATACAATTATATTTAATGATATGCAAATGCATCCAACACATTACTACGCCCAATAATATGGTATTGCAAATGTGATTATTAATAGTTTAAAGTAAGCTCTTAAACGAACGAACGAACAAACAAATAGAATAATAATAATAATAACAATAACAAAGTAAGTTTAATGACACAAGTCAGCAACCAAAAAAAAAACAGAATAGGATTTTTTTTTTTTTGGTCTCTTAAAGATTTTTACGTGCTAAAAACAAAAATAAATAAATAAATACAAAATTCACTACGTCGGTTCTTTTTTTTCCAAAACTAATATTTTAAGTTTAGTTTTACGTAGAATTTCGCGAAATCAGGTATTATACTGTTAATTATAAAATCGTATTCGATAATTATTTTTTACGTTAAAATAGTACTTATAAGAGTGAATCTGAAAAAGATAACACACATGGAAAATAGGAGAGATGGGGCAGTGGGAGATGGGGATGCGAAAGCGCATTCAGGGAAGTATCAAAGGGAAGAAAACTTTCACAGGCAAAAAGGTTCAACACAGAATGATAAATAAATTATGAAGGAATTGTTTGTTCAATTATGAAAAATAATTTGTTTAGTTCATTTTAATAAAATTAGTGATTTTTTTTTTCTATCGTTGTTATGATTTTTTATTGTAAACTCTCTATTATTTTGGGAGAAAAAAAAATACTACGTGATGCGGAAGGATTGTTGGCATTAAGGACGATTGACTGCACTAGGGCCCTAGGGCCGAGGAAGAATGCCCTCCATGGGCGTCTTTCTGAGGGGTTTTAGCTTGTATTTATGCACGATTCGGAGAAAACTACTGAAAACTCCGAACGGCTAGGCCGACAGCGCGATCTCGGATCGAACCCGGCACCTCACGTATACCAGCTTTGAGCGCAGAACCGCTCGGCCTTTGGTGAGCGAGATGCGGAAGGGAAAGCGAGGGTCCCATTTCGATTCAACATCCTAGAAAACATAAAATTTATCAAATAAATAAATCTATAATAATAAAAGAAGATGTCTGTCTCTCTGTCTGTCTGAGCATCTATACGTCCAGATTGAACGCAGAATAGAGGTCAAGACTTAAAATTTTTAGAAGTGGCCAGTGGCCACTGGACATGAGGAACTCAGTGGCCACTCATGAGTCGTCGTTGTTATACATCGGATTCATACACATAATATATATATATGATGATATATAAGTGTGTGTGCATAGAAGCATAAAAAAACACAAATGAGATGGTCGGAAAATTAAATTAAGAAATAGTGCTTTTTATTGTATTATTTTAATAATAATACAATAGTCATTATTATTAAATGACTATTGTATTATTAGTCATTTAATAATACAATAAACGTGTATATATAATATGTGTGTATTTCTGCCAATAAAAAAAAAAAAAAAAAAAAAAAAAAAATAGGTATTATTTGAAAAAAAAAAAAAATTTTTTTTTTTAAAAACTTACGCACTTCTCTATTTTAAAATTTTCAATATCTAAAATGAAAGGAGGTAGGAGGAAGATAAAATAGATTGAGTAATTTAATCATTGAAAAGTGATTCGGCTTTTGAGGGAAGATATGACCTCGTTTGAACTTCCACTGAATGCTTATGATTTTATTCTTGTTAGTGTTTTAAGAGGTCTCTCCACTTATCGTCCCCAGAAGCCAGAGCCAATGTTATTCTACGGAGAATTTCGCCCCATTCTAACTTATTAACTAAAATATATTTTTAAATTCCGTTTTCACATTTAGAAACTTCATAACTATTAAACAATTTATCGCTTTCTAAAAATTATTATTATTATTATTTTTAATATTTTATTTTGAGGTTGTAAAATAAAAATTTTCACAATGTGAAATTTTTCATTTTTGAGCTTAAAAATGAAATCTTAAAAATGAAAAAAGACAATTTTTAGAAAGCGATAAATTATTTAACAGTTGCGAATTTTTGAAAAGTGAAAACGGAATTTAAAAATATGTATTAGTTAATAAACTATAATGGGGCAAAACTTCTCATTGAATAACATTGGCTTCGGATTTCGGAGACGATAAGTGAAAAGTTCCAGTACTGACGCTGATGTATTTTTTATTTACAAAACAACAAACCTTAAAACGATTATTTTTATGCTAATGATAAAAAGGCACATTTAAAATAACGGAGAAAAAAATACAGAACTTGCATTTATAATAAATGTTCAAAATGTCCACCTTTTTCTAGGAGGCAACGCTGAACTCATTTGCGCATGCAGGGCCTGATTACTCAAAAGGCTCAGGCAGCACAAGCTTCTCCTCTAAAATTTAAGAGGGGGCCCTAAAATGACTAAAGACAGGTTCTTGGAATTTCTGTTTCATATTTTCACCCTCAGATTGAATTTTTTCTGAGAAAGGTCGCCTAAAGCAAGGTAAAATACTCACTATTTTGGGAAAAATCTGTTATTTAGCCTCAAAAATCTGAATGTTCTTAATTAATAAGTTATACGATTTGAATGTTGTGTGTAGAAACTGCCCAGTATATGAATGAAAAAAAAAAAATCCGAAATGAAAGGGGGGCCCAGAAATGATACTGAGCTTCCCCTAGCTTCAAAGCTTAATCGGGCCCTGTGCGCAAGTGTTTAGAAACGCGCTTTAAGGGCCCGCTTCACTCAGCATTTCCTTTTCTAAAAACCAATGTTATCCTATGGAAAACTTTCTTTGCACTTAAAACAGTGGCATATTAATTGATTGAGACGCGGTTTTTTTTATTGGATTACTCTCATTTCGTAAACTGACGCAGCTTTTTTAGATTTTATGAAAGAATAACAGTTGTTTTTTAAAAAAGCTGTTTTATTGCAATATTTGGGGAGTGACTTCTTGTAGAGAAACTTGTACCCACCTGCACAAAACCTGTATTATGAAATTGTCGAAAGAACTGATATAGCATATTTTTACTCGGTATTGCATTATCTGGATATTTATATCGCCAAACATCTTTGCATCTTTCATACGATTTACATTCAAAATAAGCTTCAAACAGCGAAATTCTCTGAATGCGTGATAAAAACATTTCACTATGAAGAACAAAATAACATAAAACTTTATTCTCACACAACTTGAGCGAGAAAAGAAACAAACTATAAAAAATAAAGAACTGATGCAATAATAAGCAGTCGATAAAATTTAATATTAAAAAAAATCATGGACACAATGAGTTCTTTAAGTTGGAGTACTGGAACTTTTAGGACACCCTGTATAAGCATGTAGTTATAATAGCATGTAATCCAGCTTTTTAAAAATGCTATTAATAACTATAGATAGTACTTAAAAGAAGACTTTAAAATTCAAAGTTTTAGTAATGAGGGAAAATATATGGACTTTCATAGATAAATTTTAATACATGCCTTTTGCTACGGAAAACAGCAAGCTATAATACAGATGATATGATCTGACAATGTGATTTCTCATACACAATTTGTGTTTTACAAGAATTTTTATTTTATGCCCCATTTCAAAAAAAAAAAAAAAAAAAAAAATTTGATTCATTTAATAAATTTTACCTAGTCTGGCATTTCCATCTGCAAATGGAAAATAATTATGATCAGAATTAGAGGAAAACAAAATTATTTTGAGTCTGAGGAGGGGGTGGGGAGGCAAAGAATCTGTACTAGCCTATTATCAGAGGTTTAATTTTATTAACTGGCATGTGATTGCTAAAGCTAGAAATTTGCTGAAAATTTTCTGTAAACATGATTGGTTGGACATTATTAGCATCACTTTCAATAAATTGACTACCCAAACTTTTATCTACTTTAAGTTTAAACATTTTCAGGATTATTTCATTAACACAAAAAAAATCTTTAATATAACTGCAGTTACTTTTATATCCACATAAATCCTTATAAAAATTTCATATCACCAGAAAAACAAATTTTTCAAACATATATAGAATAAAATTTTTATGTATGTACATTAATCATACATCAATATATATAGTATTTAATTATCAGTTTTAAACACATATGAAATCAACTGAGCATTAATTTTCTTAAACTGATTTAGAAAAAAATTTTGTACCTAAAGATCTGTTTTTATCCCCCCCCCCCCTGTTTACACATTTGGTATAGATATGAAATATAAATATGAGAAAAAATAAATATATTCATCAAGTTATTGAGCACTTCTATCGCTTTATTGTTTTTAGAATTGACCATTTATCACTACCAAGAAATGGGGAAAGGGGGGGGGGGGGTAAAAGAATAATTACATTAATAAGAAATATTAAATTCTCAATTCTACTTCTAGAATCTTATAAAGCAAGTTTAAAATGAATATTGCCCTTTATATTATGGATGAAGAAAGACTAAGAAAAAACTGCAGAACATTTGATTGGCGATCGCTAGTTGGAAATAAGAAAAGGGGGAGAGAGGCAAAAAATAATTACACAAACAAGAAATATTTAACAATTCTATTTCTTTCTAGATTTTAGAATCTCATGAAGTAAGTTTTAAATGAATATTGACATTTATGTTGTGGATGGAGAAAGATTGGAAATCGGAAGGCGCGATCATCATCGAAATCCCATTAACAATCGCCGATCGTTAATGGGATTTCTTTTTTTTTTTTTTTTTTTAACGAACGATATCCGCGATTTTTTTAAAAGCGGAAGAAATATTTTCGCGAAAAAAATGGCGATCCTACCAATTTTTTCTGATCGCCACTTTTTCAAATTAAGTCGCCACGTGGCGAGTGGCGACCGTGAGTCTTGACCTCTAACGCAGAACTACAATATTTGACATACGGGTGCTCAGAAGCCTGCCCGAGTGCATAGTGAAAAAAGAATTTAAAAATTTTAATTAGTTCCGGAGACATTAATTAAAATGCTGACCCACGTCAAATCAAAAAACGATTCAAAATCGGAGGCGACCGTCATTTTGTTCCGGAACCGCGTACCTGAAAAGAAAAAGCAAAGAGAGGAAATTTCGTGGGTTTTTGTAAAGCGATCCTGCTCGAACGGTTCGAGATATCGAAATACACCTCCACCGACAGAAAGAGCATTTATTACAGATTCTTACGGTACAATTTTTTTTTTTTTAAATAGGAATTTTTTATATTTTTAAAAAAAGTTTAAAAAAGGGTCGAAAATTTCTCTTTTTCTCGATCGTCTTTTTTGAAACGCCCTGTACGACCGAGTAACTGTTCCATTTCTTAAGAACTAGTATATTCGGAAAGGTCATTTAATCCTCTTTCGAACCATATAAACATTTTTACAAAATACGGATTAGCGATCCATATTTTTAGATTTTACGAAACATCGATTTTTTCACAAAACATTTTATAACTCAAAAGCGTTTAGAGATAAATCATTTCATTTTTTTTTTTTTTTTTTTTTTTTTTTTTTTTTTTTTTTTTTTGGTATATAGATCTCGCTTCAACAATTCAATTCCCAAAAGATTGAGAGAAAATTTCAAAAACTGAATGAGTTATAATTTTTTTAATTTTAGGCTTTAAACCAATGAAAATGCCGTACTTCATTCCAAAATGAATACCGTAATCAAATAATGCAGACGTCCGTTGCGTCACCATGACAATCCGTTCAGACAGGAAGCATTTCTAGACGGAAGCGAAAAAAAAAAAAATAACAACTGGCACTGATTGAGAATCGGAGGTATTTTGAGTAGGATAAAAAATTGCAAAATTTCTATTTTCTTCAATGTTTTACTTTCGCACACGACACTTAGTATACAATCTTAACACCACAAAACAAACTTGCAGTTAAAATTTCATCGATTTTGGTCAATAAACAAAAGGTTTACGTTTTAATTGCAAATTGTCTCGAAAGAGGATGCCACTTTCTCTAGCAACACTTAATTTTTTCACTTAAGGTAAAGATATTTGTATTTACCAAAAATATTTGTTTTTACTTGCATTAACAGACTACCGTAGGTAATGGAATTCGAAATTGCACCTGACTTACACGTTTTGAGGTGTCATGGCGCTGTAATATTTTAAAATTTCAATATTTCAGATTCTAATTATGTTTAAATTTTTTTTAATACGTCATTCGATACACATTTTAAAGTACGCCTACGGTTACATTATCGAAAGTGGAATTCGAGATTTCACCCGATTTACACGTTTTGAGGTCTCCTGATTAGGTTTTCTTTTGCATCTCAATAGTGGAATTCCAGATTTCAGCATATTTACACGTTTTGAGATGTCCTGAATGGGTTTTCTTTTCTATCTCAGCTACTAATTAAAATATCGAAAGTGGAATTCGAGATTTCACCTGATTTACACGTTTTGAGGTCTCCTGAATTAGTTTTCTTTTGTATGTCAACTGCTAATTAAAATAATTTCATAAGTAATACATCATTTGAAAGCGTTGTTGATTTGGAATTGAATAGTACATTACAGAAATTCGATATTTCGACATTTCTCCTGATTTAAACGTTTTGAGGTGTCCTGAATGGGTTTTCTCTTTTGTCTCAGTTATTAATTAAAAAAATTTCGTAAGTAATACATCATTTGAAAGCTTTGTTGAGTTGATACACATTTTAATGTACTTTTACATTATCAAAAATGGAATTCGAGATTTCACCCGATTTACACGTTTTGAGGTGTCATGAATCAGTTTTCTTTTGTATCTCAGCTACTAATTAAAATAATTTCATAAGTAATACATCATTAGAAAGCTTTTTTTATTTGGAATCGAATAGTGGATTACAGAAATTTCTACCGCCAGATGGTGCTGCAATATTTTAAAATTTCAATATTTTAAATTCTAATGAGCGAGGAAGGTGTTGTATGTTCTACAACGGGGATAAGGCGCCGAAGGGTCCACCGAGCGGGACTTTGCTAAAGTCAGAAATTTGAAAGATCATAACATGGTGAGCGAACAGGTTGTTTCAGATATTGAAAGTGGAAGAGGACGCCGCATGCTACCGAGCGGGAATTTACTGCGATTAAATTTTTCAATAAAGCTATTTTTACTATATGTCAATAAGCTGTTGTAAGATCTGAAACGGGAATAAGGCGCCGCAGGCGCCACTGAGCGGGACTTTCATAAAGTCGGATTTTTCAAGGATCGCGAACCAGCTGGTAGCCGAAGGCGGCTAGTAATAAAATAAAATAAAAATTCATGCAGCCATTTTTTTCCCCTCTCCATTGAATGTTTTTATTATTATTATTATTTTATTAGAAAAAAAAAGGATTTTTTAAAACATGTGGAAAAATTATTCAGCTATAAAATGAATCTAAATTATTTTGTTCGAAAGTAATCCTTCAATTTCTGTCCATGAGAATAAAAAGGTACAAGAAAAAAGGAAAATAAATATTATTTTATGGCACAAAATTAAATTTTTTTTGTTAAAGTTGTTCAAAAATAAATCGATTTATCTTCTAGTGCTTACTAAGTAAATTTTTTTTATTAAATTAGTGAGAACTTCCGGTTCTAATAAAATCTTACATCGATAAAGTTAAATTGAAACTTTTTCTTAGAAAAGTTTTACTAAGCTCAAAAGAATTTCGCAATGTTTTTAGGAAACGATCTTCACAAAAGTGTCTAACCCAAAATTTCCTTGAAATATATTTTCAGTTCTGGTTTTTCTCTCATCTAATAAACCGTGTCAATCTAATCAAATTTTATTCGTCACTTTTTTAAAATGACAGCAACTGAAGAATAGTGTAGTGGTATAGAGTGATGATCAAATTTCTGTCGTTGTGATAAGCATATACTTGTTGGCTGTCATTATCTTTCCTCAAAACGGCATGAATTTCCTGAAAGATCAACGTCACAGTATTTGTTTTTTGTTTTACACGCGATACGATTTTGCATTTCCGCTTTTATAACGTTAGGTTTGTATCCAAAATAAAGACTGAGAAAAAAAGTAATTAATTTGCCAACTGAAACATTTACGAAAGGGCGACCCAAAATAAAAAATGAACAACACTTATAAAATCTAACCTAATTTAAAAACTTTCATATTATACTCGGGTCGAAATTGCTCATGTCTGGTGATGAAAAAATATTTCTAAGTTTGAGGGAAAAAAAGTTTACATTTACTTAGAAATTATTGGAGGGTAACTCAGCCACAAGATGAAAAACTAATAATTAATATTAAAATCAATATTTAAGTAGTAGACCAAAGAAGAAACGTTTTTGAAATTTTACATTACTTTTATATAAGTTTGCATCGAAACTGAAGATTGCCAAATTGACATTCAAATGATTTGTGAATTGAAAGATTTACGAAAGGGTAACACAAAATCGTTGGGGTGTTAGAAAGAATGAATACAATTTATAATAAAATGCTACCTTATGGAATTTGCTTACAAAGTTTACATTCTTCAAAATTCAACGGTATTTCCCTGATACATATTAATGCAAATTAATAGAGGTCGAATTAAATCACTGTCAAAGTTGATGCGCAAAATTTAATTCGAATAAAACCTACACTGTAAAAATTTTCCGTGAAATAATGATCTGTTAACCTATTATTTTACTCCCACTTTACACCGTTTATTTAGAAAACAGTAGAAAAACAGTTAGTTTGCAAAGATTGATTTAGACCATGTCTAAAAAAAAAAAAAAAAAAAAACTGTCGTACAGCCATTTAATTGGAGTGTTGTCAATTAACTGCAATTTCACTTATTTTTTTTACAACGTAATGGATTGAACAGTCCTGTAAAAGAAAGAAGTGTAATTCAGTACGGACCATGTATCCCTAAATGAAAGGATACAAGGACTGTATTTGTAAGGTAAGTAGTAAGATTCTTATATTTTATGTTATATTTAGTGCATAATTTTGATTTATTTGATTCATTTTATGGTCTTTTAAACGTTAAATCAAAATTTGGTTAAATAACCGTTATCTAAAAATACGGTCAAAAGTATGAAAAGAACGTTGCCTTTCAAATAACCGTTTTCTTATTGCAAAAATTTTTACAGTGTATATAAACGAACAAAGAACATAATCCAGATAAAAATTTAGTACACTATCTACCAATAAGTAATGGAAACTTTCGAATTTAGACGTTTTGTCAAATATCTAGAAAAGTTTTTTACGAATCAACTTGAAACTTCGGTAGTATAATGTACAAGTTATACCTCATATATTTCAATAAAAGTTGTTTCCTGAAGAGTAAAAGGGGACCAGTAAAAAATTATATAAAAAACAAAATATTTTGTATCACCCTGTAAAAAGTAATGCTTTAAATGCGTTTTGGCTGCAGCATGTGATTATGAGAATTTTCCTCATTATCTGTATAAATTTTTATGAGGCTACCGCATGTATTCAATGAGATATAACGGTTTTTTAAATAATTACAAAAAAAAAAAAAAAAAAAAAAAAAAAAAAAAAAATCTACTTCTTTAACTATAACACGAAGGGTATTCGACACAGTGCATAGACATTTTTTGAAAATTTGGCATACTGCATTAGACACAGCATACTGCAACTAAAATGTAAAAATGTTAAACATGTTACGAAATATGAGCATTTTTACTAAATAATTTTTAACTACGCATGCACTAGCTTTTAAAAAATTTCGTATGCATAATTTAATAGCTAAAAGTATTGAGCAATTTACAAACTGAAAACAAATATCGTTTAAATTCAAAAATTTATGAGAGATAGAATGAAGAGAATTTCAGTTCTCTCAAAATAAAAGCTAAACTATTAGGGGGTTGTCTCCCATTTTTATTTTGATTCAATCAATGCTTAATGGAAACACAGTGTTCGCTGATTGTAAATAAATATTGATGAAATCCCCCTATCATCTTTCTTTTCTTTGAGAGAAACTGAAATTTTGTGCATTCTAACTCTCACAAATTTTTGAATTTACACGATTGTTTCAGGTTTTCCCATAAGTTGCTCAATAACTTTAGCTATTAAATTATGAAACGAATCTTTTTAAAAGCTAGTGCAAGAGTGGTAAAAAAATATTTAGTAAAAATGTTCATATTTTATAAGATAGTTAACATTTTTGCATTCTGATTGCAGTATGCTATATCTAATGTAGTACACCGAATTTCCTAAAAACGGATTTCCACTGGGTCTAATACACTACGTGTTGTAGTCAAAAAGGAGGATATTTTAATAATAATAATAATAATAATAATAAAAGTTTTATCTACATGAATATATGTGATAGCCTCTTAAAAATTTATACACATGATGAAAAAAATGCTCATAATCACATGCTACAGCTAAAACGTATTTAAAGCATTACTTTTTACTGGACGACTGAAATATATTTGTTAAAACATGTTTCTTACACTATCAAAGTTTCAAAGTGATTCGTAAAGAACTTTTCTAGATATTTAACAAAACGTCTAAATTCGAATGTGTCCAAATACTTATTAATCGATAGTGTATTCCCCAAAGATAACATTACTCACAGGTGACAGAAGACAACAGAAAAAATCATGTTCAAATATGATAATTATTATCGTAGTAAAGGGCCGCGGTAGCCCAGTCGGTAGAGCGTCGGCCTCGTAATTGGAAGATTGCGGGTTCGGTACTCGAGCCGACGAAAGACCGTCGTGTACACTAATGGCGGCTGGTGCACGTAAAATCTGTCGTGGCCGCAATGTCCTCCATGTTCCCATCAAAATTTATACCTCTGGGGGTCACCGAAGCGGGAGAGCCATCCCTTCCGTGGAGGATCAAAATTGTGATGGCATGTCTCCGGATCACCTCTAGGGGTGTGTCCCAGACCGTCGCCAATTGCTCATCTGCGCAGCACTAGTGCGACGTAAAACCCAACCATCCATCCATTATCGTAGTAATTATTGACTTTAGAACTATAAACATACTAGGGTGATCTGTCAATAATTGACAACAGTAGTTGACCACTTAAGCAAAGAAATATAAAAAAATGGAATTAATATATGAAAATTCTGAATCCAGTTAGTAAAGTACATAACTAACATCTTATAAAATGCTCTGTTACAATTTATATAGCATTTCATATTTTGGTTCGATTTTCACATAGAACAATTAAAAAGTAGTCTGAAAAGCTTGAAATATTTTTTTAAAAGGTGACATTGTTTGGAAAAATTTCAGAATTTCTGATTATAAATTAATACATAAAGCACAGCTCTAAAACAAAACAATTAATTAAACAAAACCTTTTTAATCTGTGTATTATTTGGTGTATTATAGCATTCAATTTTTTAATAACGCTTGTAAATTAATATGATAAAAATAGCTTGTGAGGAAAAAAAGACCTAGATTACATATTTCAAACTATCACAAATGAGATATAATGTACAGGTAAGTGTGGTCGTAGATTTTCTAGTGTACACCTAAATATCTAAGTAAAATTTAAGAAAAATATCACAAAGTTTTTTTTTTTAATATTGTTTCAAAAATTTGAAGATTTTCTATACTTTAGAAATTTAATATTCCTTTAGAAAATTTTGAATATTGAATTCTTGTAAATTATACTTGAATAATTCAAAATAGTATTTATTCTTTTTCTACGATGTTCACACATCCCTAGAATAGTTTTCATCATTTTCACAAAGTTTAACCATAATAACCATACCAACCATAATAACTATTCTCATAATAACCATATTTCACATAAATTTTATTTTTGGTGCCAAACTTTAGCATTTATTTGCAAAATTTTATTTGCAATTGTAAGAAAAATTCTTATTATTAGTTTATCTACACTAACATATACGAGTTTTATTCATAAATATTCATTTAAAAAATCCATATTAATATATATTCGCATTCATAGATATTAAAAACCACACGAAATAAATACATTTACCATTATAAATATAATTTGATTCATTTAAATTATTTATTTTATTTGATTGCACAAATATTATATATATATATATAAACCTGTTTTCTTAATATAAATTCGTAATAAAAATATCTTACATAAATTAATTTCACAGATAAGTGGGTTTGATGTATTAAACCAAATATTAATTTGCCTATAAGGTAGTAATAAAATAATTTAGAATTTTAAATGTATAATGTGTTTTATTTTATGTATTTTTGCGAAAATAATGCTAAATGCACTAAAAATTATCTCAAAGCTTTGTGTTATTTTATAATTTGTCACAGGATAAAATGACGATAGTTCAGTGTACTAGAATTTTCACAAGCATTGAAGATAAGTTATAACTTAAAAATTTTGAATTATATTAATTCTTAATTTTTATGTTTTAATATATACATACATATAGTTTTAAACAGAAAGTAATAAATAGAGGCAAAAATTTTAAGATAAGTGGGCGTGGTTAATAAAAAATTAATTAAATAAAAAAAAAAATCTTAATTAAAAAAAAAAAAAAAAGTTCATTAATTCGTTGTGTTTGTATTTATTAACATTTTTAATACATCTATTTATTACTTTCCATTTAGAACCATATAATTTTTGTATAATTTTTAATGCTGCCTTTTTTTATGCAAATATACTTTAATTAATATTTAAGCGATATATATATCTGTATATATATATAAATTACGTGTCACGATGTTTGTCCGGGGTAAACTCCTAAACTAAGGAACCGATTTTAATGAAATTTTGCACACTGTGTGCAGTTTGGTCCAACTTGAGAGATAGGATAGTTTTTATCTCAATTTATTGTCACAATATTGTTTTATTGCAATTATTTGTTAATTATAGACCTTTATTAAAGTTGCTCCAAAATATCTGTAAGTTCCATTAATTTAATTGTTGCCAAAAAAAAAAAAAAAAAAAAAAAAAAAATACGAGTTCATTTTCTTTCGACATAAAAATAAATACATTTAATCAAACGTGAACGTAAAAAAATTATAAAAAGTTAAATTATGCATTTCACGAAAATTGACGTCATAATCAATTTAAAGATTTTATACACATTGATAAAGTGCTAATGTAGTTCTATCATAGATATAGTAATATATATAGATCTCTCATCCCCATGTTATCGTACAAAGATTTTTGATGCCGAAAAAAAAAATAAATAAATAAATAAAAGCTTTGGAAACAGCCATTAAGTGGTATTGAAAAAAAAAAAAAAAAAAAAAGAAAAAAAGAAAGAAAGAAATATGAATTTGAAACTGTACCTGGAGTCTTCCATTCCCCTTTAGCAAATAAATTATTCATAAATTTTATTTGCTAAAATATTAGTATGTATTCCCGTGTGTATTCGGGAAAGACGGCCATATTTTGGTAAAAACGTCGTCTTTTCCCAAATGAAAAGGAATAACTTTTTTCTCCCCAATGATCACTCTATTCTATATATGCTATATTATATCTATGAGTTCTATACGCAAGCGAAGTGTGACTCACTGACCGTCTGTGCAGCCAAGAAAAAGATTTCCTATGTTAATTGCCCACTGGATTTTTTGTAAGAAATTATTAAAAATCGAGGAAATTTATTTCCCGATTTTAATCCTTATATTTGGGTATAGATATGTATTAGTTATCGCGGGTGTTAGATTGAATTATTTTGCTGTCAAATTGACAAAATTTTAATTTTAAATTTCAAAACTCTGTCGCCCTTGGCTTTTATTATTATTATTATTATTATTATTTGGCGATCAAAAGCGTAACACGAAAATATACATGCCAGATGTATGCATTGTACGAAATGTAATATGTATTATCCATTGTACGTATGTATGACATGTAATATGTATTGTACGAAATGTTGTTAAAATAACCATGATTTTTGAAAGGAATTAAATATTTTCGCCAGATAATTTGGCGATATTCTTTTTTTTTTCGCCAAGGATGACAGAAATGAAATCTATTCCGCTGCAAAATATTAGTATCTTACATCAGATATTTTATTTAGACATTTGAAAACAAATTTGACTTCAAACTATGATAGAATATTTATCATTTTCCTTTTAATTAGTATATTAAAATTTAAAAGCATAATATATAAAAAGTTTTTTTTTTTTTATTATTTATTTTTTATCTTATAATTATTTTTATCTTAATCCTCAATGTTTCCCATCTTTATTAACTTTAATTTACTATTAAAATTTTAACATACTCAAAAACTTCTCATCACTTCGTTAAAATACACTAAACTTTTCCAAAATCTTTTTCTATTTAAAATGATACATGTATTTACTTTAAATGTCCAATATTTCATAAGAATTCCAATTTTAAAGTTTTAAAATATTTATCAAATTTACTTATTTTTCTGGTTTAGCCTTATTGTTTTCTTTTTTATAACTACAGCTGTTGCCCTCTTTAAAATATTTAAAATGATGAGGTCATTTTATAGTAAAATTATCCATTATAGCATATATTATATTTCACTCCTCCATAAAAATTGATTTTAAAATCGTCTGTTTCTTTTATACTTTTATTTTAATAGAATTTTAATAGAATTTAATTTATATATTAGTCATTTTAGCAATTTTATTCAAAGTAGCATTAGAAATAATATATATCACTTCTCCATTAAAATTTATAGGACCCTACAATGAAATTAATTTGTGCTTAATATCAACACTACGAAAATTTTTATCAATCGCTTCCAAATTTTGACCTAAGTTTCAAATCTCAACCCTGTGGGTTTTTACATCGGCTACAACGTTTTCGTCTTTGTTCGTAAATAATAATTTGACTGTACTAAATAGTTTACAGCCGTATAATTCAACGTATAACTTAGTCACAGCAACGCGTGGCCGGGTCTGCTAGTATATATATATATATATATATATATAAAGAGAGTTAGATACTGAAAAACTAAATTAAAACACTTTAAAATTATAAATAATATTTAGATAAAATTTAAACTTTTTTTAAAATATTATTTTGAATTTTTAAAAGTAACACATATTCATTTTTATCATTATTTTGTTATATGAATAATAAATTTAATTTATGTACATTTATTTTACATGTAAAATCAATAAAAATATTATGATGCAGGTTATAGTTATAAAGTTTTTAATTATTATTAATTTATTTTCGATGAATGAATTAAAAATGTATCATTTATTTTTAACTTAATTAAAAATTTACCACAAAGTAATTTAGTTTCCACTGTTCATACAACATAATTTTTTTGGAACTGAAAATAGAAATATTCTGCTGAAAATTATTTAAGTAACAAAAAATTCACATTCATTCACTTCTCTTCTCTTTTATTGCTACATTTTTTATTTTATTCTTACATTAATTCTGTGAGATTAAAAAAATAAATAAAATAAATAAATAAAATAAATAAATAAATGAATAAATAAATAAATAAATAAATAATAATAATAATGCAATAATGGCATGGATTAAATATTTTTTAAGTCATTATAGGTTAATGAAAAAAATCTAAACATTTAATATTAAATTAAATATTGTGAACCGTTTCCGGACATGCGTTGAATATTTGCTATAGAATATTCCAGATAGTGCATGCTTAAATTTGCGCATAAAAATATACACAAATATGCTTTTGTGTTCATGTGTGAATGTATCTATCTGTGTAATGAAATAACACATTGGAGATTTTTAATTTAACTTATCTCCAAGATAATAGATGGTCTCTGCTCCATCTTATTACTATTTTAGTTTCGTTTGTTGGATATTGCCTTGTTTTCAGTTCTTGTGTTAAATATGTATAATTTCAATAAAATAAGATAAAATTACTTTAAAAAAATAAGTGGTACGAAATAAAGGCGGGGCTAAAATGACTCCGGAATAAATTAAAATATTGGCAGCTATGCATATATGTGTACTTCAAATAAATGTGTTCATAATAAATCTTCCAAAAACAATAATAATAACAACTTGTCAATAATTATTATATTTACATTGAACATAATATATCAATTAAGCAGCGTAAATTGTTTGAAATAAATTAAAAAATAGAATTAGTTAATGAAAAAATGTTGTTTTTTATATTAATTTTAAAAGCAAGTAATAAAAAAACTTTTTTCTTTTTTTCAATTTCCTTTAAATTTAATTAGAATTTTTTTTTTTTTTGTATTTTAACTTTGCTGTTTCAAAAATATCATTTGATATTTTTGAATGAAAAATAATTTAAAAATTATATGTTCCTTATGTAATTAAAAATCACATATTTATACATGCGACATGTAATTAAATTATATATCGCATGAAAATTTTTATTATGAAAGCTATATATTGCAATTTTAAACATAAGTTTTGATACATTTAATAATTTTCACTTATAGTATTGATTACTAATTTTGAATTAAATTTAACTGTATCTAACTCTCATAATACCCGTATAAATTTACATCAAATAAATAAATTCATTATCTAATTACTTATTTTAATAAAACACTTAAAAAAAATATCTAAAAATATTTAAATGGATTTTCTATTTGTTTTATAATTGTATGAATAAAAGCTATGAGAATATATTGATAAATTTGAATGGGAAAAAAAAATAAATAAAACACGCTTTTAACTGAAAAAAAAAAAAAAAAAAAAAAAAAAAAAAACCTCGTTATGTATGTGTATTTTAGTTTATATATATATATATATATATATATATATATATATATATATATATATATAATATATATATATATATATATATAAATTTGTTAAGCATACGTATTTTAGTTTATAAAAAAAAAAAAAAAAAAAGACTCACCGTTTCCGTATGATCTTTTGCCAAATTCCATATCTTTTCCCACTCCAATATATCATTTTCGTCATCTGTTTGCATTGGTATTGAAAACACTTGACGTTAATATGCGTAAAAATCCCCTTAGATCTCCTGAATGACAGATAATACCAACGAAAAAATACACAAAAGTAAACAGCTGTTTCTTCTCATCTCATTCACCGGTAAGAATGAGAGAACATATCAATAAAAACAAATTATCGATAGCTGCCCTGCATCATTGCTTATTTTTATCGTCGTCTTCACCTGTCATGCGTTTTTAGCCCACTTATCGACAGTTAATGAACACAGGATATTCCACTACGAGCTTGGACCTCTAAGAGAAAAAGGAAGTTATTGGGCAAAGCACTAAACACCTCAACGTAACCAGTTGTTTTAACAGTGACGCAATCGTATAATTTTTTCTTCCAAAATGGGAAAAAAGAAAAAAAAAAAAAAAAAATCTGGAGGAAAAGAAATTCGGTGGAAAAGAAACACGAATCAGTATACGAGAGTTATGTTTTTAATGTATGTCGCTCAGAGAACAATGCCTACGCATCAAAAATCAGTATTTCGTCACTGTAGGTGTATCTATTCACTAAAATGTATACAGCGACACGCTGCGGCAGGATAATTATTCCCGCTTCGATGGTGATTTATCTTTGTATGAATCTTGTTCTCTGAGCCCAGTTATTTAATTGATGAGCTCGTTATTAAGCGAAGAACTCCGTGATAGCGGTCGGGATAATTTATAATGCAATGTATTCCTCTTTTTTTCGATTTGATATATGGCATTAATGGCATAACTTTTCTAATTGTATATGGAGATTCAGTTTTACGTATGCGTGATTTATGAATGAAAAAGAAAATAATCTTCAATGTTTTCAGTGGTGTTTGAATACAAAATTTTCCTAAAAGAGAAAAAAAGACTGTCAAATTATACAATCCTGTAAACGAAATCGTAAATTATAAAAGACGACTATTTTTTCAATGTGTTTCAGTTTTTTGCTTATGCTGTTCTTTTGGAAACATCTTTTACTATATTTAGAATTAGTTGTAAGATCACAAAGAGTGTGCTTATTGCTTCTATTTATTGTCAAAACACACACATACATAAAAAGAAAAAAATAATAATAATTCGATTTTCTGAACATATATAAATAATGGGTGTTTAAATAAATTGAAATCACAGAATATTTCATTAAATAAATTAAAGAAGAAATAGATGTTTGAGTATTTATCCCCAAACTTTTTATTTGCACAATAGACCTTAAAGTATCCAAATGTATTATGTATTTGAAAAAAAAAAAAAAAAAAAAAAAAAAAAAAAAAAATACAAATTGTAAACAGGCATTTTAGTGATTAGAAAGTTGTAGAATGCTTTTAAAATATGTACCTTTATATATATAATATATATATATAATTTAATGCACTTCATACGAGTTGCAACCATACAATGTAAATGAAAAATTCTTTCATGTTTCCATTTAAACGATATGTAAATAATATACACATCATTTTCTTTAATAACTAATCAAAGCAACGTGTTTTTTTTTTTTTTTTTTTTTTTTTTTTTAGTGTCAAACATTTCAACAGCACTAAATATAATTTCCAAATAATTTAGAGTCCATAGATCGTAATGCATAAGTATTGTACTTTACATCTCTATAAAAAATAAAAACTATAATTCATACACTCATGGAAATCTATACAGGGTCCACCAAAGGTTCCATCCCACCCCTCCTATCTCAAAAGTGCGTAATAATAATAAAAAAAAATGGCCAAACACATGTTCAATGAATTCGAGGAGGACTTCTTTTGCTGGAAAAAGTTTTGGTCCAGGAAAATTAGGGAGTGGGGGGGGGGACGCTAGGGAGGAAAACTAAAATTTCAAATAGAAAGGTATGTCTTGTAATACATCCCTGGAAACGTCTCTTCAAAACAATGAATTTGATATGAATATTTTTATCCTGCGATGATTAATAAAGGAGATACATAAGTATAAAATCCACATATAAAAACTTTAAAACTCATGTATTTTCTTTAATAATTATCGCAGGAAAAAACTATTAAAATGAAATTCATTGTCTTAAAAAGACGTTTCCAGGGATGTATCTCAAGACATACCTTCCTATTTGAAATTTCAAAGTTACCCGAATGTATATAATTTTGCGGAAGACTTGTTTTCAAGTAATTATATTTCATTATCAGCGAAAGAAAAATGTTAAAGAATTAAAAAAAAAAAAAAAAAAAAAAAAAAAAAAAAAAAATATTTCAGCATGAATATTCAATATACATTTTAGATTCCAATTAAAAATATTAAAAATATGTAAAGTTTAAAGCACTTTTGGGTTCATTTAAAAAATTACAATAAAGAAAACCATTACTATAACAAAAATTTAAGCAGTATTATGCAATACCTCTTGAGTGTGATTAAAATATATATATATACATTATTGCAATATCGTTAAAAATTTTATATTTTAAAGATTTGGCATTAATTTGATATTTAAATTATATCAATCTTATTGCTTTATTTCCATTACAAACTGTAATCTGAATAAATATAATCAGATTTTTTTTTTTTTAAATATTCAGTATCTAAAATATTAAGTTGATGCAAATTCTTGAATGCTGAGGTATTGTTATTCCTAAAAGCGTGACAAAGATGTACTAACAGCGCTCCCGACTTTCGACATTCCTCAAAATTTAATCAGAAATATTATTAATAACTCGCATCTCATATATTAAGTCTGTTTCGAAACATCTGTTGAAATTCGACATATATAGATATAAATCCAGTTATAAATATACCTAAAGAGGTGTCATAGCAACACGTCTACAGTTTAAGATTTTATACCAAAATTTTATAAATATAATAATACATATATTGCACATAAAAATTCCACAGTCCAGTGTATAAATACTGAGGTATAACTATCATAAACATTCTGAAAAAAAAAGCTCAAGCATGAAATATGTACACCAAAATCCAACAAAGAACAAATTATATTATTGTCGAATTTTATGGGAAGATTCATGAAAGATTCTGTTCATTGGTTTTTGAGTTAAAGCGACCACAAAATTTGTTTTGCACATAGATCATACACAAAAATGTTTTTTAAATATAGTTGCATCGTATTTAGAACATTATAAAAAAAGTAAATCCTTCTCAAAGCAAAATCAAGAATTTAATGATTTCTTCTTATAAAAGTATGTAAAAATATAAACTGTTGAGTTCAAAGGTATGAATGTTCATGTATAATAAAAATATTCTTTATGAATTAAGAAAACAGACTTAAAAAGAACTAGCATTATTTAATAATTTGGAATTTAATTACCAGACTTATTCATAATAACAATATAAAGTTATGAAAACTGTATTAACTATATGTATTGTATACAGATTATTTATTCGGATTAACAAAACGCAAATTATTTAAATTTCAAGAATTTAGAAAATCTTGTTATTTTCATTGTTACACTATACAGGAAACAGAAAAATGTTTCGAATAAAAAGCATAAAAAATAAAAAGCATAAAAAATAAAAAGCATAAACGTGTGTGAGTTTTTAATAATTTATCAGTATTAATTTAACCATAATTGTTATACTTTTGTAGGTTAAATAACGCAGGTCGACGTGTAAAATTTCGATTTTATAATTTTGACTAATCTTTATGTTTTTTGGTGTGCTGGGACCGAAAACGCAGCTAGTTTTTCTCTATTAATTATAGATTTTTGTCAATACAGGGTGCCTACCTTTAAAATGTCTTCCAGTGTAGCATCAAATAAAAGAATAGAATACATAAAATAACTTCTTACTTAATGCTTCTTTCAGGTTAAGATGTTTACACTTTTCTTAGTTTAATTTCTTGCCTAATTATGATAACTTTCAAATTACTTCACTATTCTTGAAAAAACACGATACTTTAATAAATTTATATACATACTTACAATTTAGTTGACTATAAAACATATTACAATTCTGCCATGCGCCATTTCAGCGTTCTATCTTTTTGAACACAATTCTGAATCTACATCAAAAGTAAAGCAAAACATCGCTGTTGCCATTAAAAAAAGAAATAAGCAGCAATAAAAATAAGAGTTCGAAAAAGTCTTTCAGTTCATAAAGTTTATGAATTGAGAAAGTTCGGTTTCGTAACATCCTCCCCACCTTGAGCAGGGAAGGACATACGACATGCTCAATCTGGATCGTTATTGTCCACACCAAGTCGTTGCACTGGTTGCACTAAGCGACCATATCGAGTTTGCTGTTGAAGTTTAGAGCGGCTTTCATCATGAAGTTCCAAGAGGCACAAACGTTGACATGGTCGTAGCAGTTCACCATTTTTAGTTTTCAGTCTTGCACTTGCTACCCGAAACTGTCAATCTTTACATTTATACAATTTTAACACTTTAGCCATAGGCCACTGAAGGCGTTTTAGATTATCATCTTGAATTAGCACTAAATCACCTTCTTTAAATGTGGTAGATTTTTTTTACCGAAGAAAATTCTCGAAGTGTTCCTAAATATTCATTACGGAATCTTTGTCGAAGATCTTCTCTTAACTTTTGCCTATAGGCATATCTCTTCTTGAACTTCATTTTATCAATCAAGTCTAAATCTGGAACTCCTATTTCACGTATGTCCTCTAAGAACATTTCTGGAGTGAGAGGTATTAAGTCATTTGGATCTTCCGACATGTGTGTGAGAGGTCGCGCATTTACTAAGGTAATTCCGGGACAGATGGCCCACTTAAGAAAAAGGAGCTATAAAATAAATTGGGTAGTAATAATGACAACGAAAATTTGTGGTAAATACATAATAGATATTGTTTATTACTACTAAGTAGTTTTTTGTACCAAATTGTAAATTTTCTAAAGAAAAAAATAAAATTGCGGAAGTACTACATTTGGCCATCTCTCCCGAATTTGCGGGTGAGATGCCCCACTCATATGGGAGAGATGCCCTACCTGTAAAAAACATAATAAAAGGTTTTAACATTGGTCAATAGTTTATAACAATTTTTAAGTAGTTTATAACATATGAAACGTAAGCTATTTAAAAAATAAATAAATAAAAAATAAGACCTTAGCATTAATTTATAAAATATTAAAATATTTAGCTACCATAGACAAGATGTAAAATTTAGGAAAAAACACATAAACTTCTAAAAAATATTTCTTTCTTTCTTTTTTTTTTTTTTTTTTAATATATGTGAAAATTTCATATTTACAGTTCAGAAAGTATAATGAAAAAATATTATGAAATGTGTCGAATTTATTCAGATAATATTTTTCTTTTTCTCTTCTCTATTTATCGCTTTTCCGAAAACATTGCACAGATCCCGTAGATTATGCATGATTCATGTAACCTTTCATGGCACTTTATGCAACTGATCCAATCTACTGATTCTTTTGGAAAATAATAGTTCTCCTCACATTCGAGACGATTGTTTGTAGGATCATTTTCGTCCTTTTCAATTGGCATGTCCATCACCAGCTGTTTTGGAGCTTTGCTTTTTTTCTTCGATGTGCTCTTGGCATGCAATAACCTTAGCCGACGGTATCTTTCTTTTTCAGCATCTTTCCTCTAACATAGGTACAGGGAAATCTGGTGCAATATTTTTGTCGGGGAGGATGTTTAAACAGTTTATTCAGAAATTTGGACTGTTCACCTGTCTATTTCAATGCTTCACTTATGGAAAAGGAGTGGTTTGGAATCGCCGCTTGTTTAGAGGAAAAATTCCCGTCTCCCGATAATCATAAATAGCAGTGTCAACAGAAGCTGTCCTTTTCCAGGATCTACCAATCAGTTCTGAAGCTTGTATTCTCCCAATGGTCCTTCCTAGATGATTAGCAATCCATTTCATTGCTTCATCTTTAAAGTAGTGTTTTAGTGGCTAAAAAAAGACAAGTCAATAGGCTGAAGAGCTTGTGTCGTATGGCTGGACAGTCATACAATTATAATAATATTCTTGTCCGCAAATTCTAGCAAGTCATAACAGTTTAAGTGCGATGCGTGACCGTCCAAAATTAATAATGTCTTTCCTTGGGGGTCTTCTTGGAACAAAAAAAATCTTTAAGTCATCTCAAAAAAATATCTGTACTGATGTACGATGATTTTTCGTTCATGAACACCATAGATCCAGATGGAAGACCACCACAAAGTTCTTTTTTTTCCCCAAACGCCTTTAAAAATAACTTAGAAGGGGAGATATTGTCCTTCTGCATTGCAACAGACAATGATTGTAACATTTTCTCCTCTCTTTGTAGACGTCAAAACATGAACATCTTCTGCCCCTTTGGTAACCACGACCTTTCTTGGAACGTTATTTATCTGACAGCCCGTTTCGTTCATATTATAAATACTCCCCGGTCTGGTAAAGAATTCATTTTCTTCAGACACACTTGAGAGAAGTTTAAAAAAATGATCAACACGTTTTTGTTCATGCCTTCCCCCCTTGCTAAAGAGAGACCCTGGGCTTGTCTAATACTTAGTTCTGGGTTTCTCCTAACAAATGATGACAGCCAGGCGTACCCAGCCATTCTTTCTTCGCAATTAAATCGATGCTTGAGACCTAGATTTTCATCAAACTGAAATGCAAGTGTCCTAATTATCTCTCTGTCAGGTGCAAATCCACATTTTTCTAAACGTTGCATGCGCTTGACAAGATTTTTATCGTTTTCAACTCCAAATACTCCTTGTGGCCCCAAAGAGCTTGTTTTGGTATTATTATCTGGGGTTTTTTTCGACGACGAAGTGTCCGAGAAGGAATTCCATAGCACCTAGCGGCTTTATTGACACCAATTTCCCCTGCTTCTAGTCTCCTAAGAGCCTCTTTAAATGGTCTTCTGTCCAGGTCCCACGAGCTGCTCCAGTATTTTTTTTTTGTACACTGTATGTATCTTTCCTTAAACAAACAAGAAGCATTGAACAACTGCATGAACAAATACAATAATACAGTGGTGGCTTGTGAACCGAAAATAGGCGAAGAGCTCAAAACTATTATTTAAGTATTTTTAATGCATAATTTTTATTAAGCATTGTCTTAACTAAAAATAACTAAAAATACTTATTTAAATGTAAATTTATATTCTGTATATGAATGCAGTGTAAAATACAGTGTGCCTCTTCACCTATTTTCAGTGCACGAGCCGCCACTGCAATAATATACACTCACTGGCATAATTAACCGCCCACCTACAGTTTCGTTAGTGCCCAAGATTGCTTAAGTTATACAGTTTAATTGTCAAAGGTCAGTCTGACATACCTGAGAGTTTTTTGCTTTCTTATCTGGATTTAATCTGCATTTTGTGATTTTATTTTGAGTTGCCACTTCTAGCGATCACGCGACTTTGAATTTTACTTGATGAATTTTAATCTAAACTTATTGTTTCAAAAAATATTTTTAAGTTGAAAAATTTAACGATTTACAAATATTACGCATTTTATTAAAACAATATGATTTTAAAAATATTAGTTTAAAATTTAAAGAATTAAAAGACTTTTCTCCCTGAAAATGTATGTGGGGCATCTCACCGCAATATAATATGGGGCGTCTATCCTTTTGGTATGGGAGAGATGCCCCGGCAACTGTCGAAAGTAAAAGACAGCAAATATAGCTGAACAATTTCTGAAGTCGACTGATCAATTTCTTACTACAGGTTTTTAAGCTTATATTTTAAAAAAATTAACTAGTGCCAGCCTTAAAATGCAACATCATTCTTATAACAGAGTAGAAAAAATATGGCACTTACTTGAAATATTGTTGTGACAGCAGAACACACACACACACACAAAAAAATAAGCTCACGTAACTTCCACAGCACACCATTCAAAATCTATCTGAAATAATAATTGAACTTGCAGAGCCATCTAGCGCTGCGTTTCGAAATTACATTAAGTGGGGCATCTCTACCGGTGGGGCAACTCACCCGGAATTACCTTATACTTTCTGTATCACAAATCAAAGTATATAGCTCTTCATAGTCAAGCTGTACTTTTCCAAGAGTTCTTTTCAAAATAGCTTTTACAATTCTTATCAAACGTTCCCAAAAGCCTCCCCACCACGGAGCTGATGGGGGGTTGAACTTCCAGTTAATTTTTTTCACAGTTGAGTAATCTTCTATTTGTTTCCAATCTATAGATCTTAATTCTTTATTAGCTACAACTAGATTTGTTCCATTGTCACTGTATACAGTGTGTGGTTTGCCTCTTCTCGCTATAAAGCGTCTTAACGTTTGAAGGAAGTTTTCAGTTGATAGGGATGTTGCTAATTCTAAATGTACACATCGGTAAATGGCACAAGTATACAAAACTATCCAGCATTTCTGTCCATCTTTTAAAAACAAAGGATCGAATAGATCGATTTCAACAATTTCAAATACCCTAGCATCTCTTACTCTATCTTCTGGAAGTGGAGCACTCAGAACTTCTGCTGGTTTTGAGGAGAATCTTTTGCACTGAATGCATCTTTGTAGAATTTTCCTAATTGTTCTTCTGCATCTAATTATCCAGAATTCTTCTCTTAAACTTGACATGAGAATCTGAACTTCTGAATGATCCATTTCTTTGTGCTTTTCTTCAATTATTCTGGATGTTATATTGTGATCAGCTGGTAAGACAATTGGATATCTGAAATTACTAGAGTCTTCTCTCATTGAAATAAATTTGACAAAGTTCTGATAATTCTTGTTCAAACCAATCTGGCAAAATGCTTTTTTGATGTCGGCACTTATTCCTACTCTTCCTTTTCTAAATCTATGTAAAATTGAAGGTATTAATTCGATTAAATTTGGACCTTTTGCGAGACAGTCATTTAACGAATAGGAAAATTTTTCTTTAGCTGAAGCGTCGAAGACAGGACGCACAGGTGTCGTGGCATGTTGTCTCTTTACAGCTCTGTGAGGTAAAAAATGGCCACTATCGCCTAAATCAGATATTTTCTTGATTATACCTTCATGTAGTCAGTCATTAAATACATTTTGGTATTTCTCTAAATTTCCAGAAGTTTTCAATGATCTCAACGTTGATAATAATCTTTTTTTCTGCTATTTTGCGATTTGAGGGTATTGGAGGATGATCTTTAAGCCATGGAAGAGAAACAACGCACCTCCCGTTCGAATCCCGTTTAACTGTTGAATTAAATAAATCTAGAGTTTCTTTATTCAGACCATCTCTTTTTTTACTTTTTACGGGATCCCTTATGCCCAAAAGAACTAACTCCCATAAGTCACTGATTTTTTCATTTTTGATTCTAGTAAATAGAGAGAATACAAGTATAGAGCTATCGCTATTACAATTAGTTCCAGTAATTTTACCCATTAGGGTCCATCCCAGTAAAGTTTCTACAGTAGCTAACCCACTAGATAACATTATATGATTACCCGTTATAAGTTTTCCATAAATATCTGTACCAATAAGTATATCAATATTGTCATTTCTGTCAATAGTTTTATTAAAACATTCAATATCTGAAAATATTATCCCATACTGTTCAGCTTTCCTTACCCATGGGCCATTTCTAATTTTAGGAATATTAGAACAGATTACTTCCTGGTCATAGACCTCAAAATTACACAAATAATCTCCAGAGAGAGAATTTATATGTATTCTATAACTATTATGTGTTCTTCAACGCCTCCGAAAAGGCTGTGTGTCATTTTCTCTTGTCCTAATGCATCGTAACCCATTTTAGAAATAATTTCGTTAGTTACGTAACTACGCATTGATCCTGTATCAAAAATTACTATTGCACTCTCTTCTATCGAACTATTGCACGCTCTTCTATCTTATTATTTTGCATTAAAATAGGAAAAAGCGGTTTTTCCAACTTAGAAAGTGCTTTTTTAACTTTGGTCTTATTTATGACAATGCTCGTGTTGTATTCATCACATTTTAGTACCTCAGATTCAACTTCTTTTTCGACAGTGACATTCGAAAATATCTGAGAATCTAAATTATTTAGTTCTTTTTCTTTAAGGTCTAATTCAGCAAGTAATTCTTCAAGGTCATCTTCAGAATAATTCTTTAAAAGTAATTTCGTTTCAATTTTCTTAAATAACTTTCTCATCTGCGTTCTAACCGTAGAACGTTTAGCTTTAATTACTGCAACCATAATATGTAAAAAGAATATCAAGTTCTATAATTTATGTTAATTTCTGTAATAATATACTCGGTACCCTTTATTACATTCAATTTTACAATTAAAATTATTTCTTTGCAGTAAATCAAACTATCAGCAGAAACAAATCACTTAAAATAAATTATCTGTTCATATAAAAATGATCATTATTTATTCTTTCTTTAAATTGAAATTCTTGCGTAATATATCTTAGATCAACTTTTTTTTTTTTTTATATATTCTTTATCGTTTTTATTCTAAACATAATTATTCAATAATACCAAATAAAAATGAAAAACATCTGGTCATCTGTTCGGGCGCCAAGTAAAATGTAGCATCAAATAAATAATAGAATACATAAAATAACTTCTTACTTAATGCTTCTTTCCGGGTCAGATGTTTACACTTTTCTTAGTTTAATTTCTTGCCTAATTATGATAACTTTTTAATTACTTCATGACTCTTGAAAAAACACGATAATTTAATAAATTTATATACATATTTACAATTTAGTTGACTATAAAACATATTACAATTCTGTCATACGCCATTTCAGCGTTCTATCTTTTTGAACACAATTCTGAATCTACATCAAAAGTAAAACAAAAGGTGGCTGTTGCCAATAAAAAATAAAAATAAATAAACAGCAATAAAAATAAGAGTTCGAAAAAGTCTTTCAGTTCATAAAGTTTATGAATTGAGAAAGTTCGGTTTCGTAACATCCAGCACTCCTCCGCTAATATAATTATATGGTAAGATTAATAGTATGTTTCCATGATTAATTAATCATGGAAAAATAATTTAAATCATCATGGATGGATTTAAATCATCAAATATAATTTAGACTACTTCGTTTTTGTAGGCCTGTGTAATTAGACTAATCTGTTAATATATCCATCAATACAGTGAGTTTTAAATTCCAAACATCAGCAAATTAAGTTATTATTATTATTATTATTTTTTTTTACTAACTGCAAAAAATATTAAGGAAAAGTAATTATCTAAAAATCCAGAAAAAGCAATTCAGCTGAATTACACAAATGTAATTATATCCACATTACCATATAACACATTCATACCTGCCAACATTTTTAATTAATATTCCGTAGAATTGTTAGTATTCACCTTTTCTTTAAATCAGTCTTTTTTTTTAGAGTATTTTTCTTCTTATTTAATCGTAATTAAGTTTGGAGAAAATTACTTTAAAAATAAAGTGGTGTGATGAAAGGAGCGGGAACGGACGATGCTACGGAATATTAATTAGAATGTTGGCAAGTATGCACATTGCATACTGCATTTTTTTTTTCCTTCTAAAAAATACGATATTTTATTTTCATTGAAAATAATGTTCAATCAATGAATTTAGATTAAACTTGTAATCTAAATGTAACTGAACATGTAATCTAAAATAATTAAATTTGTAATGCATACACACACAGACACACACACGTACATATAGAATGTTGAAGATGAAGAACAATTACAATCCAATAAATGAAAGAATAGATCTTTCAAATACGAAAGTATTCCTTGATCATTACAGTAAAAATTTATATTTAATGTTCTATATTTTAAAGAATTTCATTTTGATGTTGATTTAAGAATTATTCATGAGAAAATGCATTTAGATAAATATATTTTGGATTAAACGTCTACATTTAGAATTCTGTTAAATGTATATTTCACAGAAGGATTTACATAATATTTTGCCAGGATATTAAGTAGTATAACTATCCTTAAGGGGTTCAAGACCACAAAGAAGTAGGAAAAGAGCAATTTTAAATGATGCGTTTACGTAACTAAAGCACGCATTATATAATATTGTTTTCGTGAATTTAATATATAATCTTGTATTATTTTAAAAATTAAATACATATTGATCATCCTTTCTGTAACAAGTCTTCTTTGCTATTATAAATAATATGTTATTTTTCATTTCTAAACTATAATAGAGAAATGAATTTAGTAAAACGAAAGGAAGCATTTTTCTCTTAAGGTAATTAACAGGAAATGTTTGGAAATGGGAAATATAGGGCGGCAGCCTTCTATTGTTTATTGAAAAAATAAACGGTTTAAATATGATAAAAAATATTTCAGTCATAGTTGTAATTAAAATTTTATTTTTAATATTTAGTTTTTGAAAGATTTTTCCCTAAGGAGAACGATTTTCTTTATCGTGCGAGAGGAAATTAATTAATTAATTACATAATAAAATTTGTAACATGGTAACATAAAACAATTAGATTTGAAATAATACTCAGTCTTTTTGACTTTCACTTTAAAGGATATTTATGAATTTTGTACATTCATCGACTTATATTTAAGCTATCAATTTAAAAATCTGCTATTGTTACAATTAACATTAATTTTTCTTAGTTGATTAACATAAGTCATACCTCTTTTTGAAATATTAATGGTTTAGAAGAGTCACATTAATTTGTTTCATAAACAATCTAGATTTAAAGCAAACAAAATGCTTTGAAACAAAGGAAATAGTTTATAAATTTCAATTAATGAAATAATTATTATTTTGAAAACATCTACACTACCTACCAATAAGTATTTGTACACTATCGAATTTAGATATTTTGTCAAATATCTAGAAAAACTCTTTTGGATTCATATTAAAACTTTAGTAGCGTAAAGATCGTGTTATACCTCATATATTTCAGCAAAAGTTGTGTCCTGAAATGGAAAAGGGGACCAGTAAAAAATCAATGAAAAATCAAAATGTTTTGGATCACCCTGCAAAAAATAATACTTAAAACAAATTTTGGCTGTAGCATGTGATTATGAGGAATTTGCTCACTATCTGTATAAATATTTAAGAGTCTACCACATATATTCATGGAGATATGACGGTGTTTTTTTTAAAACATTGCCAAAAAAAAAAAAAAAAAAAAAAAAAATCTATTTTTTAAATTATAACATATAGGGTATGAGACCCAGATCAAAGACATTTTCAGAAAATACGGCGTACTTCATTAAATACAGCATACTTCAATCAGAATACAAAAGTGTTAAGTATCTTACGAAATATGAGCAATTTTACTAAATATTTTTTATCTAATCATGCGCTAGCTTCTAAGAAATTTCATTAGCACAATTTAATAGCCAAATGTATTGAGCAACTTATATGGAAACCCCAAACAAATATCGTGTAAATTTAAGGAGCTATGAGAGATAGAATGAACAGAATTTCAGCTCTCTCTCTCTCTCTCTCAAAAAAAAAAAAAAAAAAAAAAAAAAAAAAAAGGATGATGATAGGGAGTTTTATTAATATTTATTTACTAAAACATTCATATAAATAAAAAATATTATAAAGCGTTATTAAATCTCATAAATACACAACTATTATGTATATAGGTGTTTGATATATACGTAAGTTATATTTGTTCGGCTGTATAATTCCATTAAGTTAGTTAACTTTGCATACCTTTTCTTTGTGTTGTATATTGTATATAGTTTTCTTTAGATTTGTATATATATATATATATATATAGAAATACATTAATATAATCAGTGCAAAATTTTTTTTATGAAATTTAAAGATGACTCAACATCAGTATTAAAACAATTCCTCGGATCACAAGCTAAGACTACCCATATCAAATCAAAGAATAATTAAAGAAAAATCGAAATAAATATCGGAAATTGGAATGGAAAAAAAAGCATTATTTGCATTCTAGCGTTTTCAAGGGCCTGGTAGAATGCAAATATGCTAAAATATGGATGTTTTTCTGTAACAAAGAAAGCAAAAGCTAAGAATTTCTTTGTTCGCAGGCCCGAAACACCCATAGAAAATCCATTAAAGAAGAAGATAAAAATAAAACTATAACTTAATATGAGAATCCAAAACCATATAAAATGAAGATTAAAATAAAAATACAAAAATTCAAATTACTTAATAAAATATATTTGAAATGAACACAACTCAAAAAAGAAACAGACATAGTCAATACAGAAAAACGAAGATCATAATAAAACGACGATCATAATAAAACCATTACCTAAATATGAAAAACCATAACCATTTAAATGTAAGATTAAAATAAAACCCATAAAATTGTAGAATAAAATAAAGATTACTTTAACCTTTCTAAATGAAATTGAAGCAATAAACGTTGCACATGTAAAAATGTAACAATCAGTTATCAGTTAAACCCACAGTTAATTAGTTCAAAATTGCATTGACCATGGAGTAATTTTTAGGATTCACAGTGGAATTCATGTAAGGTAAGGATTCAAGTCCTTAAAATAATCAGATGATGATTCCTAATATTGAATCATGAATAGTGCTGCCATCTGAAGTAATGAGATGAAAATAATGGAAAAATACAATAAAATAAATAAATAATAAAAGATATAGATTATTAAAGAAGAAGAGGAAAAAATATATATATAATGTCTGTACTAAATAGCCAAGAAGCATGGAAAAAAGTAAAAGAAGACCAAAAAAATTTTTTTTTTTTTTTTTTATATATATATACATGCATAAGTGCGTATGTATATACCTATTTATTTATCTCTATCTGTATATATAAGTGTAATATTTCACAATTATAATTCGCAGAAACCAGAAAAAAAAATGATAATCATTATTGAGAATTTGAAAAAACAAAAACATAAACAGCTGCAGATTACAAATTAAAAAAGCATAATAAAACTAATAGCAGATGAAAAAAATAAGAAAATATGAAACAATAATTAAAAACAACCATAACGAATCAAGATGCTTGTATATATATATATATATATATATATATATATATATATATATATATATATATATATATATATATATATATATATATATATATATAATTAAATTATTTAAATAATTTGAAAAAGAAAGAGATTCCTCACTTTAAAATAATCTTAATGGGAGTACAAAATATATAGAAACATAAAAAGAAGGTGGTTTTTAATGATTGTAATCAAACGTTTCTCATTTGAACTGATAATAACAAAATTAGCCAAAATATGATAAAAGCTAAATTTATGGAACAGAATACGAATGATTGAATAATAATTAAAATACAATAAACTGCTCAGAACGTTGCGATAATTCATCAGATGACCACCCCCACAATGAGCTAAAATGCAAGGTTTGATTTAATACAAGCGATATAACGCAAAATTTACAAAAATCTGACATGTACAAATGTGCATTATGATTTATTGTTATATATATATATATATATGCGTGTGTGTGTGTGTGTGTGTGTGTGTGTGTGTGTGTGTGTGTGTGTTTAATGAAACAAAATAACATCTATTTTTTTTTTTTTTTTTTTTTTTTTTTATCTATTAATTATCAATGTAAATTAAATTACTCGATATTTTTTTAAAACTTTATTAGTTTTTCTTTAGATTCATTGAGCAAATTATTGAATATTTAAAAGAAAAATAATCTGTTATTAAGTATAGTCTTTATAAATTATTTATAAAATTATATTATATTGTATTAAAACTTAAAATGTTAAATGTGAAATATTACTTCCATTAATTTTTATTTTCATCAAGTTAATTAAATTCTATACTTCTACTTTAATTTTATACTACATTTCAAATAATCTCTCAATACATTTTAGTGTTTGGTTGTAAGTACCACATGTTTACGTTTGTATTGTATTTTAATCTTGTTATTTTCATTTATGTGGATTTTGGAATTTAATAATTAATTTTTTTCCCCAAGTACATCGTGTTTGTTTATATTTGATAAAATTATCAAGTACTGATGGCAGATTTTTACTAAAAGCCTTTACTCTGTTAAAGACAATGTCATTTTCCCATCCCAACAATCAAAAGTACTCCTGAAAAAATTATGGCACTTTTGAGGAAAATATTTCATGAATTTATTTTGTTTTACCTTTTATAACTTAAATTATGCAATTTGGTATACGTAATCTTCAGTTTTTGTCGCTGTATTTAAATTTTTTTTATAATTGTTATCATGATCTGTTTCCTGGTTTCTTCGCATTTTGTGAGGCAATATGTTTTAAACACACACACACACACACACATATTATGTAATATTTCGAAAAAAAAAGAAAGCCAAAAAGTTTCATATATAAAAAAAAATAACATTTTTATTTCCGTAAATTTAATTTTAAAAATTACATTCTTTAAATATGTCATCATATTTAACTGTTAATTCTTAAAATGAAATCATTTGAATTTTTATGATGTTTTTCTTTTACATCAAATAAGCACTTTAGTAAGTTTCATAAATAAATACATAAATTTGGCATAAATAAATAACTCCTAAATTTATTTGTGAACGAACAGTAATAAAATGGTAGTGAATAATGTTTTCAGTGGAACAGCAAATTTATAGTTATAATTTATACGAAAGGCGAAAACACATTTGCGCGTGTTTTCTTTTATCGAAGAAATATTTTTTCAAATGCGTAATTCAATCAAATAACAGTACATATTTCATTTAGATGGAAATGCTTATACACTGTGGATGTAAATAGAAAGCATTGTTTTGGATTTGATAAAAAGTTTTTTCAAGGAGATGACGCTTGAATTCCAATTTTCATTTTCTCTCAATTACACTAACCAGAATTTCCATTTTATTTTCTCTTTCTTTATGTATTATAAGAAAAGAAAATGATAAAACAATTCTATAAGTAGATTTACATTTTAAGATATAATTTATTTTGTAAATATAGATATATGAAAACATATACAAAGTAGTTAATTCCAATATATTTAATTAAGAAAGGTAATGAAATTACCATGTTCATATAACGGAAACAAACAAACAAACAAAAAGAAAAATGGCGAACTATCTTGTTGGAAGACAGCACACACTTCCATGCGTAATAAAAATGAATTTTTAAATTTTAAAATACTCAATTAATCTGTGCATCAGTTCAACACATGAAACAACGAACACCATAATTTATCAGACGTTTATTACATTAACACACACTATTACATGAATGTATGCAAATTCATAATAGCAGTTTTATCTTATATACGTCATATAACATATCTTAGAAATTGAGCTGAATAAAAATTAAAACATATTTATGTAGAGCACGTACAGCATAAGAACATTTTGGTAACACTAACGGTTAAGAATATATACTCACAAAAAACAGATAACAATGTGTAATTGTAACAGACCATTATTTCATACACTGTTAAAAATTTCAACAAAAAACTCTGTGTAATCTATTAACTTAAGCCTTACGTAAAATTACAGAGAGAAAAATAAACGGAGATGTTAAAAAACTTATTTTATACATTCGTTTCAATAACTAATATTAATTTAATTAAATGTTGGAGAGAACATATTTCGGACTTAGAATGATTTTTCTAAAGTAGAAACAGTCATTTTTAATTTTAACTAAAAAATTAAATATTATAATTAGGTAAAAATACAGAATAAAGATTGAGAATCTCGATTATTCACTTTTAACTAAGAATTGCTGTAAATTTATAGAGACTCCGGATAAATATTTACATTATATTTACAGAAATTTTTAACAGTGCATGTCGTGAGTTTTATTTAGGTTGTACCCCTCTGCTAAAATTTGAATGGTTTATGTTATCGAAAAAAATTGTCGATTTCAGTCTTCATTTTGAACTGAACAAGCAAATTGTAAAAATAATAATTTTGTATACCATATGCAATGCAAATGAAATTGTTTCAAATATTTTCCGATATCAAGCTTTGGATATTTAGAAAGTAAGAAACATTTTAAAGACAATAATTTTAAAGTTTGTTTACTTTATCAGAAGCTTTGAATATATATATATAAACGTAAATGTAAAATTATGCAAATAGTCATAAAAACCAGTTCAGCCCTTCATGATTATGAACTAACAACATATAAAATGTAACGAAAATTTACAACACTCTTTTATGTTCCATATTCTTCTAAACTGAATAATAATCAGTAGGAAGTACGAATTCATTTCTTATATCATGACATAAAAATATTTAATATATATATATATATATATATATATATATATATTATATTGAAACGAATGAAATAAATGAAACTTCAGATACTTATGTATGTATATATATATATATATATATAATATCTTTCAATACGCAGGTAATAAGTCTAGTGAATAAATAGGGAAAAAAAAAAAAAAAAAAAAAAAAAAAGATCCTTTACTTTAAAATAATTGATATTTTATTCTGGCAGTTCTTATTAAGTTAACGAATAAAATAAAATAAATAAGTAAATAAATAAATCATTATTAAGTATTAAGAACGGAATCAATATTACGGATAATAAGGAATAAATAAATAAAGTATAATTAAAATTTTAAATGGTAATAAAACTTCCCTCGTTCGAAAATAATGCAAACGTCATTGACTGAGAAATTGAAAAAAAGCATGATGGTATAAAATAATTCCAACTTCTCTGTTTCAATTGCCATACTGCATGGAATTCTCAGAAATGAAAATTATCACTGTAATAATATGTCATAACAAATGCAAGTAAATTATATTTATAAAAGTTAAAAAAAAAAAAAATCCATATTTATTATCATTTGTAAATACAATTGAAATAAAAAGAAAACGTTTTCCTCTGAAAAATCTAGGAAATTTTTATAATAAGACAATGATTATTATTATTTTTTTCAATTGAGAATGATTTTTTTTTCTTTTTTATCTTTGAATACTATTGACATGTAAAGTAAAAGAGAATAACTTATTTTTAGTAGTTAATGTAAATACAGCACGTAGACGCAAATAATTTGATATTCACTAATCATATTTCATACTCATTTTTATTTTTACAACACAGGAAAAAGAAAATTCCACCGTATTTAAAATATAGATAACGCTATAAATAAAGCTTTATTTGTTCATTATATTTAATGAAATCTACAGACAATGAAAAT
The DNA here is from genome assembly GCA_963930645.1 of Salticus scenicus. NCBI lineage: Eukaryota > Metazoa > Arthropoda > Arachnida > Araneae > Salticidae > Salticus > Salticus scenicus. The sequence goes on from OZ005650.1 coordinate 217,496,886, forward strand.
TTTGTTATGGATAATTGATAAACAGTGTGAGATGAATGTTAATCTCTACTAAAAATGAAAGAGCCTTCGTGCATGTTTATTATCACGTTTTCAGATAGAAGCGTGTCCTAGATCTTCCAAAATTTGTTCATATTTATAAGAAATTAACAAAATTTGTACGTATATTTATAAGATCAGATTTTATACAAAAGACGATTTTTAATTAGCGATTTTGTTTTAGAGTTATTTTATATTTCCTAAAATCTGTGGAAGATGACTTCGTCATGGTTAGGAAACAATATCAGGGTGGCTAATTGAAAAGAGTACTTGTTTGCTGTGTTGCCAATTTGTAGGGACATTTTTTATTTAATAATTACAGCTAATTTTGAAGAATGATGTTTCGTATATATGAAAACCGGTTAGATAAACATACAATTAGACAAAAATTACAATTAAATTTAATGATGGGTAATGAATATAAAAACTCTTACAAACTGGCAACACGGCTCGCTAGTTTTTTGCATAGATATAGTAATATATATAGATCTATCATCCCCATATTGACGTGCAAAGATTTTTGATGCCGAAAGAGTTTTTTGGCATGAGCCATGAAAGAGTATAAAACTCGGAAACAATAATGAAATAGAATGTTGATATAATATTGAAAATGTCGAAATATAGCGCGGCATAAGTTTTCATAAGTAAGTTAAATTTAACTAATTTATAAAAAATATTTTTTATAATCAGTTGCTTTGTTATTATTATGTTTTAAATACTGTTTTAATGGAATGCTTTTTTTTTTTTAATTTTAATATTTTTTTAAGTTTTTATATTAGTGAGTAATATCGAATTTTCAAAATTCTTTTAAATGTAGTCAGCAGCCGCAGAGGTAAAGCCCGCTTGTTTTAATATATTATAACTAGTATTGCCGCAAGACTTTCTTCTATAAATAATCCTATACAAATTTACGCAATACAAATTATCTATTAAGTTATAATTTATTAAAGATATTTTCCATGGTGAATGCAGACGATTTTTTTCTTAAAGTAGTATAATAATAAATGCTGAAAAAAATCATTTTTGTGCAGACATGAAAAGATATGCAGTCGAACCTCGTTAACGTGAATCTCAAGGGGGATCAAAAATCTATTCATGTTATCAGTATGTTTATGCTATCAGTAACTGATCGTCAAAAACTAAAGTAATCTTAATTTTGACGGGGATTTTGGTAACAGTTCATGTTAAAAGAAATTCACGTTAACAGTGTTCACGTTAACGAGGTTCGACTGTATATATATATTATATATATATATATGTCTCTCTCTCTCTCTCTCTCTCTCTCTCTCTATATATATATATATATATATATATATATTTAACATTAAAAATAAAAGAAATCGGTAGCTGCGTTTTAAATTAATGCAGATCTATGGTTCAACCATTCGTTTTAGAAATACTGACGAGTTCTTTCTAAAATAACCACATTGAAAATTTACACAGGTACCGGGGGAAGGGCACTTCCCTCCCAGGAGGAAAGCAATGCTCTACATGCACACATTTTTTTTTTAAGTTTATTAATCAATAATTCCTATAAATTTTACATTCATGCGTTAAAAATAACTCACATTATATACATTTATATGAAATTTTGTCCTATACTATCATGTTAAGTACTTAGAAAAAAAATAGGATGGCAGCACCACCTGTTGAGCGATTGATTCCCAAATCTAATCAGCACCAGTTTAGGTCAAGGTCCAACTGAATACATGTTTGGTCGAATTTCGTTCATATTAGGGGCTATAATTCGAAATTGCTAGAATTGCATTTTTAGTTGTGTTAAGTGTTTCTTACAGTTTCGAACAAGGTTTAAGAAAATATTATGACATTGATTAGTTTTTCTGCCTGTCTGCTTGCCCACCTGTCCGAGTAAACCTAATTTTTTTATATGTTGCGACTGGCTGTTAAAGGGTTAACGCGAATTTTCCTGAAGATGAGGATATGCCCAATCGTTTTAGCTGTCTAAAGAACACTTAACCCCAAACTTTTATAAAAATCGTTATATCCATTTTCGAGTTAAACCAATTTCTATTATATGTTGCGATTGTCAGTTAAAGGGTTAACGCAAATTTTCCTAAAATGAGGATATGTCCAAACGTTTTAGTTCTGTTAAAAAAAAAAAAAAAAAAAAAAGACACTTAACTCCAAATTTTAATCAAAATCGTTATATCCATTTCTGAGTAAACTCAATTTCCACTACATGTTGCGATTGGCAGTTAAAGGGTTAACTCTAATTTTCTTGAAGCTAAGTATGTTCCAATTGTTTTAGGTCTTAGAACACGATTCGATAAAGATTTATTAAACAAAACCGTATGAAAAAAACGTCTAACCAGACAGAAATAGTAGATGGAAACGATAAATTTCTTTAAATGTCGTTATTCCATATCAAAAAAAAAAAAAAGAAGAAGAAGAAGAAGAAAGAGAAAGAAAAATGAGTATGTGGAGTTTTTTAATTCATCTTTAGTACATAAATTATTCATAAATTTTATTTGCTAGATTATCTGTGTGTATTCCCGTGTATATTCACCCGGGGAAAGACATCCGTAAGAGACGTCTATTCTCAAGTAAAAAAGGCATCACATTTTCGTCCTCGCTGATCAATCTATGTCTTATTACTATATCTATGGTTTTTTGTATAACCCGCCTCTAATATATTTTAAAAATCTTTCAGCATCAAAAAAGAAGCTCTATATTTTTTGTGCAGGTATTGTTTGCTTCATATCCTAAAATCAAAAATTCGTATTTTAAACATAAATTCTTCTGAAAACCATTGTTATTATTTAATGAGTTAGTCATATGATTTGAGTAAGTCGTCTGCTTCTATGAACATCTTTAATTTTCTTGTATTTGAAATCCAAGAATGGGATTAAAAATTAATCCGCGTTTGTAATGATCGATAGATGGCGCTTTTTCAGCTCTTTCAGTATGTGTTATCTTTTTTACCGGATTTATTCATTTTTATTCAATAAATATATGTGAAACTAAACATCGGCTAGCAATGGCGGCTTGATAGAATTCGAATTAAAGCATGTTTATTGTAATTTCCCCTTAGCCCACCAGAGGGCGAGCATTTCATTACAATCGCGAATAATGTTCACGTAAATTTATGTATTAAAAAAAAAGAATTAAGAATATGAAACAAACGATAACTGCACATTAAATATAGATATATTAAAGTAAGTTAAAGTTTTGCTGCATACATTAGAATTATGGATAATACAGGAAACTAACGGGTATTATTTTAAATTAATCAGTAAGAATATTTACATGTGAAAAATGAACTTAAAAAATATTTAGTAAAATTTACATAAAATAATATTTTTAAAAATTCTTTTTAAACGAGATATAGAACTGAAATTTTTGCAATAATAAATAATTTACGTTTACTAATAATATTTATATTTTATATTGTACATCAGATATATTTTCGATTTTGTTTTTGAATTATTTTATGTTTTATAAAATTTATGAAAAATGACAGAATATGTACGGACATGGGGAAATATATATCAGTATAAAATATTTTGTGAAATGAGTGTCCTATTTGATTTAAAACTTTTATCAAATGTATATGTGTAAAATGACATCATTTTAAAAGGCAATATACATTTACATGTGAAAAATGAACGTAAGAAATATTTTGTAAAAATGCATTTTTTTGCGTTTATTTACTATTAGAAGTGAGGTAGAAATATTCATATATATATATTGCAATAAAAATTTTACTAATACCGACAAGATTTTTTTTTTTTTTTTTTTTTTTTTTTTTGCCTTCATTAGAACGCTAGTGAATTCATTTAAAATGGACAATGAAATTCATAAATATTTTACTGATGTCTGGAAATACTGAGAAGAGATAAATACGATTGAGAGATATTTGAAGTTTTATCATGTTTTATTTCAACTGGGAGTAAGAAAAAATCGCCAAGGAATCTGAACGCTAGGTGGCAGCATCACTTAATGAAGTTTTTTATTTCAATTTCAAATCTGTTTTGGCAGTTATATACTAAAGAAGTAAGAAAATTATTTTTTAAAAATATTATCGATTAATCGAAAAGAAAATTTTGCTTTCGTATTTTCTGAGGATATAGTGCAACGTTAAAACCCAATAGTCTCATCTCATCTGATCTAGGGATATATTTGAGAAAATATTCAGAGAGTTGTATAACTTTTATCTCTTATTGTTAAGTTTACCGTTATATTAATAATTTTTCATTTGCGAATCAGTATACAGAGTCTTATATTGTATATTATTTTTCTACACACACACACACACACATATATATATATATATATATGATTATCTTACTTTAAAATACTTTTTTTGGGGGGGAGGGAGGGGGGATTTTGTCTAAGAAGATAACTAATATATTTAAAATAAAAATAGTAATAAATCAGGAACGTATTAACCTCTTTAAATGCGAAATTTAGTTTTTGTGATTGCGGGTAATTCGTTAACTAGAAGATGTTTCGTCTCGGAAACAATTTGTAAAATGCAGATACATTCTCTTAATGTCTCGCAATATTAGAAAATGTTTCGTAACCTTTAATGTTTCACATTAATTTTGTGTCTTGATATATTACATATGTAATTATATGATATTTATTTTTAAACATCTTTACAAGTTAAAATTTAATGCATATATTTTGCATGAAATTTAATTAATATATATATATATATATTACTAGTTTTGATTTGTCCAAGTGCGTTACCAGAGAAATTATCTTCCAGGGGCTAGCAAGGGAAGGGGGAGATGGGCTGAAACTGACTTGCTAGTTTGCTTCAATAATCAAAAATGAAAACTCGCTTAATTTCAAAGTATCTGAGAGAGGGGTTGAGCCCCATAGTCCCCCCTCTCCTGTCTACGCCCTTGTATATCTTAAGTGTCTACCTACTTTTCGGTAAGCTTGTGATAAAGGTCGATAGACTACACGAGGGTCATAGACCTAGGTGAAGTGCTACCGCGGGGAGTGTTTCTGAGGTGTCTTACTCCGTATGTATGCATGTTTCGGAGAAAACTATGGAAAAATCTGAATGACTAGTCCGACAAGTACGACTGGAAATCAAACCCGGCACATATTGTCTACAAGTTGCAAGTGAACAGACTTATGACCGGCCACTTTTTCAGATTTTATAGCCTATTATTTCTTGTTCTGAAAACTAGCAACACATTTTTAATATAAAGCCTAATATATAAAATATCTGCCTAAGTTTCTGAAGTTAAATGGATCATTCTTTCAAGTGTCGTCACAAATTTAAAATTTTCATTTTGGAAAATTAAATAGTAGAATTATTTTGTTATTGTTTTATTGCATGGAGAGGCTATATCTGAGCTTCTATACCACATATGTGTACTAAAATTGATATGTGAGATAACCATTGCGAAAATATAAAAAAGCAAATAAAGTACTGATTTAATTTAAATGCATATAAACCAATAGGGGTCATCGTGATTCTAAAATTATTTTTTATTCTGAAAGGCTATATCTCAGGTTCTACTGTATATAACGGGAGCTGAAATAAATGACCCTGTTGTGCGGCCTTTTTAAGGTTTTGGGTAGTTTTTTAACCAATTAGTACATTAGATTGATATAGCTGAAAGGTTTGTGACGGCCAGAGCATATTCTCTTATGATAATTTTTTGGGGAATTATAAGAATAGTGTCATCATCTTAAATGATCGTGCAAACATTTTTGATTTTATCTAAATATATAAAGCTGGAATTTTGTCATTGCATTTGTCCGAATGATCAGATTATATCAAAAATTGGTACACTTATTCAGCAGGACAAAATTTAACTAACGATGTATTTTTTAGTTCAATCGGATAATTGGTTCAAAGATATTAAATAAAAACCCCATTTTAGCTTTAAATTTATTAAAAGAAAAAAGAAAATTGATGCCAATAAATAAATAAATAAATATATATATATAAATATATTACATGTTGAAAAAAATGAACGCGCAAACTTGTTTTTTAATAATTAAAATAAGACTGAGAAAAATCGTGCTAAAGAAGTGGAACAACTTCTGTATAGATCATCTTGGCGAAATTCGGAATGTGGCACCCAAGATCTTTATGTATGCAGTTACGATAGCCATTTTAATTTATCGCCAAAATAACAATGATAATTTAAAAGCCGCCAAGGGGCATCTATATTAAAGCTATACCAAAGAAAGTTTAAGAAATGAATATAGTAACCGATGCTAGGGAATGAAACACAGTTACTGCATGCCTTTATAAGGAAGAATAGTTCAAAATAAGTCTTGTCGTGATATATTAAATTCTGTTATGTACAGAATTTCATATCTATTACTTAAAAAATAAAATAAAATAAAAAATAAATAAATGAAATAAAATAAACTGAGATTTTTTTTTAAAACTTTTTTCATTATGTTAAAAAATATTTCCAAATGTTAACGCATAAGTCTGGCCTAGTCATTTTAAAAATGCTGCATATTTCATATTTATTCAGCGAACTAACTGTTATAATTCAGTTACTACAATATATAAAATTTGTCAAAAAATATTTTTTATTCTATCCGCGTTTGTAATGATCGATAGATGGCGCTTTTTCAGCTCTTGTTGTTGGTAAATATTACAGCCACGTGTACCTATTTTTGTTCTTTTTGTTATTCTACTTAATATTCGTACTATAATTTCTCCGCTATTATATACATCATGGAAAATTGATTGCTTTTGGAAAAAAATATTTCAGTTTTTTCAAAGTTCGATCGGAAGTAGATTTTTAACTGAAGTTGAACAAATATTAGTTTCAAATCATCTGATTAATTCTTTACTTCCATTGGCCGAAGCAACTGAAATTTTAAATTTGTCATTTGGAAATAAATGGAAGCTTAATTCTGGATTTCTTGGTCCTTTGGAGTTACACTGGAGCACACAACAGTATGTGTTATCTTTTTTACCGGATTTATTCATTTTTATTCAATAAATATATGTGAAACTAAACATCGGCATGCAATGGCGGCTTGATGGAATTCGAATTAAAGCATGTTTATTGTAATTTCCCCTTAGCCCACCAGAGGGCGGGCATTTCATTACAATCGCGGATACACTCCCTGAAGTATTTCTCTAACATAAATTAAATGCCTTGATTTTTATGAACTGATACATCACACAGTTTGTTGACAATATTTTGTAAATTATCAATATTATATAGAAAAGAAGCATACAATCATGCGCGTTTTTAAAAATCCAATACATATAGTTTAAAATGTACCTGAAAATTTTTACTTCAAGGATTTTTTTTAATTACAACTATGGTGGTGGAAGAAAAAATGATATTTGGATAGATTTGCAGTTTTTATTTAGACAAGAAAGTAAATAAATTTGCACTAGTAAGTTATGCATAGTATAAAGCTAATAATTTTATTTGGTGTATTATGAGAAAAGTAAATAATTATTCAAAATAAAATCTCGTTTGTTGTGGCCATTACAAAGTTTTCTTCTACAAATTCACGCAGTCTAAATTATTTATTAAAATTATTTTTCGTTATCAATGCAGGCGTTTTTCATCTCAGAAAAAAAAAAAAAAATAACAAAACTCAGAGAAAAATAACACTAAATGTTGAAAGGATGTTAATTTCGTGCCCTACAAATAAAATCTGAGGAAATTTTTTTTTTTTTTTTTTTTAATTTAAATTTTTTTAAATTTAAATTAAATTAAATTAATTAATTAATTGTTATTATTATTACTATTTTTGTTAAAATAAAAATCGATAGTTTTGTTTCAAATGATTGGAGATACATAGTTCAACCATTAATTAAAAAAATATTGACGAGTACTTCTGAAAAATATTCACAATGAAAATTTACACTTTCATGGAAAAATCGATATCCCTGAGATATATACAGTTTTTTTTTTCCTGGTTAACTATTATAAACATATATATTATTAATTTCAAATGGATTGGTGAAAAATAATTCTCAGTGTGCACAAAATTTTGTCCTATGCAGCCATATTAAAAAATATGAGGTAAAAAAAAAAAAAAAGGATGTTAATGTTATTTCTTGGGGGATTTTCCCCAAAATTTGATAGGTACTAATTTATGTCAAAATGTCTCCCAAGTAAACTCATATGAAATTTTGTGCATTAGTTCTTGCACCCCAGCTGCCACAAAATTTTTGTCTTTATACAGACAGGCCTTTTCTAAAAATGGTCAAATCATGTTTTGGACATCTCTAAACACGCAAATACATCAAAAACAGGAAATTAAATTTTTTTACGAATCCAATAATTTTTTAATTGAATACAGAAGAAAGTAATAATTTTAAATAATTTTACAGTTATTAAAAGAAAAAAAAAGTGGAATTTTAATATTAAGAAAATTTTAAACTAAGGAAATTTTAATCTTAAGAAACTCACGTAACGTGTCCGTAGAAATTCTTAACTTTATTTCCTTTTTTCATCTATTCTTTTCCTTTCTTCTTGTTCTTCTTTTTTAAAGTAGAAGAAATTGCAAAGAACCTACCTTTGCTTTTCCAGTTTTCACTGTATAGCAGCTGAATGTGACTGCTGAATGATTTCACAAAAAGTACTTTCAGGTTTTAAAGTTTGTCATGCACAAGTTTTTTAGTCTGATTTATGTCAAAAATATCTCTATTCTTAGAATGAGATCCCGTCTTTTCAATTTTCAGTTTTTTCAAAATTAAGTTTCAATTTCATTTATTTAAAAAAAAATCTTTTTCTCAATTCACGATCTTTTGAAACTACGTTGAAGATTTTAAAATTACATTTTTATTATCTAAGGCTACAACATATATAATTTGTATCCTACACTATTTCATACAAAAAAATGAAAACCAAAAATATTTTTTACAGGACAGCCATAGTAGAACGTAAAGAAAAAAAAAAAAAAAAAAAAAAAAAAAAAACTATATCAGGGCTCGCAGCGTCTCTCCTCTCTCTTTTAATATGCTTTTTTTTTTTTTTTTTGTTATTGTTGTTGTTGTCACCACTAGTTTAGAACAGTCATTTTTTAAATAATATTATATCATTAAAACCTTTAATAAAAATTTCTTTTTTGAAATAGTGGTATAACATAATAATAAACGGAGATAAAAATTTTAGGAACTGTGCAAACCTTGATCTGTATATAAATGGTAGCCATAATTGAACTGAGAAAAGTGCTAATAGTACTCTCTCCTGTGATTTAAATACAAAAATAGCACCAAAGTTTGTAGGAAGGTTAAACAGACGGAGAGTGAATGTTTTCGAAAAAAAAAAAAAAAAAAAAAAAAGAACCGTTCCAGAAGTCCCTGTTAGGGCAATACATGGATGGTGCTATATAATAAAAAAGGACAAATTTGTGCGGCGTCTATAAAAAAAAAAAAAAAAAAAAAAAAAAAAAAGTGCACAATCATCAGTTTTAAATAAAAAATTGTGCCAAAACTTTACTTCGAAAAACAGCGTCACATATCCCCCTAACGGTAAATTCTGGAATTATTATTTATTTTATTTTATTTTATTTTATTTTATTTATTTATTTCTTCAGAATCCTTTATCCTCCGCCTTGTTTTATCTTCCTACGAAGTTTGGCGATATTCTTGCAATTAGATCGCGATGTAACCACTGTCAGTTTAATTAAAGCCATGCTGTATATATTATATATATAGAGAGAGACAGAGAGAAGCAGGCTAAATTTATTATAAACATCAATCACTGTGTGCAGTTTTCTTTATAGATGAATATATTACTATACAGATTTTAAATGTTCCAGTCTGTGTCATGAAATATAATATGAATTTGAAGACAATGATTTCATCGACTAACTATCATTTTTATAACATAAATGTTATAGTTGTTTACTCATTATCTATTTTTCCTGTTTCAAAAGCAGAAACTTAGAATTGCGGTTGAAAATTGCAAAGAAAGCAAATGAATTATTATTTCACTTAAAAACAGATGTATAATAACAAAAATGTTTGAAATATAAATATTTCTAATTAAAATTGTATAAATATATTTCTCAATTATCCGATATATTAACAATGTACATTCATTTTATTAAATTTATTACATAGCAATAGCTGTATAATAAAACCACTCTTTAGTCCTTTATATACATATTTGTAGATGCATAATCTTAGAGAAAAAGTGAAAAAAAATCTGGAAAAAATCCCATCTTTTAAATTATAAAAATTCATAATAAAGTCAAAGTTTAAAAAGAATAATCATAAAATTCAGAATTTAAAATACAAAAACTAAATAAAAAATATGAGAATTTGGATGAAAATTTACTTAATTAAGCAGTACATATATATATATATATATATATATATATATATATTATTTTAAATTATTTGTTTAAATATCATAATTAAATTAATCATAAAAAACATTTATATCATCATAATATATTTATCGGATAATTATTATTTTGAGGACTGCCACTCTGCGATGCAGAAGATTTTTTTTCTATGGTTCAAGTGTTAAATCGCTAAATTATGTTCAAAATATTTAGATAAATTTGAATCTATCATAAAAGATAATTAAAATTATTATAATAAGTTTAATAATAATTTGTTTAATAATATTAATAATAATAAATAATAATAATAATAAATTAAAATATAATAAATTTACAAGAAATTTGGTGTCTATTTTTTATTTATACATTTGTAGTTTATGATTATATTTATTGTTAGTAGGCTTTGTCCGCTTCACTGATCACTATATTTAATTTCACTATGCTCAATTGACTATCTTAAATAAATAAATAAAAGAATCACTAATTTTTTAATAAAAACTCTTTAAAAAAGTTTAAATAAATATATATCTTATGGCGACTATTTTCAGCAAATTGAAACCGCAGCTAATTATCGGGATATACAGCTGTTAATGAAATATAAATGACAGTTAATTATTTGAGTACCATTATATTGATTAGAAAGGCAGTTAATATAAAATAAACTAAATATACATTCCCATTAGTTAAGTTTGCAGACGATGTAATCAAGGAAAATCACATTCAACTATTCGATTAGTTTAAACTAATGTTTAAATGAATAAATCAAAATAACGTATTTAAAATGGGAAATGTTTATTTCCCAAAATTTGGGAAATAATCCCATAAAATTTTTTATGGGAAATATATATTTCATTCTTTTTTTCAATATTTCATTTTTTCATTTCATTCACCCACACATATACTTAATGATTTGAGAGCTATTATATCGTCAGCTTTATATATATATATATATATATATATATATATATGAATTATGATAAAGGTTTAACTTTTCGTTTTTTTTATTCACATATAAATAAAAGTACCTTTTTATATTTAATAAATAAATGAAATAAAATAAAAAGTTTTATTAAAATAATTTTATTAAAGTAATTTTTATTAAAATCAGTTTGAAATTACATTTCAAAGAAAAATGTTGGAAAAAAAAAAAAACAGTAAATCGCATAAAACATAATAATAATAATAATAATAATAATAATAATAATAATAAGTGTTACAGGAATATCAAAATTCTACAAAACTACACGCATTCATCATCTAGAAAATGGTTGTATATGCTATAACTTTTTCTGTACGTCGCAAACAGACATACACACAAACACTTTTTTTTTATTAGTATAGATTTATTTTTTCTTACAAGTACGTTATTTATGAATTTCGCGAGATGTGAAAATCTCAATTGTTTTAGTCTTTAGATATCACTTTCTCTGAGTCTCGCCGTATGCATAGTTCGCCAAAATCACGCACAATGAAGTAGTGGTCTTGAAATGTCTATAAACGGAATAGGAATTAATAATAAATAAAAAAAAATCTAGAAGTTTTCCCCTAGACTTTAATAAAAAGATGTATATTTCTATAGTTTGTGTTTTATAATAATAATAATAATAATAATAATAAAATTAAAACTCATGAAAACGTTTTTTGAAACATATAAATCTTCTCCCTCCCCCCTTTTCCCCCCATTACGTTATTACTTATAAATGTCTTTATTTTAAACTATAAAACTTATGCTTACTTTAATATGGCACATAAAGCAATTTTATGTTAAATAGCGGTTCCTGAAGTTATTAATATTAAAAAAAAAATCGCAATAAATGTCATATTCAAGCTAAAACACTACGATATAAAATATGGGATACTATATTAAATATTCAGACGAACAGATAAAAACAGAAGTTAGGAAAAGCTTCTTTCAGGCATATAAACGAAAGTACTTAGCTGTCATGTTTTCTTCTTATCGACGCATTTTAAGGAATATAGAAAGTATTTTCTTATTTTTTATTCAACATTACGCTTGATGTACAATAAAATTTTCGAGTTTATCTTTTTCCATAAAGGTTTTTAAGGAAAGATAAATTGCACATTATATTTAACTGTTTAACAATTTCAGATTCATCTTTTCGTACGATACTTAAGATTCTAACATTAAATTCTCCCATAGAGATCGTTGTGATAAGAAATAATTTATTTACATGAAAAATGTCAGAAATTTTTAAAAGTATGTGACTTTTTAAGAATTCACAATTGAGATGTTTAGTTATTCTTAGATATAAATTAGTTTAAAAAGCAAAAATTTAGTTGAATTTTTATAACTTACATGCTGGGATAAATGAAAATATTTTTAACTAAAACAGGCATTGTATAACAATTGATAATAATAATAATAATAATAATAATAATAATAATAATAATAATAATAAAGAAATTAAAAAAAATTAATTAATCCATAGAAGATTCTTTAAAATAAATATAAAAATTCAATATGGCATTTTATTTAAAAATTTTGATAGTGACCGCAATATTTTTTAATATTTCAATTGAGTTCTTAGAAAACAATATTACCACAAAAATGCAGAACTTCAATAATATCGGATGAATTTAAATTAATAAAAATAAACAAATTTATTAATTAAATGTAACTCAAAGAATATTTATGTATGTCACCAGTTTGTGCATTTATTATATGTTGTAAAAGCTCAAACTTTTTTTTCTTTCTTTCTTTTTTTTTTTTTTTTAATGAAAAAATTATATAAATTTGAAATACAGATAGCTTAGAGAGGAATAGGAATTTTTAGAAAATAAATTGTTGTTCTGATAAATTGTAGTTCTGCATAAATAATTTTGTTCCGACACCAAATTCAGAGCTATACTAGCCGAAAATAAGGACAAATAAGTATTCTCCTGTAAAATGTGTAGTAAAATTAAGAGGGCACACTATAAATATAAGTGTTTGAAATTCAGACATAAATATGTCTGAAATGGGGTGTTCAATTTAAAGATGCATCTATACATACATACATACATATATATATATATATATATATATATATATATATATATATATATATATATATATATATATATACATATATGTATATATATATATATATATATATATATGTGTGTGTGTGTGTGTATTTATTTCAGTCATTTGAAATAATATATCCTAAAAAGCACATCGGTTAACACACTTGAAGTGTCTGAAATTTCGCATCTTTGATCACTTAGTTTTTGGATTAATCATCCATTACTGACTACAGTGAATGTTTTTCTTAAAATCCTTTCCGGCGCACTACCTTTTAAAGATGAAATTTCAGCAAGAAATTTTTTAAGCAGTCTAATCAGGTCTAGAATAGTTCATAAGTATCATTTTGTTAACTTTACAGCTACTATTTTAATTATGTTGGTGTGCTTAAATAAGGTTCATTGCTCAGATGAACTTCGAAAACCGAACACTTAAATTTGCAATTTCAGCAAATGTAATTGTAAACTGTCTAATAAAGTTTCAAACAGTTCACATGTAAAATTTACAGTTGCTGCTTACATTTTATTTTTGCGCTCACTGCTTCAGATGAACTTTGGAAAGTTTGGGATTTGAGCATTGCAGTGAAGCTCATAATAAAGGTTTTTTAAAGAATTACTGCAGCCAAAAATTGAATTTTGTATTGCTGATGCATATCATTGACAAAGAAGATTAAAAATAATTTCTAAACTAATTTTCGTTTTCTTTATCGCATATTTTCAACATTTAACATGATAATGTTTTGGTGATCCCACACTGCGTCGGAAAAGGTTTTAAATAAATAAATAAAATGTGGCGTGGGATTCTGTTTGGATTTGAACCAAGTGTCAATAGATTCTGAGGCGAGCATCTTCTCTGTCATTACACAGCAGGTATTGTTTGTATGAAAATATATACTCTAGTATTCGCAAAACAAACATAAGTTATTTTTTTATCGGTACTGTTTTGTAAAAAAAGAATAAAAAGTCGTCCAAAAGCATATTTAAATCTTATTATATATTATTATCTTAAGTTTTATGTGTATAGGTTTAGCATTCTTTTGTAAAATGCATACAAAACATGTGAAAAACGCAGTCTATGGTGTTTAGAAAACGATTTCTAATTTAAACTGCATATTTAAAGAAAAGATATGTATACATGACAGTCATGATATCATGTATACATGATCACTATGAAATTTTTTGTTTAACACTGAGTTGTAGGTAATCATGCCGCCGAAAAAAGGTTTTTTTTTTTTTTTTTTTTTTTTTTTTTTCTTTAAATCGAAAAAAAAAAAAAATAAATAAATAAATAAATAAATAAATAAAAATAAATAAATAACTAGCAGTTATCAAAAATTGTTCAAGGTTGTTCAATTACAAATCTGCTTTCGTAACTGTAGGTTACTTGCTTCATTCTTCTTAATATATATTTTTTTTGTTTTATGATATAAGAAAACTTTAAATAACATTTAACTTTTTTTTTTTTTTTTTTTTTTTTTTTTTTTTTAACCAAATAAGTTTTGCATCAAAATATGTCGTTTTATCAATTATTTCAAATATTATCCCATGCAAATAAGATATATATATATATTTGAAATATTATTCTTTGAAAACTTAATTTCATAAAGTTAACATAGTTTAAAGAGATTAATTACTTATTATATAAAGCAACATATTTATTGAATATAAAAATAACTAACTAAATGAATAAATAAACAGAATAGGCATGTTGCTTAATGTGGATCCCATGTGAAATATTTACTAAGTAACATAGGTGTCTGAATTTCTAAATGTGTAAATTGTAAAATGCCTTAATTTGTAAATGTCTAAATTGTGTATGTCTTAATTTCAAAGATATCAACATTATTCATATACTCAACCCATTTGTAAAAGACACTTATGTGTCTACAATTTAGATGTGTTTGTTATTGCCTGAAATTTTGCACATGTACGTCTTTCAGATATTTGTGTATCTGAGTTGGTATTGTAGATAAATTTCTGTATGAATTTCAGACGCTTCTATTTAAGGTGCGCATTACTAAATCCCACGTTATTTTGTGTGGAATTATATTATCAGAATTATTAGGAGTGAATGGTAATGAATGGGTCGTGGATACGAATGAATCACTAATAGTATTGAGTAATTATTTATATAAAATTAATTTAGATACTAAAAGATAGACTGGCCTGTTTCATAAAGCACATAAAATCTACGTTTACTTGTGAGAAGCCATTTTTTTTCAGTACAATTAGAGGGATCAAAGATAAGTTCTTTTATTTTCTGTGTAACAGCTATTACATAAGAAGTATTTGCTTCATTGTAATTATGACTACTTTTAAATCTTCGTACACACCAATTAGGATAGAACGCTTAACTAGCCCAAAGCTCTACTTTATGGTTGATAAAATCAAGAAAATCAAATCAGATTCTGTTAATTGAAATTATCTTAAAAAAAAATTAAATAATTAAAATAATAATAATAATAAAAAAATAATAATAAATTAAAGATTTTATGACGTCAGTTTTATCAGAAATTTTTGTTGATACACGTTTACGTAAAAAAAAAAAAAAAAAAAAAAAAAATATATATATATATATATATATATATATATATATATAAAATATATATATATTATTATTTTTTTTATAATATATATTTATACAAATATATATATATATATATATATTTTCATAATTTATATATACATATACATATTATGTCTAAATAATAATAATAATAAATAAATACGTTCGTTCTTTCTTTTTCTTTCTTTCTTTCTTTTTTTTTTCTTGTCAACATTGTTTTCTTTCTTCAAAATTTTAAATTTAAAGCGAGGTTTTTATTTAATACTTTTTTAACCAATCATCCGATTGAACTGAAAATTACACCATTAGATAGATTTTATCTTGATTAAATAAGTGTAGCTATTTTGTACAGTGAATTAAAAATGAGATGTAATATGAGATCATTTTATCAAAATAAAATCACGCTCAGAACTTTTTTTTTTTTTTTTTTTTTTTTTGAGTAGTCGTACTTGACACTGTTTCGAAGGCCTCTTGCCTAATATTATATATTGGATATTTTAATTTTTAATCACGGATTTAAATCTGCATAAATTAAGAAAATGCCATATAATTAGTAAATAAATTTGATAAAGTAGATCGAAATGATAAAAATTTAATAGCTAATTATTCTGACTTTTTTTTTATTTTTTCCAAAATTTAGATTTAAGAAACAGCGAAATTTGTTTTTCATGACGAATCTCTAAGTTTAAAGATTTATAAACAATTTGACCCCCTTATGGCTGATGCAAAAGAAATTTCTTCATGTTCTGTTAATTTTTCTTTTTTTTTTTTTAGAAATAATTTACCTATGAAAATTAATTTCGACATCACTTTGTGGACTGTTTGCAGAATTGTACAGCCACAACAAAAACAAAAATTAGAAATGCAATGTTTTAAAGATCATTTTAAAGGACATAAGTAACAATTTTCTGCATTTACTTGAGGATGCTCAATTAGCTTCAGTTCTTTTGATAGTAAACAGGTGTGTTCTCTTCTATCTCTTTAATGTATATGTTTACAATCGTCAATATGTATTCTGATATATATATATATATATATATATATATATATATATATATACATTTTGTATATGTTAATCTACAGAAACGTGATCATGTTCGAAAAGTATGTATGGAGTTGAATGGACCACATGTCATAAATGGACTAGTATGATAATGAATCGGCTATTATGGTAAAGAATGAGCCACCTTTGCCCTGAATATGAAAATGTGTAATGACAGAATTTATATAAAATCGGTGTTGAGGAAGCAATTTGCCATTTCTGAAGAAAAATATTGAAACAAGTAGTGATCAGGATAAAAATTCTAATTCTTGATAAAGAAATTTCATGACTTCATGAAGATGAAGTTTGTGAATCTTATGAACAAGAAGATTGATCGTTTATTTTACATGATTTAAAAATTAAATATTTTGTTTTAGTTTATTATGTTGAATAAACTGAATTACAGTTGTAAGATAAAATATAACTTAATATTAAATTCTTTCGTAATAAATAAATAAATAAACAAATAAATAAAATAATAGTTTTAAGTTATTCTTCCTTAAAATTAGGTGTCAGTGTTGTGAACTTTGAAGAATTGTTAGAAAGTTACCATAGTGACAAATAAGTATAAATTTACATGCCTATTAATATCTACTGTAATTTACTATCTACTTTGATAAATATAAATTTCGTTAAATCCTAATGGGTTACTAATTTATTATGCTTCATACATTTATTTTATATTTCATATGCTATTTTTTAATATCAGTATTTTGAAAATAAAAGAAGTTAATTTTTCACTTTTCTATTTAATTTCATTTATTTACCCATTTATAACTTTCAATGACTCATTCATCTCCGTGGGTGCAGTTGAATAAGCCAGTTTTGTAAAATTTGTTGCTCATTGGTGAATCATTCCAGACATTTTCCATTACTTTTTCATAAAACCAAATAAATAATTTATAATTTCCATTACAAAAATAAATAAAATAAAATAAATATAAAATAAAAATAAAAATAAAATAAAATACTTAAATACTTAAATAAATAAATAAATAAATAAAATAAATAAATAAAATAAAAGTAATAAATAATAAATGAATAAATAAAGAATTAAAGATATTATGACGTCAGTTTTATCAGAAATTTTTGTTGACACACGTTTATATTATTATATTTTTATAATATATATTTATATAAATATATGTAAGATCATACCAAATTTTTTACTTTCATCTATATGTATATATAGAGAAAGTACTAGATTCGGGAAAATTTTCGAACTCCAGTTTTCGATGTATTTACACGTTTTGGGATGTCCTGAAAACGATTTGACAGTTTTTAAAAAATATCTGTCAGTCTGTCTGTCTCTGTGTGTGTATCAGAAATTTTGTGGACGCTGTATCACACGAACCAATGAACGAAATTTAACCAAACTTGGTATTTAGTCGGACCCTGACAGAAATTGGTGCTGATTAGATTTGAGGATCAATCGCTCAAAGGGTGGCGCTGTCATCGCATTTTTTCTAAATTTTATCATGGCAGTATAGGACAAAATTTCGTATAAATGTACATAATGAGAGTTATTTTTAACTTGTGATTATAAAATTAATATTAATTATTCATAACAATAGTAGTAAACTAGGAAAAAATTTTGAGCATCCTTTCAACCTCTGGGGAGAATAAATTTTCAATATGGGTATCTTTCAAAAAATCTCGTCAGTACCTTTAAAAACGAATGGTTGAACTACAGATCTGTGATAATTTAAAACAAAGTTACAGATTTTTTTTTTTATTTTTTAATGAAAGAAAAAAAAAAAAAAAAAAAAAAAACTCCTGATAATTGCAAAAAATTGACTTTCTTTCGGCATTTAGTGATATAAATCTGTCAGATAAAAATCGTGTGCATTTACAATGAAAAATAATGTAATAATTTAATAAATAATTTGTATTGAATGAATTTTGTGGAAAATTATATAGAAGAAAGTCATATGGTGGCCACATCATACTAATTTAGAATGAAATATTCAAGACTGACAAAATTTTAATGAGTTTCCTGTATATTTAGAAATGCAGATTAGTACCATTTAGAAAGATTTATTAAAATGCTTCATTCGAAAATAAAGTGTTTATCTTCGAATATTTTTGTGATGTATAGAAAATTGTCACCAAAATAACTTATAAAATTAATGTTAATTGTACTCGAGCTTCTACCTATGAATTTAAAACAAAGAAAATATAATTTATTTGTATTAGATTTTCCCCCTTCTAAATAAGTCGCAATCAGCTTAACTACTTATCTTTGGTGACTAATACCGCACAAATTAATTAGGCCAGGAATGGAACACTGGCGCAGAACTTACACAGGTATTTGTTTAAGAGATTTCTATATATATAATATTGCTGATTTACGAAGTAAATCCAGTGTTCCATCCCTGTTAGGCTAGTAATTCTATTTATCCACAATTATTATTAGATTGATATGAAATAATATTTATTTCTTTCAACTCAAAAGTAAAATTTTTGTTAATCTATGAAAGTTTTTAAAATTATGTTTATAAAATGCATTATTTGGTGATATATAATGTAAAAGAAACGAAAGAAAGTATTTATCGTGAAACAATTAGTTACAGAACAACAAGAAAATTACTTTCTTTTACTTCCTGAAATTCTTCACCTGTTACATAAAAAGACCTAATCCATTATTGATCATGGATTATTTCAAAGGCTTCGTTATATCGTCAAAAAAATAATGTTTTGGAAAAACATGTTTTTAGGAAAACATATCAGTGATGAGAGAAAAATAAATGAATTTCTCTTAAAAAGAAATTTCTTTAATATTTTAAAAAGTTGTTGATACAGGAATTATGATGAAAGAGCTAAGAATTTTGTCCACAATCTGCTTTAGATTTTTTTTTTCTTCATTATGTAATGTGCTTGTAAAGAAATGATGAAAGAATTTCATTAACGTTTCACAAGATACTGTACAATTTTTTTTGAATAAAGTTAGGCTGTTAGGTTGTCACACTATTGCGAATATTTATCTAACACTTACAAAAATGCTTGGTTCTTAAACTATACCATTCATTAAACTGTGGTTAAAATACGAATATGCTTTTAGAAGCTAATTTTTCACAATCAGATTTCACTCTAAAAATCTTTGATGATGATTGATGACAAAATTCGGTTTATAACGAACATGGCTACATGTAAATATTGTAAAAGTAACAAACATTTAAGAAACTAAAAAAGATTACATAACATAGCCCTCATACTATTTGGAGCCCATGAGAAAATTGCATTCTGGGAACCTCCATTTTAGTCTAGACTAGAGCAGTGGTCGGCAAACTGCGGCTCGCGAGCCACATGCGGCTCTTTGGCCCTTTGTGTGTGCCTCTTCCACAAAATAGCACGTGAGGTTGCGCACGTACAGTGTGATTGAAATTTTGGGGAAGGCTAAAATCGTGAATTTAAAATTGAATGAATTGAGAGACTTTTGCGTTCATTCAAAACTGAAATGGCCTTCCAACCTGTCTTTTGAAAGTAAAAATTGGCTCATAACAAGAAATCGAATTTGGAGAGACACATTACAACTAAATGCGTGTCATATACACTAAGGAACAAAAAAAGAAAAAAAAGAAAGAAAGAAAGACTGAACTGCAGAAAAATTGACTTATACCTTTTGTATTTGTAATAACTTCAAAACTAATGGTTGAAACAAATAAAACTGTCATGTTTGCATAATACCAAAGAGATGAAACACCTATGCAAATTTCTGTTTTAGTAATTAGCTTTATTACACCCTACGAAGTACTTATTAAATATCTACATGAAACTTTCTTTTTAAATGGAATACAATAAACTTTTTTTTTTTTTTTTTTTTTTTTTTTCATTCTATTATAAATTATTATATGAAAAAAAAAAAAGTCATATTTTGATATACGAAATAAAACTACTTATTTGTTAGGTCTAAACAATTACTTAATAAAAAAAATACATTCTGCATTGGGTTAATTTGACCTTTATATGGAATTACTGCTTTAATGCGCAATGCCATAGTATTATACAGTGTTCCAACATAAATCTCAGAAATTTCACTGCGAAAAATATCCTAAATAATTTTTTCTAGTTCTTGCAGAGTTATAGGCTGCAAATTTCGAACCTTCTCCCTACTGTCCGCGCCTTTTAATAGTCTAAACATTTTCGAGCAGATTGAGATTGGGACTATTTCCGGGTGTTGCAAATAAAAAAAATTACGATATTCTTTGCAGGATTTAACTTAAAGTTGTTAAGGTATGATTATTTACAAAATTATAGGTGCGCATGATAATGGATAGGTAATTTTAACAATCTGAATCAAATAAACGCACCGCTGATGCCTTTTAGCAAGGTGTGATATCATCTTGAAATGTTGTTTGCGGAAAAGTCTGAGATACCTTCAAAATAGTCGTTCAGTCGCCACTTTTATGATGGCTGCGCTTTTTTCGAGTTAATTCATCCCGTGAGCATGAAAATTTGCCCGACTCCTTGAAAAATTATGTACTTGCGCACCATAATGTACGGAGAACGTGTCACTGTTTTAAGAGGGCAATCTTCATTAAATCGGTCACATTTTTGTCGTTCTACTAGATTTTTTTCATCAGTTTGAAATAAATTAAACTTAACTCATCAGTGAAAACCCATTCAGACCAATAATTAATTGATAATTTTTTTAGGGTTTTGATCAACTGAAGTCTTTTTTTTTTTTCCTTTTATACAGAGCTTCTGATTTTTAACCCTGATTTATTTAATTGCTCCCGCCCTGTTCTTGAAGCAAATATTTTGATATGCACCTTTTTTTTTTTACATTTTCTAAGGTATGAATATAATACAAATCGATTTTTTAAACTTTGCTTCTTAACTTGCGGTCATCTCGATTGGATGAACAACATGGCTGCCTAAAGCCAAGTTTCCAGTTTAAACAGCCAAAAAATTTTATATCTTGCCAAAAACCATCTCACCAATATTTCTTTAATATTTCATTATTTTGTCATCATACGTATTAAAATTGATTTTCATTCTAAAATTAATATTTTTTGTCGCATCGTTAATTATCCTTGCTATTTTTGAAATACTTTCTAAAATTACAATTTTCCTAACAACTGCATTTTGATTTTAATACTGGGCTCAATCCTAAAGTGTACATGAAGAACGACGTAATAAAATCTGTTCGAAAATTTGCTTTTTAAACGATAAAATTGACGGTTTCAGAAAGAGAAAAGGAAAATATCCAAGTAAGTTTTTTTTTATTTTTTCTCCTTAGTGTAGCATCAAATATTCTGTTGGTGATGCAAAGAGCCCTGAAAAATAAAGTACTGTATTTAATTACTGGATATAATGCTCAAAATATGTTGATATTACAAGTTTTGTGGTTGGTCAAGAGATGTATCATAGATTATATGTATCATAGACGTATCATAAACTATATATAGTTTCTAAGATAATAATATAAGAAACCATACATGTTACAAAGATATGTATCAAACGAAATAAAATAAATTTTAAGTAGGTGGAAAAGTACAGATTTCTTTAAAAATAACAGAAAGAGAGGAATTATTCATTGGTATGAAATAGCCGTTATTGAAATTTTTTTTCAGTTTTAAAGGTATTGATTTAAAGTTCTCCTTCACACCTGTAGATAAGAATAATTGTAGCATTTACCTAAAAAAAGTATATATGTATATATAGAATATATTTTGTTTATTTATTTGCTTAATTTATTTGTTTATTTATTTATTTTTTAACTGAAAAATTGGGTAAAATACAACCCAACATCGTATCGGCTTGCTATTTTATACTATTTTAATTAAGTAGTTCTATAACATGTACTTGATTGAAGTACTTAGTTCTGGTTAAAATTTCAGGATGTATTCTGTCTTATTTTCACTTGGTTAATTCATGGTAATATTTTTGATTCAGGTTTGAGCTACCTTCTGGTATTTTGTGTAATATTGCTTACCAAAAACAGAAACCTTGCATTTCTCTGCTCAGTGCATTAGGGGTGGCTCCTGAAGAAGTCCTATGGCATTTTGAGCTATTTTATTTAATAATCTATCCATTTTCGTGATATGGCCCAAACATATTTTGCTAATCTCAAATATAATGGCTCATTTCGTTATTGAAAGCTCGATTTTTTAACCTTTTTAATATCTTTCATTATTAATTTCTTTTTTTCTACTATATTACTTTAAAAGATCCTTCTTTTATATGTTTTCAACAAGTCTTGTATTCTAATAAGTTTTAAAATTAGGTAAGTAATTTTATTAATTTTCTAATACATTTAAATTAATATAACTATTCAAATACATTAAAATTATTAAACCTATTCAAGTGGGTTTTTGTGGTGAATTATTCAACTGTTTGGTTTTCGTTCTCATTCTTTTCATTATACTAATGAAAAGTTGTATATATATATATATATATATATATATATATAGTTTTGAATAGAAAATAATAAATATATAGGTGTAAGAGTTTAAGATAAGTGGGCGTGGTTAACAAAAAGAAGAAAATTTAATAAATACAAATCAACTAATAAAAGTATCAAAAAAACTTTTGTAAAAAAAAAAACACTTCACGTGAAAAACACTCTTCCGCTTCCTCTTCAGTGGGTGGGAGCAGCAAAACAGACAATTATTAAGAAAATTAAAAAGACCTAACAGGTTTCGGAAGCATATATCAATATACATATATATATACACTGATACAGCAAACAATGTCTAAACCAGTTTCATATGTTATTTCCAATAACATATAAACTTTTAATTGATGAATAAAGAAAAAAAAAATTAAGCGAAAGTGGAATACAAGAAATAACAACTGGGGTTGAATTACGGCAACTCAACAAAACTCTCTAGCCAATCAATTAGCGCCTGAATCTATAAAATAAAAGTTATCAAAATAATAATAATAATAAAAAAATATTCCATTTTCAAAAAAAAAAAAAAAAAAAAAAAAACATGCACTTTCAATAATTTTTAAAAGGCCTAAACAGAATTCGTGCGAACTCTTAAAATAATAAATCGAATATCAAATGCTTTTCAAATTATGAATGGAATACTTGTTTGCATCTTAGTATGAATACTCTTGACAGGAAATTTAATTAAGGAGTCACATCCAATGTAACTTTTATCATAACTTGGAATATTCACTAGTGCGATCGAATAAAAAGGAATTTAAAAATTGAAGTAAATAATTAAGTGATGTTAAAATATTTTTATGGTTAGTAGAATGTTATCACAACAAAATTATATCTCAGGAGCTTTACAATAATTATTTTAATAATGTTGAATGAATTTTGAAGATAATTAAAAGATCCATTATAAATCTTTCCACGCGGATAATCTGAATGTAATGGCATGTATCTTTGTTGAGATAGAAATTAATTTTCTCCAAGATACGTGAAATAGATTAAAATTTCTTAAATCTGAAAAAAGCGCATGGTTTGCATTCGATGTTGTTTACCTTCCCGTCATCTACTTGCGATTAATCACTCTGATGGTTAAAAATAACCGTAAAATAATTACAGAAAAAAGAAAGAAACATTTGCAATTGACAACTGCAAGTGCAATAATTAACGTTTAAAAATCAATATCATTTTAAATTAAATATTTACATTTTATTAATATCTTTGGTATTGCAAATCTCGATTTTAATTAATTTTTACTAAAAAGTAGAATGAATGCGATCAAAAAGGAGAACTTTTAAAATTTATTAAATAAAAAACAAAAGTAATTTTAAATAAAAGTATAATTAATACTTGTTAAAGCTAATATTGTGTAAGTACATCAAATTTCCTAAAATTGTTTTCACAAAGCATTATTTGTATATCCCTATTCAAATATTTTATGTATATACATTTAGAATTCGACATCATATAATATTTATATAGAAACTCTAAGTAAATCTTCGCTACATTGTATATTTCCATACTTTTAGGTTTTATTTGTAATATAGTGCTACAGATTATGCAATTATTTTAGCGCTATTTAACAAACTAGAATGTTCACACAAGTCTAGACATAATCTAACAAAATAACGAAAAGATTCAAGAGAAAATAATAAAAAGAGAGGTTAAAAAAATAATACAAAATTATTACAAATTTTATGAATAAATAAATAAAATAGTAATGAATAAATAAATAAATACCCGTCTCTTCCTTTACGCGGAGTATTTGTTTCAATTGTAGTGGGGGTATCCGTTCGTTTTCACTACGTGATTAAAATCTTGGGAGTGAAGTCTGTCAATAGGTGAGTTCAGTGGTCATAAAAAGTAAGAGTCAAAATTTACCAAATGGAAAGAGATTCGTGTAAGAAAACTTTATGTAATTGGAAGGACAGATTATTTGAATTTGACCGCGATAAAATTTTATTTTTTTAATTATATATATATTTTTAATATTGTAAATGTGTCTAAAGGATCATGACAGACATAGAAGTCTTACTTCATATTATATTTTAAACACACAAAATTGGCTTTTATTAAAGTTACATTATATACACTTTAAAAAATTGGAACCTCGTTGCTAAACTTTATCCACAAATTTTACGATTAGTCCGTACTTTCTATATTTCATTCGCTGTATTTGTCATAATTTGCAGTTTATTTTTCATAAATTTATAGCTCTGCATAAAATCTACGGTTAAAATTTGAGAGCGGGGTTTCAATTTTTTTATCATTATTATTATTATTATTATTATTATTATTATTATTATTACAGTGCAGGAAACTACATTGCACTTTTACCGATTTACCAGGAAGATAATATCGATAGTGATATTAACTTATTATTATTATTTTTTAAATATATTTTAAGTATAACAGACGTATCCAAAACGTATTATGAAACATTCATCACAACCAAATCAGAATAGTAATTTGTAGTAAAATAGCTCTTTATAGTCAAAATATTGTTGAAATTGAGAGTATGGCGAACACACAGCTAAGATGTATAACAAGAAAATAAATAATATGACGTCACACACAAATTATAAAGCATTTTTAATATTATTAGAATATTATTATAGAATGGTTATTATTTTATTTGGTAACAAGGGATGCAAATAATAATGTTAGATCAAACTAAAAATTCGCTTTATTGAATGCAATGTTTTTATTTTATGGATATAACACCTTAGGGAAGAAATCAACATAGAAAGCAAATCTAATACACTTCTGCTCAAATGTTTAGCAAGGTTTTCAAATAATAATTTTTTTCAATTTAAAAACTTATTTCTCGATGAAATGTTTTCAAACATTGCGCATTTAAAGAACTGGGTCTTCCTTATGTTCTTCAGTGAAGATTGGTTTCAGACAACATTTAGGGGGCCAGTAACATGTTTGTGATCACACTGTATCGTTAAGTTAACGAAATGATCTGTAACTTTAGGATGTATCAATACAGACTCAGTACAATTTGAGGATGCATTTGTGTGACGATAGCATGTTAAATAACGGAGTATAAGCATTTATTTAAAAAAAAAAATCCAGCATACTTTTATTTAAGTGAGACCGGGGTAAAATGGACCACTTTTGTAAGTTTTAAGTGCTTACTCTTAAAGTAATGATTTTTAGCTGTTGAAAATATTTGTGCATATTACCTATATATTGGAGCACATATCGCACTAAGCCAAAAGTAATAATTATGCTTACTTTTTTTAATAGCACCTGACAAAGGGGACCATTTTACCTCTTGTCCGGGATAAAATGGTCCTTATCATGGGGCACCATGGACCACAGATCAAATGAAAAAAGTATATTAATGTAGTGTATTTTTTAATAGTACAAAATGTAGAATATATTATATTTGTTTATTTATGTCTTCGATTCAAACAAATAATGAAATATTAATGAACATTAAAAACAGAAAATGATAAACCAAAAGGTTTTTGTGTCACTAAAAGTTTACTTTTTTCTTGTGAAGTTTGTTGAGTCTGAAGACTCATCATTACAATATTTCGAAAATTTACAGAAGAAACGCTAACACTCTCAGGAAAAATGTCGATATCTTGATTAGGTTTTCGTTGCATTTACCTCACAGAAAGATGAAAATATAATTATTTGAAAATGCAATTATTTAAAAGTAACTGAATGTTTATTAAAAATAAATGAAAAAAAAAAAAAAAAAAAAAAAAAAAACCCTCAAAGTAAATTGTTTGCTCATTTATCTTTGAAGGTATAACAGATCTAATTAAGGCTAACTGTGAAATTTGTAAGCAAAATTTATATTAATTATTATATTAATTTATTATATAATTAATATCTTAATCAGGTAAAATATAATAATAGATGACATTAGCTTTGTACTGTGCTAAATAACCTCCTCCAGATCATAATTCTTGAATGATGAAAAGAAAAAATGTTTAGCTAAACTTAATGTTTACTGTTGGCTACTGCAAACTAAATTTCACGAATAAAATGGCTAAATTGTCAGTTAGGCATGAAGTTGCTAGATAAATTTTATCACTGCAGTGCTGTTATATTTGTGCCAAAATACGAAGCATAAACCAAATTAATATTATAAGCTTATTAACTATTATAAATAAAATAAATAATAGGGTTGGTCCATTTTATCCCATGGTCCATTGTACCCCGGTCTCCCCTACAATATACAGAGTTTTAAACTAAAATTATCCCCCCTTTCAGATAATTTGAAAAAAATACTTTTTAAACAATATACTACAATTAGTACAATTATCTTAAATATCTCATGAAGTATGAGCATTTTTATGA
Organism: Salticus scenicus; assembly: GCA_963930645.1. Lineage (NCBI taxonomy): Eukaryota > Metazoa > Arthropoda > Arachnida > Araneae > Salticidae > Salticus > Salticus scenicus. The sequence continues at coordinate 217,524,537 of OZ005650.1, forward strand.
AAACCGTTTTCACTGCGCATGTGCGAAAGAAAGACAAAATTTTATTACATAGGTTAAAAGCTAGATATATTGGGCAACTTTTGTCAAAAGGTCATTCGAATAGAGTAAAACTTAAGCAAATTGTCAGGAAAAGAACGAGATAGATTTTAGTCTTTTTTTTTTCCATGAGTTGAAATTTCATAAGAGGTTTTTCACATTCTGCGTAATTAATTTAGAGATCTAATTATTTCAACCAGGTTCCAAAAGTACTTTTTTGTGAAAAACCCCTTATAAGCTTGCAACTCTAACATATTTTTGTTTATTTATTAAGATTTGTGAGATTATAAGGGGTTTTTCACAAAAAGAATTTTTGCAAAGTGGTTGAAAGAAATGGATCTTCAAATTAATTACACGGCATGTGAAAAAACCCTTATGAAATTTCATCCCTTGGAAAATACCTAAAATCTAACTCGTTCTTTTGCCGACAATTTGCTTAATTTTTACTTTATTCAAATGAACTTTTGACAGGAGTTGCCCAATATACCTAGCTTTCAACCTGTCTTATAAATTTTTTTCTATCTTTCGCACATGCGTAGTGAATATGTTTTTCATAAAAATGCTCATATTTCACGAGATATTTAAGACATTTGTATTCCAGTAGCGGTATATTGTTTTAAAAGTGTTTTTTCAATTTATCTGAAAGTAGGAATAATTTTCGTTTAAAACTCTGTATATTATAAATGAAAAACATGCTGATTTTTATTGGAGTTTTCACAAAAATGCTTATATCTCTGTTGTTTAACATGCTATCTTCACACAAATTCATCCACAATTTGTACTGGATCTATATTAACATATCCTAAAGTTACAGATTACTTCGTTTACTTAACGATACAGGGTAATCATAAATAATTTTGATTTTGCTCAATTTGTTACCAGCCCCCTAAATATTGTCTTACATCAATCTTCACTGAAAAACATGAGGAAGACCCAGTTCTTTAAATATCCAATGTTTGAAAACATTTCATCGAGATATAAGTTTTTAAATTGCAAAAAACGGTCATTTGCAAATTGTGCTAAACTTTTGAGCAGGAGTGTACTATACGGAAGTGCCAGTAGGGTTTTCGAAAATACACTTCTAACATTTGAAACTCTTGAAATGTACGCAAATGTCACTAAATTTGTATGTATGCAAATGTCAAGTACCTACGGATCTGTTACTACATGTCTATTTTGGGTTGATTTATTTCATCTACTTTACCATATGCTTTCATATGACTAAAATAAGTATAAAGTATTGGAATTCATTTATAAAGTTGAGAAGAAATGTTCTTATATTAGGGGCAATTATTTTCTCCCTCATAAGGCCCTAAATTAGAGCATTTCTCCAGAAGTATTATATAAGTTTATAATGAGAACTTTCAACTGGAAAAGACAATCGTTGATCTTGTAATAGCATAGAACATTTTTATGGGTGTACACTATCTAAAAGACATTCTCTGGTGTTGCTAGATGCTTGTAAACATTAAACTGCCTTAAATTAAATAGAATTCGACATTTTATGGGTTTTATCTATGTATAGCCTTCCATCGACATAAATGTAAAATTTTTCTTCACACGCAAACACAAACACACACACACGCACACAAATTCGCCATTGTTGCAAAGCCCTTTTAGGAAACTTTATTAAATTGTATCAACTCCCTTAGATAAAATCCTTTTAAAGAACTTAGCAAATTAATTTCGGGTACACCGTACTCATCCTCAGTGCCAAGTGCAAAAACGCCGTTCTTCTGTTGATTGTCAAATTTCGTGGTGTCGTGGTTTTCATTTCTTCGTTTCACTTCACTTCCCAGTAGGTTCGGTTTCTTGTAGGAACTGCTGCCATACAGCCGGAATCAAGGCCGTAGCCAGGATTTTTTTTCGGTAGGGGCCCATCACATTTCTAATACAAGGTCATCGAATATGATATAATAATACGCATACCCAATGAAAAAAACATACGTATACGCAATCAAGGGCCTAATTAACACAGGGGCATATGGTGCCCCGGGCCCTGAGTAGCAAAGAGCCCTAAAACTGGCCCTGAAAGTGACCTTTTGCCTCTAAAAATGACAAAAGTGGTATCATAAAATTCAAAATTTTGTTATTTTAGTTTCATATACAGGTATATATACATGTACTTTTGCTGATTCCTGCACAGTACGAATGGTGGGGTGGAGCCCACAAAAGTGTGTTTACCCGGGGCCTCACACGAAGTTAATCAGACCCTACACAAAAAGACACTGATTAACTTCATGCGAGACCCGGGGCACACATAGTTTCGTGAGCCCGCCTCGTGAGCTCGCATTGTGCACCAATAAACACAGGTACATATATACCTGTTTATGGGAGTAATGTGGCAGAATTTTCACTATATGATACCATTTTTAGGTCATAAAAGGCTAAATGGCATTTTCAGGGCGAATTATATGGCCCCTGCTATTCAGGTCACTTGTCTTGCATGCCCCTGCTTTACTCAGGCCTTGCACACAAAACTTTCGTCTATATTCTCCTATACAAATTCACTCAATACCAATCATTTTATTAAAACTTTTATTTATTAAAACTAATTTCCATGATGAATGCAGACGATTTGTTTCTAATAGAAATGTAACACTTAATGTCCAAAGAAAGTCAATTTTATGTTCACTAACAATAGCTTTAAAAATGTTTTTTGCCCTTTTTCGTTTTGTAAAAAATGAGGGAAAAAAAGGGAAAACTTAGATTAAAATTATCATACATTAATAGTTCAACTGTTAGTCTTAAAAATACTGACGAGTTCTTTTAAAAGATACTCATATCGAGTAACTGTCCCACTCCGGGAGGGGGGGGGGGACTTCACCCTTCCTATGTGTGCCTACTTGATTATTACTATGATAAATAATTCTTATTGTGTACATTTATAAGAAATTTTGTACTATACCGCCAAGTTAAAAACTGAGAAAAATTCAGATGGCTACCCCACCTGTTAGACAATTTTCACCAAAAAGTGTTAGGCACTAATTTATGTCATGGTGCAGCTGCATATAAATGTATATGTAATTCTGTGCGGTGCAGTAGTTCCTGAGATACAATTGGAACAAAATATTTGTCACAGACAGACATTTTCTAAAAATGGTCAAATTGTGTTCTGGATCTCTCAAAACATGTAAATCCATCGAAAACCCGAAATCAAATTTTTTTTTTCGAATCCAATACTTTCTTCTATTGAATACAGAAGAAAGTAAAAAGATTGAATTCAGGACGTAGGACAGTCCATTATAGCTTTGATAAGAAGGTGGATGAAATTAAGCGAATAAATATAGCGAAATTGAGGTTGAATGGGTTTTACGGCGCTCTAGAGCTTAAATATAGAAAAGAAAGAACGTAATGGGAGATTTAATTAAATTAATAGGTTTTATTAAATTATTTTTAAATACTTTTATTTTTCAAGACAGCAATGTTTGCCTGATACATACTACACGAAATCAGTCTTTCATCATTTATTTCGGGGGGGGGGGGGTGCTTGGGCCCGTAGGCCCCCCCCTTGCCTACGGCCTTGGCCGGAATGATGCAGTGCTCTCGGTCGTTGACAGCTTGACTGTTAGTTGTTATTTCGATGGCCTCCCGTTTTAGTGCGTAGTTGTGATTATTATACGGGGCTATTTTATTAATATTAATGGATTTAACGTTCATCGGGTTAGTATTGTGGGTGGAAGAGAAATCGGTGGAAGATTTCCCATATTTTAGGTCGGCGCGGCGTTCTTTTTCTCGATCGTCAATCCTGCGTTTCGTCATACCTATGTAACAAGCTTTTTTCCCATTGGTGTGCTCGAAATTCATTTTATAGATTCCTGCGGTGGATTTTTGGTGGATAGTTTTTTTTTTTCATTACGAATATGCTGAAAAATATTTTTATTTGGTTTGATCGATATATTTAGATTTAGATTTTTAGCTTCGTTTTTTATTTTTATGCTAGCACCGTTACAGAAGGGAATGGAGGTAGTAAAGTTGGATTTGGATTTTTGGGCATTGTTAATTTTATTTAAGGTTTTTATGCGTTTTTTATAAAGGTTGTCAACTAGGTTTTTAGAGTAATTAGCTTTAATGGCGATTTTTTTAATGTAATTGAAATCGGCGTTGAGTAAGTTTTTGTTGGAACAAACGAGGATTGCGCGGTTAATATAAGAGCGGAGAACAGAGTATTTATAGGAGAGAGGGGTATTACAGTTTTTATTTATGATTTTTGTATTGGCGGTTGGTTTCCGGTAGATAGTGGTATCAAAAGAATTATTTGGGTTTTATTTATAATTTTTATGTCCAGAAAATTTAAAGCGTGATTTGTTTCATTTTCCATAGTGAATTTAATATTGTTATCAAGAGTATTTAATTCAGTTAAGATGTTATCGGGATTTATGGAATTAGGAATAATGGCAAAAACGTCATCGACGTAACGGGTCCAGAGTTTGCAATTACTGATAATATTGTTGGCGGAATTTTCGAGGTGGTATAGTTTTAATTCGGCGATTATCACCGAATTAAAAGCCACCTCGAAAATTCCGCCAACAATCCACCGCAGGAATCTATAAAATAAATTTCGAGCACACCAATGGGAAAAAATAAAAAAAACTGTTAATTTCCTTTTTGTAAGGTATTAGTAGATATAAATATCGTATTTGTAATTGTATTTTAAAAATACAGTTTCGATAAATATTGTAGTATGCTAAAATTGTGAGTACTTAAAAAAAAAAGTGCATGAATCACGATAATATAATTTCAATAAGTGATTGATTTATTTGCAAAAGTCAATTAAAGAAAGTGATGATGGAATGAAATGATTTAAATTATTTAATGAAATGGCTGAGATAAATTATAGAAAATACATCTTAAAAATTGATTTGTAGATTTTATAACTAAATATATATATATATATATATATATATATGTAAAAGTTTATTTTATTTTATTTATTATTATTTTTAAAGAACGAATAATAATTAGCTCTTAATATTTTTAATTACAATATTCTTTGCTGTAACATGTTCGAGTACACATCGAATACATAACTCATCTCACGAATCTAATAAAATTAATATCTATTTACTGTCGACAAAAAAATTATTTAAGCACACATCTACACTTTTTCCTGTATATATATATATATATTACTCTGATTGCTAATTTTTACCCTCAGTTTATCTTTTTATAAACATTATCTGACTAAGATCATGACTCGACAAATATTTACTGAACAAAATAGCATTAGGTGCTCATCTTTTAAAACTTTCAGGGGCGATGGTTGCATAGTGCAACCACAAATTTTAATTTAAAATTGCAAAACTGTCCCCGGAAATGTTTTATAAATTTTTATTTTATAACTTAGACGAATTTATTTCTTGTGTTTTAAAATTGTTAGTGATTTCTAGTGGCTGTTGATTTTAAATGAAGAAAATCTCCCCCCCCCCTGAAAGGGTTACGTAGGAATTATTGCTAGTGCTTCAATAATTTTACTGCCGACTGTAATCATAGATGAAAATAGAATTGAAATAATTCAAATTTAGCAGAATTAAATTTAAATGATTTCTTGTGGAATTAAATATATTAACTTTAATTATATTACTTTTATACAATTTCCAAAGAAGTGAGTAGTGAGTGAGATTTATTATAATTGAATAAAATATGAATTATTAGTTTTAATATAAGAAGCATAGCTTAATAAAATATCCTCTCTGCTATTTTACATACGTAATACCACTCACTCATTTTTTATCTTGTAAAATGCGAAAGTAAACGGAAAGAATCAAATAATTTGAATCATGCAACAAAACCTCAGGTATCATTTCTGGGTAATTAATGATATTACAGAAGTATAATTAATATAAGAAGATAATGCCATTAATATATACCTGCTATGTATATATATGTATATATATATATATATATATATATATATATATATATATTATAAAATTACATTTTAATTAAATTTTTTAATTAGTTAAAAAAAAAGAAAAGACAGTTTATTATGATTTATTTAAATGATTAATTTTTAAACCTAATTAACTATATTTTTAAATTTTAGAAAACATTTGTTTAAATTTTCCTTGAAAAAATATTTCATTTCCCGTATTTTTCTTAGCACTATTTTCAATATTCTTATTCTCCATCCTTTAATATCAATTTTTGAAATTTTGCTGTTGATTTTTAAACTACTACAGAAGTGATTTCTTAAAATAAATAAATAAATAAAACTAATTTAAAAAAATAAAATTAAGATAAATGTGTTGATCACATTTTAAAATTTAAAGAGTCATTTTTCAGCGGAAATTATTATTTAATAAATCATTTTTTTTTTTTTTTTTTTTTTTTTTGCACTTGTATTCAATAAAGGAGTAAGAATTAGTTTTTTACGTACGCCGAAAAATAAATTGCTTCAGAAATAAGCAGTATGGTAACAAGCTTTATAAAGCGTTTGTTTTGTTTCTGTACAAGAAACATCATTAAGTTAAGAGCCTTTTTTTTTTTTTCTTTGTAGGGCAAAAAGGAAAATGAAAAATGAATGAAGTAATTTAGTTCATCTAACAAAATCATTTAGAAGGTTTAATAAAATGTAGAAAGAATAGCCGACAGTTGTTTTTCCCTAGATAATAGTACTTAAAGTTATTTCTAAGTAACAAAGAATGTATGTTTTTATTGTAAGTTTATGAAATTATTTATTATAATGCACTTGTTAAAAATAGTTAAACATATTTATTAAAAATTAGACACTTTATATAATTTACATATAACATACAATTTTAAAAATAAAAATTAAAGAAAAATAATTTCGTAAGATATTTTACATTTTTGCATTCTGATTGCAGTAGGCTGTGTCTAATGTAGTATGGCAATTTTCCTGAAAATGGATTTGTACTGGGTCTAATACTCTAGGTGTTATAATTTAAAAAGTGGTATTTTTTTCCTAGCAATTTTTTTTAAAGAAACCATTATATTTCCATGAATATATGTGGTAACCTCATAAAATTTTATACAAACAATTAAAGAATCCTTATAATTACAAGCTACAGCCAAAATGCATTTGAAGCTTTACTTTTTAGAGGGTGATGAAAAACATTTTGATTTTTCTTTAATTTTTTACTGGCATTTTCTTCCTCTTCTAGAAAAAAAAAAAAAAAAACTTTTGCTTGAATATATGAGATGTAACATGTTATTTATACTCCCAGATTTTCAAGATGATTTCTATAGAATTTTTCTAGATATTTGACAAAACGTCAAAATTCGAAAGTGTCCAATACTTATTGGTAGGTAGTGTATGTATCCCAATATGCCCCAAGCATGTCACATTATTGCTCCTGTTCAGGGTAAATTGCCACAAATTTCACGGTTATAGAAAACTTGACAAAAGTAAATAAATAAATAAATAAATAAAATAAAATAAATAAATAAATAAAATAAAATAAAATAAAATAAAATAAATAAAAATAAATAAATAAAAATAAAAATAAAATATGAAAGTGATTTTATAAATACATTCAATAAGACTCTTCCTACACATATTACGTACTAAATATTTTAAATTAATAAAAATATTATAGGTAACACAAAATAATATCAATAATATCAAAATTGTCACAAGCAGACACGATCTTAACAATGTGAAAGTATTTTTTCTTAGATAGAAAGTAACTCATGAATTAAGGAACGTTTATATGAAAGAAAAATCATTATATTTAATTTATAGGTTTATGGAAAGTTATTAATGTTTATGGAAAACACTTTGCAATAATGTATTATTATAATAAGATTATTTCTATAAAACGAGAGACGTTGCGCCTTCCTTATCTCACATTATGCATATTAAATATTATAATTATTTTATTGCATCAACTTTTAACGTAATTCTGAACATAACTCAATTTATTTAACGCTAATTAAGTTGTTTATCTAAAGTAAAATAAATTAGAAGATCGCAAAGTTATGTAAATTGAAATTTATTTTTTTCACGAGAATAAAAATACCGCGGTATTTTATTATTTTTAACCTGCAATGAAAATACAAAAATTTCATTTTATTAGGTTTCACGTAAGAAACTTTTCATAAATTTCATTATAGAAAAATAACAAAAAACATCAGATATTTACAAAAGTCTTTTTAGCGTAACTATATTAGAAATGGGTTTTATGTATTTTTATTTATTTATTTATTTATTTTTATTTAGAGTCAAAAATGTATTTTAAGATAAATTTAAACTATTTATTTTTTAAAGAAGATTTAACGCTTTAAACGTCTAAAGTAAGTTTTATTATAAAAATAAAATAAAGTGTTACTTTTGATTTATATAAACGTTTCCAGTTGAATATGTAAAAGATGTTTATAAGTTAAATGACAAATATAAATTTTGACAAAATTATTTGATTCAAAATTATTAACTGAACATGTGTGCAATTTGTTTTCTATTTGAAGTAAAAGGTAGTGTAAAATACTGATTTTATATGTATAAATATCTTCATGTTTCATCATAGTTTAACTGTTTTAAATTAAAGCAATTTAAAAATAAAATATTTCTATATTGTACATTTTACTTTTAAGATTCTAGTTCGTCCATCCAAAACGAACATACGCCTCATGGATGTCCATAATTAATCAACATGATTACAATGAAATTACTAAAACTGAGTTCTGTAAGCTTTGGGTTCAAACTTCTGTCCACCTCTGCCGTATATACCCGTTCACTGAGCTCTTATTTTCTTCAGAAATACACTTAAAATCCAGGATTTTAACTTGTATGAAGATTTTTAAATATGAATATCATATACAGTAACACCTCTCTAAGTTGGACACATACAGTTCCAAGAAAAAGTGTCCAATTTAGAGAGGTGTCCAACTTACAGGGGTGCTTAGTTTTTTCGATTTAATTAAACTGTATCTATTCATGCCTTATATACAAAAAATAATTAATTTGCAAATTTAAAATTTAAATTTAAACTTATGTTGAGGCCATTATAATACCTTCTTCTATATTTTTTTTATAACAGCGCCACCTACCAGTTCACATGCACGAAAATCTAATCAATATAGCTTCTCACAATAAAGATTTTGCATATGCATTTTGGTGCAGTTTTATCCAATAGACGCTGAGATAGGTATATGGAAAATAGGAGAATGTGAGTGAAAGTAACACCACCTGTCTGCTGATCTACACCCAGATTAAGCTAACATTCCTTTTCATAACGGCCATATCACATATGAAGTTTGGTGAATTTATTTACTCTATAAAGTGAGATATAGTTTTCCGGTGAACAGGGAGAACTGAAGCATAGCAGCAACACCTGTCAGATGATATGCATCCAAATTGAATCAGTATCGTTTTTCACTAAATATCTCTCCCATATTATGTTTAGTGCAATTATACACTCAAGTTAAACTTGGTAGGAAAAATAAAAGGGACAAATGATGAGGAACCCTACCAACCAAAATGTATTTATTAATGCCTATTTTAAAACAGTCTAAGTCAAAACATGCCTGTAGGCTCTCTGTGGAATATTTTCAAAAGTAAAAAGCAAGAGCAATTTATGCAATTCAATAAAAAGAAAGACTCTTGCTGCTGATCTACGCCCAGATTAAGCTAACATTCATTTTCATAACGGCCATCTCACATATGAAGTTTGGTGAATTTATTTACTCTATAAAGTGAGATATATTTTTCCGGTGAGCAGGGAAAACTGAAGCTTAGCAGCAACACCTGTCAGATGATATGCATCCAAATTGAATCAGTATCGTTTTTCACTAAAGATCTCTCCCATATTAAGTTTAGTGCAATTATACACTCAAGTTAAACTTGGTAGGAAAAATAAAAGGGACAAATGATGAGGAACCCTACCAACCAAAATGTATTTTCTAATGCCTATTTGCCGAAACGTCAGTGGATTCCCTCTGTTGAGACTCAAAACGGTTTTGGGCTGTGTCTGTCTGTCTGTCTGTCTGTCTGTTTGTCTGTCGCGCGATAGCGGCCGCAAAAATAGCGCTATTGACTTGAAATTTGGTACACATGTTCATGAGCCCCACGAAATCAGCTGTATAGTTTTTGGTATGTATTCCATTTGTAGTTTGTATACAGGGACACGCCAAAGTTTTTCTTATCATTACGGCCTATGGGAGGAATTTGTATGTATCGCGATAGCGGCCACAAAAATCACGCTATTGACTTGCAATTTGGTACACGTATTCATGTGCCCCACGAAATCAGCCGTATAGTTTTGGGTGTGTATTCCATTTGTAGTTCGTGTACAGGGACACGCCAAAGTTTTTCTTATCATTACGGCCTATGGGAGGAATTTGTATGTACCGCGATAGCGGCCACAAAAATCACGCTATTGACTTGTAATTTGGTACACATGTTCATGAGCCCAACGGAATCAGCTGTATAGTTTTAGGTGTGTATTCAATTTGTAGTTCGTGTACAGGGACACGCCAAAGATTTTCTATCATTACGGCCTATGGGAAGAATCTGTATGTACCACGATAGCCACCGCAAAAATCAAGCTATTGACATCCAATTTTTGCCGAAACGTCAGTGGAGGCCCTCTGTTGAGACTCAAAAGGATTCTGGGTTCCATCTGTCCGTCCGTCTGTCTGTCTGTCTGTCGTGCGATAGCGGCCGCAAAAATCACGCTATTGACTTGAAATTTTGTACACATGTTCATGATCCCCACGAAATTAGCTGTATAGTTTTGGGTGTGCATTCCATTTGTTGTTCGTGTACAGGGACACGCCAAAGTTTTTTTTATCATTACGGCCTATGGGAAGAATTTGTATTACCGCGATAGCGGCCCCAAAAATAACGCTATTGACTTGCAATTTTGTACACATATTCATGAGCCCAACGGAATTAGCTGTATAATGTTAGGTGTGTATTCCATTTGTTGTTCGTGTACAGGGACACGCCAAAATTTTTCTTATCCTTACGGCCTATGGGAAGAATTTGTATGTACCGCAAGAGCGGCCGCAAGAATCCTTCGATTGACTTGCAAATTGGCGCACACTTTCCAGCTTTGCATATAAGTAGCTGTATAATTTTTATTGCTATATTTTTTATAAACTGTGTACAGGGACACGCCAAAATTCTTAACATTACGGCGTATGGGGTGAATTTCGTTTAAACGCATTTTAATATCATTACTTTGGAATGAAGAAAATGAAACTAGAGTACGTGAGTAAGATGCTTAAACTTATGTTGTTTGAAGAAAATATGTGCTCTTAAGCTTTCTAATTAATGTACAGGACCTTACAAAAGTGTTCTGACAATGTCACTTAGTCATCCATACGATGTTACATTTGGAACAATTATTAATTTTAAACGCAAAATAAGCTGAATAGTTTTTACTGGTGTATACAATGTTTATGGTTCGTTTACAGAGACACACAAAAGAATTTCGTAACATTAAAGCCTATGGACAAATTTTTATTTAAGCGCGCACTTTAATGCGTTTATGCTGAATTGAACTTAATAAAGTTAACATACATTATAAAGATGCTTAAAATCATGTTTTCTCTTAAAAAAGGTTATGTATAGACTAAATAATTTATGGGACCACACAAAATAATTCCGAGTATGTACTGTAATCATCCAAATGATGTCAAATTAGTTTGAAAAATTAATGAGTTATAATTAATTTGGTTTATTCTTATTATTGGCGTTTATAATGACTGTGGCTACTTTTCCGGGATACATAAAGGAATTTCGTACTATTACGGTCTATAGTCGGCATTTCTTAAAAGTGTATTTTAACATGGTTACACACCATCAAATATAATGAAATTTTATTAGAATTTTAAAAGCATGTTTTCCTGTTGAAAATATTGGGCATAGAACTGATAATTAGTTTAAAGGTTACGCAAAATATTTCCGATGTGCTATGTCATTTTTTTTGTATGAAATTTGGTATTTATGAATTTCAGGGAAATAATACAAGACCGTCGTTTATTAAGAATACATATTGTTGCGTACTTGGGGGTTCGTAAGTTGTCCGAGAATGAAAGGCGAAACTTGCAAAAATTCAGTGATTTATTCACAGAAAGTTCCAGAAAAATACAGGTCTATAAACCAAGTATCAGCTTCAATTCAACCAATAAGCATAGCTTAAAAAACAGCCGTTAACAGCAAAACAACAAAACAAACTGTTTATCAATAACACATAAAGCAAGTCTCATTCAAAGAGGCTCAAAGCAAAGCAAGCATTTGACGAAACTGACACAGATCTGAGATTGGCCGCCTTGGCTAAAAAAATGCTCCTTTTATACTATTCTATCGTACACAGACTGTTCTGGAAAATTATCGTATCTCATCAGCCAATGAGATTAGAGCTTCCATATTTGGTATATCCCTAATAAGGATTTTCTCGCCAAGGTCGCCAAAAAAATCGCCAAGGAGGGACGCAGTCGCCAAATTTGGCGCCAAATCCATTTCTTCCCTTATATGGTGCTTTTTAATGCGTTTTTAGAGGAAAATTAGGCTATTTTAACGCTAAAACGACTAGAAATGCACAAAATTAGCATTTTATCGACTTACTAAGCCTCTTTGAAAAAAATTATACAAAAATAAATGCAATTATTTACAATTCCGTAACACTTTATATGATATACAAATAGGTATACAAAGAGAAATACAGCGGGGGGTTGAGGGGGGCGGCAGCCCCCCTCAGGAATGTATCTGATTATGGTAATAAGTTGATCGAATCAATATATACTATTATATAATAAGGAATAAATAAAAATGACCTATTGAAAAATGTCTGATGCAAATAGGACGTTGAGGCTCCTGATCTGCAGATCCACTAGTTTAAAACAGTCTAAGTCAAAACATGCCTGTAGGCTCTCTGTGGAATATTTTCAAAAGTAAAAAGCAAGAGCAATTTATGCAATTCAATAAAAAGAAAGACTCTTGCTGCTGATCTACGCCCAGATTAAGCTAACATTCATTTTCATAACGGCCATCTCACATATGAAGTTTGGTGAATTTATTTACTCTATAAAGTGAGATATATTTTTCCGGTGAGCAGGGAAAACTGAAGCTTAGCAGCAACACCTGTCAGATGATATGCATCCAAATTGAATCAGTATCGTTTTTCACTAAAGATCTCTCCCATATTAAGTTTAGTGCAATTATACACTCAAGTTAAACTTGGTAGGAAAAATAAAAGGGACAAATGATGAGGAACCCTACCAACCAAAATGTATTTTCTAATGCCTATTTTAAAACAGTCTAAGTCAAAACATGCCTGTAGGTTCTCTGTGGAATATTTTCAAAAGTAAAAAGCAAGAGCAATTTATGCAATTCAATAAAAAGAAAGACTCTTGCTGCTGATCTACGCCCAGATTAAGCTAACATTCATTTTCATAACGGCCATCTCACATATGAAGTTTGATGAATTTATTTACTCTATAAAGTGAGATATATTTTTCCGGTGAGCAGGGAAAACTGAAGCTTAGCAGCAACACCTGTCAGATGATATGTATCCAAATTGAATCAGTATCGTTTTTCACTAAAGATCTCTCCCATATTAAGTTTAGTGCAATTATACACTCAAGTTAAACTTGGTAGGAAAAATAAAAGGGACAAATGATGAGGAACCCTACCAACCAAAATGTATTTTCTAATGCCTATTTTAAAACAGTCTAATTCAAAACATGCCTGTAGGCTCT